>OX383935.1:10015000-11227745 GCA_947532085.1 Elegia similella | reverse complement strand
ATGTATAAATCGAATACAGTTATTAAGGAGACGATCAAGTTTATTGAGAAGATCGGCATTTAGATCAGGATAACACACATCAGTATAAACAATAATAGGGAAGATGAGAGATTGGACTAAAGTTAATTTAGTTTTGTGTGGAAGAAAGTTTCTTAAGCGATTTAGATATTGTTAAGAAGAAGTAATTCTTCTACTGATCTCAGTTACATTATGCTACAGCTTAAAGTTGAGTCCATAACGTATAGGAATTATGGAAGTTTAAAAATTCCAAATATATGTTTAAAAAAATGTAGGTGTGATTGTGTTAAAATTCTATAAGGGCATAATCGGCGGTATAGTTTTGAGCAGTTTTGATTTACCGGTGTAAGAAATTGGATATTTATGTTTACCAATAGAGTGCCCATCTATATATTTAAGTCTCCAAACACTATCTTATACATTAGAAAATCGCGTTGGGGCGAACGACGGGCTATTAGATTTATTAAAAAAAAAAAAAAAAAATTTGTTTTATTCGATTTATTTTTTAATAAAAGTTGCCAGTAATTGTCCAATCATATTTTTCTCTAAGGCAAAATAAGTACTTGTATGTCTGCTCAAATAATTCTTAATATCTTGCTACCTTATTAAAATTAGAAGTGATTTTCTTTTTGTCTCAAAACATAAAAAAAAAAATTAAAAAATTACCTGTCTTAACACGTACTTCCAACTCACTTTCTTTTCATCTTCAATATCCTCAGTTTGAACTGAACTATAAACGGATTCCATTTTAATGAAATCGTACGATTTCTTGGATTATTACCAAACCCATTTATGGACTGAACGTTAATGATATTTTTCGGTAAAGATACTACTTATAACATCTGTTTAAATAACAAAATATATACAAAGTCTAACAGACTTCAATAGTTAAGTATATGAATTGAGTACTTAAATTAAAGAGCTTATATTGTGATAACGATAACATTTTTAGTTAAGGCCATTTTATGTGTCATTATTTAGATGATATCAATACTATGAATGGGTAAAATCTGATGAATCATCATAGGCGATGCGGCTAGCAATCCATCACTATTTTGATTCCATTTTTTACCTAATGCTAAACGTGGCCTTCAGGTCTTATAGACCTAGGCTCTGTCTACTCCGCAAGGGAAAAGACGTGATACTATGTATGTATTATTATATTATTATTATAAGGATCTAGATGTATGTAAGAAGACAGACAGGTGTCTGAAAATGAATTTTACGGGGTCCGGAATTCATTCGGGGTCGGGGTGTTGCCCCCACTCCAAATAAATTATTTGAAGGATCATTCTCCAAAGCTTGTTGAAAATTATCCTTCATATCAAAAACTTCAATCAATATACCGAACTGATTTTGATGAAATTTAATAATATATAATCCTTATCCTTACTAATAATATAAATGCGAAAGTGAGTTTGTTTGTTTGTTTGTTTGTTTGTTACGCTTTCACGCTGTAACTACTGAACCGATCATCATGAAATTTTGTATACAAGTTCTCTGGAGTGCGAAGAAGGACATAGACCTTTTATCCCGGGAAAAAGTACTATTCCCGAGGGATCGACATTGACGCGGGCAGAGCCGCGGGCGAAAGCTGTTTAAATATAAAAAAAATCTATTTGAAAGTACACACCCTTTCAAAGACAACAAACATTAAGACAACAAATGCGGTAACAAACATTAAAAAACCGAAATATAACCTACTTTTTCGTATAGTCAGTTAAAAATACTACAATACCATAGACGTCATAAAAACAGGTGTAAATTAAATAATAGAAGGAAAAGACATAATATATTTCTTTTCATCCACAACACGACTTTGCTAGATTAAAAAACAATAATTTTCAATTACTTTTTCTTAACAACTATTCTATCTGACTTTTGACCCTATCATCATGAATTTTTGTACATGTATTGATTGTAGAGTCAGCTGCGATGCTTTGAAGCCTGTGGTCCACTATTATGAGAGTATTCATCATCATCATCATCATCAGGTCTTTTTAGTCTCCACTGCACGAGCACGACCCTCTCTGTACTACTATTGCCATTCTTGGCCAGAGCAGTTAGAGGACTTCATATTGAAATGCAAATAATTTGGCAAAGTTTATTCGCCGGCCGCCTGCCTCACGCCTACCGCATTGGGCTTAACTCCTTTTCAGTCGCGGACAAATATTATATTCTATTGTTAGAAAAATAACTATTCTCGAAGGACACATTAACGCGAGCATAGCTTGTTTTAAAAATATTGTTTACTAGCTGTTGCCCGCGGCTCCGCCCGCGTTAATGTCGTTCCCTTGGGAACAGTAGAAATGATAAAAAATCGATACAAACCCCTCCCCCTCAGCTTTTTCCCCTTATATAATTTAATACATTTCACCTGCATAGATCTTTAGTTTTGCCCATTTCACCTACACAGATATTTTTTTATTGTAATGGAGAACTTCTTATTGTCATGTATCTAAGTAAATAAAAAAAACCATACAAACTTTGCCCCACCTATTTTACCTCTTCAAGGGGAAATTTCTTCCATTTTAACTACACAGATCTTTTTAATTGTAATGTAAACATATATACTTATTTTTATATTTCTATGTCCAGAAATGAGAAAATTTCCATACAATCCCCCCTCTTTTATCCTTTAAGGGGGGAATTTTGTACATTTCACCTACACAGATCTTTTTAAAATTGTAATCTAGAACGTATGTACTTATTTTAATACTTCTAAGTCTAGAAATGAAAAAAATCCATACTAACTTTACTCCCCTATTTTATCCCTTCAGGCGAAAATTTCGTCGGTTTTACCTACATACATCTTTTTAATTGTAATCCAGAACGTCCAGAAATGAGAAAATATCCATACAAACTTAACCCCCCCCCCCCCTCTCCCCCCATGTTAAGGGGGGGATTTACACAGATCTTTTTAATTGTATTTGAGAACTTACATACCTATTTTTATATTCTAAGTCTAGAAATGGAAAAATTCTATACAAACTTTACCCCCTATTTACCCCTTCAAGGGAGAATGTTATCTAGTTCACCCAAACAGATCTTTTTTAATTTTAATTGAGAACTTGTGTACCTACTTTCAAACTTCTAAGTCCAGAAATGAGAAAAGTCCAGAAAACTTCACCCCCTTTGATTTTCTAAAAATCCTTTCTTAGTGCTCATTTACATCATAAAAAGCATCCATGTGCCCAATTTCAGTGCCCTCAGTTTCTGAGCACAGTAGTTTCGGCTGTGCGTTGATATATAAGTCAGGTCTTCCTTTGGCCCGCGGCTCCGCCCGCGTAAGTGTCGATTTCTCAGGAACAGTAGAATTACCCGGAATTCATTAGTTCATGACTTTCAATGAAACACCTTAATATTGAATTTCAATTGAATAACTTCAAAAACGGAAAGTTTCATACTAACTTTGCATCCCCGTTATACTCTCTTAACGGATGATTTTTGAGACAAATATTTAACTCGTGTTTCATGCCTTTCAGTAAAGAACCGTCATGCTGAATTTCATTCGACTAACTTCAATAATGGCAAAGTTTCATGCTTACTTTGCACCCCTATTTTACCCCCTTAAGGGATGATTTTTAAGTAAAATATTTTACTCGTGTTTCATACCTTTCAGTAAAGAACCTACATGCTGAATTTTATTCGAATAACTTCAAAAACGACAAAGTTTCATACTAACTTTGCAACCCGTTTTACCCCCTTAGGAGATGAATTTCCAAAAATCCTTTCTTAGTGCTCCCCTACGTTATAAAAGGAACCCCTGTGTAAAATTTCATGTTCCTAACCCTTATAGTTTAGGCCCTGCGTTGATATGTCAGTCAGTCAGCTTCTCCTTTTTTAGTATGGATAACTATGGATAGTATGGATAGATATAATGTTGTCGTATAATGATAATGAATTAACTTTGAATTTTCTTATGTCACTTATTATTTTTTATTTTTTTTGCTATATGTTTGCAGGCAAACTCATGCCTTGAGTTCATTCAAATGACGATAACTTTTTTTTAATGAACCGATTTTGATGAAACAAACTTTAAATGTTTTGCTGGGTTAAAACAAAGCAATTGGTCAAAGTTTGAAGTAAATCGGTTCAGTATTTTCGGAGATAATCGTGATCATACATACAGACAGACAGACAAGAAATTCGAAAAAATGTTTTTGCTTTCTTTTATTCTTTATAAGTGTACCTCTATCCATTTCAGTCAAAAATTCTAAATGTACAGACAAAATATTTTTACTGTTTTATTATGTATAGATATTTCGTCTCCTTCGACAATGGGCACCAAATAATGCAGTAGCTTGACAATCTTGCATGATCGGGCGGATTGCTTTCTGTATATTTTCGTTATTTCCATAGTTTAATATCATATGGACTACTTCTCTGGGGAAATCCAGGTTTTCATTGGTCATTGGTACCTCACAAATATATTTTTTTTGTATATATTAATTACTTTAAGAGAAATGCGCTTACAAATCTTTTAGTTTGCGGTATTATATTAATATATACAAAAAAAATAGTTATTGTGAGGTACCAAACACCTCTTTACGGCCATATATATTACTAGCTTTCGCCCGCGACTCCGCCCGCATCAATGTCGATCCCTCGGGATTAGTACTTTTTCCCGGTATAAAAGGTAGCCTATGTCCTTCTCCATACTCCAGAGAAATTGTATGCAAAATTTCATGATGATCGGTTCGGTAGTTACGGCGTGAAAGCGGTACAAACAAACAAATAAACAAACAAACAAACTCACTTTCGCATTTATAATATAGTAAGGATAAGGATAGTAAGGATAAGGATAAGGATTGGTCTGAAGACCTGCAAACTGAGAAGGGCCCTCCTGGATAATATTTCAAGTTTTTTTTTATAACCGTTGAGGTACTAATATTTTTCTATACTCGTCGTCCCGAAAGGGGTACAAAAACGCGACCCATACACATTATCAGGCATACTTACTCGTAGAAGAGCATTAGGCTACTAGTATATTTGGTACAAAAAATTTATTACTGTTATCTGGGGATCTTAACTTTTGCAAGCTGATAGTGAAAGCTAGCAATCTATGAAGCAGAAAACCTATTTTCGTTTACCTTATTGCACTTTTTCATGTGGTGTCGACACAGTATGAAGCAAAATATCTATATAGTATTCTTCAGAGAAGTCATTAAAAGTATTAGTAATTCTACAAACTAGGTAGTCTTTTTATGTTAACGGCATTTTGAATAGAAGATATTTCACAAAATAGGCATTCTGCTTCATAGGTTATTTGAAAACTTGTCACCCTTGCTTCATACGAGTATATTGCTATTTAGGCACCACGATCAAGAAGAATCTTTAAATATTATGATCCCGACTACAACCAATGACATCGAATTTTTTTCCTAATTGTCGAAAAATGACCACCGGGTAAAACATCATTTAATTAACATTTATTTTGTAATAAACGATGGGTCTTGACAGGTTAATCATTACTTAAATTATATGAAAATAAAATGCAGTAATATAGTAAGTGCTGTAATCTTTATTTCCTAAAATAATCCTCTATCTCAATCAAGGTTTTATCCTTAGTCTCAGGTAAATATTTGAACAATATAATTAAACAAATTAGGACGCAAATACCATAAAACAGGAAACCTCCATGCAATCCACCTTTTTTGAAAATAAACGGAGATATTTTAATCACAGTTGACAATATAATATTATTAGCTATGGAAATTGCTATGACAGTAGAACCCTTGTACCTAAGTGGCATTAATTCGGCGAATATAGATAAAGAAAGTAACACAGGGCCACAACTTATTGAAAGCGAAAATAATGTAAGCAAAGATAAAGATATAATATTATTTTCTAGAACAAAATTTATTTTTATTAAATACAAATATAAAGACAAAATAAATAAAAATATGACTGAACTGAAAGTAGTACTGAATAATAATGTTCTTCTGTTTAGTTTTTTTGAAATGTAACATCCAAAATACATGCCAAGAACACTTACAGCATCCAAAGTTAGCATTCCTTTGTATGCTGTAGACTCTAGTCCCGTGATTTTTTTTATTATTTCTAAAGAATATGTACTACACGCTAATTTTCCTGATAATTGATACATGCATATGTTAACCAATGAGAGTAATATGGGCTTGTAGACCACTTTGTAAGAAAAAACTTTAACAAAACTGACTAGGTGTTTCCTAGTGAATATTTCTTTCTGAGTAGATTTAGCCTGAGAATATTTTGTTTGCGAATTTATAAGTTGCTTCAATTCGTATTCAGCTTCTTCGTTAGTGCCCTTCAGAAATCGATGCGAAGCAGCACATTCCTCGTACTTTTCTTGAGAAGCCAACCAGTAAGGCGACTCGGGCCAGAAATATGACGTGGAATTGTACGCTGTGCAAAGGAATCCTAAGATCAAAATGTTTTTCCAATGAAAAAATGTACCAATTGTATTCGCTATCCATATTCCCCAGAAGAACATGGCGGATTTCATTGTCAATAATATACCGCGGTATTTTGGTGATGTGTACTCCACTATGATTACTACACATAGTGTCAAGTTGCAACTAAATGTTATTGATACTATTATTTCCGCAATTAATATGTAAGTAATTGTGTTACTAAAATACCAAACTATGTGTCCAATAAGCAAAGTTACAAATGATATTTTAAATGGTAATTTTCGCCCATAAAGCTCTGACAGTATTGGTAGGATTAGTGTCCATGGCAGCGTACTGAAGCCGAATATTGAAGCTGAAAAATACAAAAAGTACAATCATTTCTTTGCTGCAAAAAAATCTGATACGAAACCAGATCTCGTAAAAAATGAACCAACTTTCATAAGTACAAAATTATTATGCGAATTCTGATGAAATTGTATACATTGATACTGGTCAAAAACTTGTTTGAAAGTCGGTTACAAATGGTTACAAAAATTGCTTACATAACCAGGATGCCATTTCGTCACTAACTACAGCAGTAGAGTTTGCTTCTTGCCTCAATTGTGGTATCATGACAACGGGTATACCAAAATATAAACCAGTAACAAAATATATGCTCCATGGTCCACTCGAAACAAAAATCTGAAATCATTTTAATATTAATAAATAACGACTTGAGTTAGTTTTATATTATACTAGTAGTGTCCGCGTCTTCGTTCGCGTGCAATTTTATGTTATGTTTGTATGGGGGCCACGTCTCATCATAACAGGAGAAGTAGTAGTAAATAAGTAGCCTATCCTGTGTCCTGTACGCCTTAATATATATCTACCAAGTTTCATGAAATGCAGTTAATTCGTTTAAGAGTTATGGAGAACACACATACATATACATACAGAAAAAAATCTAGAAATCCTCAATTTAGTTTCAGTATCATGTTAGAGCTTATAAACACGATATTGAAAACACGATATCTCTGAAAACAAAGTAACTTACTCCATGACCAACCCTTACAGATGTATTATTATTATTGATTGATGCGTCACTGTCTCGTCAATAAATATAAAGGATATTCAGTGTTGAGGTTTTACATAGTCAGACTGAAAATATCGAAATGCATCATTGTATGTGGAACACATGCGCATAATCGGCGAGTTACCTGAATATCAAGTTCTAGTAAAGGGAATGCTCAACGTTTTTCTATTATGAAGTCGGCAACTTGAACGCGGAACTGAAATGTTTATTTGCTCTATCAATTCGGGATTATGAACCAAACCAACTATCAGCCTCCGGAGAAAGAGTATATAGCGGTATGACGGCTCTAATAAAGTGAATTTATACCAAAATACACTATCATCTCCAAAGTACGACATACATTTTTGACAATTAAATAATTGAATAGAAATGTCTGGAGCATTGAAAAACTTAAGTTTTATTAAAAAATATTAAGCTAAAAATTAAAAAAATATCTACCTGTCTTAAGATGTACTTCCATCTAAAACTTTCTCCAATTTCTTCAGTTTGAACTGGAGTGTAAGAATATTCCATAATACCTTACTGACAACTCTTGTTTACTTTAGGACACAACCTTGCAGTAATAGTAGTAATAGTCTTAGTGATAAAACGCTTGACAATAGCGCAAAGAAAAAACCCTTTTAAAAGTCAAATTACATTAAATGACGCTATAAATATTTAAAATAGGACGATCACACTTGCACACTCCAAGGGTTCCGTATCACAGTATAAAATTTAACAGCAAACTCACTACAAAACCCCCATTTCTTATATAAGGATCCAGGTGTATATTAGAACGAATCTCTTCCACATGAAAGGGGTACAGTGCTGCATCCATTCCAAATAAATTAATTGGATCATGCTCCAAATTATGAGTAGTATTGTGAAATTAGACTAGCTCCGTGGCGCAGCGGTCATCACGCCAGCCTGCGACACGAGAGCGACCGGGTTCGAGCCCCGGCCAGGTCATGATGGAAAATGATCTTTTTCAGATTGACCTGGGTCTTGGTATATCTATATATGTATTTGTTATAATAATATAGTATCGTTGAGTTAGTATCACATAACACAAGTTTCGAACTTACTTTGGGGCTAGCACAATCTGTGTGATTAGTCCGTATATATTTATTTATTTATTTAAATATGCAATATACATTAATAAGAAAATACTACAAAAAAGACGTCTTAAAATTAAATAATATGTTTGAAACGTATACGGAATACGAAATGTAATGACACCACAAAAGTTAGACTAGATTAAAACACAATAATTTCCCCTAAAAATTTTTGCCTAAAATATTAATTAATTAACACCTAGACAACATGCGCTAGTTTATCTTTGTTTGAACGCCATGTATTACGTTTTCACAATTAGTTTCACGTCATAGTTATTTTGCTACTCATACGCGCATTGTACAAGTATGCCTCTGTCCGTATTTGTCGGGCCAATATCTTCATTTAGCGATATAGCCATGTTCGATAATTCAACTAATATCGCTCTGACACCGACTATAACGGAGAAGGATTATTTTCCTCATGCACAAGTATTTCGCTATGACAACTCCTAGGGAAGTTAAAGAGCAACGTCCAATAAGCAAGTTTGGGTACCTAGTTACTGACAAATCTGTAAGTCTATTAACCCTTTAAAAAGAATTTCTAGTGTGAGAAATTCATATTGTAAAGTGGTAGGTTGGTTAAATTCGTGTAACAATTCGTTCTCTTGAAATATAACGCAATATTTTACTCGGTTTTTACTGGTATTAATTTCATCAATGTTTCAGTTGTTAGTTATCTATCACAATAGGATTAATCGCCTATCGATCTTTGATGGGGACTTCATCAGCTTTTATCTATAACTTTCCTTTGTTTTCTTAGTGACTGAGTGTTCGCTTGACTTTTGAGATCACTACTCAAAACTACTGCCTAACTATATCGAGATACCATTATAAACACCGTACAGTACAGGTAGCATTTTAAACACCAGTGAATTTGTTTAAAACAAATTTAATCAATTATAATATTTATTTTAAGCTACCTACTTAATTTAGTCAAATATACCACCCCGGACCGTACCCAACTTAAAGGTGCCCATGACACTGGCGGCATTGCCTCTTTGAATGGCAACGGAAATCATTTGAACCAGATACCATCCGGAGTGGTGGTCATAGTTTCTGTCCCTTAAACGCTGAAATTATCATCAGAAAGTGCTCATCACGCTGAACAACTTTTCCTCAGACGTTATTTTCATATCTTTCAAGGTTTAGCTGGGCTGCTCACCTCCACATCAGGTACTCCGGCCATTCGTTTTTTTATGTCAACAATAAGTGCTCGTCATGCTGGCCAACTTTTCCTAAGGTGGTATATAAATATCTTTTAAAGATGAGACCGGCTCTTATGGTTCCACATGAAGTATTTAGAACTTTAAAATAATTTATAGCCTATATGTTGCCGAGGACTAGTAGCTATATAACAAAAAAATTTCATCAAAATCCGTCCAGTAGATTTTGCGTGAAAGGCAAACAACAGACAGACCCCTAGTAGTATTTTTTTAGATTATATTCAATGTACAGAATTGAGTCCGTCTACAGTTTTATTATATGTATAGCTACCTAATTAGCTAAAACAAAATTAAAGTCAGCATTGAATAAAGGTACCGTACCGTATCTAATTGTCTCACGTTTTTCAGAATGACAGCTGTACGATAGTGAAACATTGACCTTGCGTATTTTAAACATTGAAGATAAGAATTATAATATATTGAACGCAAAGCACGAGCAAGCGCAGGCATCAAACACACGAGCAGCACTTTGCTGTCGACCACACAACAGCATGCTGTCGACGCAGAAAACTGCAGCTGTCGACACAGCAAACTGCAGTTATCGACGGCTGCAGTTCATCAATGTCGACGGCTTTGTTATAATACAGGAGACAGTCACTATTCAATATCAAAATGAACTTCGAGGAAGAACCACTATTGCTGCTTTTGCTCCGTCAACGTAAACGTAAAATACGACATCGTTCATTGAGATCATCAACAATTTCATTGAGATAATGATCATAATCAATGAGATTTAAAAAAATTAAATATCATCCATTCTTATAAACGTGCGCGCTTTGTTTATTTGTACTCGATTGACAAACAATGCCGCGGCTTGCTGTCACCATTGGTCGACGCTCGTGCCGTCACAAAGTCTGCAAGTACTGCTCGTGTGTTTTCTGACGAAGGTTACCGCTGTCTGACTTATCTCCTCTACATGTCGCATTTCTCAACCGATTCTCGTGATATTTCGTGAATAGATTCGATAATTAATTTGTTGTCAATTAAGTTTTGGAAAATTTTCAGACGGAAATTAGCATAAGGTACCTTAATCGGCCCTATAGTAGCCATCTGTGGCGCTTGGATAATACTTGCGAGGTTTAAAGCTAATAAAGGCACTAGTGTTGCTATACTCAATGCTTATTGTTTTCCATTACTTCCCTGTTATGATTTCCCACTATTAGGCAATGGCCTTTCTTCTCCCGATCTTTGATCAGAGCAGCCTGCTGAAAACCGGTCAGGAAGCTGACGATTAGTATTTATGGTAATTATTTTTTTTTTATAATGGCATTATTTTCTCTTTTAAATAATTTTATATCTACTTAATGCATAGATTAAAAAAAAAAATTGCGTCTCTTCATACTTCTATGACTTAATGAGTACGTGCCTTATTAACTTCAAAAATAGAGTAACAAAGATAACATCTGTCTCCGTTTATCCTATAGATAGTAAAATTTTAAAAGTGCCACTCTTGATTACGCAAAAGCTTCTGGGAGCAGCTAGTCACCTTAAAAAGAAAATTCATGTCTTAAGAAGTCCGTGGGCACAAAGTTGGTAAGCGCCTTTATCTCCAAAGCCAATCCCTAAGGACGGCGATTTTCGTACTTCCCGTCAAACGTTAAGTTGCTCAACAAATAGGAAATCTGTACCCGACCAATCGCTCCGATTGTCCAATACTTACTTATTCATTCAAGTATTTTTCTTACTCCTTTGTAAAAATGCGGCGAGGGACCTATTGAGGCTCGGCGGCGAAACGAACAATGGAAACACTTATAGGCAATATGCAAAGTAAATAAAATTGCTGACATTTTGTTCAGGGATTTTGCAGTACAACATTCAAACTGTCAATGAGTTATAATAATATTGATTTTTGCTACAACCAAAATCATACAACGTGATTTTAAACCTCCTAGCTATATTGGAATCTCGTAATCAGAATTGCTAATGAAATACAAAAGATTTAGGTTCGCCATGCAAAGTTGCCTGCCGATCAGCTGGACGAATTTCTTTGGATGGTCAAATGTATTTTTAATTTTTAGGGTTCCGTACCCAAAGGGTAAAAACGGGATCCTATTATTATCGCTCCACTGTCTATCTGTCTGCCTGTTTGTCCTTCTGTCACCAGGCTGTATCTTATGAACCGTGAGAGTTAGACAGTTGATTTTTTTTTAACAGATAATGTATTTCTTATGCTGCTATAACAAAAAATACTAAAACATAGAATAAAATAAATATTTAAGGGGGCTCCCATACAACAAACGTGATTTTTTACTTGTTTTCGCTCGATATTGATAACAGCAATAGGTAGACGCTTGAAATATTCATAGAATATTCAGTTTTATATTTACTTTAAACTAACGCTGAGACGACCTAAAACTACTTTATTTTACTTATTATCTGTCACAATATTACATCGTAAGTTAGTTACTCCTCTCAAGTTATTAAGCTAAAATTAAATTGACATGATCTACGTAAATAATTTTCGAAATACGTAAGTAATTTACCCCAAAACAATACTTCCACAACAGTAACTTGACAAAATCAAAGTCAAATTGATTTACCAAAATAAGGTTACGTTCATAAAATTCATAGTGATAAATCAGTATTTTAAATTACTATAAGTTATCGTGCAGGTAAAATATTTTTGACAATATTTTTTATTTGTTTAGACACTCCTTAGGTTATGTTAGGTTTATTGTCCTTCAGGAAAAATATTGTGGTTTAATTATAGCCCGGAAATACGCGTCAGTAGTATAATTAACAACTTTCGGAGCAAAGAAGAAAAACATTTTCTTATAAAATCTCTCTGATTAAGCATCTTTGCAGACGACGGATGTAGGTGCAGTTTCCTGAATTTTGAAAATGAGAACAACAGGCAGTGAACCGCTTTGGCTACGTATACGCATGCTGGTGGTTGAGTCCGTTTGTAGTGGTCTCAGAACAATATCTTTTAACATTTTTTGACTGATTTTAGTTGACACTTACACACACATGCGTGCAACCTTGCGGCATGCGTTTATTAAACACAATTATTTTTATATACAACTTATATAGGTACTTACCTTATTTATTCATCATTGCTAAATCTATACAATACCTTTTATTAAGTTGTTATGCTACTTAATAAAAAAGTAAGTAAGTAACTTATTTAAACATGAAGTTTATATATAATTTTTTTTTCGAAAATGTACCATATAATCCTCATCATCTAAATGTCTTTCAAGTAGCATCCTCAATTTCTAGTGCATCAGAGCCCGTGGTTTGTTATAATGACAGCATTCAATCTGTAAATAAAATTTAGCAACGTTTTTACACCCATTGACGCTGGCCCTCCTTAAAAAAACCTACTGTCCTTTATAATGTCAATTAGTAATTCCTAAGGTCTAGCCTGCAATTACGTTATGAAAGCCAAAAGACTTCTTTTTGTTAGCAATTCTTCATATTATTTTAGCTTTATTTTAATTGCTCACGACCCTATCGATTTCAAATAATTTACCAACCATTAAACGACTACAATGTCCTCGCAACAATGACCTCGAAAATGTAATAACTAAAATCACTCGAAGACTGATAAGTACAATTAACAAATTATTAAGTAAGGAACTCAGCCTGCGCAAACATCTTTCACGCGCGTGTTTGGAGATAAAGTTTCTGAATTAATTTGCCAAATAACGTCGAAACACGAGACTTAAACTTAGCACCTAACTTCGCTTGTTAAATGTTAATTGTTATCAAACGGAATATATTATACGTGAAATCTTTTGAGGCGTAAATCTTCACGATCTGTTTTGTGCCAGAAAATTGTATTTCAGTTTCGATTGAGGATTTCAATTGGAAATAACTCGGTTTAGAGGAAAATGTCTTCTGTTGCGCTTCTAATTATCTACAATTTTGATTCTTCTACTTTTTATGTCGATTACTGAATATGATATGCCTTTTATGTCAAATGACTTCTGACCAATAATCTGACACAACCATTGCATTGGGAGTACCCGCCTTGAGGTTCTTCATTGTACAGGATGTGAGTAGGATGGTCATTCAAGTAGGTATGACATTGTCTGCGAATCGTAGCCACACGGGCACTGAATATCATTAGCAAAACCCCATCTTACCAAATTGCTTTTGCAGCGACCAACCTGGGTACTCCACCTATTGATAGACCTCCAAAGCAGCCAAGATGAATTATGACCAAGAGGCTTTTCCTTAGACCGGGGTTCCAACTTTGGTGGTCAGGGGTGTCATCCTCAACTGCCTGTCCGGTGGTTACAGGTATGGCATCGGTATGCGCGCCCGACCTCCTGAGCTGCTAATTGCTTATCCATTCATCGAGTTAGTAGTGTCCCAGTACCTTCAATCCCTTTCCAGATCCAACAAATTCCTATCGTTCCCCAGCTTTAATTTTTCTGATGAGCAGCAGCGTCAAAAGCACAAGAAGCAAAAGAAAGTGCGCTCGCCAACCCACCTGCCAAGCGTAGTGAGTGGTGATATCCTCCCATAGAACGAAATATCCTTGAGAGAGGCTTTGTCCAGCAGTGGATTATTTACGGCGGTAATGATGGTGATGATGATGAACCTTGCCCTACGCACTACATGGGGAAAAATAAGTGCAGTTGTGGAGCCCAGAAAACTGTTCAGACTTTGAAATCTGGTTCTATCTGATGCTGGGTGAGTGATTGAGAGAGTGGCGCACATCTGTCTAACGTAACTTGAAAATTATAATTAAAATGTATATCCAGGACAAAGTGTGTAAGTAGAATGAGTCAGATGATGTCACAAGTGAAAATCTATTGTTTCGTGGGCGGTGTGGCAAGTAGCGCCATCCTATTCAATCCATACGTCGTCCAGATTTATATCTGTCATCGTTCCATGAGAGGAACGAAAAATCATGCGGAGAGGCATTTGTCCAGCATTGGACTTCTTACAGCTGAAATTATGAATGATGATGATAAATGAAATATAAAAGCACCTTTTACGGGATAACCGCGCCGTTGCACGACGTGGTACCGTGCCGTACAGAACTGGTCTCTTGGTTCTGTCAAGACATCATCATTAACATTTAGACTATTTGTTTTTTTAAGACATTTATTTATTAAGAAAACTTTATTTTTGTTTTACTTTCTATTTATCTTTTACTTTTTTCTATTGATTTAATAACCATATCAAAAGATCAATAATTTCATCATCCTATATTCTTTAAAGATTTAAGGCAGGTTAGGCATTAACTTATAAAGTATATTTTCTTTGCCGACTCTATCCTCCTTTTGATATATACTTGAATCATCTTAGCTAAATATTTTAACTTAAAAAGTTTCTTTCGTAATTTAAAACCATGCTTTTTATAATAAAATAATTGATTTTAAGCAAAATCTATCGAAATCTTCAAAAATCAAAAAGTATAATACCTCGTTAATTTATCTTAAAACCAATATTTATTTTACAAAGCTTATTAGGGGTTGCTCTCATTATTTCCCTTGCGGGATAGACAGAGCCTATGACCTAAAAGCCGTGTTTAGCATGTTTGTGAGCGCTAGGTGAAAAACGGAGTTTTGGGTTGCTAGCCGCACTGCCTACTGATATGATTCCTCAGGTTTTTACGCAATCACTCAATCGTACTTTACGATCTGCGCGGGAATCAGCTAGTAAATTATACGTTTCTTTCTTTAACTCCCAGACCAGCATGGCAGTAATTAAAAACTACAAAAAACCGGCCAAGTGCGTGTCGGACTCGCGCACGACGGGTTCCGTACCATTATCGTAACTAGTGATGTGCCGCTGAGAATGTTCTCGCTGCTGGCAATATTGCCAGTGAGAATATTCTCAGGAAACAAGAACGCTGCCGGGAATACTCTCAACGTTCTCAACAAAATAAAATTAGTTTATATTTTATAGGTGATTTTTTAGTGTTTCTTTGCTTTATTATCTGGGCGCTAGGATTAGTTATAAACAAGGCATGAAATGTGTGTGTGAGATATTGGTGTCCTGCTCACTCTTATCGTGGCAAACGCGCGCCGCGGTCTTGAGACACGGCCGCGCGTATTAATGTACTTATGAGTTTTAAAGGCTTAACACGTGGCATTAACACTGTTGATTTCGAATTTTAAAAATGAGTAAAAGAAGCCCTGTTTACGATCATTTTACGCATATAGAAGAAAGCGACCGTATTAAATTTAACTGTAATTACTGTGGTGAATTGTATACTAATAAAAATCAAGATTTATTCGTCACCTCGTGGTGACGCAATATTGCTGAGAAAGTTCCCGAGAATATTCTCGAGAATATAGCAAGTATTCTCGAGAATATTCTCGGGAATATTGTGAACACTGGGAATATAGCATTTTTATTGCAAATAGAGTGTATTGTTTTATACACAATTATCTGTCGACTTTATTTGATACTATTTTACTTAAGAAAGGTTGGTTGTTTTCTTATATATTAAAATGATTCTCAACCGTTCTCATTTAGGAGAACGTTGCCGGGAACGCTGCCGGCAATATTCTCAGGTGGGAGAACGTTCTCGGGAACGGCACATCACTAATCGTAACTAATATTATAAATGCGAGAGTGAGTTTGTTTGTTTGTTACGCTATCACGCCGCCCAATTACTGATCCGATCATCATGAAATTTTTCATACAAGTTCTCTGGAGTACGGAGAAGCCTTACCTTTTATCCCGGCAAAAAGTACTATTCCCGAGGGATCGTCATTGACGCGGGCGGAGCCGCGGGCGAAAGCTAGTCTATAACTAGTGGTTCTGCGAGAACAGTAGACCTCGCGAGCCCTTACAATCAACATCCACATTTGCCCTTCAGTGCTCTAAAATATATCTGTTACTGATATGTTAATTGACTAAATGATGATTTCCCTCAGTTACTATTTCCTAATCCCGCTGCTCTTAATAAGGTACCAGAGGAAACGGAAATTTAAACCTTCATTCCCTTACCAGAAGACCCGACCAGACCCTTTTTTTAAGAGGAAACACTAAGCTCGAGAGAATAGAAAAATAGATATTTATAATATCTATTGCTGTCGCGCCGCGTGCCCAAACAAACCCCGCAGAGTGCGATAGAGATAACTGCAGCTCGGCCGGAAAATACCTATAAACAGTACACAAAATTAACGCTTCGTAGTACTCTGATTTCTTTTCCAAAACTTAACCGATTTAATTTCTTTTTACATTAAAAAATTTAAAATAAGCTATGGCTGTGTTTCTGCGTTTCTTTTTCTTATATAATTGCCCAAATTTGTTTTCTTGATGTTTGAACACAACGGCAATTCGTACCAATTTTTCATGTTTTTGAAGGTTCATATCTGTTTAAATAATTCAATTATAAAAAAAAATTAACATAAGGATTTTATTAGTAAAAAATCATTACTCTATTGGTACTATCCGGCGAGGAATCAGGGGACTACTATTGTATGGAAACACGGCCCTTGAGCACCATGTTTAGTATGCTTTTGTACACATTAACTAAGTTGGAGTGATCCTCTTCAAGATCGGAAATATCGGAATAGCGAACTTGGCATGGGTGAATGGGAGGCAAAGTTTAAGTACCCGGTTTCATAGTTGTTATTTAACCAATTGGTAAAAATTTTAATAGGACTCTAATTTTCAACTATTATGGCAGATAAACATGCGAACTTTACGTTAAGAAGTGGCCGGCATCTATAAGCCCTGAGTTCAAGTCACAGGATAGCATGTGAATCTTTTTTATTTATTTTTAATTTTTATTTCAGGATTCTAAGTTTATTGACTGTTTTCAATTATAAAAGTTATACGCAGTATCATGCTTTAAGCCAAAAAATATTTTTCATATTTTGATTTTTGTTCCTTAGGGAAAGTTGTTCAATTTCACTCCCTCTCCCACTTCACGTACTTCAACTTCTTTCATAAATATACAGAAAATCGATTTCAGACAACTTTTGGGCAAATTGCCGACTATAAACACGTTCCAGTTTATTGTATAAAAAAGTTGTTCAGACAAAAAAGTTGCGTCTTAATGACAATAACAAAAAAGTCTCATGACATTTTTGTTTTTTTTTTCAAATAGCTTTGCTGTGAGTTTTTTAAAATTTCGGACCGCCATATATCCGCCATTTTTTTAAATTTCGAAAATCTGGCACGACTGAAAAATTTTATATAATTACCGAACCTACTCACAAAATTTCATGAGAATCGGTTGAGAAATGCGACCTGTAGGCGAGAACAGACAGACGGACAAAAGAATTTTGGGCCAGTGGAAACTGAGACGCTTCGCTCGCTCGGTCAATAAGATTAAAATTATTACTAATATTTTTATTATATGACGTAACTAAAAATTTATGCTTTCGCAATTTATCCTTTTTCTAAATTTTTCTAAATTCATGAGTCTGAGTTCACGGAAAAGTACCCTGTAGGTTTTGATCCCCTTGCGAATGTCTTTTAATTGCGTTGGCTTAAACGTTTTTTTTTATGTCTTTTTTTTCACAGCTCCCCATTACAGTAGACCTGAGTGTCCTGAAACGACTATTGCCAGAAGCGTGGCTCTACCACAGCTAAAATGTTATCTTTCCAAATGTGACCTTTGACGCTGACAAAGTACAAGATGAAGATGTGATACTGTATCAGTACCATTTAGAAATTATTCTTCGGAACATTTTTCCATTTTAGTTTTTATTTTATTAGTTTTATTTGCGGATTATCATCATTCTTCGTCACAGATTAAACAGGGAGTTTTAACAAATTTTATATTAGCTTTCGCCCATGGCTGTGCTAGCGTGAATGTCGATCCCTTTGGAACAGTACTTTTTATCTTTGTTGAGAAGTACTCTATGTCGTTGTCTATACTGCAGAATGCAAAAAACGTATAACAAACAGTGCAAAATTTCAGGATGATCGGTTTAGAAGTTTAGGCGTAAAAGAAACACAGTAAACTGCGAAGCAAGCGAAAAAATATTTTTGTGTAAAAAAATCATCGCCTATTATTAAAGGAGATCTAGTCACTCAGCCACTAAGGAAGCCTCTGACTCCGATGGAACAGATAAGGCAAATTCAATTTTTAAAACGGTTTCATGAGAACGCATTACTTAATGTAGGAAATGGAATGTCGTCGATTTATGTTAACCACCCGAGCTTGTTCCAAACCATTAGCTTTTCCAATCCAAAGATGAGTATAAAATGGTAATAATGACAGTACTCGCGAGGTTATATCTCCAATGCTTTGAAATGGTAGTTCATTTAGATAAAAATATCCACTTTCAATACCTAAATTGAATCAATGAGAGTGTGTTCTTTTCGAATCTTTGAATTTAATTACTATTTTAGGTTGATAAAGATGGCGGTATTCAATTCAATTTGAAACCTTAATAAATTTGTTTGAGCTTTCAGACATTTCTTTATAAAGTTATTGTTTTATCTACACTTCAACATCTTCATCTACACTTCACAACTAATATTAAAAGAAAAATATTTGTTTGTCAATGCAATAAATAATGATTGCCAAATGGGCTCTAAAACTAGCTCCGTGGCGCAGCGGTCAACACGCCAGCCTGCGACACGGAGTGACCGGGTTCGATCCCCGGCCAGGTCAAGATGGAAAATGATCTTTTTCAGATTGGCCTGGGTCTTGGATGTGTATCTATATATGTATTTGTTATAAAATATAGTATCGTTGAGTTAGTATCCCATAACACAAGTCTCGAACTTACTTTGGGGCTAGCTCAATCTGTGTGATTTGTCCGTATATATTTATTTATTTTATTTATAAAACTACTGTACCAATCTGGACCTTTCATCATAGGAATCCTACATTATCCCTCATGAACATAGGCTATACCATACTTTCTAAAAGTTAGAGATCCGCATGAAACAAGCTCAAGAAACTGTGGCATCATAGCACCCAAACAGACGATTTCGATTGTGCGTTTGTCAAAAGCAGACTTGATCGAGTATTCTACTAAGCATGGAAAGTCTGCGAAAAGTGTGAAAAATTATAATTTTTGTTAAGAGCCCGCCATATGCCAGGCGGCGTGGCGATACAAACGCGAATGGTCTAAACGCGTTGGCTACTTTAGATATTTTCGTTTTTTAGGAATATTCAAGGGTTATTCGAAAAAGAAAAACATATGATGGCTGCCTTATCTGTAATGCAATAATAATCAAAAGTTTCAAGGTTAATTTTAATGTATTTGGTGAATAATGCTATATACCGAGTAAATTAGACGTGATTTGGAGGCAACATTGCAATTTTTTTCTATCGAGAAAATTTAACGCTATCGTGTTTTTGAGTCAGATAGTTACCAGAGTTAGTCCTGAACTTTGCTGCATTTTTATTTCAACTTGAGTATTTAATTATTATTGATATAACAGTCAACCATGCAAAGCAGTGTGAGGTAGTACGGGCCCTTAAATACCTGTTTCTACCCGCTAGTTATAATAATCTTGAGTTTAAATTGAAAATCACTTTACAAACCTGGCGGCGAATATGTAACTGTTATAATGTACCCACCGTATACACAAAAACATTACGAATAAATTCGAAATTCTCAAGTCATAAACTTACCTATAATTTTACATTTTCAGTTTTCAGTTTGCTTAGAAATAATCGCACATTCAATCACGTAGATGGTCCTAGAGGCGGAGTACTAAATGCTTTTGAAATAACTGTATAGCAATTCTAGATAAATAGCCATGAAAAGCCGATCCAGTTACTTAGCTCAGCTCTAATGTACCTGCTTTTGTAATAAATGGACAAGCTTTACGCTCAAAAGGCCAAGACTCGGCGAATAGTTTCAGTGTATTGACGAGGGATGTGAGAAAACAGTTTTAGTAGAAGGATAAGTGTGTTTTCGCAGCATGTGTAGAGAGAAATTCGACACCCACTCGGCTATTTACGCGCGATGGTGCGATAAGCATTTTCTCTTTCAATACTATCAAAGAGACTGCCCGCCTATTCAGGGCTCACCCGACAAAATGTAACCCATAAAGGGACTAAGAAGATTGCAACACTGTTTCTGACTTGCCTCACAAAAACAGTCTCAAATCTTATTTGAATGGTTCGTATCGGGCGAGTTGTGCGTTCAACTTTTTCATTTGTGAGGTCGCGAATCAAAACATTATCCGCGCCACCGCCTGATGAAGCCCATCAAATCATTTGTTGGCATAGCGACGCGAAACTTCAGCTATTATTCCGGTCGGTTTGCTAAAACAAAAGTGCTCTTAATTCTTCATCTGGGATTTCATGTGATCATTACTTTCCCGCTTCGTTGGGGCGGCCTTCGCACTGCGGACTACATCGGTTGCTTGTCGCAAATTAAATTTGAGTGAGCAACAACATTAAGGCATAATCCTTTGAGAAGAGATGCCGATGCTTTGTTAGGGCGGCCGGGGTTGTTTGTGTATGTCATTAGTAAATTAAGGCGCTCTCAACGGCTAAACGCCGACTTTTAGAATTTGGCAACGTCTAAAGCTCGTTCTTAGTGAGTCTTTTAGAATAATTAAATTACATTGATTAACAAAACTGATTCTATGTTATTTAATGCTATTTTACTATTCAATAGTAATTACAGTTCACTTTTTACAAACAGCAAAGTTCTTCAGTAAGTTTTTAGTCTAAAATTTAAAAAAAATAAACCTGTTTGCTTAATCTTATTATGTATTTTTGGGTTAGCAATATTAAATTAAAATATAGATATTAAAAAAAAATAAAAGAAATACAGAATTTAAGTACCTTGTGTAATTTAAGTAAATCCGCTATTTTTTCTAGAAAAATCATCAACATTTAACGATATTAATGATTTTTCTTGGATAAGTAAAAATCATTAATAACGTTTTTCTAGGATAAGTAAAAAATTATGCTAGGACTCGAGTTCTCGACTTCTAATTCTTGGGGTTCAAGTTGAATTCGGAGAGCTCTATGATCCGAATAGACTGGGAGTCCTGAGTCAGGTCGAGCGCTAGGTTCTGAGCTTGAGAGATCGCATGCTATACAACAAATCATTTCTTTTTGTCTTTTTTCCTCTTTGGTAAATTAATTACACTAGGTATTTTACTTTTAAAAAAGTTGGGGCAAAAAACACATTCTATTTTATTTATGTTTTCTATTTTCTGCGATAACACTCGTACAAAGGGATTAAAAGTATATAAATTGAATCTCTTTGCACTTAGCAGTCTAATTATAATTATCTTACAAGATAAATTTGGAGGTAAATTATATTAACACAATTTTTGAATCAAGATTGGTTCAGTCGTAAGTTTATGAGATACTTAAATAAACGTTCAAGGAGTATGAGTTCGCGTCGCGAAACACTACGAACATTTTTTAAATATAAATAAGCATCAGTAACCGATTTAAAATTTCCGCGAAATACCAGACAATTGGGAGTTGGTAATTGTTTTTTGTGGTATTGTTCGTGGAAAGGCGAAAACCAATTGATCTTTAGGGTCGGACACATTCTAATTACAATACCTCTTTCTCTTCCTCTATATACTCTTCCATGTTGGTCTGGGAGAAAAGAAAAACGAAGAATGTACCAGCTGCTTCTCTTCCCACGCAGATCGTAAAAGCTGATCGAGGAAATGGGTAAAAACTGGGGAATCATGGTAATAGGCGATGTGGCTAGCAACCCATCACTATTTGATTGTGTTTTCCACCTACTGCCCACCAACATGCTAAACGTGGCCTTCAGGTCTTATAGACCTAGGCTCTGCTGTCTCGCAAGAGAAAAATACGTGATAGTATATATGTATTGTAATTATGCTCGCAAACGAACATGGGCAAATTTATCACTAAACGTGAATATTAATAATAACGGACGGATGTATACCTAACTAACATAATAAATGCCAAAGTGAGTTGGTATATAATGATGAAGTGCCAACCTTTCATCCATATATAGGATTTATAGTAAGGCGAGCGGAACCGCGATCAAAAGCTAAGAAGAATATATTTTAAAACGCGCATTTGTAGACTTATTCAGCAAGTGAGTAGGAAGTTTCCGATTCCTAAACTCGACAATAAGACGTTCTCCTGTAATGGCATTGTTGTGTTCTAGCGCCACTTCGAGACGGCTGCATTTATTGTTGCACCGGTAACAAGTGTACTCATATATTCGTATTATTTTTAGGTTCTTCATTTTAAAGTACATAAAAGCCTTAATACTTATAAGGGGAAATGGGATATGGTGGAGAATTTCGGCGCCGAGATTGAATTGAAGGTCGCCGGTTCATGTCCCGCCCGCATGAAATTTTCACCATATTTTAATTCTTAATTTATTAAGAGTATATCAAAATAGCATTGTGAATGCAAAATAAAACACTTATAAACATAAAAGTAGCATAAAAGGTGTCAAGGGGCTGATTCATCAGTTGCGGCACGGGACCGAAGAAGTCTCCGTGCTTCACCCAGGTGGAGAACTTAGGTGAAGCACGGGTCCGGAACCCCCTATTACTAAGCCTCCGCTTTCCATCTGGTACAGGGCTGTTTAAATGGTAAATGTAAGACTTAAATTTTGACATGTAATGATTAATAAACCGCTACTTTTCCTAGAAAAATCATCAACATTTAACGATTTTAATGATTTTACTGATTTAAGTAGTACAGATTGGGGGTTCGAGTCGGATTCGCGGGACTCTATGAGCATAATAGACTGGGAGACCCAAGTCTTGTCAAACACGAGGTTTCTGAGCAACGACTCGAGCCTTCAAAAGAGGTCCAATTGTATGATGAACGTGAGTCTTCAATAAAAGATCGGGTCAACCTCGTTGCTAATGCAGCAACTCCTACCTGATTTCCTTACTCACTAGTAACACTTTTAGTCGTGGTTAAGCCACGTTACCGGCAAAATGAATTGCTGGTAGCATGTATGGGCCGGCTCGTCCGGGGAAGTACCACACTCTCACAGAAAATCGACGTCTGAGTAGAAGCTTTACCACTTCTATGCTTCGATCGGTGAGTGAGAGAGCCCATCGTTCCCCCTCCCCTCCCCATTTCCTTCCCCCAACTCCTTGAAAGGCCGACAACGCACCTGCCACGCCCTGGTGTTGCAGTTGTCCATGGGCGGCGATGGTCACTTACCATCAGGTAACCCGCTTGCTCGTTTGTCGTATTATAACATAAAAAGAAACTTCTCACCGTGACTAATCCGGAAGGGACTAGAGCACAAAAAAACCTCGAGCGCAGAAAAACTCGAGCACTGATATAATGCTCCAAGCCTCATAAAATCTCGCAGTTGTCGAGCTATCTGAAGTTTGTAAACGACTGCAAACCCCGTATAAAAGGACTCGGGAGAACTCGAGTTACTAAATACTCCCACGTCAGATATTTAAAGTACTAATTACATATTAAATAAATAATTGAAATACAAATACCAAATATGTAATTGTATTTCAATTACGTATTTTAATTACAATAATACAAATAAAGACGGACGGGCGGACAGACGGACAGCAGAGGCTTTTCTTCCCTCGGGGTCTTATTACTAATAAGACGCCGAGGCCGTTTTTACCCTTTGGGTACGGAACCCCAAAAATTAAAGAGGAACATGAGGTACATGAGGAGAATTCAAGAAAGTTAAGGTACAAATCCAAGTCGCACTTCGCTGACTTCATATTCATATTCATTTATTTATCGCACACATGTAAT
The DNA here is from genome assembly GCA_947532085.1 of Elegia similella. NCBI lineage: Eukaryota > Metazoa > Arthropoda > Insecta > Lepidoptera > Pyralidae > Elegia > Elegia similella. Next base: position 11,203,347 of record OX383935.1, on the reverse strand, counting down.
ACATAATATAAAGATGATACAAAGCACCGATAATATGTCATTTACATGTACCCTGTCAGGGTGTCGCGATATAAATTTACAACACATTACTTACTTCTACTCTTCTATTTTTGTTCCACTGATATCAATAATTTCCCCAGTTTCACATTTTTACTTAAAGCGAACGAGTCCTAACTACATACTAGAAATCATAGTGAGCTTGTCACGACCATCATCATAATTTCATATGGCAGGTTAGTTAGTGCAAAAATAGCATTGAGATATTCTCTAATAGCTTTGAGAACAGTCTGTTGTCCGAGGTGAACCAAGAAGAGCTAGTGCTTGACTATTTTTAAGGTTCCGTACCCAAAGGGTAAAAACGGGACCCTTTAATATCGCTCCGCTGTCTGTCTGTCCGTCTGTCACCAGGCTGTATCTCATGAACCGTGATGGTTACACAGTTGAAATTTTCACAGATGATATATTCCTATCGCCGCTATAACACTATAACAACAAGTACTAAAAAATATAATAAAATAAATATTGAAGGGGGCTCCCATATAACAAACGTGATTTTTTTGCTTGTTTTTGCTCGATACAGAGAACGGCAACAGGTAAACGTTTAAAATATTCACAGAATATTTAGTTATATATTCGCTTTAAAAATAAATAATTAAATATAAATTAAACGAATATTAAAGAGGCGAAAAAGAATTAGTGGATATTTGTTTTCGAATTCCCAGTATTTGTCCCACAGAAAAACCTGTTTATATTGATGGGCTCGAAGTTCGTCTGGTATAATATTATATTACAAATGCAACACAGTTAATTTCCAGAAATAATCCTTATAAAAATAAACTAACCTTGAATGGACTCTGCTGCCAAAGGCGATCTTGTAATATTTGGGACCTGCAGTTCAGTCACGTCTGCTTCAAGCTAAATGATGATTAGATTGCACGTGTGGTTTGATTGCGAGGGAACTGACCGCAAATCAGCGGGAACCCGATTGGCCATCCCTTTATGTGGCTCGTGAAATCCGACACTTGTCAGCCACTTACTTATACGAAAACTGAACAAAAAACCAATCTATAAACCAATCATCATCAGGTCCTTTTTAGTCTCCACTACAGGAGCACGACCCTCTCTGTAATACTAGGCCCATACTTGGCCACTCTCCACGCTGGCCAGACGGGTTGGTGAGGTTTCTTTTATATGTTTTAAGCTTTGTTTAGCTTGTATTTCCTAAGTCGCCTTCTACGACATCCACGGGAAGACTTGGAGACATGTATATAAACCAATAATAATCCATAATATTATATAATGTTTTGACTTTCACAGATCAGTTTGTTAATAATAAAGCCAAGCCTTGCAGGATAGTCATGACTGCCTCAAGGTGTTTCTAAATATTAATCATTTATTTAGCATATGGGTTTGATTGCAAGCGAGCTAACAGAAAGCCGTGAGAACCTCCTCTAGTGTTGCAGATGTCCATGGGCGAAGGTAACCACTTTCAATCAGGTGGCTCGTCTGGTTGCCGTCAAATATACATAGAAAAACAGTCGGCAGGAACTTAATCAAATGCCTTTATGAGGTTTGATAAATCTGACACTGATGATGAATATAAATATACAATTTGTAGAGAAAACCCTATCCGATCCTTGAAGGGGTGATTTCACCCGTCGATATGAACAACTTTTCCTATGGGATCAATGCTGGGAACTCAAAAAAATTGACTTTTCCAAACAAAAATGTGCGGCTGCACGCAAAATTTTGATTTTTCCCATTGGTCCCATGGGTCTAGGTCATAATATCGTCAGTCACTACATCGCCGGTCGCTGCATCGCGCCCGTTACATCGACGGTTTAACGTAGCGAAGGTACACAATATCCATAGGACAAGTTGTATATATTGACGATCTTTGAAAGGCTGAATCACCCTTTCGAAGATCGGATAAGGTTTTCTTCATATCTATTCTATACATATAATAAAACAGTAAAAATATTTTGTCTGTACCATATTATATTATCTCTATGGTCTGTACATTTTAAATTTATGACGGAAATGGATAGAGGGACACTTAAAAAGAATAATATAAAGCAAAAAAAAATTTTAGAATTTTCCGTCTGTCTGTCTGTCTGTCTGTCTGTCTGTCTGTCTGTCTGTCTGTCTGTCTGTCTGTCTGTCTGTCTGTCTGTATATATGATCACGATTATCTCCGAAAATACTGAACCGATTTACTTCAAACTTTCACCAATTCCTTTGTTTTAACCCAGAAAAACATTTAAAGTTTGCTTCATCAAAATCGGTTCATTAAAAAAAAAGTTATCGTCATTTGAATGAAGTCAAGGCATGAGATTACCTGCAAATATCAGTAAAAATATTTTGTCTGTACATTTAAAATTTTTGACGGAAATGGATAGAGGGACACTTAAGGCGAGGCCTCAAATGTTTGGTACCTTCGCTCGGCAAAGGACTGATCAAGTGCGCGCAAGGGATAGCGCTTGGCGGTTTAGCCCGTGAATGATGAGATAGGAGATAGTCTCGAGTCGCTCAAAGAAAAAAACGTAAGCGCCAAATTCGTTATTTCTATTTTATATAAAATCAGACCGGTTAATTGTATTTTCATATTTACATTTTGATGAATTACTAATAACCTATCTTTTAGTCTAAAAATCATTATTTCATTCGTCGCATTTGAGCTACAATAACAAAAACTCTGCGAACGAAGACCATTTTTCAAAAAATATTTCTATCGAGAAAATTTTATCAAAACGTGTTTTCATCTTCAATTTTTGGAGATGAAATAGTCAAAAATCATATTACTTAGATTTGAAACTCCTAATTTAAGTATTTTGCGAGATAAATAAGGTTCAGAACGACCTTATTTACAGTGGTATCACCTTAAAAAGAATAATAGAAAGCAAAATAAAATTTGCAGAGGGTGAGGGGTTTGTATGAAATTCTTATTTTTTCTACTATTTCCAAGGGAACGACATTAACGCGGGCGGAGCCGCGGGCAACAGCTAGTATTATATATATAGACAAATCACACACGTAAATCCAAAAAAAGCTACCACCCTATTATATTCAGTCAATACAAAATCAGCAGTTGAGTTTCACGCGAGCTATTTTAATATAAGTCATAATCAGCTTTTGCTATAATCTGTGTGCTGAATTTGGCTGAAAGCTTATTGGATAATCGACGATAATTGTTCATTCAACTTTAATGAGTCTATACTGGTCTTCACAGAGTAAATTAAACTTTAGCGGGTAGATCCGGGCTTAGATGAACGAAAGTAGCGCCACCCGTTAGATTATTCTCTTACTTTAGGTATAAACTAACTATTGCTCGCGACTCTGCCCGCGTTAATGTCGATCTCTCGGGAACAGTAGAATTTCATGGAATTAAAGATACCCTATGTCCTTCCCCTTGCCTTCAACTACCTCCAAATGGGTTCAATGGATAGAGCGGGATTAGTATGGAAATGGAATATAAAAAAGGAGGATTACTCGTAGTATTTCTGGTAGAACTTTATTGATATTGTAAACCGTATTACGAATTATGAGAAAACTAGCTTTCGCCCGCGGCTCCGCCCGCGTCAATGTCGATCCCTCGGGAATAGTACTTTTTCCCGGGAAAAAAAGGTGCCTATGTCCTTCTCCGCACTCTAGAGAACTTGTATGCAAAATTTCATGATGATCGGTTCAGTAGTTAGGGCGTGAAAGCGTAACAGACAAACTAACAAACAAACTCACTTTCGCATTTATAATATTAGTAAGGATTACTGCCAAAAATTGAAGTAATTTATTACTGAAGTCCTCCCCCGTAGCATGGCTCACTGTCTCCGTTGATAAAAAGACAAAATATCGCGTTTTGCGTCTTTTAACCCAGCGAGCATGGCACACGCGTTAAATAATGACAAATTTCATTCATAAATACGTTACAAGTCGCGGGGTGCGCGTCTTGCGAGCATGGGTTTGACAGCTCGCGATAGACAAATGCAGGCAAAATCGAGGTTGGTACCTTGAAATCGCATAAATTTATAGGGGTTTAGCAAAGCCTAGATAAAATATGTTTCATACGCATTTCGAATATTAAAGTGATAAAACAATCAAAATATTTTGTTTTACGTAGTTACAAGCTGTCAGACCCCTATAATGAGTATAATATTTTAATGTACAGTACAAAAACGAATGATTTTTACGAAAATAAAAGCCCGATACTAGTACGCCATCTTGCGTGAGAAACGAAAACTCAAACGGAAAGAACCATTTTACCGACAGATTAATGATAGATGTGTACTGTCAGTGTAAAGTGGTTGTTTGCGTTTGATTGGTACACGATTTCCATTCCGTTATTTTCATATTGAATAAAAATAAACCCAAATATATTTAGTTTTTAAGTAAATATCACTAGGTATTTTATAAATTGTGTCTAATACGTTCATTTTCTTTTTTCATACGAGGTTTTAATTTTTTATTTGTAGTTTCGTGTTTGAAATATGAATAATGTTTCTAGACTGCATGCGTGCTACGAATCGTATGAGATAAATACTACGTTTTCATTCGGGGCTTCGATAAATTTTAAGTAGGCTGCTTTTTTATCTTGTTTTGGCGTGAGCTATAGATAGTAGCCATGCTACGGGGGCTGATCCGATATTTAAAATTTTATCCGAATACAGATAAAAATTTAAAAAATAAAATGGCGGGATGGTGCTAGTTTCGTTTTTCTTTTTTTTGAGTTCCAGATTTGATCCCATAGGAAAACTTGTTCATTTTGACGGATCGAGTCACGCTCCTGGTATGTCGGTTATTTATTTACGCGCTGTATATTAAAAAAAAGTTTACAACGTTACTTCTTGAATGCAGATACTTTACTATCTCAATAAATGTACAGGACATGTAGGTATAACAATCGACAGCTCCGTAACGCAGTGGTTATCACGCCAGCCTGCGACGCGGAGTGCCCGGGTTCGAACCCCGGCCAGGTCAAGATGGAAAATGGTCTTTTTCAGATTGGCCTGGGTCTTGGATGTTTATCTATATAGGTATTTGTTATAAAATAAAGTATCGTTGAGTTAGTATCCCATAACACAAGTCTCGAACTTACCATGGGGCTAGCTCAATCTGTGTGATTTGTCTGTATATATTTATTTATTATTTATTAATAATCGTAAAAGTATAAAGTTTAATTTAAAATTTAGTTGCAGCGTCTCACCTAACAGCGAAAGTGCAAAGGTACGTAAAAAAGATAAAATATGAAATTAAGGCAATATATTAAACTGTATAATAATACTGTTAAAGTATCCAACTAAAGTAAATAGCCTCTAAATAAGTCGGGCTTGTCTTCTTTGTTATTTTTATGAGAACAAAACAATGGAACTATCGAAAAACATTATTTGTAAACTTCCTTGTTTTGTGAGGAAAGTTAGTCAATAACCAATAATTGTAGCTCAATATGTTCTGCGTAAATAACTCGCAAAGTAATGTCATTTGTTTTTATTACTTGTTGTTATTTTATTATCTCTTTTTTATCTTTCTTGAAATAGTACATTGAACCTTACCTATGGCTATCACCTATAAATGGAACATTAAGTTTCTGGAAAGAAAATCATTAAATAATTAAGTATATAATACCCCGGGTATAACATACTTAATTAATACATAAAAGAAAATCATTAAATAATTAAGTATGTAATACCCCGGGTATTACATACTTAATTATTTAATGATTTTCTTCCTTAGAAGACATAGGATATGCTAGGGGAGCTGCAAGCGAAATCTACATATATTTTATTTTAATAGTGTAGATGTAAACCCAAAAAAGTCAGTGGTACAAAGTCAAATAAAGTGATAATAGATTCTTATACGAGTATCTAGGTAGTAATTTACCTTGTGGGCTCCCGTACAGCACCGCCGCTGGGGGCTTTATGCCTCTAGCCTCGCGATATGATGCACGGCATACACACCGTGAATGGGGTGTTCTGACAATACGAGCCGGCGGTCGTAGTGTGCGGTGAATCACACGTCATTTCCCAAAGGCAAAAGTCATGATATTTTGTCAATTCTAAATAAAACAATATCACAAACATAGTTCTACTTTATCAACGTTTAATTTGGCATTTAATATAAATTGGTATTTAGATAATTTACAAAACCCTTCGGCACGATTAAGGTGCTTGTTCACTTAATTCGTAAAAAAATGAATGAAAAAACTAAATAATCTAGCTCCTAAACTACAAAATCTCGCGGAACCTACATGGAAGTGATTCGGGTATCATAGGTTAGGGCATTTAAATTTTTCCTTTTGAAGTCTATCAACGAGCCGCTCTGTATTGATATTCTTAATAATTCATTCTTTCTTTGTATGTCTGCACATAGGCCATATAGGAATATATAATATAATTTACAAGCTTCTATATCATTTCAGCCGGAAGAAGCCCACCGCTGGACAAAGGCCTCCCCTAATGATATTGCTAACTCACAATGCTTAGCAGGCGGGTTTCTGCTGCCCATTAGAAGCATTTTTTAAGCTGCGAAGCATAGGAGTTTGTGGATTTAAGAAGGGAATTAAAGTATTGGGATATTACTTATGTGCTGGTACGACAAAAGCAACCATACCCTAATTATCTATATAAATGTGACTTAGCACAAGCCTTTTTAATTATGTGTCTCATTGCCATGGTTGTAACTCCATTGAAACATCAACGGAAACAAATAATTAAAAAGGTTCGTGCTAAGTCCAGTTTATATACAAACCATACCCTATATTCTAATAACGTTTAAAATCAACAGTTATAAAATTTTTTAAAGATGCTGATTTTTAAAATTGATGGATTTCGGGCATAAAAGTAAACACCAGGATAAATGAACTTCGGTTTTAATTTGTCGCACCACACAATAGATACAAGCTTAACATAGCCAACAGAGAGAGTACAAGAAAAAAGGAAGTATGAACCTTTTTAATTTTTATCACATTTCAAGCGCGTTTACGAAGTACAGAATAAGAGTAACTTATATATTGTGTTTACGAAGATACCTATATATTCTTAACAAAAATAAGTCAATACATATGTTAGGGACGCATTTAACACATAAAATAAAAAATTTGCTAGTTATCGTCCACAAAACTAAAGTTAAACTACAGCGCACGAACGTGAACGATTACAATTTTAATTAGTCAAACTTTTGGAACAAATAGATGCGGCGCCGGCGGACTGTAATGGAACAGGGTTTGACAACTGCTGAATTCACTATAGTGAAAGAGATGAATGTAAAACAAATAGAACGGACATTGAATCCAAAATCTTCGCCAATATGAATTACCAATTTAGACAAGTTTGGTTACTTTAGGAACAGGAAATGCGGTGGACTATAACTAAACAGTACCCTACTGTTTCACTCTATCCATTGAGTTTAAGGCTTTAAATAGAACGGGTATTGAAACCAGTTTGACAACATCTGAATTTGCTATAGTGAAAGAGATGTAATGTAATGTAAAACAAATAGAACGGACATTGTTTCGCCAATATGAATTACCAATTTTGACTACTGACGGTAAATTTTTGGAATAAGTAGATGTGGTAATGCAGGATTGCATAACTGCTGAGTTCACTATAAACATATAGTTTAATGCTTATCCCAATAGAACGGGTAACCAAACTCGTCACTATAAACTTTACTAATTATATTCGTTATGGAATGCTTTTGGTATAGAACATGATTTAAAAAAAAAAATTTAATTGTTTAAACATATTATTCATTCACAATACTATTTTGATATACTCTTATTAAATTAAGAAATAAAATATGGTGAAAAAGTTCCAAGCGGGCGGGATTATATTGTGGAGAATTTCGGCGCCGAGGTTAGAACAGGCGGTGGCTCAGTTGGAAGAGCGTAAGTCGTACATAGACTTAAGGTCGCAGGTTCAAATCCCGCCCGCTTGGAATATTATCTTTTTTTTTTTTTTTAATTAACCTATATTGTCCCACTGCTGGGCAAAGGTCTCCCCCACTTCCCTCCAGTAATTCCTATCCCGAGCCATTTCCGACCATTCTGCATCAAACCTCCGCATATCATCACTCCACCGCGTACGCGGTCTACCTCTATTTCGTCTCCCTCCTTCTGGATACCACCTCGTGACAACATAGGCCCAGCGATCCGGGTGCATACGGCAAACATGACCCGCCCAATCCCATTTTAACCTTGCGGCTTTGCGTCCCACATCGACTATACATGTCTTTGAGCGAAGTGTAGTATTACGGATTCTGTCCAACCTTGTGACTCCTAGGACACTTCGCTCCATCGCCCTCTGGCAAATCTTGAGTCTGGACTTAATGGCTTCCGGCAATGCCCATGTTTGGGCTCCATAGGTTAGGACGAGCAAGATACACATGTCGATGAGCGTTTCAGTGACAGTGGCAGATCTCCCTTCATGTATTCTTTCATGGACCAGTAGCTCCTCCATGCATTAGCTATGCGACGATTTATTTCGTTTTCATATCGTTTATTGCTGAAGGAGACTAACTAGCCCAAGTATATGTATTCATCGACATAGTGTATTTCTTGCCCGTCTACTTCGATCCTATCTGTTGTGCTATTTGACATGACTTTTGTCTTTGATCGGTTCATTGTAAGTCCAACCTCAAGACTTGCCGTGCTCAGATCTTGGAGCATTTGCTGCAATTCTGTCGATGTGGAGGCTAAAAGGACGATATCATCTGCGAAGCGCAGGTTGGTGAGACGTTTAGCACCAGCTCTAATGCCCTTATCCTCCCACGAAGCTGCCAGAGATCGGAATACTTCTTCGAGTGTGCTGGTAAAAAGTTTGGGAGAGAGTGGGTCGCCCTGCTTGACTCCTTTCTCAATGTTAAATGGAGTTCCGGATGATTGAAGTTTCACATCTGCCGTACTAGTGTTATATATTATTTCTAATAGGTCAACGTAAACTTGGTCTACGCCTTGGTTTCTCAAAGCCGTGAAAAGTGACTGGTGTTTTATACTGTCAAAAGCTTTCGTGTAATCCACGAAAGCTATATATAATGAGGTATTGAATTCTTGCGATTTTTCTATTATCTGGCTCAATGTATGTAGATGGTCAGTTGTGGAGAAACCATGACGAAATCCAGCCTGTTCAACCGGTTGTTGTAAATCAAGTGTGGTGTCTATACGTCTCATTATAATCTTAATAAAAACTTTGTAAATATGTGATACCAAACTAATAGGCCTATAGTTATTAATGTTACTTTTGTCGCCTTTTTTATGAAGGAGGATAACATTGGAATGACACATTTTTGCGGGAATTTTACCAGTAAGAAGTATTAAATTAAAAAGATTTACTAGTTGGGGCATTAAAATTGGCAATCCAATCCTGAGAGCTTCTGTTGACACTCCATCATCTCCAGGGCTTTTACCGTAGCACATTTTATCACCATATTTTATTTCTTAATTTAATAAGAGTATAATTAACACTTGAATTTACTAGACTTTGAGTTTCCGGCCTCGAGTAAGACCACTTCCTTTAGTAAACGTTACAAGCTTTAGCTTTCCAAAAAAAATTAAAAACATGCCTGTCCTGTTAACAAAATTATAGCCAAAGTATGTCAAAGATTTTCGATCTACTCTATGTCTACTCTATTCGTGCTAATACTCAATTCCTACATCAATGTCGATAACAGTAGCCGATACAATTCCACACCCTTTTTCATTGTCTATCGGTACTTCGCCGCTATTTCTTGGGACTATGGCAGCGCTGCCAATCGCTCGCGTCTGTTTAACTATGTGAAGGACGTAAACTTTAAGACTTTGAAGCTGGCATGAAAAGATAATGTTTGGGACTGTAGCTTCCTATTTTAGTACTGTCATTGTCGTAGTTAGGGGTTTTGTTAACTTAGCTTAAATATAATCAAAGTTTGTATTTATATTTTATTCAACCAAATTGAAAATGTGCAAATACTGCCTAGTTTATACCGTCTTTCTTTCATTACTTTCTTTAATTTCAAGGGTTTACCAGATGTATCGATTTCAGATTAATTTTCTGACGTTCCAGTCTTATAGTTCTTACTCTTGTGTGACCACTACCTTGCGTAAAATCAATAAATAATTGTACCATTTGTAAAAACTCAGCTAATCAAATTTATGAAAAAAGTGAAAAAGATGTTTTGGTATTGTATTTTAATATTCCTAACGGTTAACAGCCCTAACACCGGTCAGGGGTGTCATCCTCAACTGCTCAGCCGGTAGTTGCAGGTATGGCATCGGATACGTGCGCCTGGCCACTCGACCTGCTAATTGATTTTCCCCAAAGACAATAAACTTGTATTCTCCTTGATTTTGTGCGAGAAGCATCCCAATACCTTTATTCCCTTTGCAGATCCAAAAAAAATACTAACCTACCGGATATTAAAAATGCTTCCGTTAGAAGCCAAAGAAAATGTGCTCGCTAACCCGCCTGCCAAGCGTGGTGATGGTGAATATGGCAATATCCTTCCATGGAACGAAGAATCCCTGGTAGAGACCTTTGTCCAGCAATGGATTTCTCACTACTGAATAAATGATTCCTAACAGATAGTTCAGTACTATCAATACCTTTAATTACATAATGATAAAGATCCGTCATTTTCCTCTCGTATTTGATTTAAGAAAAATTAAATTTAAATTTTCTAGAAATTTCGCGATAGTTTGTGTTTGATACTGCGAAACAGAACGAGTGCTATAAATTTAAAGGATTATATCAATGGTAGCCGTGTGGTAGCCGGCAGAGTAGAATAGGACCACTCCTATTCTTCCCATGGAGGTCGTAAGAAGCGTCTTAGGAAATACAAACTAAACAAAGCTCATATACATCCATGGGACCTTTCCAACCCGTCTGGCCAGCGAGAGTATATGCCAAATCCTCTGTCTGCTCTGGCCAATTATGGCTCCGGTAGTACAGAGAGGATCATTCTCCTGCAATGGAGCGTAAAAAGACCTGATGATGATGATCAATGGTACTATATCAAATTACTTACAAATTGTAATATAAATGTAATATTCTGTTTCGAATTAACAACAATATTCCCACCAAATGCAATTGAATACGAGCGTAACAATAACAAAATCAGGTAACGTGATATTCGAGTACACGGTACAGCACCGACCACAAATCAGCGGTAAATCAGATTTCGACGTCCCCGTCCGTGCAGAATCGATTCTGTGTTGTGTTACATGTTGCAAATGTTATTAAAAACTTGTGGCCCAAGTATTTTTAAGATAATAACTAGCTGATCCGGCAACCGTTTTGCCATATAAAACCGTTAATGGACTTGTGAATAATATCCAGGGCAACCACAATTCAGAAATAAATCGGATTCAGCCGTTTACAGAATCGAGTGGGTGTTATTATTGCAATGAAAACACAATGCTACGGCGGGCCTCTGAATTCGAGAACCATTATTATATTGTGTATAATGAACAATGATTGTTCATTAGCAATTTAGATGCTTGTAATTATTTCAAAGTTCTGAATTGCGAATGATTCCCAGTAGCTATATTGAAAATCTCAACTGGTGAAAAAGAAATATACCTTATGATGTTGAGTGATAAATACGTAAATAATCCGGTAATATCTTTATTTTTTGTCACAAACTGAGCTAACCTCAGTTTGTTACCAAAACACTACTAGCAATGAACATTACACACACAACAGTACAGTACAGTACATCAGGGCCAACACAATTCAGCAATAAATCGGATTTTGTCGTTCCCATCCTTTATTACAACATCGAGTGTGTGTCGTTATTGCAATAAAAATACAATGCCCATCGAAATAACGAACAATAATTGTTTATTAGCAAATCGGAGATTTGATAATATTTCAAACTTTCGAGTTGCTAGTGATCATTGTATCATTAGAATATATAATACAAATCTCAACTCGTGGAACAAGAAATTAACCTCAAACTGTTGTAGGACAAATACGTAAATAATTCCGTAATATCCGTAAATCTGCTCAGTTTGTCTCCAAAAGCACTTCATTCAATCCAGGGCCAACACAATTGAGTAATAAACCTGACTGTGACGTTTACGTATATGCTTACAGATTCGAGTGAATGTTACTATTATAATGATAACACAATGTTTTGGCCCACTGAAAACGAGAACAATCATTACATTGTATTTATCGAGCAATTACAAACTTCCGAAGTTCATTATTCACAGTATACTGAAAATTTCAATGAATGAGAAGATCCATTACCACAAAGTGTTGTGTAATTAATATCTTTTTAAATAATACGCTAATCTTTATTTTTTATATGCTTTCTCAGTTTATTACCAAGAACAGTTCAAATGGCGGATCCACACATGCCAGCGGTCTATGTTGTGCATCCACACATTCTTTTGGCGCATCCACACATCATCCACAAATCAGCTTAAAATTGGATTCAAAAGTCCATGTCCTTAATAACGGAATTGCCTGACTTTTATAGTTGTTGTTGCAATGCCAATACAAATCTCGGTCAATTGAACATTAATTCGCGCAATTTTTACTTATAGCGTGTGCATAATCAAGATGGGTCATTGGGAAACCCAGCTAGCCTGAAAACAAACTTGTGGATTTCGAGAAAAACCAACAGGTTGGTAGGGAACTAGTTTTATTACCAGGATCGAAAGTTTAGACAAAGTCTATTAATGTTTATTCGACATCCGTACGAAAAAATTTAAATTTGTTTATAATAAATGCAATTAATTTTAATATGAATTTAAGAATACAATACGTTCTATAATTTAAGAACTGTGTTCTTGCCTTAAACTGTCAATTTAAACGAGAGATTTTATTTTTAGATTTTTATTTGGTACCGTTTATCTCAATCGTTATTATATATCTTTTTATTTACTTCTATGGTGTGCATGGTCGATTGACCGTGTCACCTAGAAATAATGATGACGATGATTAACTTCTATCAGCTATCGATTGCATCTGTTTTCAGTTCAAGTCTTTATTTACTATTTTATTTTAATAACAAGTTCTATTCGTTGTAATATGTATGTAAGAATCACACAAATCCTAATAGAACAACACATTGTATTGTAGTACACAAAAAGTATCGTATTCATGCGACACATGTAACATTTACAGTTCAGTGGAAACCACGAATCAGCGGTAAATCAGATTGCTTCGTCCACGTCCATGATTGCAGAAACAAGTGTGTATAGTGACGTCATCAAGCGCTACGGTGTACTGAATATTAATTCGCAAACATTTATTTCACTCTCTCTATATACAAGCTGTAAATGTACCATCGACGTTCCCTTAAAGGGGTGATTCAGAAAATCAATATGAACGACTTTTCGTATGGGACTAAGCTGGAAACACAAAAAAATTCAGCATTTCCATACAAAAGAGCTGCTACCCGGCCAGTTTGTATGAGAATGTCGATTTTTTTTGTGTTCCCAGCATTGTTCCTATAGGAAAAGTTGTTCCCCCTCGGGAAAGTCGAGGGTCAATTTACACACTGTATAGTAATTAGAAACTTTCATTTAACGTCAATTTTAATTAAATGAAACAACAACCTATTAAGAACGCTAAATTGGAACAATTTAGTTTTCAAAAGCAATACACTGTAGGTACTGTCCACGTATATAAAACCAAATAAATAGAAAACACATATCAAAATCAATATTAGCATTAAAACGTACGCGAAATAAATTCATTCATTATAGAGGCACGGCATTACTCACGTTTATGCAGTGAGAATCGCTACTTTGCGATCCCGGAAAGGAGAAAAGGCAGAGGATGCCCTTTGGCTACATGGTGGACAACCGCATCCAAAGACATGGAACGGGCTCAGCTGAACACACAGACAACCCAAGATAGAATATCCTGGCGCCTAAGGATGAGGAGAGCCGACCCCAAATAAAGGGATAAGGCAAGGAAGAAGAAGAACTGACTAGCTTCGGTCTATTATGAAGACCATCGTCAGGGTGAGTGTCAGGGGTAGCGATGTGGCAGTTTTACTTCCCTCAAGGCACTTAAACGAAACGAAGCGAAACCGCTGTGACAGACAGTAACCAGTCGGCAAAACCGTTTTTCTATAATCATCATTTATTTATTGTACATCATCATCAAGTCTTTTTAGTCTCTACTACAGGAGCACGACCCTCTCTGTACTACTAGAGCCGTACTTGGTCAGAGTAGCCGAGAATTAGGCCTACCCTCTCCACGCTGGCCAGACGGGTTGGAGAGGTCTCACAGATGATTATAGGCTTTGTTTAGCTTGTATTTTCTAAGTCGCCTTCTACGACATCCACGGGACGATTTGGAGTGGTCCTATTCTACTCTGCCGCATACCACACGGCGCTTATTTTTCTAAAATTAAAATCTATATTTAATTCCAGGGATTGTTAGGTCTGTCCAGAAAAGAAGTTTGCGCGCTTTGACAAGGCGACGCTGGTAGCCGACAAAAGAATAATCGCCCCTCAAAGGCGCTGTCGGCAGTTTCAAAGAATCGGCCTTATTTTAGAGGTCAAACGCAATCAAAATTATGATAAAAAAAAAAAAAAAAAAAACGGCACGCGCTGTTGAACGATAGACGCGCGTTGATGCGTCATGCGGATCGGCTGTTTTATTTTGTTACGCAGCAAATAAATAAAGTACAGGAATAAAAAATGTGTATACTAAAAATTTTGCAATAATAAAAAATAATTCACTAAATAAATAATTTGATTATTTTATTTTACTTTCCTAAATTTCTTGTTTGTGTACTGCCAAGCATTTGCCTAGACAGACTTTAGCATTTACAGTACCGCGGCCACAAATCAGCGGTGAATCATATTCGGTTATTCGCGTCTGTCATTGGTGATTGCGGAAACGAGTTTGTGTTGTAACGTCATCGCGCGCTAAGGCCTATTGAATTCGCAAGCACTGAATGCGAAATTTGCATTTAATGTTTTTTCGCATCGTTCTTACGTGATGAAATTAAAACCAGAAACACTTATTAATAACATTTGTTTTAAAATTTATGTTACGTAGTTTAAAAAAAAAAGTATTCAATACCAGCTTCGTTCCATATAAATTAAAGCCTATATATTTTTGTGTGTATAAACTCCTATATTGCGTTCATAAAAATTCACCCAAAAGTTTTTGCGAAAAGAAGCAACGCACATCCTCAAGTCCATAGAAACTTACATATTATTATTTTTAAAGAAGTAGGATACTGTTAATGAAGGTACGTAAATATAATAAACCTTATTTTTAAACACAACAACATCAGTTATAATGTGTGCTCATGTAGCATTATATATATGTAAAGATTGTACAAATCAGTGGTAAATGAGATCCATCGTCCGCATCCGTGATTGCAAAAATGAGTCTGTGTTGTGACGTCATCACACGTACGGCCTACTGAATATTTATTCGCAAACAATCATTGCAATGTTCCTACGTGGTAGTTATTGACCTGAATTTTATGTCAATTTCAATCAAGCAAAAATAAATGTTACTTAGTTTTGAGAAATTAAAAATGATTCACATTTAAAAATATACACATAATAAAACAAAAAAAATCGTATATAAACACAGCATGCCCAGTATTCGTTTCAGTGCTCGTGATATACATCGGTAGTACAGTGACCACAAATCAGCGGTAAATCAGATTCCGTCATCAGCGTCCGTAATTGCAGAAATGAGTTTGTGTTGTCACGTTGCCACGCGGAACGGCCCACTGAATATTTATTCGCAAACAATCATTGTAATTTGCAACATTCCTACGTGGTTCTTATTAATGCCTTTATTTGAATTTCAATATGGCAAACTAAAAAACTTATAAAAACTGTTAATGTTTGAAATTACTTATTCGTAGTGTTTGAAAGGAACAAATATTACTTAGTTTTCTGTTCTGTCAGTACAGTACTGAGAAACCATTAATTATTCTCTACATGGTACAGATAAAAAGGTACAGCTAATAGAACAACAAAATTCATTTAAATACAGCACTGCTAGTATTCGTTTTATCGCTAGTGATAAACATCCATAGTACAGTGGCCACAAATCAGCGGTAAATCAGATTTCGATTCCAACATCCGCATCCGTGATTGCAGAAACGAGTTTGTGTTGTGACGTCATCAACCGCTACGGCCCACTGAATATGAATTTTCAAACAATCATTGCATCGAGTTATAATTTTCCCCCGTGGTATTCTGATAGGTCAATCGGACGGACAACAAACGGTTAAAAATGAACAACGTAACAACATTATATAATTACCGCTCCAAGTACCGCTATGCAGGTAGGTACTGTACAAGTGTACAGTCTGAGAAACTGTACACTTGTACAATAGTTTTTAATTAGACACTGCTTTGTTGGAACCGACATGAATCACACAAACCACGATCTCCAACCCGTCTGCCAAGCATGGTGAGTGTAACAAAACCAACTCATGAAGAGGGAAATACTTCGGAGAGGTCTATGTCCAGCAGTAGACTTCATGCGACTGAGATGACAATGATGATAATGACTTAGAAGTTAGCGACTGGCGGCAGCGGCAAATGTCGCGGTGACCAGCGACTCGTGTTGCCCTCAGCGTGCTTTAGTACATAGAAATCTAAACACGAACAAATCTTTTTGATATGAAGAATGAAATAAAATAAAGGCAAATGACGCGTGTAACCGACTTCATTCTGCAGTATCTGAAGCCAAATAACATGAATCGCTTGGTGACTATCGCCGTGTTCTAAAGCCAATCGAGCGACACTGGTCGCGTGACTCCTGCCTCCTGTACCCGGCCTTAACAATTGCCACGGACTCCAGCCAGTATGAGAAGCCCCGCTTCCGTTAGAAGGGCCCTAGTTGGACGTACTCAATTGCACCCCCACCGTCCCTGAAAAAAGTGTCTCGCGTATGCCATGACTAGTCCGGACTAATCACCAATCTTAAGGTACCTATTGCCTCCAGATAGAGATGTGAATAACGGCTTAAAATTGCCAACGACTTATAACGTTATGCTTATTTAAAAAAGCAGCTTTTCTTAATAGCTTAATTGCTTAATAGCTTATGGACAATTTTTCGTTTAAATAATCGAATCACTATTTATTGTTGCGATTATTAATTTACTGATTAAACGTTTTCAATGAACTTCTCTTCGTACTTTATATATGACTGTCTGAATATGGTTTTATTGGGTTTCCTTAATTTTTTCTTAAAGTAATAAGTAAATTATTTTCTACATTTATTTACATTTACTTTATTTTTTATACTACATACATACATACTATCACGTCTTTTTCCCTTGCGGGGTAGACAGAGCCCAGATCTTAAAGACCTAAAAGCCGCGCTTAGCATGTTGGTGGGCCGAGGGCGTTAGGTGGAAAACGAAATCAAAATAGTGCTAGCCGCATTGCCTACTAGCATGATTCGTCTGTTTTTCGCCCATTCCCTCGATCGACGTTTTCGATCTGGGCGCGTAGAGAAGCAGCTGGTACATTCTACGTTTTTTCTTTTCGTCCAGACCAGCAAGGAAGATTCATATTACAAGGCACACTAAAGTTATTTACACCACCCACAATAATGCCCTTCTCTATTAACACTAAGTAACTATATACAGTTTACCTGAAAACTAAAGGTTAAAACATAAGCACTATTAAAAACGCGCGAAACGACGAACTCCCTAATGTGCCAATATCTTACGCCAACGAGAAAGCGTATCGAACTAAACGAAAAATAATAAAAAATAAGCGTTAAACGAAAAATAGTCCAAATAAATCAAGAAGACAAATATTTAAAGTGTTTTTTTCACAGTTAGACACTGCAATTTGGCAGGGTAATAAAATCGTTGTATACTCCGATTGAATGAAAAAGTTATAATACGTAAATTGTTTGCTATCAAAATAGTGCGCTTTACATTTTAGCAAGGTTACCGTACCATTGAAATAACTTTCGATTGTACTTTACCTGTGTCGCCATCTAACGGAACTGATAGATACTTAATTTTAAACGACGTACCTAACGTAACGACGATAAGTTCAACGGGAAAAAAAATGTCGCCCTAGTAATTTGAATTAAGCTAACAACGTTGTTAGCTTATAAAATTAAACGTGCTTATATGCTTAATATTATAAGCAGACTTATTTATGCGCTTAGCGTTTAAACGCCCACCTCTACCTCCAGATGCTTATCCAGCCGTGTCTGTTAGAGGTAAAAGCAAGATCAGGTATTTTATATCTTATACCTTTAAACGAGCAATTCTTGTATATAATGTATATAAATTTATTTCTATGATCTCGGAAACGGCTCTAACGATTTCGCTGAAATTTGGTATATGGGGGTTTTCGGGGGCAAACAATCGATTAGATTAGTCTTATGTTTAGGAAAACGTGTGTTTTTGAGTTTTCATGCGTTTTCCTTTCCACGCAGAATAAGGTCGCTAATTTTGTCCATCCGGCCACTGTCCGTCTGGTCCAGCGGGTTAAGACGCGGGCGGGAAGAAACGAGTGTTACGGGTTCGAATACCGCTCGGTGACTTCCTTTTGTTTTTTTTATATGTTCAAGTAATTTTTTTTTTAATTTTTATTGCTTTTAGATACATTTAAAAAATGTAGTTAATGTTTGACATAACAATATATATTTCTCATAAATATAGATTATCATTTAAATACCACTATATTACAATAAATAGTAATAACCGAGCTAAGCTCGGTCACCCAGGTACTGTTTGACTTATACGTATCATCATAAAAATAAGTCTATGATTTTAGACGCTCACAAATAAATTTACTTACAAAAAATGTTCCCGTTTTCTTTTTGGGGTTCAGTAGTAAACAAGGAACCCTTATAGTTTCGCCTTGTCTGTCCGTCCGTCTATCCGTCCGAGGTTTTACTCAGCGACTATAAGTACTAGAAAGTAATCATGCTGAAAAATAGAAAATGTTTTTACAGTAGCTCCCGTACAAGTGGGAGTCACTTTTTGTTCTCGTTTCATACAAATTGAATTGGAAATTAGCTAAGACAGTTGTTAGTTACGTAAAACACTACGTAAAGTACTACTGAATATAAATTTACGAACCACGTAAAGTTAAGAAAATATAAAATCATAGCAGTTGTAATAATAATAATACCTAAAGTAATAGCAATGTGTTTTCGCTCGATGGCGCACGGCGCTTGGCAGAACGATACGAGTGCCTATCTGCACTTGGGAGTAAAAGTAATTATAGCTACAAAATACCCCTACTCGCGTTGGTATTCAAATAGATAATATTTATTCTAATTTCCCTTGTGTAGGAGTAGGATTTTATTACTCTTTATTCAGTGACCACCGTCCTACGTGGGCTCGTTTTTAGACATCTTTACTCGTTAAACCGTGAAGCGTGAATTCAAAGCTGGCATTCGCAACTATGAACTTGCGTGGTATCGATTTATAATTTTAAGGCACATACAAAAACATAGGTTTATCGTTTTATCGCATAAAATTCATCTGACACCACGTGATGTAATTATGCAGGCGATTAAAATACAAGATCAGAAAAGCGGAAAACTTTCATCGCAAAAAAGTCATCGCTATTTTATACAAAAAATAAATATCTACTAACAACGAAAAAAAAACCGATTCTTTTGTTTTAGCTATTTCACATGTACAAATTTGTTGGCTTTGATAATGTGAAGTATTAATGTTAAATATCCAGCCACTGGAACTGCATATTATAATAAAATATGTTAACTATAAAATAATGCAACTGGAAACACGATGGGATTAGTGAGATAAATTTAAAAGGATGAATCATGATGTAGAAAGTCTTGCAAAGACAGTACAATCAAAACGTCCATCGCAGACTTCCTTTGCCGCTACCTTTTCCTTAAGCTTCAGGCCGTTTAGATTTTTATTTACTTTTCATTTGTTGTTTGATAAAACAGCATTATAAAACGAAGCCTTTTAGAGTCACTACAGTTTTGCATCGTAGAACATATGCTTGAGAATTGTTTGCCTTTCATTTACTGTCATCAACAAAAGCACTGATTAAACTGCTTGTTTTTTCAAGACCTTTATGTTATTATTTTCAACTGTATGTTTCTGTTTTGGTGCTATAATAGAGCCAAAGGTAGCTTATGTAGTTCTTAATTGTTAATCTGTGTCTATTCTATCACTTTTACTGTGTAACAATCAGTTGCCTGAGTAAAATAGGTAGATTTAGTACACACTATTTCTTTAGTTTATGTTATACTAGCTTTCACCCGCGGCTCCGCCCGCATCAATGTCGATCCTTCGGGAACAGTACTTTTTCCCGGGATAAAATGTACACTATGTCCTTCTCCGTACTCCAGACAACAGGTAAAATTTCATGACGATCGGTTCAGTAGATAGGGCGTGAAGGCGTAACAAAGGAATAAACTCACTTTCGCATTTTATTAGGAAGTATTATTAGGAGGATATAGTAATTTGTCAAGGATTTAATTAAATTTTTCTGAAGACTTTTATTTCTCGACTGAGAAATGTAATGTGTCATACATTACATTTCTCAGTCGAGAAATAAAAGTCTTTTCGACGATTATTATTGGAATTTGAAAGTTGGTCCCTTTTAAAAAGTTGCCCATTGTAATAAAGTGAACCCGCCTTATTTTAAATATCCAATCAGTAGCCCTGAGTATAACATGCTTAAAATCAATAAACCAGTAAACACTGAAATAAAAGAGAGGACTTTAAATTATCGAAGAAAGAAGATAAAATTTTATATATGCATAGTCAGTACAATCAATATGTCCCTTGCAGATTTCCATTACGTTTAAGTAAAGCTTTAGACAGTTTATAATTCTATTTACTTTTCATTTGTTGTTTGATAAAACTGCTTTTTAAAACGAAACTTTTCAGCGTCACTACAGTTTTGCATCGTAGAATTTACTTCGAAATTGTTTGCATTTCATTAACTCCGGTCAACAAGAGACCTAATGTTGCTTGTGCTTTAAAGACTTTTGTGCATTTCTCTTTAGCTATTTGTCTTTGTTTTATTGCTATAATAAGTTATATAGATATAATAAGTTTGTTTTATCAGAAATAATAAGGACGCAGGTAGTTCACGGTCTCAATGTAATTACTTTAGCACTATTACGGTTAACTGTATATACTGCGGGTAACTAACTAGCAATGAAGGTATTTCGTTTTTATTCTCCAGATTTTATTATCATTTTAACTTTATACCAATTTTAATGGCTTCTTGCTATAAACAAAAAAATATAGTGCATTTTTGATGTATTCGACGTGGCAGAACTCAGAATTATTTAAGCCCGTTTATAAATTTAATTACAGTTGAAAATGTCAAAATAAAAATGATTGGACCGAATTAAAAAAAAAAGTTGCAGTTATTTTGATTAAGTTAATGAATTCATACAACGAACTGTATGTGATATGTATTTATTATTTCAAAGCACATATCAAAAGCTTAGTTTTAGCATTGTATTGCATGTTTATCAAATGTCATGTGATATTATGTAACGCTGTTATTAATCAATACAATCAACTACATACGAGTACATATACAAAAGCTTCAATCAGGACCACTCTGGGGAGAGACGTAAGAGGCAAAGACAAAACAATCAATATGAACATCGCAGATTTCCTTTGCCTCTGCCTTTTACAAAAATCTAAGATCATTTATATTTCTAAACTTTTCATTTATTGTTTGTAAAGACAGCATTTTAAAAGGAAACCTTTCAGACTCACTATACTTTCGCATCGTAGAATTTGCTTGAGAATTGTTTGCATTTCATTAACTCCGGTCAACAAGAGACCTAATTTGCTTGTGCTTTCAAGACCTTTGTGTATTTCTCTTTAACTATTTGTTTTTGTTTCACTGCTTTAATAGGGCCACAGGTTGCTTTTGTACGTCAGTGGTCTCACTTAGCACTATTATTAGAAGGGTATATATACTGTTGGTAATTAGCAATGAAGTGTTTTCATTTCCCGCAGTCTTTAACTATATTTTAATTTTGAATATTTTATCGCTTAAAAAAAATACAGTGAATTTTTGTTGTACCACTACGAATGGCAGAGCTTTTTATAAAGTAAATTATTTTAGCTCGTTTATAAAGTTCATTACAGCGCATCACGCAAAAATGATTGGACCAAATTTAAATGTGATTCAATTATTTTAACTGAACTAATTAATTCATACCATACAAGAACGTTTCATCAGCGGAAATAAATATAGAAAAGTTTCGTGCCAAGTCCTCGTAAAATTAATAATTATGTGTTCCAAGCGCGAAAATATAAAACAGCTACAGCAAAAGCTTATTTTTTGGCATTTTATCACATTAAATGTGACAAAATCTACTGTTACAGTCATCAATTAAAAATAAAATATATAGTACAATATACCTAAATAACAAAGCTTCAACCAGGAACACTCCGGGATAAGGAAGAGAGAGAAAAATTAAAGAACAAATCATAATTAACCGTCTTTTTCAATTTCTGCATCACGTGCAGAAAGTATTGCAAAGACAGTACGATCAATATGTCCTTTGGCGCTACCTTTTACTATTGCTTTACATCGTTTATATTTCTCAAAATAATAATTTCATCACTACATAGTAAAAACAAAGTCGCTTCCTACAAAAGCTACCCGTAGCAGTTAGTACAACAATGAAGTAAACACAAATAGTTGAAAATAATTATGCAAAGGTCTTGAAAGCACAAGCAGATAAATTAAGACTCTTGTTGACCGGAGTTAATGAAATGCAAACAATTCTTAAGCATATTCTACGATATAAAACTGTAGTGAGTTTAAAAGGTTCAAAGATTAAATACCAGCCACCCGGACCCAGGCTTCACACGGGTACAATGTACATATAAACCTTCCACTTGAATCACTCTATCTATAAGAAAAACAACTGGCACCCCGGGAGTGCCAGCAGAAGTGAAAACTTGAACATTAACGTTTCAGCAGTAGCAGGCATACATTTTCGCCGCACTGTAAAAAGAGAGGGGTATATTACTTCCTCTCCTACGCCGCGCTGGCGGTGTCAGGTGTCCGACTTACGAATTTTTGTCTGTCTGTCCCTATATACGAGTATGCTTAGATCTCTAAAACTACGCAACGGATTTTGATGCGGTTTTTTCGAAGTGAAAACTTCTATGTTGTGTACTTTTTCGATTGGCTAATAAATGTTAAACTCGCGCCACGTGACTTCATCGAAAATTCGTAAGACGGGCACGTGACCTGACACCACCAGCGCGAGGAAGTAATATTCCCCTCTCTTGCTACCGCGCGGCGAAAATGTATGCCTGCTCCTGCTGAAACGTTAACGTTCAAGTTTTTACTTCTGCTGGCACTCCCGGGTTGCAACCAGTTGTTTTTCTTATAGATAGAGTGATTCAAGAGGAAGGTTTATATGTACATTGCACCCTTGCGAAGCTGGGGTCCGGAACGCTAGCATTTGGTAAAACAGCGTTCTATAAGGAAACCTTTTAAATTCACTACAGTTTCACATCGTAGAATTTGCTTGAGAATTGTTTGCATTTCATTAACTCCGATCAACAAGAGTCCTAATTTATCTGCTTGTGCTTTCAATAGCTTTGCATAAATTTTCAACTAGTTTTCTTTGTTTAATTGTTGTAAAAAGGCTAAAGGCTTTTGTAGGTTAGCAATCTCAATGTGATAGCTGCCCCGGCGAATTTTGTTTCACTATTATGTTTTTATCGAAAAAATCTCTTATATTTTAATAGTTATTCTGCTATTCGAGGTGATGACAAAACCAACAAATGAATGATTGTAAAAATCGGTTCACCCGTTCTTAAGTTATTGACCGACTTTTTTTATATAAGTATTACTAGCAACCCGAACCCCAGCTTGTACATTATGTGCAATGTACATTATATAAACGTTCCTTTTGAATCACTCTATCTATTTAAAAAAACCGCGTCAATTGTGCCGTTTTAAAGATCTAAGCATAGGGACAGACAGACAGCGAGAAGCAACTTTGTTATGCAGCTCTTTGTTTTTCCACGAAAAAAAAGGCTTTTTATTTCCGACTTGTTAGATGTTATAGAGCTTCTTTCTCCTTTTTAGTCGTAATGTCTTTTGACTACAGTAATTTTGCCCCGTATGCGGCCATGGCCACTGCCCTGTCATTTGCCTGCTCTAGATCCTTTTGTGTGCAGTGAGTAGGCCATTTAGGGCACCTTAAATGGTGGCTTAGGTATTGACTGAATATCGCCGCAATCGCATGTGCTGTTGCCGGAGAAACCCCACCTAACCCGGTTTTCTCGGCAACTCCTTACACTAGCCCGAAGTCGGTTCAACGACTTCCAGACTGCCCAGGGAAAATTACTACCCGCATGTTTCATCTGACGCATAACGTCAGATGTTGTAAAACAAATAACGTAACCCCCTATATTAAAGTCGGATAATATGTGATGGAGGACTTATACTGTGTCCGAGGTATCGCTCGAGTATCACCCAAAATCCCCTTTTGGACTCTAGAATTAGTATTTAGTTAATAGATTCAAGTGTTACTTTACGGAAGTCAAAGCTACATTTCCTTGAGACAATTTACTTTGCGTACTTCCGCCACCAGTTAGTTCAGGCAAACTATTGCTGGCCAGCGCCCACCCACTACTGTTAGTTTCTTCATGGCCACCACCAATAGTTGATGCATATAAACCTGGTCGATACTGCTGCATCCGTTGAGGCTGCAGCAATATCGGCCGTCGTGCTGGTGACACGTGTTTCGCCTCTACACGAGGCATCTTCCCATGCGAAACCGGAGTAGGCCGCTAGTAATGAAGAATAGATCTGCTTGAGAAGCAATGCAATAAATAAGTTCTTACTAATATTGTTATTACATGCGTGCCACTTTCTGCAGAGTTATAACTAGAGGTAATAGCTAGTTAGACGAGATAACTCTCGGAAGTTGGGCAATTAGGAGCAGCTAATATTTTCAAAATGAGCGACGATCTCTCTCATGTGCCGTTAGGTTCCGCCGCAACGCGAATTACACGATTACTTACCATTGTAAGTTTGCAACATCCTGATTTTGAGATAGATTGAGATTTAGAGAGCTCTATTACAATTTATGACAATAAAATTTCATCATCATCATCATCATCAGGTCCTTTTTAGTCTCCACTACAGGAGCACGACCCTCTCTGTACTACTAGGGCCATACTTGGCCAGAGCAGCCAGAGGACTTGGCCTACACTCTCCACGCTGGCCAGACGGATTGGAGAGGTGTCTTAAATGTTTATAAGCTTTGTTTAGCTTGTATTTCCTTAGTCGCCACTTACGACGTCCACGGGAAGACTTGGAGTGGTCCTATTCTACTCTGCCGGATACCACACGGCAAGGCAATAAAATTTATGACTTTACAATGATGTCAAATAAAATTTTCCGTGAAAGTATGATACATGTTGATGTAATGACAAATGCATAGTACACTGCAGTAGCTGCTAAACCAGGAGTAAATGTACCCTCGACATTCCCTCAAAGAAACGACTCATTTCGTCGATATTATTACAACTTTTCCCATGGCTCTAATACTGAAAAGCTGAAAAAAAAAACGACGGGTTGCACTCCGGGAGTACCGGCAGAAGTGAAAACTCGCCTTTGCAGCGGTCTCAGATCACGTGTCCTTCTAACGAATTCACTTCAGTAGCTGTTAAATCAGGGGTAAATATACCCTCGACATTCCCTTAAAGAAACGACTCATTTCGTCGATATTATTCCAACGTTTCCCATGGCTCTAATACTGAGAAGCTGAAAAAAAAACGACGGGTTGCACTCCGGGAGTACCGGCAGAAGTGAAAACTCGCCTTTGCGGCGGTCTCAGATCACGTGTCGTTCTAACGAATTCACTTCAGTAGCTGTTAAATCAGGGGTAAATATACCTTCGACATTCCCTTGAAGGAACGACTCATTTCGTGGATATGAACAAGTTTTCCCATGGGTCTAATACTGAAAAGCTGAAACAAACAACGGGTTGCATTTCGGGAGTGCTGGCAGAAGGGAAAACTCGCCTTTGTGGCGGTCTCAGGTCACGTGTCCTTCTTACGAATTTTTGCCACGAGTGTAACATTTTTTACTCATCCCAAAAACTGCACAAAGCCGCTAAAGAAGTTTTCACTTCAAAAAATTACGTTCCCATACGTTCAACCGACCTGATATTTATATGAGAAATTCGTTTTTTTTCGATCTTCCGGAAATATGTAAATGTGTTAGTATTGATGGACTCAGTCGCCCCTTTAAGGGAATGTTAGGGTAAATTTACACCGGTATAAATATAAAATTTTATTAGCAGTGACTGAGGTAATAACTTAAAAACTGATTTAAATCAAATAAGAACGTTGCAACGTTCAATAGAGTTAGAAAGATATAAATAATTCAATTTAACATGCGTTTCCTAAGAATTGATAGTTTACATATAAGAAAATATATCATCATCATCATCATCAGGTCTTTTCAGTCTCCACTGCAGGAGCAAAAAATAAAATATATAATTTTTTCAAAATATTGCGGTAATTTTATTTATTTTTGTTTAAAAAATCCAGCCAAGTGCTAGTCAGACTTGCACACGAAGGGTTCCGTACAATTATCTATAATAAGTTAATATTTATTGAATTTTTTTTTTATTACTTGATGTTACTAAAAAAATATGCTTTGTGCAATTCGTAATTTATCTGTACTATAAGACGTTGCTTCGTACTCAATTTCAAGATTCTGAGTTCACGGGAAGTACCCTGTAGGTTTTGATTCCCTTGCAATTCTTGAAAATTTGCGGCATAAACGGCTGTATCTTTTTCGCAGTTCCAAGGGACTGTAGACCTGAGTATTAGACATGAATTTCAGCTTGATATCTCTATTTGAGAAAAAGAGTCTTGACAGACAGACAAGCTGACAGACAGAAACACAGACGGACAAAAAAGTGTCCTATAAGGGTTCCGTAACCCCGGGTCTTATAAAGGTGTCTCACCTTCTTACTTTTATTAAATATAATAAATAAAATTTTGTCGCATTTATTGTTCCTTTCACGGAGCAAGGTTCCTTTTCCACAGTAAAATCCAGTTGAAAAATTTACCTAAAAATATTAGATCTTAAATGTCATAAAAAAATACACTCACCAAGTACCTAACATAAAATTACCTTCAACTAATATACTGAGAAAGTCATAAAAGCAGAAACACAAAACATAAAAAGAATAATTTCATTGCTGTAATTAAAATAGCTATAAACGAATAACATATAATTTACGTTTAGTTGAGAGTAGTTACGCAATTGAAAATGATAAAAGTTTTTATTACTACACTAATGCTTTAGTGCAGAAGTTTTTCTAATCACTGATAATGTATTAAGAGGCTTAAATGAGCGAAACTAACGCCACAAAAATCATGTCTGTTGTATGGGAGCCCCCTTAAATATTTATTTTATCTTATTTTTTAGTATTTGTTGTGATAAACGGCAACAGAAATACATCATCGATGAAAATTTCAACTGTCTAACTATATAAGTAATTAGACAGTATCTCATGAGATACAGCCTGGTGACAGACGGACAGACAGACAGACGGGCAGTGGAGGGCAGAGTTCCGTTTTTACCCTTTTGGTACGGAACCCTGAAAAGAACGAGTTGCACTTCGGTAGAAGTGGAACATTAACGTTGTTCATTTTTGAGGAATGGTCAGGCAATAATTTCGCACGAATTGCTTTATCAGTATAAAAATACTAGCGTAACAGGCTGTAGTACAAATAAACACGCACACTCGCGCAAGCGTCCAGCAGGAGCAGGTATACATTTTCGCCGCGCGGTAGAAAGTATTACTTCCTCTCCTACGCCACGCCGGCGGTCTCAGGTCACGTCTTACGAATTTTCGATCTGGTCACATGTCCTGACACGAGTTTAACATTTTTTACGATGCCGCTAAACAAGTTTTTACTTCAAAAAATCTAAATCTGTACTTCGGTAGTAAATTACTATAGTAATTTTGATATTACTTTATTGATTTTACCGTATTACTAATACGCCAGTTCCCCAAAAAATACAATTTTAAATAATTAGTCCATCAAAAAGATTATCGAAAAATATTAAATACTAGCTGTTGCCCGCGGCTCCGCCCGCGTTAATGTCGTTCCCTTGGGAACAGTAGAAATGATAAAAATTCCATACAAACCCCTGCCCCTTTGCTTTTTCCCCTTAAGGGGGAATTTAATACATTTCACCTGCATAGATCTTTAGCCCTTAAGTAGGGGATTTTGCCCATTTCACCTACACAGATATTTTTTTATTGTAATGGAGAACTTCTTATTGTCATATTTCTAAGTAAATAAAAAAAAATCCATACAAACTTTACCTCACCTATTCTACCCCTTCAAGTGGAAATTTCGACCATTTTAACTACACAGATCTTTTTAATTGTAATGTAAACATATATACTTATTTTTATACTTCTATGTCCAGAAATGAGAAAATTTCCATACAACTCCCCCCCCCCCCCCCTTTATCCCTTAAGGGGGAAATTTTGTACATTTCACCTACACAGTTCTTTTTTAATTGTAACCTAGAACGTATATACTTATTTTCATACCTCTAAGTGTAGAAATGGAAAAATTCCATTCAAACTTTACCCCCTATTTACCCCTTCAAGGGAGAATGTTGTCTGGTTGACCTAAACAGATCTTTTTTAATTTTAATTGAGAACTTGCGTACCTACCCTTTTACCCTTTTCTCATTTCTGGACTTAGAAGTTAGAAAAACTTCTAAGTCCAGAAATGAGAAAATAAACATTTCTTAGTGCTCATTTACATCATAAAATGAATCCCTGTGCCAAATTTCAAGTTTCTGCGCACAGTAGTTTTGTCTGTGCGTTGATATATAAGTCAGGTTTGCCTTTGGCCCGCGGCTCCGCCCGCGTAAGTGTCGATTTCTCAGGAACAGTAGAATTGCCCAGAATACATTAGTTTATGACTTTCAATGAAACACCTTAATATTGAATTTCAATTGAATAACTTCAAAAACAGAAAGTTTCATACTAACTTTGCATCCCCGTTATATCCCCTTAAGGGATGATTTTTGAGAAAAATATTTTACTCGTGTTTCATGCCTTTTAGTGAAGAACCTTCATGCTGAATTTCAATTGAATAACTTCAAAAACAGAAAGTTTCATGCTTACTTTGCACCCCTATTTTACCCCTTAAGGGATGATTTTTGAGTAAAATATTTTACTCGTGTTTCATACCTTTCAGTAAAGAACCTTCATGCTGAATTTCATTCGAATAACTTCAAAAACAACAAAGTTTCATACTAACTTTGCAACCCGTTTTTCCCCCTAAGGAGATGAATTTCCAAAAATCCTTTCTTAGTGCTCCCCTACGTTATAAAAGGAACCCCTGTACAAAATTTCAAGTTCCTAACCTTTATAGTTTAGGCCCTGCGTTGATATGTCAGTCAGTCAGTCAGCTTCTCCTTTTTTTTTTAATATGGATTACTATGGATAGTGTGGATAGGTATAATGCTGTCGTATAATGATGATGAATTGACTTTGGATTTTAATTTTCTTATGTCACTTATTATTTTATTTTATTTTTGCTATATGTTTGCAGGCAAACTCATGCCTTGAGTTCATTCAAATGACGATAACTTTTTTATTAATGAACCGATTTTGATGAAACAAACTTTAAATGTTAAACTGAGTTAAAACAAAGCAATTGGTGAAAGTTTGAAGTAAATCGGTTCAGTATTTTCGGAGATAATCGTGATCATACATACAGACAGACAGACAGACAGACAGACAGACAAGAAATTCCAAAAAATTTTTTTTGCTTTCTATTATTCTTTTTAAGTGTCCCTCTATCCATTTCAGTCAAAAATTCAAAATGTACAGACAAAATAATTTTACTGTTTTATTATATGTATAGATGTATTTTTTCTTTTATCCATCAAAAAAAAAGATAAATAGAAAGCGCATCAAAGTTCAGGAGTGGGGGCTCATGACGCTACAGGCCGGTAAAAAGTGTACCGGCCATTGACGTCCCGCGGAACTAATTAATGGTCGATACACGATTCGCGCTCAAAAAGTGGCACCGGCAAAACGGCGCACTAATCGAGCTTAGGAGCTGTTTTGTCCTCAGTTTCAATGAACCGCGCTAGCACTTACACTTCTACTAGGTACTTTCAGTATGTACCGTTTTTGTCGTTGTTTGTAAGTGCAATGCATGGTGTTTTGACTCGGGTACAATATTAATGCTTCATTTTGTATGAGACTGTCTATTTACCATTATATTTAGACATATTTTGTATTGTGTAGACATGACTACATTGTAAATATATTTTTTAAGGTATTATGAAAACGGGGTAAAACCTGCTTATTGTTTTTTATTTGGTTCTTCGATAGAATAATGTAATTGTATTGTTGTTTATTATAATCTCATAAAAGCGGGTAAAGTTGTAACTAGCAGAAACAGGCCCAAAAATAAATATCACTAAAAATTAAATGAAACAGGTTATTGGATGATTTCAACGTTACCTACTATAATGTATAGAAACTTCTTTGACTTTGTGTACCTTTCTAACTTTTTATTGGAATCACGATTTTTAGGTACAGCCAACTTTTATGGCTCACCTTAGAACAAAATAGACACTTAGTTATTTAATTAAAACTCACACATAAATAATCCCGACAGCAGTTTGGCACACCTGCCTGGTGCTTGTGTTCTAAAATTGCGGGTAAAGTTGTAACAAGAAGTGGCAGGCGTCTTAGTAATTGTAGGCAACCTAAATTATATAGCCCACAGAGGTATCTTACTCACCTTACTTCCAAAAACCAATATGACAAGACAGATAAGGAAATATGATTTAATTCAAACAAAGTTAGGGTAAGTCTTTTTTTATCATTGTGTGCTGTAAGACGTTGCTTCTTACCAAATTTAAAGATTCTGAGTTCACGGGATAGAGTACCCTGTAGGATTCCCTTACGAAAGTCGAAAATGTCGAAAATTTGCGGCATAAATGGCTGTATCTTTTGATTGCGTTGGCTTAGAAGTTAAATTTTTTTACAGCTCTAAAGTGCAGTAGATTTGAGTATTTGATATGAATTTCAGCTTGAACTTAACCTCCACACGTTTCTGAGAAAAAAGACTGGCTTCGTTTTGAGGTACGGAACCTTAAAAATATATAATATCTTGATTTTGAAGGTTCATCCTTCACTAGGTCCACATATATAACGTTTTCTTTAAGACAGAATAGATAATTATTCTACTTTAACTCGCACATTAATAAACCGGGCAAGCAGTTTAGAACAGCTGCCTGCTGTGAACTAAAATTGCGGGCACAGTTATAACTAGGAGTAGCCGACGTCTTGACATCTGGTAGGCATCCTTATTTCATGGCCCATGTCTTACCTTTTATTTCAAAATGGATATGACAATATTTAGCTAGACGATCATTTTTAGGGTTACGTACCCAAAGGGTAAAAACGGGACCCTATTAATATCACTCCGTTGTCTATTTGTTTGTCTGTCGGTCTGTCTGTCTGTCTGTCTGTCTGTCTGTCTGTCTGTCTGTCTGTCTGTCTGTCTGTCTGTCTGTCTGTCTGTCTGTCTGTCTGTCTCTCTGTCTGTCTGTCTGTCTGTTTGTCTGGCTGTCTGTCTGTTTGTCTGGCTGTCTGTTAAAATTTTCACAGGTGACCTATTTCTGTTGTTACAACAAATACTAAAAAATATTATAAAATAAATATTTAAGGAGGCTCCCACACAACAAACGTCATTTATTTGCTAGTTTTTGCTCGATATTGATAACGGCTACAGATAGATGCTTAAAATATTTACAGAATATTTAGTTATATATTCACTTTTAAAATAAATAATTAAATAAAAAAAATAATATTAAGACATGATTTTTCTGTTATTTTTTAAGATAACGGTACGGAACCCTTCGTGCTCGTGTCCGACTCGCACTTGGCCGGTTTTAAAAATAAGTATTTTATAATATATTTTTCCATTATAAAAACATAATTTACTTTTGTTTGCCCACCTATTAACATTTTTTATTAGGTACTATTAATCAACAATTAAAGGTAAAACAGTTTTTATGTCACCTTCTTGGCAGAATAGATAGTTGTTGAATTTAGACTCGCACATAAATACCCGAGCAAACAGTTTGAAACACTTGCTTGATGTGTACTAAAATTGCGGGTAAAGTTGTATGTAACAAGGAGTGGCAGGCGTCTTAGAAACTGTAGGGTCTTAAGTTTCCATGGTTCTTACTTAGTTTATTCCCAGAAACTAAAATTACTATCTAAACTATAGAAACTAAAAAACATTTAAGAAAATATACCTATTAGGGATTAAACTGTATGACATAATTGTTTGTAGTATACTTAGTCTTATTTTCTTACAGTGTTTAAATGCACCACACTGAAGCGGTGGTGATCCGGTGGTTTAATATGAAAACCCATTACATCTGGATGCTTCTTCATAACGATCCCCACCCAGCTGCAACTGCAACTTGAGTTAGTAGTCCAATTTGACTCTTTTAGCCATTTCCATCGATCACTTCCTTCAGATTTTATCTGAAAGAATCATAAGTATGGTACAGAAACCTAAACAATATTGGTTTATTCACAAATGTTTAAAATACCAAAAATTGTTATTTATAAATGTCACATCGTAACAGAAACAAGAGGATAACTATCTATTGGGGCATTCCCCAGTGGTCAAACTTCGGGACTCTTCTAAGTCATTGACAGGAACTCTACAGACAATCGTCGGAACTGCCAAACATGTAACAATAATAGAAACAAGGAATATTTGTGGTCACTGTGGCTAACTGATAACCCAAGCGGGCATCAGTAATTGGCTTTATTACTATTGAGGCACCCGTTTATATACGGTACTGGTAATTACTTGCTCATATTTCTTCTAAAAAGATTCATGTAATTTGTGCAACATACAGCCTCTCTCTATTATGAACCTCTGAACTATATTGAAACCTGGAATCAGAATTCCTAATGAAATATAGAATTTCAAGAAAAAAAAGAAGGTTCTGTGGCAAACCTTTATCAAAGAATATACACACTACGCGAACCTTCATGGTGACAGGCCCTCTGCGGTTAAAACCATGTTAATACTCAAATAAAATTTAAAATTTATTTGTTTTTGAATGAATGACATTACGTCAGAAAAATGAAATTACAAAAAAAAATATTCTTCATATGGTGTATTGTGAAATAAAATATTTTCTCTCTATCCAATAATTTAATTAAGCGCCAGTAGTGGCGGAAACAAATCCCCTACTATCGGTTTCAGTTCCATATCTTTTGATTCATTTATTATTTTAAATATGACGCTATCTACATTTTTATCGCCAGATTTCCATGAACAATAAAGTCCTTTATTAAATTCAAATCTTCCGATATGCATCTTTTCTTTATTCTTTTCACGATACATTACAAATAATGTGAACAACATACAGGTAGCACGTGATGGTTACTTATGTGATAACAATGCCAATTAAAGTGTTGTATATATTTTATACACATAGCGCGTAGAACCGATAACCGATGAGGCAGAAAGGTTCTGAAATGGCGACCACGTACCGGCAAACGCAGCGTCGGACACCCACCGACCAGGTGGTCGGACGACCTGACAAAGGTCGCAGGGAGGCGCTGGATGCAGGCCGCTTCCAACCGGTCATTCTGGTAATCATTGGGAGAGGCCTACGTCCAGCAGTGGACTTCTTGCGGCTGATATGATGATGATGATATATTTTATATGTATTGGCAGCAACTGGGCCCCTTTCTGATCACGGGGCCTAGGGTACGTACCCAGAGTGTCCAGTGGGAAAGAGGGCCCTGCGAAATCATCACAACACTACCCGCACATAACAGCAGCGGGTTTTCAAACCTTTTATCGGTTTTGAAGACGTCTCGACTCGCCTAATAACCTACCTTTCGAAAACAATGGTACACCAATCATACAATTTAAACGGCACTTTATTATTACACTGAAAGTCATGGGTTCGATGTCCAATCAGGTCAAGATGAAAAATAATCTTTTTCAGATTTACCAAGGTCTTGGATTAAATAAATATAGTATTGTTGAGTTGGCATCCCATAACACAAGTTTGAACTTACTTTGGTTGGGGGCTAGCTCAATCTGTGTAATTTGTCCTTAAAATAATATATTTTTATTTAAATTGTTGAAAAGTATTGCTAAATCTCTTGTTATTTTTTCTGGTGGTTAAATCGACATACATCAGCGTTAGACTTAAATTAGATATTTTCTTAATTTTGTGCTATCAATATGGTTAACTTTTAAACTACTCGAATAAAATAGGATGACTCTAAGGAAAATCTAGACCAATCTTTTTTTACTGCAATAGGGTAAAACGGAGCAATTACGTCACTGCTCGCACAAAGGAGCACGGGATTTTCTATAATTTTGTCGGGTTTTCGAAGACGTCGACTCGCTCCTAATGGCCTGGCTTTTGTAAACAATAGAACTTAAATTAATTTCGACAATTTTATTTGACGCATTAAAAATACACTTCTCTTCCCGATCTATGAAACGAATAGTTCTCAGAAAACATGAGAAGAGTGAAGATATTTTGTAAATCTTTTTTGAAATAACTTTTTAACTGATCTATTACTAGGATATCTACGCAAACATAATAATTGATGAATTTAATTTTTAGAAACTTTGCTGAACTAAAATAAAAAGTTACTTTACTGTACTAAAGCTTTTTACTTTATAGTACCGCATTACTTACTTATGAGTTAAATCGGTGTATCAGGTCGTCATTCACTTTATGACTCGGTGTGATTTAGAAAATACCTTTGTCCCTTGATCATTATATACTTATCAAGAGCGGCTTATTTTGCGTTACTAGAACCCTTTGAAAGACGGTTCAAAGGGTTTTGATTAACAGGTAATGGTTAATAGACATACATCAAAATAGTGATGGGTAGCTAGCCGCATCGCCTACTAACATGATTCTTCAGATTTTACCCATTCCCTCGAACGATGCTTAGTAGAACTTTTCCAATAACAGCGCATATACACGGTACCTCTGAAATATAAATTATTAGTGAATAGATATTGCCGTTGTTTGCTCGTGTTCACCGTTAATCTCTGCTCCTGCATATGAACAAAGGAATATTGACAGAATAATGAAATTTGGTTAGAATTTGCTATATACTACGAGGCACAATATCTTTGTAGAATTACTTTAGGCTCATATGTACAACCACTTAATATTTTTATCTCTTACCAAGTAGACGGACCCTATGTTCATAAGACCAAAATGCCATGTTGCAATGTTAAAGGGCTTATCGATGGAAAACGAAATCAACCTAGTGATGTGTTGCTAGCCGCGTCGCCTATTGACATAATTTGTAAGATTTTCGCCCATCCCCCGGCCGCTTCTACTGCAGCAGACTGCAGTAGCAGCTGGTTCATTCAATTTTTTTTCTCAAGACCAGCACAGACGAAGAAAACTTTGAAATAAAAATGTATATATATATTTATTCAAACACAAAATTTATGTGAAAACCCAACACTGTTAATACAGACCTAATATAACAACAACACAGCGGGACTTTTACGACGAAAAGAGAGAAAATACCTTGAGATTTTATTTAAAAAATAAGTGAACTCGGCCGAGGAGAGTGACAACAATATTTGCTTTTGTCCCTGTGCCGGCCATTCGAGCAGTGAAAGATAAAAATTACGAACTGCGAGGTGCTCCAGAGGTTTTTATCAAAGCGCGAAACAAAGGGTTGTTTAATGGCGGTATTAGTGGAAAGTTCGCGATAAATTCGACGTCGTTAGAGGCTCTTTGTCACTGTTGTATTGTGCTCTCAGTCAAGTTCTTATGAATCGTTTCATCGGGAAGCCTAATTTAATTGAAAATTTAGATAAGGGACGCTATTCTGGTGATAATTAAATTTTGAGTTTATTAGATGCTGTACCACGCGTCATTTATAAATTGTTTTAAAATTGTAAAAGCAAGAAGCGGTTTTATTTGTAAGCTTGGCTGGTGGAAATAGAAATGATAAAAAGCAAGGACTTTGGATTTTATGATAGGATTTTTTTGACCTAAATATACATGATTTAATAACTTATAATAATGTATGAGCTCTCAGTCAAGTTCTTATGAATCATTTTATCGGGAAGCCTAATTTAATTGAAAATTTAAATAAGGGACGTTATTAGATGTTGTACCACGCGTCTTGTATAAATTGTTTTACAATTTAGAAAGCAAGGCGGTTTTATTTGTAAGCTTCGCTGGTGGAAATGGAAATGAGAAAAAACAAAGGACTTTGGATTTTATGATAGGATTTTCTTGACCTAAATAAACATATAAATAAGCCTTAATACGTATAAGGGGAATGGTATATGGTGGAGAATTTCGGCGCCGAGGTTAGAACAGGCGGTGGCTCAGTTGGAAGAGCGTAAGTCGTACATAGACTTAAGGTCGCAGGTTCAAATCCCGCCCGCTTGGAAATTTTTCACCATATTTTATTTCTTAATTTAATAAGAGTATATCATAATAGCATTGTGAATGCAAAAATATGTATAAACACTTAAAAATATTGCATGGCTTCCTACATATTAGTTGATTTCAAATTCATTGTAAAATGAGTTGAATCAAATACCTCACTTGTAAAAGTCGGGTAGTTGTGTAGGTGGCGTAAGCCTTAATACGTATAAGGGGAATGGGATATGGTGGAGAATTTCGGCGCCGAGGTTAGAACAGGCGGTGGCTCAGTTAGAAGAGCGTAAGTCGTACATAGACTTGAGGTCGCAGGTTCAAATCCCGCCCGCTTGGATTTTTTTTACCACATTTTATTTCTTAAATAAGACTAAATAAACATATTTTTATAACTGACATCTAAATAGCACAATAATGTAAAAGTTTGTAGATTACTTTGCGACGTTGGGCGAGGAAAGTGAAACACTCGAATGCTCAAATAAAACTCTTTTATTTTCGAATAATTATTCCTTAAATACCCGGTTACACGTGTTCAAAATATATATCTAAACATATATATACAGTAATGTATTCTCTAATTACAATAAGATACCGCGTTTTTGGTAACATGCTATTTAAGTTCGATATCTGTTACATGATACATACTTTAACCTGATATTTCTTTGTTTATACTCATGGTTCTATACATACTACAACATCCTCATGTCACACATCCAACTAGATATTGTTGTAATTGTTTATTTATTGAGAGACTTATTACCTCACTTTATTGGGCAAACTAAAACATGATGTCTTTAAAGGTTATT
Source organism: Elegia similella (assembly GCA_947532085.1). Taxonomy (NCBI): domain Eukaryota; kingdom Metazoa; phylum Arthropoda; class Insecta; order Lepidoptera; family Pyralidae; genus Elegia; species Elegia similella. The sequence goes on along the minus strand of OX383935.1, from coordinate 11,166,123 downwards.
CAAAAAAATTTTTTAGCACTTAATAGGCAATAATAATAAATGTATAGGGACCATTATCACACAAATTGAGCTAGCCCCTCAGTAAGTTGTGAACTTGTGTCGTAGGATACTAACTCAACGATACTATATGTTATATTAGATACTTACATATATAGATAATCATCCAAGACCCAGGTCAATCTGAAAAATATCGTTTTCCATCATGACCTGACCGGGGATCGAACCCGGGCAACGAGGGTTCGTGTCGCAGGCTGGCATAACCACTGCACCACGGAGCTTGCCAAATACTACTTTTTACACGACAACCCAAAATAGGTGATGTATTTTTCATTTCAGTACGTTTGTATGCGAGTTTATGTATTCACCTAAATGCCTCAAAGGATTTGACCGTATCTATCTTTAGACTAGGTTTGTTTTTGTTAGAAAAAACTAGGCAGATAAAATAATAACATTATGAAGTTGTTTTTTTTAGTCCATATTTTGAACTTAATAGGTATAAATAACAGTGCTAAGTGCAAAAAGGCCTCTTTTATTTTGAAACAAAGCCCTAATCTTTTAAATAAATTTGGTCTTCAATCAGCGTCATCGTTCTAGCACCCCATTAACGTGAGTTATAAATAGGCTATTACGGACAATAAACAACGCGTAAATCAACCACTGACATTTCCTTGAAGAGGCGACTCAGCCCATAGCAACTTAAATTTTTCTACGGGACCAAAGGTGGGAAACCGAAAAAGATTAATTTTAACCATTCCAAAATGAATACTTTACAACCAGCCCGGAAATTTGGATGAAAATGCCGATTATTTTAAAGTTCCCAGCATTGGTCCAAAACTTGGTAATTTTAACGGGCTGAGTCACCCCCTCTAAGATATGCCGGTAGTTAATCCACATGCTGTTTACCCCATATCATAGGTTTTCATTCCGAGGAAAATATTTTGTTTTTGCTAATTTCATCTGCTAGACTAATAAGTGAAGCTTTGGGAGCAACTGTAGACCTCGCGGGTCTTATCACAGCTACTCCGCCATTTTGAAAATTTTAAAACTAGCTCACAAAATTTCACGAGAATCACTCAAAGAGAGAAATTTCAACTCAAAGAGGAAAACAGCTAAGCTTATTCAATTTTGTTGTATTTTTTTTTCTGGTTAATTCAGAACTCAGTCATTTACGAAGCGATTTTGAAAATTATTTTATTGTTTTAAAAAGTTAGTCCAATTTCATCACAACCGGTTTAGTAATTTGATTGAAGTCGGTTCTTTATATGAAAGATTAATTGCAAAAAAAAAGCTTGTAATAATATTTTACCTATAGCTGTTTATCGTTTATAGGAAAGCAACCTGCCCGATTGATCCGCCTCAAAGAGTTGATCTACTATCTTCTAAGTTCATGCTTGTCGTGTTACAAATTTAGATTAACCCTAACCCCTTCTAAAATACCTCAGTCGCGGGATAACCTGGTGTAAGCATTTTTTATGATAAAAAAAGATTGTAGGTACCGGGCGTTGATGAGTTCCATAATTTATACTCTTCTTTTGGATGTTTTCAATGAGTTCCAATTGTTATACTCTTCTTACTCTCTTTATATATTTTTGATAGGATATTAAAGCAATGGAAATAGTCAATTTTATAAACTGCGCACATATACTATATCGAAACTTAAATGTGTCTCAGACATCTTTCAATCCATTTGTCATTTGAGTTCAGAGCAAAAGCGGGTCACAGCTCATCTCGTCCATTTTTCATAGGATGCAGTAGTTGCAGTGCACATTGGCTGCCAATGTTTGCTTGGAGTACACTGAAACCTATTTGGTGGGCCGTAAAATTGGCTTGTTTTTTATTTAAATTATTGGGCACTTTATGACCCAAGAATACTAGAGAAAATGTAGGTTGGTATAGTATAGTTCCTGATTGATTAAGCTACAGAGTGGATGAAAATATTGTTGTTTGCCAATATCGCATTTCTTGCTAAGTCATGAAAGGGTCGATTCCCAGCGCTCCAAAATTTGGGTACTATCGAGTCCAAGTCAATTATTAAAATTTCGTACAAGTAAAATCCATTGTCCACCTACACGCCCAATAACATGGTAAACGTAAATAAATATATAAAATATAAATATATACGGACAAATCACACAGATTGAGCTAGCCCCAAATTAAGTTTGAGACTTGTGTTATGGGATACTAACTGAACGTTATTATATTTTATAACAAATACTTATATAGATATACATCCAAGACCCAGGCCAATCTGAAAATGATCATTTTCCATCTAGTGTGGCTTTTAGGTCTTAAATGACATAGGCTCTGTCTACTCCGCAAGGGAAAAAGACGTGATATTATGTATGTATGCATACAAGTCTTCCCAGCGGCTCAACGAAAATACATAGAAGCCTTTACTGTTTTAAAATAAATAAATCGAACATTTAGAGATTGAGACAGGGGGAGGGAGATGTACTCGTAGGTTTCGTAATCCTCCCCGAAATCTATGAAAATTCGAAAATTTTAAATGTGAAGTTTAAAAATGCTAATCCTGACGTAGCATGGAACCTAATTTAAAACGTCGATAATGTGTATTTTCGATACATAATGAGCATGAGTCTATTTGTGACATGTTGGTATAAAGAACTACATACGTAATCCTAATCCTAACTTAATATTATAAATCCTAATCCTAACTAATATTATAAATGCGAAAGTGAGTTTGTTTGTTTGTTTGTTACGCTTTCACGTTGTTACTACTGAGCCGATCATCATGAAATTTTGCATACACGTTATCTGGGGTACGGAGAAGGACAAAGGGTACATTTTATCCCGGGAAAAAGTTCCCGAGGGATCGACATTGACGCGGGCGGAGCCGCGGGCGAAAGCTAGTATTTTCATAAATTTTTAAAAGATCCATTTTAATTAAAATTTACTTAATCAGCAATGCAAATATAAATCATGTGCCACGGGTAAAAGCTAATGGTCGGATAAAATATTCATTGCGAAAGTATAAAAGTGTAACGAGCGTTCAAATAAACACATACATTAGCAATAAAATATTTATGTTCAGAAGCTCTGCAGTGCTCGGCTTTTGAGCGCTGTAATATGTTAAAAGGTTTGATTAGTGGTTATATAGTATGAACAAGTACGTCAGAATGAACTGCTATTAACGCTAAACTTTGTTTGTTCAATTAATAAAATATTCAAAAATTACAAAAAAGTTTTTATAAGTGTTTTTATTTTGCATTCACAATGCTATTTTGATATACTCTTTATAAATTAAGAAATAAAATATGATGAAAAAATTTCATGCGGACGTAAGCCTTAATACGTATAAGGGGAAATGGGATATGGTGGAGAATTTCTGCGCCGAGATTGGATTGTGCGGTAGCTCAGATGGCAGAGCATAGGTCGTACATACCTAGGTCACCGGTTTAAATCCCACTCGCATTAAAAACATTTTTTTTTACCATATTTTATTTCTTAATTTAGTAAGAGTATATTAAACTAGCAATGTGAATGCACAATAAAAATACTTATAAAAATATTGCATGGCTTCCTACATATTAGTTGATTTTCAAATTCATTGTAAAATGAGTTGAATCAAATACCTCACTTGTAAAAGTCGGGTAGTTGTGTAGGTAACGTAAGCCTTAATACGTATAAGGGGAAATGGGATATGGTGGAGAATTTCGGCGCCGGTCATAAATAGACCTAGGTCGCCAGTTCAAATCCCGCCCGCATGAAAAAAAAAATTTCACCATATTTTATTTCTTATTTTACTAAGACTAAAAAAAATATAAATTATTTTGATCTTGTAAAGTACTCAAAGCTGCAGCATCTTACTATAAATTCACTAGTTACCGACAATTGAAGTAAAAAATCTCAATTGAAGACGCGCATTTTTGACATTGGCCTAATTTAATACACAGAACATACAAATTTCTTTTTACATACTAATAGGCATGAAGATAAGAGACTCAATTTTGCGCGGTCGTAATGAGAGAATTATATTAGGCTGCGACTTATGAACAAAATTTGTTGGCTCTTGCTCCCAGCAGGATGCATACAGCTGAATAATTTAGGGGATTATGAACGAAAATTGCTGTCCGGAGAGAATTGTGGAGCCGTTTAACTGATCCGGCTACGTCCGGACAAGCTTGGATTTATTGTTTGTATTTCATTTAGGTGCTTAAAACAAAACTCGTCTGATACTGATACAACAAAATTTGTAAAGTGTAAACGAGTCGTACCAATAGAAATACTGCTCTGTAAAGTTTTGTCTTCGTTATTGTGTAGTACCTATGAGTACAGATTTCCAAAATGTGTACTGAAAGATAGTTTGATTATATTATTAAAGCACCATTCATATGATTATTATATTATATTATATTATATCCAGATCAACTTAAAACAATATTCTGAAACAAATGTTAATTAAAAAAAAAACTTATTCTAGTTTTACATAAGAATTTCTTTAGGTATATCCTGTAGATGTGTTTGCCGATCGGCAACGGTTCTTCCACCCTTTTCCATTCCGATCTTTCTTGAGCCACTCTGTTCACTGCCACTTTTCTGATATCATCACTACATCTTTCCTGCGGTCTGTCTTTTTTGCCTTTTACCTTCCCCGAAATTCCATCTTATCACTTTCTTACTCCACTTATAGCCTATTTCATGTGTCCTGCCCATCTTCGTTTGAATCCTCATATATTCAGTGTTACATCTATGGCTTCTGTTTTATTTCTAAAGACGTGATTTCACAACATAATGCGGCTCGTTGATGGAAGCGAAATGGACATTGTAGCATCATCATCATTTCGTATAGGTGTCACGGTCAATCGACCATGCAACACCCTGAAATCAGAGTTCTTCAGAACCTCCTCTCTGCCTCTGACGTGGTTCCTTTAACGATTACCAGATGGCAACCAGGTTCAACGACTTAACGTGCTTTCCGAAGCGCAAAATCATCTTTAATATCAGACAAATCAGGTGACTCAAGCCTGCAATGTCCTAACCAGATTGGAAACAACTAAAAAAAGTATGGTTCCCGTGGAAATCGAACCCACGACCTCCGGGTCTTCAGGCAAACGCCTTAACCACTGGACCACGGAAGCAAAGCAATAAGATAAAGAACTAGAAGAATAAATTTATTTGTTTTAATTTAGAAGAATAAATCGCTGATATTTTGGTTAGAGACGAATAACCTTACACTTACTAGGTAGGTACTCTTTCTAAATGAGTAAATACACATAAAAGCCAGACGTCTAGTCGGCATTAGGTCGTAAGTGCTATCATCGTAAGTAAATTTGATCAACCACTAAGTGATTATTCGATAAAATTTATTTTAGCTGTGTTTACGAGATTTACACAGTGTGGCTTTGCAATGCGGCATTCAGCCAATGTCTAGCAGGCACTAACTATATTTAAACTTTAAAAATTATTTCGCTATTAACGATAGATATGTGAATCAAGTGGACCTAATAATTTAAATTAGAAAGGTATCCCAGACACTTTAAGCTGCTAATTATGAAATAGGTCAGACTCACGTCAAACCAACTCGCTTGAATGAGGTGATACGAGAATATTCGCAGTTCTAATGATGTCATATTTTGTCTAAAATTCAATATATCTGATAATATCTCATAGAAACGTATTATTTCAACGAATTTCTGTTTTACCACCGTGTCAATAGCGCATAATTTTAAAGGTAACATTTGGACAACATATTTTAAAAGTAAGTTTAAAAACTGAAAGATTTGCTACAGGACTTATTAATGATGAAATGTTCACACGATGTGTTCTCATGCCGATTAAACTAAACGAATGTATATGTATACAATATGTAGAGAAAACCCCGTCCGATCTTTGAAGGGGTGACTCAGTCCGTCGGTATGAACAACTTTTCCTATGGGACGAATGCCGGGAAATCAATTTTTTTGACGTTCCTATACAAATGGACTGGGCGGCCGAACATTTTTGTAAAATGACAATTTTTTTGGGTTCCCAGTTTTGATCCAATAGGAAAAGTTGTTCATATCGACAGGCTGAATAATCCCTGCAAGGATCAGACAGAGTTTTCTTCAAATATTGTATAAGCGCTAGTCAATCCAAACTGTAGCTCAAAGTTGTGACTTTGAGCTACAGTTTGGATTGTGACATCTATGCACATTTATCTCCAGAACTACTCTTGTACAACCACTAACATATCTTGGCTTAATAATCGACGATAGACTAAAATGGACTGAATACATTTTTAAAGTATGTAGTAAATAAGCTAAGAGCAATTTTGGCAAAAATTAGTTATCCTTGTAAAAACAACAATCTTTATTCGACGATACTTATTTTATACAAAGCACTAGAGAATACAATTAATTACTATCTAGAACTCAAGTCGTTACCGAAAAGCCAGCATATCACACCTAGACGCATTATTACAAACTACACTAAGAATTTCAACTAACAGAAGTAGGGAATTTCTTTATTATTGTAAAATATGACCTGTGCAAAATTAAGTTACCTTTATGGTCATAAATAAAAGTTATTTTAACCAAAAATACCATAAAAAATTACCCTTAGTCGAAGAGAATAAATATACTAGCTTTCATCCGCTGCTCCGCCCGCGTCAATGTCGATCCCTCGGGAACAGTATTTATATTTCGGGATAAAATGCAGTGTTATGTCCATCTTCGTACCCATGACAACGGGTATGCCAAATTTGATGACGATCGATTGGGTAGATAAATCTTGTTAAATCCCATAAATATTAATAAATATTAGCTCTTACAATATCAAATTCTTAAATTAATGTCAATCAAAAACGTTAGTGTTTGAGGACTATCATCATCATCATTCCGAGTAGGTGACATGATCAATCGACCATGCATACCCTGGTGTCAGGGTGTGCATGGTCGATTGACGTTCTTAGGAACCGCCTCTCGGTCTCTGACGTGGTTCCTTTAACGACTACCAGATGGCAGCCGGGACCAACGGCTTAATGTGCCTTCCGAAGCACAGAATCATTCATTCATATTAAAGTAAACCAAAAGTAATTATATCGGCAAGTAAACACTTAAGAATATTAGGGTAAATCATAAAACAAATTAAAAAGTGGCATAAGAGTTAAACCGGCTGTAGCAAACGCCATTCTATATTACAAACACAAAATACTCGGAAGAGCCAGTAAAGTCGACGTTAAGTCGTGTGCTATTATTTTGTTAATGAATTTGTTTAACCACTAAGTAATTGTTTCCTTGGATTTATTGTTGCGCCGCTACGTTCACGTGTTTGCACAGTGTGGATTATAAAGCGGTGTGAGACAAAGTGTAGCTCTTCAGAGTCTTAAATTTATGGAAGATTATAAAAAACATCGCGATTTTTTTCTAACATCATGCCTATATTAACACGTCTTTATCCCTTACGGGGTAGACGGAGCATAAAGTCATGCGACCGAAAGGACACGTTTAGCGTGTTGGTGGGCGTATAGGTGGAAAACGGAATCAAAATAGTGATGGGTTGCTAACCACCTCACCTATATTGTCATGATTCTTTAGATTATTGCCCATTCAAGTGAATAAGCAAAAAACCGGTGTCTACGATCTGCGCGGGAAGAGAAGCAGCTGGCACATTCTACGTCTTTTCTTTTCTCCTAGACCAGCATGGAAGAAATAATAAAATAATAATGCCTATTACATAATATACCTATTATTAAACATAATCAAAACCAAACTGATTTTTTCCTAGTATAATGTCAATGTGAACTCTTTTTGTGAAATTCTGCACTAAAATTCAGAATATTAAAGCCAACCTCATGAGATAATTGCCCATGTGGAAAATTATTGCAAATAGATTCGAAATAAAGTACTATTAACTTTTCTTTTTCAGTCTTAAGTACTGAGAAAATACGCATAAAATCCAGACGTCTAGTCAGCATTAAGTCGTAAGTGCTTTATTCTGTAGCTGAATTTGTTTAACCGCTAAGTAATTGTTAGGTCAGATTTATTATGGCTCCGTTACATTCACGTGATTTGCCGAGTGTGGCTTACAAAGCGGCGCCAGACATTTTTTTAACCCTTCGCAGTATGCGGTTGCGGTCTTGCCATGTTTTTTGCGTCGAATAAGTGAAAGTTTTACGCGTAATAATTTATAAAGTGTCAGAAAACCTCACTGAACGAACACATGATTTAATTTACATTTTAGATTAAAGATTTTATTTTTAAATTCACATAATGCATGAACATTGTGCATGTTTGTCGTACGTCGGCGTCAGACAATTTTTAACCCATCGCAGTCTGTTGCGGTTGCGGTCTTGCTATGTTTTTGCGTCGAATAAGTGAAACTTTTACGCGTAATAATTTATGAAGTGTCAGAAAACCTCACTGAACGAACACATGATTTAATTTACATTTTAGATTAAAGATTTTATTTTTAAATTCACATAATGCATGAACATTGTGCATGTTTGTCGTACGTCGGCGTCAGACAATTTTTAACCCTTCGCAGTCTGTTGCGGTTGCGGTCTTGCTATGTTTTTGCGTCGAATAAGTGAAACTTTTACGCGTAATAATTTATGAAGAGTCAGAAAACCTCACTGAACGAACACATGATTTAATTTACATTTTAGATTAAAGAATTTATTTTTAAATTCACATTATGCATGAACATTGTGCATGTTTGTCGTACAAGTACGTCGGCGTCAGACAATTTTTAACCCTCCGCAGTCTGTTGCGGTTGCGGTCTTGCCATGTTTTTGCGTCGAATAAGTGAAACTTTTACGCGTAATAATTTATGAAGAGTCAAAAAACCTCACTGAACGAACACATGATTCAATTTACAAGCATGAGCATTGTGCATTTTTGTCGAAAAAATTCAGATCTGCGTTCACATATGCGTCTTATGGTTGAGTGTTTTAGTAAACTGTTTAATGGTAAATTACATATATTTACTTGTAAACTTTTATAAATTTAAGAAAATGCTTATATCAATTTTACGCTTACATGATGTAGAGTCCTGTAATTAGTTTCCTTCTTATTTTTTATTTCCAATGCATTTTATTTACTTTTTTATTTTGTTTTGTCTTTTTCTACAATACTTACCCTACTTCCTCTTAATAACCACCTCTCAATACCATTAAAATTGAGTAAATAAAATTTACTTTGTTTTATTATATAGTTAATACCTCTAGTGGCAAATTTAGTTTAACATAAACTGTAAATAGCGTTATGGGATGTGTAATTATCAAATACATGTATGTCTTGTTTTATCTTTAAGATTTTATTATGTAACTGTTTGTTATTCCTAAATAAATAAATAAACATGGTTTAATAGAGAGCGACTCTACAATATGCCTATTATTTATACTAATACTATAATAAATATGGCGAGCTCCGTGCCGCAGTGGTTAATACGCCAGCTTGCTACACGAGAATGCCCGGGTTCGATCCCCGGTCAGGTCATGATGGAAAACAATCTTTTTCAGATTGACCCAGGTCAATGGTCTTGGATGTTTATCTATATAAGTACATATCTATTATAAAATATAGTATTATTGAGTTAGTATCCTATGACACAATTCACAACTTACTTGGCGCTAGCTCAATTTGTGTGATATGCCCCTATAAATTTATATTAAATACTAGCTGACCCAACAGACTTTGTTCTGTCCTAACTATGAATAGGCACCAACTGTCAAACGAATGTCAATACGATGCTAAGGCAAAAGGAAAAAACCGTTTACTATAAGGTCGTTAAGAAGGTATTGCACGAAATTTTGAAATTTGACGTATTTTCAAATGACTAGTACAATTTGCTGAATTAAATACATCAAAATTATATGTGTAGTTTAGGTTGACCCTTGCAAAATATCACCGCCTTATTGAAGTTTGAAACAGATACATATGAAATATAAAAACGATATCTAAAAACATTTTAATTCGAAATGTTTGAAAATTTCACGTGTGGAACAATAATTCTCACATGAAAATATTTATATTTACATCTATCTTTTATAAAAATATAAATATGAAAATATTAAGACTTAATTTTTTTACATAAACGCCTGATGTTATTGCACACTACGCAGAACTCGACGTTCTTCGTTCGCGCGACACAACCTTAAGTTTTCTATTTTTTTAAATATTTTCGCGCTACTTTCTTAATATTTTCTTTAATAAAAACCTTATCTTGAGAAAAACAAAAACAACAAACTAGCCGTTCACACGGGATGCCATACTAAGGAAAATAGGGATGTGTTTGTAATGCATAAACTTAAAAACTATCGATTTTAAACACTATTTCCTCTAAAGGTTCATTATGAGCTTGTAACAGGTATAATTTACGATATTTATGAATACGATATACGAGGTTATTAATGTTTTATTATATATATAATATATGTTAAGGACTAGGTAGCTTACATAATAAACAACAACGCTTGTCTAGTTCTGACATAACTTAATTAATGAAATAAAAATGATTTCTCAAGTTAAAATGTTCTGTCGTGACATATGTAAGTCTATGTAAACAAAAGGAGGACGCGACGCTCGCGCGTAGTTTTTCTTTGCGATTCACGTAACCGGAAAATTAAATTAATACAGCGCGATTTTAAGCCACTGAGTTTTATTGGAATCCTGGAATTAGAATCCCTAACAGAATACAGTATTGCAAGAAAAAAAGTGAAATATGAAAGACAATTTTTTTTTCGTTTTTTACCTTTTTTCTTGCAAATGTATATTCCATTAGGGATTCCGATTCCAGGATTTCAATATAGCCCATAGAATCAGAAGCTTATGCTTCTGAAATATATTAAATCATTATTATTACCTCACCGTAACCTAGTCTTAAAGAACAATCTTAGGAAACCGCATTCAAATAATCTATTTAAAGAGCTACTAGCTTTATGTAGAGAGTTTCACGTTGTGTTTAAACTAATTACTCATCCTATTATGGAGTGGGTTAACAAGACAGTAAATAAATTACACCATCATTTCGTTGATAACACGTAGAAAAATATGAAGGGCTAAAATGCATAGAAAGCCAAATGCTGTAAACCAAATATGAAAAAAAGGTAATGAATGAATCATTAGGTGACATTCTCGAGTGTTTGACATCTATTGTTTTCTCCGAATCAACGGAGAATGACAAATTATATTCGTATCTGTCACATCATTTTACTACATTCCATTTTCTTTTAGAAAGTCGAGGGAGTATCGGCCCACCAACAACGTTTTATTGGAGAAATATTTAATATTTCACTTGAATCCACTTGCTTTGAAATGAAGTTCAAATTTTTTTCTCGGAAAATGTTTTTTACTATTGTCACAGATACCTATATTATAAAAGCCCTGGATTTATATTATTAAATACTGAATATTCGATAAATCTCAATTTTCAAGTATTTGATATAGCTGAAACTTTGAATACACCTGTAACTAAATAGTAGGTAACAAGAGTCTATTCTTAACTTGTTTTTTTTTTTTTTTTCCCAATTAAAGTTTTCTTTTTTTCTGTCTAATCTTAATCTAAATTAATGAATTTTATACAGTTTCTTTGTCCTTTAACTACCAATAATTGAAATTCACGTTCTCAGCATCAATACGAACAACTTTTTCTCTGAGACCAGGCTGAAATTGAGAAGAATAAATGGGGTATTCCGTAGGAATTGGTCGTGGTAGAGCCACCCTACCGGCAAAATGTATTGCTAGTAGCATGAATAAGCCGGCTCGTCCGGGAAAGTACCACAATCTCACAGAAAATCGGTGTCTGAGTAGACACTTTACCGCTTCTATGCTTCGTTCGGTGAGTGAGAGAGCCGGAGGCCCATCCTTCCCCCTCCTACTCCTCTCCCCATTTCCTTCCCTTAACTCCTTGAAAGGCCGACTGCGCACCTGTCACACCCTGGTGTTGCAGTTGTCAATGGGCAGCTGTGATCACTTACCGTCAGATGACCCGCTTGCTCGATTGCCGTCCTACAACATAAAATAAATGTAAATTTAATACCTACTGATTCAAAATGTTTGGAGCAGCTGAAGTTTTATTCTGGTTTCAGTCTTGTTCACAGAACAAAAGTTGTTAGTATCCGTGCTGAGAAAGTGAATTTAAATTATCGGAGGTTCAAGACCAAACACACTTTAAATTTACTTACATTTGCAATTAATATATTTATTTCTTTTTTGGCGTCTTTCTTTGCTGTGATCTTTTCAAATTTATGTTAAATTATACTTTGTATTAATGTTGTTGTATCATAATATTGTACGTATCTAACCTGTCAAACCAAACTAAATCATGGCTTTTAAATTTTTAGTGTATTCATATGTTTTATATTCATGTTTTCTTGTTACATATTGTTAAGCATGCTGTGTGTACCCACTTTTGGTCTTACAACCAGCCATTTTATCTTTTTAAGCGGAATTTTAAGAATGTTGAGTTGTAATATTGTTGTGTGCACCAATAAATAAATAAATAAATACACTGACTTTTAAACTTCGCATGCTGAAAACAGTGAGACGTGTGATAATAAAGACATAAATTACTATTACAACAAACTGTTTCACTCTCATAATTTAACACGATATCGCCGATAAGTTTTTGCCAATTCAGAAGACCATCATCAAAGCGAGTGTCAAGGAGGTCGGCACGAGGCAGTCCCTCTAATCGTCGGCGATACTGCTAAATATTCGATTGAATCCGTTTGTCATAACAGAGTTTCTTTTCTTCTATTTAGCCCTCAAACTTCATTCAGAAGCTTATTTTAGCCAGTGTCTAGTTATTCTTCAAGTTATTCTTGCTTGTGACTCAACGCAATGATGGTATAATTCATTTTGCTGATTTGACGGAGCCCCTGGCGACAATTCCTACAAATCCACTGGCTTGATCATAAACGATGCAATGAGGCGAGCAAACATCAGCCCGCGAAGTAAATCTCACTACAGCCGCACCATGATACTTTATTTTAGTTATTCCGCACTTTGTTTTATTCAAGAAAGGTACAAAAGCCAAAAACGCAAAAAGAATTTTAAAAAAATATGAAGAAATACAGAAATGAGTATTTATTAAGTAATAAGATAACCCGTTATAGAATTTTTAGACGGGCTAGAAAGTAACAATAATACCTACATCGTCTTGATTGTTGATGTTTTTCGTGTGTGTAAGTACCACCAGTGTCAGTTTTTCAAGCTGCCTAAAGGCATCGGATACGCATAACTATACTACATACTTTTGCTCAGGCATCCAGCATAGCTGAGAGAGTTGTATACTAAATAAATTAAAATACAAGTAGAATACCCCACAGATTGTGTGTAATCCGGGAATCTTAAGTATTTGCAACTAGGAGCACTGCAGATTGCACTAGATATTAGGGTTGCTTCACTCATATTTGAACCGGGACACTGCAAATCTGAATAATAGATATAAAAAATAAGTGTAGCATATTTTGCTTGCTCTAAATAAAATGTATAAAACTTATGCTAATATTGATTGAATCCTATTGATATTTTTTTTTATTGATTAAACTAAACCTACTATCTAACAGGTAGGTAGATATTTGCCCCGCTGTAGCGTACTTTGGGTGGCTGGTAACATTATCATATTGTATGAACAATCCTGGACTTGTGACGAGACACTGATTAATTTCTTGGCGATGGCATTGAATAATTTGTGGAGACCCTCATCCCTACGGCCGCAAGAACTCAACCACCCTAAATAGCTTTGACATATAATTGTTGCCGGGGCAATGTTGCACTTATAATATTTTGGAATAAATGCGGACAAATAAAATGTATGGCTAATTAAACTAATTATCACAATAAAGGAAATTGGTTTATTTCATTTACACTTTAAAATTATGTGGCAAAGTTGTAATAGCTAGACGTCGGACTAATACTAGCCCATGCTTTTATTCACTATATGTCAGTGCTTTTATCTATAGTTACTTCGAACAGTCAAAAAATAAATAAATATTCATGGCCGTTACTTTAAAAAAGGTTTATTTAGATAATAATTATGGTATGACTACGATATTTGAGAAAATAACCCTTTCCTTGCCAGTTTGTGAATATTTACATAATTCAATTATGAGTATTGTGTCTAAAACATTTTCAGACGATCGGTAAACAGGTTTCAATCTAATCGACTTCCTATGGTGACTTCATTACATTGATGTGTATGAATAGTTCACTCTGGCAACCACACAACACATTTTTCTTAACCTCCAAAAATTTAAGTATTCCTGTTCTGAAGCGCCTAGTACATACATGATATTAAACCTACTGTGCTTTTTCGCCTCACTAAATATGTACGTCAACCTTAGATAAGGAAGCTCTGAGCTTGCGAGTTGTTTGCAATCAGCGAATGCAGGTAGATCCAAATTAGTTTGTTGAAACTTCGTATTAATATCCTAATGGATCCAGACATCCATTTTCCAATATGTAAGCATGGAATGTAATGTTTGGGCTTGATCTTAGATTGTTCCGTACAGCAAATCTAGAGGTAAATCAAATCTGTAGTAATTGTATACTTAGTGATATAGTTAAAGTCATATCATCATAGAATAGCTTTTTCATTTCCTAATTTAGTTTAATTTTTATCTTTCTTGTGAGCTTTTATAATACTTGTTTGTATTAATGTTGGTACAACTCTAATGGGGGCGGCAGATTGATAGCCTGAGACACAGGATTTATCCTAGTTCGGGTGTCAATCTGCCGTAATCGGCATGTTATCACATAATTTAAAATATGTACCTTAATGTATGATGATTATGGTGAGCAAAAAAAAATAAATGAATTATATCATCATCATCATCATCAGGTCCTTTTCAGTCTCCATAACAGGAGCACGACCCTCTCTGTACTACTAGGGCCACACTTGGCCAGAGCAGCCAGAGGACTTGGCCTACACTCGAAAAGTTAAAGTCATATGACTTATAATTGAAAAAAGACATTACCATGGTAAGTATTTTCGCATTCTGTAGTGTGTAATGTACGTGTTTCAGGAGACAGATAGGCTAGTGCTCTTGTCTACTAGAGAAAAGTAGAAAAATAAAGTCTTTATTACCAACTCTCCAAATTTCCCGCATCTCCCGAACACGGGTCTAGGGCACAATAACGCCTGTCACTAAATCGCCGGTCGTTGCATCGAACCCGTTTCATCGACAGTTTAATGTAGCGAAGTTACACAACATGGCTGGTTGTTGTTGTTTTTCGTGTGTGTAAGTGGCCAACACTGGTGTCAGATTTTTCAAGCTCCCTAAAGGCATCTGACATAGCTTAACGACTGCCATCAAAGATGACAGCCGGGACCAACGGCTTAACGTGCCTTCCAAAGCACGGAGGAGCTAGAGATATTTTTATGCCACTTGCGGTCACCCATCACAATAGTGACTGCGCCCAGGGTTGCTTAACATGCGTAGGCGATTTCAATGCTCACGACCACGGGCTATCGGGCTCCTATGGCTGGTACGCTACATCGACAGCCCACCAACACACGTTATTTAACATTTTTCCCTAGGTTAAGCACGTTAATCGCTGAATTTACCCTGTAACAGGAGAAGACAAACATAAAATATAATAATATATGAGGTCAGGGTTGTCATGTCTTTTTTATGATCTGAGGGTTTCATACTCAACTATACTGGACTGAGTTTCTTTCGGCGTATTCTTTTCAGCAATGGTCGTTCCGAAACGCTAGTAGTTTATCGATTTTGCAAATATTATAAACTAGCTTTCGCCCGCGGCTCCGCCCGCGTCAATGTCGATCCCTCGGGAATAGAACTTTTTCCCAGGATAAACGGTAGCCTATGTCCTTCTCCGTATTGCAGAGAACTTGTATGCAAAATTTCATGATGATCGGTTCAGTAGTTACGGCGTGAAAGCGTAACAAACAAACTTACTTTCGCATTTATAATATTAGTAAGGACTAGCTTTCGCCCGCGGCTCCGCCCGCGTCAATGTCGATCCCTCGGGAACAGTACTTTTTCCCGGGATAAAATGTACCCTATGTCCTTCTCCGTACCCCTGATAACGTGTATGCAAAATTTCTAGATGATCGGTTCAGTAGTTACAACGTAAAAGCGTAACAAACAAACAAACTCACTTTCGCATTTATAATATTAGTAAGCATAATAATATGACGTTCAAAAAGAGATACATGAAATTCAATTTAAAAAAAAAAAATACCAAAATTCTATTTCATTTAAACTGCTTAGCCGGTTGTAGAGAAAATCCACGTTGGGGATAATTAAAACAGAAGTTATTATTGAAAAGACAAAATTTATGATGCAACGAAGTGACATAAGTAGAATGACAAGATGCGAAAAAACATAAGGCGAAAATCCAGAAAGGAGTTTTCAACACCGGTGGATGCAGGTATGTCTTCGAGGACGTGTGCTCGGCCACCCCGGCTGCTACTTGTTTTTGCCCCATTCATCCGAGTGCGTAGCACCCCAATACCTTTATACTCTTTACAAACCCAACAAGGCAGCAGTATAACAAGCACAAGAAGCTAATGAAACAGCTAGTGGTGAGTACCTATAGCAATATCCTCTCATGGAACGGCGAATCCTTAGAGAATCCTGGGAGAGGCCTTTATCCAGCAGTGGACTTCTCACAGGTGAAATATTAAATAATATTACCTTCTATAAAATATAGACACGAAGGGGTAAGGTTAAGAAAATATATAAGCAAAATCCATATGAATTTTCTGTAAATGAGTAATCGTATGATATTTTTCAATAATCTTTACATAGTAAAAAATGAAGTTGCTCCGCAGTCTGTTCGCTTAGATCTTTTAAACTACTCAACGGATTTTAATGCAGTTTTCATCAATAGATGCAGTGATTCAAGAGAAAGGTTTATATACATAATCTACTGCCCCATATTAGTATCTAAATTGCAGCCATGCGAAGCGGGGCGGTACGCTAGTTCAATTTGTAACTCAAATAGAGGCTCCCCGGCTTTACGATGGTAAATATGTATAGGTAAATAGCTCTATAGCCTATGTTCATCAGGGATAATGTAGGATTCTGATGATAAAAGAATTTCTTAAGTCGGTCTAGTAGTTTCGGAGCCTATCCTATGCAAACAAACAAACATAAAATTAAATCTTTTCTCTTTATTATACCGAGTGTTACAAAACTTCGAAATAATATTTTAGGAGCATGATCAGACTATAATACTAAACAACTTTCCCCATGGGACAAACTTCGAAACATAAAAGAAAAATTCGATCTCCGAAAAATAAGCAATCAGCTGTTCGACTTTCTACGGAAAACTGTTTTTTGTCTTTTGATGTATGTTCCCTGGGAATAATTGTTTAATATCATGGACTGATCATGCCCCTTAAATATTATTTCGTAGTTTTGTAACACCCGGTGTAAGTGAAGAAATAAAATTAAAAGAAAATTTCGAAACAAACGGTAAGCGTCTTATAACAAAGCCGATGTCCAATCTAGCATCTTGCCGTCTCCCATATTAAGTTCAGGAAAGCTCCGGTGTTATTAATTACATTATCTGCTAAGATAAAATGTTGTGGAGTGGAGAGAGTTTCTATTACGTTATGAGATAAATTGTAGTACTTTCTAGAGTAGGTTTCAATTATTTTCTAATCATGATTTCTGATAATTTCTATTATATTTTTAAGGATCCGACCAAGGGCTTTGTCTACCCAGCAAGGGGAAAAGACGTGATACTATGTGTGTATGTATGTTTACCGAATATACAAGAAAAAAATTTAGGTCTATGTACAACCTAATGCAATTGGCAGGGCTGAACATGTCGTACAGAGGCCTTAGGTCACTGGTCCAAATCCCGGCCGCGTGGAAATTTTACACCATATTCTATTTCTTAACTTTTTTCTTATATATTCAGTAAACACGCATACATACGTAGTATCACGTCTCTTTCTCTTGTTGGGTAGACAAAGCCCCAGGTCGGAAAACATACAGTTCATAATTATGTAGTTTTCAAGTAAGTATTATATTATTATAACAGATTTAGAAAATAATATTATAGTTATTTTGAGGATGCGTAACTTTCGTATTTGATCAAAATACTTACCAATTCATAGTATTATTACATTTCATATAATTGTACTGAGTCACTACAATAATATGTTTAGGTCAGTAGTATTACTACTGACCTAAACAAATTTAACGATGTTCGATTCCTTTAGATCGTTTAGATAATATTTTTTAAGCAACAGAGCAAGTATGGTTATATTACAGCCTATAAAATACCTGAGGATTACTAAAAATACATTTTCGAAACGATGTAAAACAAAACACAGTCATTGGTAGCTATCATTATCACAGTGGTAGCACAATCCATTAGCGCGCAGGCCCCGACGGAGTGTCGGACACACTGACATCTGCACCGCGGTGTCGAGGTGACGGTGCCCACAATCACGCTAAAAACCGTCCGTGTACCCTTTTATGATGGCCTAGTTCGTCGAAAACACCGTATTCATAGATGGCAAACTGTTTCTTATATAGCTACTACCAAATTTAAGAATTATACCTACTATATATAAAATATATTTGACTATTATTATTGATATGGGTGGTACGTATTACCTAACCATAGACATTGAATACTTGTATAATATCAAGTTATTACACAACCAAAGACACTGAATACTTGTGTGATATCAGTCAAAGTAAACTAATACCTAGTTGACTTTGACTTGATATCATTTGATCTAAATTCATATAAACATAAGGGCTATCCCCAATCTTAATAAGTGTCTGTTATGCGCCTATATTAGATAAAACAAAAGAAAATCTATCCGTTATAAAATTGTCCAAACCTGAGCATTACCAGCAGCTTCCCTCGTCCCATTCCTCATATTATGACATCTATACCTACCGTCGTCTTTCCCACAGCGACATTTCCCATCCCGACGTAATTCTTAACTAATTCAATTTAAAGAACCCTCCCAACAAAATAACAGTGTGTCTGCAAAATGAATTTATAATCTTTCAGTGTTTCCATGAATTATTAATAATTTACCTTTGCATAACATTGAAACAAACTCTCGATTTGTAAATTACTTTTTGAATTAAATAAAGGAGTGCTTTTCTAAATAAAGGGTTGGAATTAATCTAATCCAATGCCCAGGTAGAGCATTTTTTCAGAAATGAATAGTACCTATGCGTAAATAGTATAACTATCACTATGCTATCTTACTAGCAAGTCCTGGGTTCCATAGCTACGCGGCAGAGGACAACCAGGAGCCCGCTCGGACCAGTAAAAAGACAAATTTATTATTTTCGTTGATATTAAGAGGTATGCGTCGAAATGAGCATGACATCTTACCAAAACTTCTGGGTTCTATTCCACTAAGCCGCACTTATATAATAACTAGCTTTCGTTCGCGGCTCCGCCCGCGTCAATATCGATCCCTCGGGAATAGTATTTTTTTCCGGGATAAAAGGTTATGTCCTTCTCTGTACTCCAGAGAACTTGTATGCAAAATTCCATGATGATAAGTAGTTACGGCGTGAAAGCGTGACAAACAAACTCACTTTCGCATTTTAGTTAGGATTTTGTATCTATAAGTATTATAAGACCACAATAAAAAAAAATAATCAATTTAAAAATATAGCGTATTTCACTTGATGTATGGATTCCAACAACACCCCAGATATCCAAATCTGTTCAGGCGTTGTGAAGATGTAATCCTTATCATCATTCCAGCCGCAAGAAGTCCATTACTGATACGCCATGACAAAGGCCTCTCCCAAGGATTCTGCGTACCATGGGAGGAAATACTCACACCATACTCACTACGCTTGGCATGTGGGTTGGTAAGCGCTGTTTTCTTGGCTTCTTGTATTTCCTACGCTGCCTTTCGTTTTTAAGTTAAGTAGTTTAAGGGAAAGGATAAGAATTTGTTGGATCTGGGAAGGGAATGAAGGCAATGGGATACTATTCACTGGGATAAATGGGAAAAAGCAAGTAGCAGTACAGGAGACCGATCGCTATGCCTGCAACACTGGACAGGCCGTTGAGGAAGACACCCCTGAGTGAAGACTGTCTTTACATTAAAAAACTCACAAACGTACATGCATTTATACATATCACATTACAATCCTTGTTTAAAGAGTATTGTAAAAGTAATATTTTACCACCGACCTGACCTTATATTATACGTCACCTTGAATTTACTTATATATTAATAGGTATTATTATAATAAGTCCACCTATTCTACTATTAAATCTAGTAAAATAAAACCGTATTTTAATTAATTTATTCGTCCAACAAATTAGAATGCCCAGGACGAACAAATATTAAGTTAAACTTATACACCTCTTTTCTCAGGGATTTGAATGGATACCTACGTGCCAGTTACAAAATAATTTTAAATTCTGAGTTTACGGGTAAGACTTTGATGATTATAACTGATATTTGATGAAAATGCATCACGCGCGAACAATGTTCCCGCTATCAAGTATGAACAAACAATCGTGATATCCAATCAAAGCGAGCCACGCACAGATGGATATTTACTCATAATGCAGACATTATCAAACCTAGATTGTTTTGTTATAGATGTTTTAGTCCCTGACAAAACAAGGCCAAACTAAAAAAATATATATCCCCCGACCTAACCTGGAATAAGGTCTTCCACCTCATCATCATCATCAAGTCCTGTTAGTCTCCACTGCAAGAGCATGACCCTCTCTATACCACCAGAGCCACACTTGGCCAGAGCAGACAGGGAATTTGGCCTACGCTCTCTTCGCTGGCCAGACGGGTTGTAGTTCCTAAGTCGCCTCTTACGACAAGCATGGGAAGACTTGGAGTAGTCCTATTCTACTCTAGCGGAAACCACACGGCAAATTCTTCCACCTCCCCGAGGACGAATGTCCTCCACCTCCTCGAGGAATTCTTCCTTCCTTCTATTTAAATAATACATTCATGACGACACTAATCGATTAATCCTAAAATCTATGTTTTTGCTGCCATTTGACCCTGGCCGCTCAGGGTGGCCATATTTCCACCAACTGTAGCTAAGATAAACCTGAATCTAGTATCAAATAAAGAAAACTACATTTTATTTCTTCCATCCGCACACACAGACTGACTCATCACTTTAATTGGGGATAAAAAATATATTGGTTCAGGTTTAGATATCTATAACCTGAACTTATATATTTTGAACCCCTCGCTAACAAGATATTAACAATTCAGAGTTTTACTGGCTTTTGATGATTGAAACTGATATTTGATGAAAACGCATCCCACACGAACAATGTTCGCGCTATCAAGTGATAGCAAACAATCATGATATCCAATCAACGCGAGCCGTGACAGACGGATATTACGGACTTACTCATATTGCAGACATTACAAAATCTAAATCATACTATCATACATACTATCTTTTTCCTTGCGGGGTAGACAGAGCCCCGATCTATAAGACCTTAGACCCACTATTAGCATAACGAAGCGAGTGTAGAAAACGGAATCAAAATAGTGATGGGTTCCTAGCCTCATCGCCTACTTTCATGGTTCCTCAGGTTTTTGCCCAAATTTTCACCCCAATCTAAATCAATGGACATCAAATGCGAACCATGATCCGGATCCGGACCGCCGATTTATTTTTACATAGTATAAAATGAAGTCGCATCGGCTGTCTGTCTCTCAAGTCTGTTCGCTTAGATCTTTTAAACTACTCAACGGATTTTAAAGCAGTTTTTAGCAATAGATAGTGTAATTCAAGGGGAAGGTTTAAAAGTATGTATAATGTAATGCCCCATATTAGCACCTACGTTGCACTCGTGCGATAACGGAGCGGGTCGCTAGTTTTATATAAACCTAAAATAAACTTTTATTATTTAAAAACAAGTCAGCAGTAACGAGATATCGGTTAATACCAGACGTTCACAATATCGTGATTTTCATTCGTTGTTGTTCTTTACCTTCTTTAATCAATCCATCAATCAATTTAGATATCGTATGAGATGCCACAAGAACAAAAGCATCGACATCTCCTGCAAAATCGTATACAAAAAGTTGTGGTGTCAGGCAAGCAGAATGCATTCAAAACTTTGCAGTACGCAAATTATCTAAATATTTTGTAAGTTGGTCTATTAGTAGTGGACCCTGGGCTCCAAAGCCTGTCTTTGTAGCTTCACTACTTAGTTTCATCGCCCGTGATCACCCTAACTGTTTTTAAATAATAAAAGTTTATTTTAGGTTTATATAAAACTATCGACTGCTCCGGCTTCGCACGGGTGCAATGTTAATATGGGGCAGTAAACTATACATACATATAAACCTTACCTTTAAATTACACTATCTATTGCTAAAAACTGCATTAAAATCCGTTAAGTAGTTTAAAAGATCTAAGAGCAGTGGAAGAGACTTCATTTTATACTATGTCAAAATAAATCAGTGGTCCGTCCGGATCCGGTGAAATTTTGGGCAAAAACCTGAGGTAGGTACCATGTAAGTAGGCGATAAAGCTAGCAACCCATCACTATTCTGATTCCGTTTGCTAAAACTCAAGTACCTCTGTCAATATATCTATTAGTTGCAAAAAAGGGGACAGCCACCTACTTTGTCTCCCTTTTATATATGTTTTAAAATAATCCTTACTAATATTATAAATGCGAAAGTGAGTTTATTTGTTTGTTACGGTTTATCGCCGTAACTACTGAACCGTTCACCATGAAATTTCCTAAGTCGCCTCTTACGACAACCATGGGAAGACTTGGAGTAGTCCTATTCTACTCTAGCGGAAACCACACGGCAAAGTCTTCCACCTCCCCGAGGACGAATGTCCTCCACCTCCTCGAGGAATTCTTCCTTCCTTCTATTTAAATAATACATTCATGACGACACTAATCGATTAATCCTAAAATCTATGTTTTTGCTGCCATTTGATCCTGGCCGCTCAGGGTGGCCATATTTCCACCAACTGTAGCTAAGAGAAACCTGAATATAGTATCAAATAAAATCCGTTAAGTAGTTTAAAAGATCTAAGAGCAGTGGAAGAGACTTCATTTTATACTATGTCAAAATAAATCAGTGGTCCGTCCGGATCCGGTGAAATTTTGGGCAAAAACCTGAGGTAGGTACCATGTAAGTAGGCGATAAAGCTAGCAACCCATCACTATTCTGATTCCGTTTGCTAAAACCCAAGTTCCTCTGTCAATATATCTATTAGTTGCAAAAAAGGGGACAGCCACCTACTTTGTCTCCCTTTTATATATGTTTTAAAATAATCCTTACTAATATTATAAATGCGAAAGTGAGTTTATTTGTTTGTTACGGTTTATCGCCGTAACTACTGAACCGTTCACCATGAAATTTCTCATACAAGTTCTCTGAAGTACGAAGACGGACATAGGCTACCTTTTATCCCGGGAAAAAGTACTATTCCCGAGGAATCGTAATTGACGCGGGCGGAGCCGCGGGCGAAAGCTAGTCTTTCATATAAGAAAACCGACTTTAATCAAACTATTGAACCGATTTTGATTAAATTTAAATGAAACTTTAAAGCATGTGTACCCTTTCAAATCGGTTCATAGGTAACAAACAATTAAAAAAATACTTAGATACAACAGCAATGATAACGTTCTCTTTTTTGAAGTCGGTTAACAATGTAACTTTATTATCTTCTCATATTACTCCTAAAATTTTAATAATAATAAGTTCTTTCAGACCATAATCCATAGAGTATTAGTAAAAACTAATATCTTATTAACTTACAAACGGCGCATTTTAATGTAAACCGCATTTCTAACTTTCAATTTGCGATAATAAAATTAAAATAACCTACAGTGAAAGCATATCAGGCACTCAACTAGCACGCCGACATAATATGTAGGCTGGCTAGACTGATATTTCCGGCAACAGATGAGGGAAAGAAGAAACGTAAGTAGTGACAATTAAGAATAAAAAAAAAATATATTCTAAAATATTACTTTTTGATTCAAGAAAAATATGAAATCCATACTAATCTATGTCTGTCTATCTGTTAACTCTTTACGCTTCGACCACTGATCCAATTTCGATGAAATTTTGCATGGTGGTAGTTTAAGGCCTCGGGAGCCTTCCCGATTTTTTCCCGAGATAAAAGGTATCCTATGTCCTTATAGGATACCTTATATCTCGGAAAAAATACTGTTCCCGAGGAATCAACATTCACGCGAGCGGAACCGCGAGCTTTTGCTAGTATATCAAAAATGCGTCGAAGAAAAGTCATGTGAAAAACGAAGTAAAGTGGTCGCAAGGGCGTGAAAGCATGATAGTATGCGTTAAAAACCAATTTCCTTATAAAGAAAACTTAAAGATTTTATGAAAATATATGAGATTACCATGCAGTAATCGAAATAATTTCAACTACACAATGAATATACTTTCTGAAAATAAACCATCTTTTCGCAAAAAATCTAACATTGGAATGATGTAATGATTCCAAAGATACCTCATGGATTAGGAATACCACTTAATTTCTAGCATTTAGGAGTAATGGCAGTTAAAAAATATACAGCTGGACAAAGGCCTCTCCATTCTTTGTTCCATGGGAGGATATTGCCATACTCACCACGCTTGGCAGGCGGGTTGGCGAGCGCAGTTTCTATGGCTTCTTATGCTTCCGACGTTGCTATCCATTGAAAGCATCTTAAAGCTGGCGTAGGATAGGAATTTGCTGGATTAAGGAAAGGAATGAAGTTATTGGGATACTACTCGCTCGGATGAATAGAAAAAAGCAAGTAACAGCTCGGGAGGCGCGCGTACCCGATTTCATACCTGCAACCACCGGACAGGCTGTTTAGGATGACAACCCTGACATTGAACGTGTTTAAGCGGCTGCCGCGCGAACAAAAAACGTCGCTACTGCGCAAGCCATAGGCTGTGCAGAACCATTAGACGATTAGGAAAAAAGATGAAAAGTATTAATATTGTCATATTTATATTTTTATAAAAAAAAAAATAAGTGACCTCCGAGATGTAAATATAAATAATGTCATGTGAGAATTATTGTTTTATACGTAAAATTTACAAAGCTTTCGAAGAAAAATGTTTTTAGATATCATAACATATATACCTATATATCATTTTTAAATTTCATATGTATCTGATTCAAATTCCAACAATGGGGCGATCTTGTTCAAGGATCGACCTAAATTATACAAATACTTTTGATGTATTTAATTAATTCAGCGCATAGTACTAGTGATTTGAAAACACGTAAATTTTCTCTATTTCGTCTTAAATAAACAACATAATTCATGCTATAAAACAAAAACGCATCACAGCGCACTCATTAAAAAATTAAAACATATGTTTTCGTTTCCATGATCAATATTTCCGACCCAGGTAGCCTTCCCAGGGCTGGCCTCGCTGTGGCGACTGGCGTATGACCCACATCGTATAAAATAATAAACACTTCCTGAAACCCATATAACATCGAGAGTTTTCAACCACTCTCATTATTTTAAAAACGGTAATAAAAATGCACCTGTTGAAGTTGGCATATTAATTTTCTGAATGCCTACTAATCGAAGCTATGGAGATGCTACAAATACAAACAAGTCAATGATAAAAGGATTTTATTATTAACTAGCTTTCGCCCGCGGCTCCGCCTGCGTTAATGTCGATCCCTCGGGAATAGTACTTTTTCCCGTGATAAAAGATAGCCCATGTCCTTCTCCGTACTCCAGAGAACTTGTATGCAAAATTTCATAATGATCGGTTCAGTAAGTAGTTACGGGTTACGGCGTGAAAGCGTAACAAACAAACAAACAAACCACTTTTGCATTTATAATATTACTAGCTTTCGCCCGCAGCTCCGCCCGCGTCAATGTCAATCCCTCGGGAATAGTACTTTTTCCCGGGATAAAAGGTAGCCTATGTCCTTCTCCGCACTCCAGAGAACTTGTATGCAAAATTTCATGATGATCGGTTCAGTAGTTACGGCGTGAAAGCGTAACAAACAAACAATCAAACTCACTTTCGCATTTATAATATTAGTAAGGATTGGCCCCCAAAACTGCTGTTTTGTATTTCGTGTGTGGCCGACACTGTTATCTGTTTTTTTAACTGCCTTACTGTATCTGACATAACATACGTAAACGTGAACGTTTACCAGATTGACAGATTCAATAACCCCTCCGCAAAGAAAATATTGTTTTAAAATGCCAACAAGCCCTGTTCCCACAAAGTATGGCTCAGCCGCCTTATAGAGAAGCGTTGCATAGGTGCAAGTGTTGGCAGCCCTATTCAAGCGCGTAGAAAGCAGTTATTGTGCATGAAAAATTTGTTTTGATTTTTGTCGTGAGACATAGACGCCAAAGCCACCCGTCAAACGGTGTCCCGGGTAACAAGTCTTGACACGGACGTACTCTTCTGCCATTGGTCGAAACCAGACGTCTCCAAGGCGACTCGTATTTTTCGCATGCGCCTAGCCAGCTCAACGGTGTCAAGAAGTGACAGAAGTTTATTTATTTACAGTGATTTTATTTTATAACTATTTATCCAATGCCGCTATAATGTATCAAAAGCTTTCGTAAAAGTATTTATTTAAGAAAGTTTCATGTTGTCAGGTGAAAGTGCGAGTTCATCATGCAATGACACAGATCCAAGTTCTTCGTCGGGGAACTTAATTCGGTGCGATAAGTGCTCCCAACTCCGATTTTTTAAGGGTCAAAGAGGCCTAAAAATCCATTTAGCTCGCGCCCATAAAAACCCTTCTGGTGGGCCTCTTTTGACGAACCATACGGTAGCAGTAACACCACAAATAACCTCGACATCAGCACCTCCTCTACCACTCCATCAACAGCTTTCCACTTTTAAGAATTCAAAACCATTAGTTAAAAGAATCCCTAAGAGCGCACGCATTTGTGTAGCTCAAACTTTATCTAAATGTATTAAAAATGTTATTTCTCACAACACCCATGAATCTTGGGAGCATTTACTTACTTTCCCCTACAGAATTCTGCATGTTGGGAAAAAGGATTCGGCAGGCCATAACTCTTTAGCATCCAAAATCAAATATAATTGTAATGAATCAACATCCATAACTAACACTTCGAATCAAAATTCCAAAATAAAAAGATCCTTTTCTCAATACGTGGAATCAAAGATAAGCGAGGGTGATATCAGAGGGGCAGCTAGAATTCTGTTCTCCGACGATGCTATTGCGCCAGACACCCCAGAGACTCTGTCTGCTCTGCGTGACAAGCACCCATCTTCAGGCAATCTAAACCTTCCTGATCCACCTGATGTCACAGAGAGCCCGCTGATTGCATCTATAGAGGATGTAGTCGGGGCAATAATGTCTTTCAGAAGTGGTTCGGCTGGCGGTCTTGATGGTCTGTCTCCCCAGCATTTAAAGGACTTAATTGGGGGCGACTGCGGTAACGCCGGGTCAGAGCTTCTGAAGGACATTACGGCTCTTGTAAACTTAATGCTTGCCGGGAATGTAGTCCCAAGCATCACGGACACTCTTTATGGCGCCAATCTTTGTGCCTTGAAGAAAAAGGACGGTGGCATTAGACCCATAGCTGTTGGGACATCGTACCGACGTCTCACGTCCAAAGTATGCTGTAAGGCCATTACAGCCACTCTTAGAGATTACTTCCAACCCCACCAATTAGGTTTTGGCTCTAAGGGTGGCTGTGAAGCCGCCGTCCACTCTTTAAGGGCCTTTTTAAATAATCGGGAAGCAGAGGTATTGGTGAAGGTGGATGTGAAGAATGCCTTTAACTCTGTGGATAGGGCTGCTTTGCTGGCTGAAGTAAAACATAAAGTTCCGGCTATTTATAAATATATTTGGCAATGTTATAGTGAAAATTCAAAATTAATGTATAAGAACAATCTTTTACTATCTTGTGTTGGTTGTCAGCAAGGCGACCCACTCGGACCGGCAGTGTTTAGCCTCGCCATTCATCCTATCATTCAGCAGCTAAATTCTAAACTCAATACATGGTATTTGGACGATGGCTGTTTGGTTTCAAGGGCCCAAACCGTCTTTGATGACTTTCAGGTCCTCACCAACAGCCTCCACAACATTGGCTTAGATCTAAATTTTAGTAAATGCGAATTATTTATTTCAGACTCATGTACAGAAAAAGAAAAAGTTTTTGATGATTTTAATGCAGTTTGTCCAGGTATCAAAATTTTAGATAAAACCTCACTTCATCTTCTTGGCTCTCCTATTTACGATGAATCATTTTCTCATTTTATAGATGTTAAAATTAAAAATTTTCAGACAGCTTATGATCGTCTGATAAATATTCAACCACATTTCGCTTTCATTATTATTCGACACTGCCTGTTCGTTCCGAATTTCACCTACAACCTCCGTTGTAGTCATCTGTGGAAACATCCACAACTTCTCCACAAGTTAGACGCATTCGTTCAAAATTGTCTTTCCGCCATTTTAAATATTGATTTTAGTGAACGTGTCTGGGACCAAGCCACCTTACCTATCAAGTACGGAGGTTTAGGAATCAGAAAAATATCCAATGTTGCTCTCCCGGCGTTTTTGTCCTCTGTGCATAGCATTGAAGCGTTATTTAAAAAAATTCTAAAGAATAACGTGACTTCAATTTGCAATGCCACGGAGGCCTTAGACGCTTGGCGAGCTCTTGTTCCAAATTCTAAATTTCCTGATATTCCGTCATCGCAGAAGCTATGGGATGGGCCGCTCTGCCGAATTGCTCAAGATAACTTACTAAAAACGTCTTGTAGCTCTGCAGAGCGCGCCCGCCTATTAGCATCTGCAGAATGGGAATCTGGGCTTTGGTTGCAGGCACTACCATCCGCAAACTTGGGTACTTTGTTGCATGATGACACTTTTCGTTTTGCAGCAGCACTCCGCTTAGGCGCAAAATTTACAGTCCCTCATTTATGCCCCTGTGGGGTTACCGTTGATGCTTTTGGGCATCACGGACTCTCATGTTCCAGAAGTGCCGGCCGTTTG
Source organism: Elegia similella (assembly GCA_947532085.1). Lineage (NCBI taxonomy): Eukaryota > Metazoa > Arthropoda > Insecta > Lepidoptera > Pyralidae > Elegia > Elegia similella. Next base: position 11,137,211 of record OX383935.1, on the reverse strand, counting down.
GGGCGTCATGCTGCCCTAAATAATATTATCTACCGTGCTCTTCCCAGCATTCACGTTTCTGCCGTTTTAGAACCAAACGGCCTGACACGGGATGATGGCAAGAGACCAGACGGAATGACTTTGGTACCCTGGAGATTGGGGCGACCGCTGGTATGGGACGCTACTTGCGTCGACACACTGGCGCCATCTCATCTCCAAAGTACCAAGTCGAAGGCAGGCACAGCCGCTGCTGGAGCAGAAACCCTTAAAAGACGCAAATATGTAGGTATCGGAGGTAACTACATATTTGAGCCTTTTGGGGTAGAAACATTGGGTCCGTGGGGTCCATCAGCGCATAAGCTTTTTAGTTTCTTGGCTAAAAGGCTTATTGAGGTATCTCGTGACCAAAGGGCTGGAAATTACCTAGCTCAGCGTATCAGCATTGCCATTCAATTAGGCAATGCTGCCAGCCTTTTGGGCACGATGCCCAGAGGTGAGCATCTGGAGGGACTGTACGATTTGTAAATATATATTTTTAAGTAGGTTATTTTTTTTTTATTATTATTATTTTAGTTCTAAATAATGGATATTATAAATACACAGTATACGTAAATAAACATCTAATAGCAAGGCCAATCAGAAAAATATCGTTTTCCATCTTGATCTGACCGGGAATCGAACCCAGGGCCCTGGACACTAAGCAACCATTGGCGTATTTGCTTAACATGCGCTGATTGAGTCATGAATAGAACTGGACAATATAATATAAATTATGCCATAGAAATAATAATTAGAACTAACGTATGTAGCTATGCCTCACGAAATCAAACAGTCAAATATAATATTAACATTTGTTGTGCCATAGTCGGAAGGGTGGTGCAAGAATGGCCATTATGAAATTAATTAAAACTTAATATTATAAAAAACCTAGACTTAAGTATCACTAACACATATTAAGTCATTGTTGCTTTATTAAATAATTCATTCATTTCTTTCTTCCCAACTTAACTGCTCGCCCATTTTCCTTTTCACCTGAAATATTCAAGAGTATTTCGTCTCAAATCTCAGTTAGTGACCGGCAACTGAATTCCACCAAATATTGTTTGAAAATTTAATGAGCGAAATAAAAATCTCAGTGAAGCGCGCTTCAAGCTACAAATGCTACAATAAATCCTTTATTATTCATAACAGCGAAGCTAACTTGTTTATACGAACAAAACAAAAAGCCGTTTCAGTAAATGAAAACAATAGTGAGTAGTGGTAGCCGTTGCAAATCAAATTACAACTTTTACATTACGCGGGTTCTCAGATTCATTCAACACATAAACTTGCGAGGCCTTTAGCACTTAAAACTTCCCGCGGGGAAAACTGTACCGCATTATATCGTTGAACGAATTGTTATTGTTTCTGAAGGGAACTTTAACCGCCACAGATTAAAACTAGTCGAAGGGGATCCGAAATTTAGGTTGCGTTTCACAAGTGATGTGCTGGGTAGCGAAGCGGTGTGAAAATGTATGGCGGAGCAGTAAAAAATTGATTGAACGTAAAGGAGCTGTTCCATGCCACAAACAAAGATTTGAAGCGATCTTATCAATAGATTTTTACTCGTACCTCACCTCACTACACGGCATATTTGTGGTTACAAATCTACCAAAGATGTGCTGTGTAGCAGAGCGATGCTAAGCTTCGTTGCGAGGCTATGAAACTGTGTGAGTTTTTCCACATAAGCGATGCAAAAATGTATAACGAAGCTGTGAATTGTATCTAGCGAGGAAGTGAAGCGAGTTTTTGGCGTGATAACGTCTTATAAATCGATGAACGCCGACTGCACGCACGAAAAAAATGTCACGTTCAATGTGCAAGCGAGACGGCTGACAAACGATAGAGAGACACACTAAACTGACTTTACAGACAAACATTTTGATTTGAATGTTAAAAAGCCCTGCTGGGCGAGAAAAATGAAGCAATCCTATACATGTATTTTTCCTCACACCTCGCCTTACTAAATAGCACATCTGTGGTTACAAATCCACTAAAGATGTGCTGTATAGCTTTGCAAGGTAATGAAAGTGAAAAAGTGTTTCCATCTACGTAATCTGTGAAACGGTGTGTAGCCCAGATGCTAAGCAAACTCTTTTCAAAGTGTTAATTTGATTGACTATTTAACCAAAGCTGCATTATTCTACTGATATTTTTATTGGCTTATGTGATGCAGTGATGGTTACTTCGTTTTATAGGTATTTGACCGTGGTTGTAGACCTGCCCAAAGAGAATTAGCGTCAGGTAGGCAACCAGCAGTAAAAACTTGTCAAATTATATATTTGCCACAATAGCACTCCGCCATCACAGCAGCTGAGGATGCAACCGCATAAACGCTCAAATAATGATGTTGAAATTGATGGTAATCATCATCATCAGGTCTTTTTAGTCTCCACTGCAGGAGCATGACCCTCTCTGTACTACCGGAGCCATACGTGGCCTGAGCAGACAGAGGATTTGGCCAACACTCTCCTCGCTGGCCAGACGGGTTGGAGAAATTGATAATGATGCCTATTTATTAGGCGCGCCGCTCCGCCTCGCAAAGCTTTGGTGGAAACGCAGCCTTAACTCGCTACACATTCACGTCTGTCCGGCCGGTATTGTTTGGCAAAATAATGCGGTTTCAATTCGTTACGACACCTGTTACCACTAGGGCTTTACGTGGCAACGATAAATATGTATTTATAAATACTTACATGTAAATCACAGAAAAATTTTTTTGTTAGCCAGATGTAAACATCATTTCGAATTAAATGCTCATCTTCTTATATTAAGTTTATTTAGATAAGAATATTTTTCGCCGTTTATCGCCCTAAAAATGATCTTTATAATCGACTTATAAATGAAATCGATTGTATGGATTGTTTTTAGGTCGATTATATAGATTCTTTTTGGTCGATTATTTTTTAGTTTTAGATGAAATATTTTATATTACGTTTTAACTTTACAGATTTTGACAAGGGAAGATTGTGTTATGGACTGATCCATGTATCCTATTTTCTTTTCGTTTATCCGGGCAATGTACAGTCTTTACTTACTGCTACCTTGTAAAATATTGCCTTTACTTTACAGCAAAAAATCTGCCTGGTCATTTTATTCTACAGGAACAACAAAAATATTCTCCTAGAACAGTCGGACAAAAATAAATCCTTTATTTCTCTGTGTCAACATCAAAATTCAATTGCTGTCATTCATTTAGCCTTTGTGAAACGCGAGTAGTGTCGGAGTGCTCTTTCTATTCTACTTTTGTGTTGGGCTCATCCCACATACTGCTGTTTCATTTTATAAGCAGGTTTAGAAAGTCGTCCTTACGCGAGATATCTATACTAATTCTATACTAATATTATAAAGCTGAAGAGTTTGTTTGTTTGTTTGAACGCGCTAATCTCAGGAACTACTGGTTCAAATTGGAAAATTTATTTTGTGTTGGATAGTCCATTTACTGAGGAAGGCTTTAGGCTATAAAACATCACGCTGCGAACAATAGGAGCGAAGCATCAATAAAAAAATTTTTTAAAACGGGGGAAAATTATTCATAGTTGAGGACATCCGACGCGTGCGATGCGTAAACGGTTCAAGTTACCCAAAAAATGTTTATAAAAGAATTATTCCTCTTTAAACGAACTAAAACATGTCCGCGACAGTATATGTCAGAAATTTCCGCGGACGAAGTCGCGGGCAACAGCTAGTAATTTTTATATAAAACAAAACTCACGTTATTTTAGTCGGAAAAATGCCGACATTTTCAGCCTAGTCAGTAAGCCATATCTTCAGGGCGAATGTCAAGGAAGTCCCGGTGCGGCCGTCAAATGATCACATTTTCATAATGTCAATAATCTGCTCAATCCTCTACAATCCGGTTTCCGTCCTGCCGGTCTACTCGCTAACTTTGACAACTGCGTGTACAACGTTTTGATCACCACTTCAAAATTCATTGCGCGGTTTTCGTGTGATTGACTATTTTTATTAAAGTGAAAAAAGAAAATGTAAAAATATAAAATAGCATACAAAGCCCTTCAGGCAAGTAGGCGATTAATACTGTTGAAAAGAGTTTCTTTCGGCGTCTTCTTCTCTGCAGTGGTCGGTTCCGAAGCTAGCATTTTTGTAGCTTTCGAACAATAATTAATTATTTGAATATAATTTAATAAGTGTTATTTAAAATGTGAAAAAATCCCTGAAAAAGCCTTTTTCTGAATAAATCTTTGACCATTAAAACGTTTATACCGTAGTTGTCAAAAGTAAGCGAGTAGCCCTGCAGTCGCGCATGATAGTCGTCAAGAACAGCAATCAGTTGACAAGAAGTTGAAGATAGGATGGAAATCTAAGACATCACGACAAAAGGCAAAGCGGCAACCATCACTATTTTAATTCTATTTTGAACCTCTACCGACCAACACGCTTAACGTGGGCTTTAAGGTCTTATGATCTTAGGCCTTCTCCTTTGGCTCTATCTAGCCGTAAGGGATAAAGATGTGACAATACGAATCAGAGACGAGTATCTGTCACTATTTCCATTACCTGTAAGTAGTGTTGTCAGGTGTCCCGATTTGCGCGGGACGACCCGAGTTTCAGGGTTCTGGGGACGCGTCCCTATTTGTACCTGATCGGGACACTAAATGTTCCAATTAAACAATAAATTAAAAAGTTTTTCATAAATAAAATTATATTTACGCTACGTAATTTTTACTCATTACATCGCTATGTCCAATTCAAAATGGCACACATCAGCGTCACTTCACATCACTAGGGCATCGCATGAACGAGAGAGCGTAATGCACTAGTAGTTTAAAACTCAATAAATTAAACCCAGACTTAAAAACCCCTTGTTTTTTTTACTGTCCCGCGATCTGCAACCCTAAATCCCGATTTGGGGTTGCAGATCTAGATTGATTGATTTAAAACAAATCGGACCTGGCAACACTACCTGTAAGCCATCTTTACTTTTTGCTTGCATGCTTACATCTATCTACATCAACCAGGTAAAAAAGTAGTGTTGAGTTATCAGGAATCTACTTTTGATAACCCATACATATGCTAAAGTAAAGAACCGTATTCTTCTCAGTCGTACACTCTTGACGGAGTGGTCGTGGTCATGGATCGTCTGTTAAGTTGGTTCCGGCTTTTGCAATATTTCTCCATTTCTCTCTCTTCATGGCACTGCGTGCACACTCCGTAAGGGAACACTTCGTAGCTGTTTTGATGAGATCCGTCTATCTTGTGGGTGATCGGCCGCTAGAACGTTGACCTTCGATTCTTCCTTGCACCATCAATCGTTCCAAAGAGCTTTCGTTGCGCGTGCTATGGCCAAACATCTTCAAGATTCGTCTTGTACAATCGACGAAAGTCTTTGTTTGATACGAAGCTCTTGCAGAATGGAAACATTTGTGCTGTGACCAGTCCATTTTATTCTCAGTAGCCTCCTCCAACACTATATTTCAAGGGCGTCAATCTTTTTACGATCTTTTTGACGGATCGTCCATGTTTCAGCTCCGTATAGAAAATGGGGAATATAAGGCACCGTATACATTATCTTAAAATTTTAACAACATAAGTACCTAATTATGCATACCTGTAATATTTTCCCGGTCTCACCATACTATACTCATTCCCACACGAGGGAATTCAGACCAACCATTAATGTTACTCGAGGTAATCATGAATATTCCATTGGAAAACCCTTTTAGGAGATCACATTCTGCAATATGTTTTTTAAAAATATTTCGAAATAATTGATGCGAAACAGTTTTCTTGGCGTTATTTATTTTGTCACCTCGTACTTTGTAAATTTGTCATTTTCACTTGCAGTTTGATAATAACTATAGATATCAATGATGTTAATGTAGGTACACTAGTTTGTGTACAGAAGCTCTGAAATCTTTCATCTTCTCACTATTATAAAGTTGTAACAGGTCTGTGTCTGTATGTGTAGGTTGTTTTTTTTTGACGTGCTAATTTCTTGTAATTCTATGAACTGCGCACGAAAAAATGTCACGTTTCATATGCAACGAGCAGCAAGAGCACGGTACAAGCGATAGAGGGGAACGATCGGCATAAGCGTTCGGCTTGTGACGCATCTATCTCTATTCCACCTTATCACGTAAAATTATCGTCCGTAAACCGACTTTCCAGCCAACTAATTCTTCACTAGGTTATAATTTTCACATTATAGAGCTCTTCTCGTCTATGACTTTGTGGTTAACACTCTCTTCATTACCGGTGATCTCTGGGTTCAGTTCCCAATGCAGATAAATACTTGTACATTCTTTTCAACTGACTTTAAAAAAGAAGCTTCTCGATTGGTCGGATTTTTTTTATAGATATACTTTATGTATGTTCTCCGATTAAGCTAGCCTTGAAGCCGCCTGGACCGATTTGGACATTTTTTTTGAGCTTACTACTTTATAGAAAAATTAGTTTTTTATATGAATGATTATCAATTATTACAGGAGAGTTATCTGTTCTAGAAGTAGCTACGCAAATTTTTACAGCAGGGTTATAAAAATTTGCAAATCATATTAAGGCATGTAACACCAGCAGACTCATTGTATAAACTTACTTTGGGGCTAGCTCAATCTGTGTGAATTGCCCATATAAATATAAATAAATACATACGGACAAATCACACAGATTGAGCTAGCCCCAAAGTAAGTTCGAGACTTGTGTTATGGGATACTAACTCAACGATACTATATTTTATAACAAATACATATACCTATAGATACACATCCAAGACCCAGGCCAATCTGAAAAAGATCATTTTTCATCTTGACCTAGCCGGGGATCGAACCCGGTCACTCCGCGTCGCAGGCTGGCGTGTTGACCGCTGCGCCACGGAGCTAGTCTATATTTCTTTCTCTCTGTCTATATATATTTATTATGTATTCCAGATAAGGGAAAAACTGCGTAAACTTGTGTTACATAAAATATAAACAAGTAATGGATAAGACAACTATTCTCGGTTTCAATCTTTACCTTTTATTCATGTCATGACCATTGGCTCTGTCTATTTCATAAGCCTTACGGAATAACCCTTATGGCATAAGCGATAAAGATATGCATATATTTTATTTTTCTTTCATATTTTTTTAAAAGAAGATATTTTTTTTTGCTTATAATGTTTTTCAACGATTTCGTTAAAGTTACATACAATTGATCATGGACAAACCTGCAGACCAAAAAAAGTTACACAAACAAAATAAACTAGATGATAAGAGGCGTTGAGTTGACGCTGCATTAACGAAGTTCCAGCGTTATCTATTTGTTATATAAACATTAATTACGGCCTCCGCTAAACCCTTTAAAACAGAGCCGAAAGTTAGACAAAAAAAGCCTTTATAGAAATTGTGGAAACGCAAAGTTTTCCAATTGATAATAATTTCCATTGTGGTGCAACACAAAGGGAACAGGAAAGTATGAAGTTCAGAAATAAATTCTTAATTTAAGAGCTGACTGAACGCTATCTGAAAGGAAAGTCGGGATTAGAAGAACAAAGACCCAGCTCTGCTCAGCGCTGCTTAATTTTTTGTTGACTTCTGTTTCGCTCTTTGCCGTTTGCATAGCAACTTGAGAAACTTTGCTAATGATTTCATTAAAAAAAAACATCTGCGTAATTCGAAAATTTCCTTTTAGCAATACAGAGATAGTTAAAAACATATTAAGCCTACATAATCAAACGAGTACATCACGTTAACGTTCAATTACTTACTCTCGTCGAGTCGAAATTATTCCATTTAATTAGATTTCTTTTCTTCTAGAACGTATTCAGGCTAAGTTTTTGCGTTACCTAGACTTCAAAGCCCATCACTGAGAGAAAATTCTCGTTTAGTTAACTAGAATATAGTTAATGTTACTAGATTTTATTGTAATATATATGACAGCTAACTGTTTTGTTGACTTTACTAGAAAAATCTGGTAATAGCTTACCAAAATATCTAGCACAGATAAACATAATGCTGGTACATATGAATAACATTTTGGTATCGTGCACATTGCATTCATTTGTATAAATTACATTAGTTTTATTTTAAACATAACAGAATGAGTATATTGTTCAGTTGAATATAATTTTATTTTGTGTTTACTTACATTTACTTAGCTATCATCATATGCAATGGTTAAGTTTACTAAAAAAATTTAAAAATATTGTGCAGTTTACTATATTTTTTTTATTACAGCAATACTTTATTTTTTACTTTACCTACGTTAAGTAGTGAAGACGTGACAGATTTGTACGACTCGGGCTCTCATGACGACTTAGATGCCTATTCGCCCACTATAAAAAACCCGCCCGCGAGTAAGTCTCCAACTTCAACAATTTTAAGTCACAAGTACAATCGCCCAGCATTGGGCTAGGATAAGGTACTTCTAAAATTAAGTAAGACTTAAAATTAATGAAGGAGGAAGGTCACCCGCGGGCGGCTTTTATAGGAGGTGAATTGGCAACTAAGCCATCATACGAGCCGAATAAATCTATCACGTCAACACACATATATTAAAAACAAGACCAACCCTTTGGGTCTCCAGAGAGTGAACTGAATTCATGGCACATTGCTGGTTTTAAAGCCTGGCTCCGATGTATGTAGTGCACAAAAAACAAGCTGTTTTTATTTAAATGGTTACAATGTTATTCTGTAAGGTGTACCTATGGGTAGGATGCCTGAAATAAATTCAATGATTATTATGTTATTTATATACTATTTATTCAAACATTCTCCTTGCTAAAAATGGTTGTAATTGTAATACGAGTATCTTGAGCGTACTGCAGCAGTGTTGAACTGGATGTCCTTTACAATAATGTTGAATATCTTTCTACGACTATTACTTGATAACAGTCCACTTTCAGAATATAACTCTTTTAGTCCCTAGAAATAAAAAAAAAATTGTATTATACAAGGGTGTTATTAAAAAAAGCTTACAATTTATATTATTGTTATAAAGTGCCTATTTAAAAACTTACGGTACTGGTAGGTGAGTCACTTAATGCACACATTGTGGTTGAAGTACTTGCAGGTGATCCAACAATACTATAGTGTGGAGTTACGCTTCCTTTTTGTGTTGATTTGCTGGACGTAGATGAGAACCACATAAAGTTATATATAATTACGAAACAAGTTCAATTTTACTAAGTTGCAGTGTCAATTTTACACCAACCGCACAAAAACCACAAATTAGAAAGAATATGTGCACAAAAATGGCCCGCCTGCGCACACGACACACGATAAATAAAAAATGGCTCGAAAAGTGCGCCACAATCTTTTTGACAAACGTAAACAACGTTTCGTTTGATGCACGGTATTTATGTTACACAAAACCATTATATGATAACCTTTATTAATTTAAATAGTAGTTCCAACTTTTAGTACAGTGGTTAACATAATACGCCTCATTTAATAGTTAGAACCATATTGCTGGTTAATACAAAATACATTGATAGGCACAGTGAAAAATAACCTGGTTGATAGTACTATAAGAATCTAGCATATTCTAGCTTAGTTAACCTTACTTGCATTATTTTAGAGATTACAAAAATATTGTAGTTTTCAATAGACAGCTAGTAAAAACAAACAAACTATACAGGTAGACTTTATAATTATTACAATTTTCTTTTTACAATAATAAAATGTACTTGTAAATAGGTTTAAGTATTGTTTACGAAAAATACGATTACTATAATATTCTGGCATACCCTACAATATGATTATTAGATGTTAAAAGTAAATCTGGTGAAAATAACATAATTCTGTTTCTTTATACTAGAATGATATTTACGATACGTTCTGGTAGTATTGTTAAAATTATTTTTCTCCGTGATCGAATGAGCGTTGATTATGAGCGGAGGTGTAAAGTGTACCACTTTCACCCATAACATATCAGGCGTAAGGTGAGCGATGTTTGCTATTATCTAGCATAGCCAATAGTTGACTGCAATGAATTGTTTCGAAAATTGGTCTGCTTATAACTGACGCCCGACTAAGACGACCATGTAGACTGTATGTGCCCCCGCATGGAAGTAATTTTAGAAGTAACTGGTTTATGCTTCGAGCCGCAGATACTTTTAACAACATTTCAGCTTTAAATTGATCTATTTTGTACTATTATAGTAACACATCAGTTAAAAGATTATTTATTAACGAATTCTTCTAACGACCGTAACCCATTATAATATACCTATTATTACCTATTAGAATATTAAAAGTCATACTTCTGTTTGTAAATTCATTCTCAACTTAATGTTTGCGCGTATTATTTTTTATATTATACATTTGTTGTTCTTCAATCTTAAAATTAATAGGCGGAGACTTTATATTGCACATAGATATTTATATAAGAATTATTATATGTTCATTGATGCTGTAAGACTCCCTAAGATTAAATAAATATAATAAATAAATTTTGTGCAGTTTTTGGCTACGCTGATCGCCTTCATTGGCCTCATTGATTGGTTGGTTCAATTACCAGGAAATATGTACGAAGTCTCTAAAAAATATAGGACAAGGGTACTATTTTTACACCTCTGCCTAAAAACGAGTGTATTGTTTTTGGGTTTATGTGTGTATGTAAGCATGTGAATATGTGTCGAGACCCGTGGTCCGTGGGGTCCTAGCGCTATGAGGCTTTTTAAGGAAATTGCAAAAAGGTTAGTCGACATCACAGGCAACAGAAGAGTTGGCAACTACCTCGGACAAAAAATTAGTCTAGCTATTCAAAGGGGAAACGCTTCCAATATCTTCAGAACCTTGCTGAAAGGTACTCCTTTTAATTATATATTTTAGTTATTATAATATATTTTTAAGGTGTTCTAGTATATATTTTTTTTATTTCTGTATAAATCTCAGAATAGTTTAATATCTCAGAAGGATAAATATAGCTTAAATGGATGTCGAAGTGACATTACGGCCGGCTCAAACTGTCAATGACAAATCGCAATGAAATAAGTATGAATGTTTATACATTTAAACTTATTTTATTTTTAAAAAACACTTATGTGTTTTTTATTCCACCGTAACTTCCGAATGCCTCAACCTCAACTATATTCTTATGAGATTTCGTAATTATCCTTACACCCTCCGAAACCTCCGAATTAGATAGGCTATATTTATTCGCCAAGGCTATCGTACTTTTACATTTTTGGATGAAAATGCTTTTTGAATAAGTAACTGAATTAGTTGATTGGATTTTACAGGCTGGCAAATCACGTTTACATATTGAAAGTGGGCAGTCGGTACTCGATTATTTTTCCAAATATATATAAAAATAGGGACTTAAAACTTGACCAAATTATGCAATAAAAACAAGAAGTGTGGACACTCGTGCTAATCAAAGCGCGCGTACGTACCTGTTGACGTGTCGGCCCCGGGCCGTCTAGCTGGCTGGATGAGCAGAGCACGCGGTTTCTAAACATTCTGACTTTGCGGACTAATTTGATTAATTTTTTCTTAGTGACATAAGAAAAAAATACTTAATACTAATATTTTTTGATTATTTAACTGACGGACTAAGTTAAATTTTTCCTAAAAATGAATCAATTTTATCATAATGAGGATATGCTATCACGTTACCCTGATACATACACTTTTCTATTAACCTTATACAAATACGTGTATACGTTTAATGATGTTCGTTAAACGAAATTGATTGTTATGGTAATTAACATCTCGTATTTTCCATTTAACTTTTTGCAATAAAAATGTAAGATGCCTTTTACACTATGGAAAATAATTCACTGAAACATTTTACCCTCTTCTGGGCAGTTGGGTACCAACTTTATTGCATTTAATACTTGTTCAAAATAATACATAATTAAACATCGCTTCAATTGAATAGTAGCAATAAACGAAGCAATCTACATGCGAAGCTCTTAACGTGGTATGAAATAAATAACAATAATTGAACGCAAATTGGGTAAGCTCACTTTTTTGAAGGTCATAATTTTATCTTCAAGAAACATCATTCAAAGAAACCAATTTCTTTGTTTTCATGATAGTGATGTTATTTTCACGGATAGATTGAGGCAGAAAATTAACAGTCTAAACAACTTAATTTCATGTATGATATCTTATAACCAAAAGAGTTTTCATTTTTTCTTGCAATTCTATACTTCATTAGGGCTTCTGGAAGGGTTCTCAGGAATATTTCAGATATCCTGTATTTTTTTAAATTTGTAATAATGTTTTTGTGTCTGTATTTTTGTAATTTGTAAATCGAAAATATTGTTATTTGAGCATTCCTATATCTCGAAATTGTTTTGTATTCAGCCAGTCAAAGGAAAAAAATGAGCTTAGCGAATTGTAGCTAAATATAACATATCATGTTCACTATATTTCAGTACAGAATTAATGTAATGAACACGCAAATTAAATTGTAAATTCTAAACTATTTCGAAATAGTAAGACCAATATCTTTATAACACGTAGGTAATTATTTAAATTTAGTTAAATGTTGCTACGCGATTTTATCGGTACGTAGTTACACTAATTTTGAATCAATACCATTAATTAGTAGCATTTTAATCTAAAATACTTTTAAATGATCATAACAATATACTAGCTGTGCGTGCGACTGCGTTCGTGTACTTTTGTATGGGGCCACGTGTTATAACTGTAGAAAAAATTTAAGCCAATCCATTTAGACCTACAGGACACATCCTGTAGGTCTAAATGATTATCTACCAAGTTTCATAAAATTCAGTTAATTCGTTTAAGAGTTATGGAGAATATTACATACGTACGGAAAAAAATCTAAATATCGTCAATTTAGTTTTAGTATCATGTAAAGAGCTTATAAACACGATATCTCTGAAAACATAGTAACTTACTCCATGACCAACCCTTACAAATTTATTTACTTAGTACCTACTGGTTAGGACAAATAGAAACTGGCTGGCAATAAGTTGTGAACTTGTGTCTTCGGATACTAAATCAACGTTTGCAGTCGTATTTTTAATATGACTGTTGAAAAGCAGTGTATTGCTATTCGAGTTCATTTATTGTGATTTTTTTATTCCACCGTAATTTCTAAATGCCTCAACAAATTAGGATGTTATGGGTATCCTTAGAATCCTTACACCCTCCCGAGCTAGGCCAAATGATAGAGTAGCCTATGTAGTAATTTAAAAAAAATTACATCTGTAAACGACGATAATTTTACGTGATAAAGGTGGAAGAGAGATATATGATGATGTTGATGAGGAAGATGATGACAGAACGTGTCATTTTTTAGAAACACCAGCCTAAACGTAAAATAACTAACTTGAAAAAACCGCTTACGCAAAACACCAACTAAGCATAACACTAACTTTGACTTACACAGAACACCAAATGAGCAGAAGACCATTATACGCGAAACACCACCTTAACGCAAAACAAAAAACCGCTTACGCAAAACACCAACTAAGCATAACACCAACTTTGTCTTACGCAGCAGCATTGCCTTTGGATACTACTTGATTCTTTAGTATTTTGGTCATTTTCTCGGATAGAAGCTTCGATCATATATTTCTGGTAGAAGTGTTGAGTAATATTGTAATTTAATTTGAACATAAAGTCGACTGGCTTATTTTATTCTTCAGCTATTTCCGCGCTTTACCTTCATTGTGAACGGGAACTTCAAATTTTAATGTATACCTAGTATCTACACAATTACATTATTATTCACGAACTACTTATAGGGTAGACAAGGCCTAAGGCCTTAAGATTCCAAGACCACGTTTAGCGTATCGGTGGAGTATATGTGGTAATGGAATCAAAATAACGCTGGATAGCTAACCGCATCGCCATTGCCCATGATTAGCCTAATATTACGTTTTTTTTAAATGGTACAAACTTACATATTTTACACGAATTCATTTCTTATGGGATAGACAGAGCCTAATACCATAAGATCCAAAGGCCACGTTTAGCGTATCGGCGGAGTATATATATGTAAATGGAATCAATATGACGCTGGGTAGCTAACCGCATCGCCTCTAGCCATGGTTTCGCAATTTTACGCCCATGCCAACCACAAATAAACTATAAATATTGTCCTAAAACACAATCGAAGCTCGGGCAGAAGTATTGAATATTGTATTCATTTAAATGTAATATTATTTGAACATAAAGTCGACCGGCTTCCACCGTGCGCTCTCCGCGCTTTACCCACATTGTGAACGGAATCTCCAAGTTTTAATTAGTGGTAACTCCAAATTTGTATTCGGATAACTTTATCACTCCGCTTTTCTTCGGATCGGCTTTGTAGTGGTTTGGTGAGTCACTTCCTTTGTCAATGTTTGCCAAATATTTATGTCTACAATAATTGGTTAATACTCGTATTATTTGTTTCATATTTAAAAGTCGTCCGAGAGCGAGGTTTTAGAAAATTAAAGCGATTCGTAAAGCACTAGACCGCGATGGACGGGGTGCATTGGGAGCATAAAGAAGGTTAGAAAGCAAAATTTAAATAGAATCCGTCACGGGCGATAAATATATACTTTAAATACACTAATAAACAGATTGCAAAGATATCTAATAGTGACTTGTGAGTACAAATCTGGTATACTTATTCATATTCATTTATTCACGCAAATTTGTAAATCAAACATATGCTTATTACGTAATTCCTAGTATTTCAAGATTATATAGTTTCACAAACTCTACCTTAGCAAGGCTTTGTGAATAATTCTACGTTAAAATACATTCAAAATTGTTAATTTATATTCATATTTAAAAAAAACCGGCCAAGTGCGAGTGGGACTCGCGCATTAAGGGTTCCGTACCATTATCTATAATTTAAGTTTCTTTATTCCACCATAACTTTTATGCCTTAACGGATTTGGACTTATGAGGTATCTTTAGAATCCTTTCACCCTCCCAAATATTTTTTTTTGCCAAGGCAATCGTTCTTTTTTTAAAGCCCTGTTTAAGTATGTTTTAGTAACCTCGTACCCATCCTTAAAACGATCTGGAGCGGTCCTGTTCTAGCCCGGAAACCACAGAGAGCTCAGTAATGCAGTGCAGATACAGCAGATACGTCAAATGAAGTTCAACCCGTGAAATTAGGGTTTTCGGAATCGATTTTTTTTCCCCAAGTGGCGGCACTGTGACAAGAGGTATTTTTTCACGGCAGCTGTCAAAATCCACCAATCATAAAAATGATAGCTAAACGGTACCATAAAATGTGCCTCGTGTAAACATGTTTTTCGGATTTGAAATACTTAAGTTTGACGTATTTGTAGTTCCATACTCGACTTTAGGCACCTTTATATTTTATTTATGCAGTTTTTTTTAATAGATAATATTCTGCTCGCTCCAAGTGACCTTTTGCCACTTCACCGACGATTTGAGATGAGAGCAGAGTGCCCTCAATCTGTATCGGCAACATCTCCAAAGGACCCAAGAGGGATTGAGCTCAGCTTTGGGCGTTGCCTGTGTGCACATAGCTAGAGAGACAGCAACCTCTCATATTGCCTGATCGGCAGCGATTTCATGCATGTATAGCCTGGACGGCAGATTTAAGAATCAAGTCTTTGGAGAGCTGGAACTCTCATCTTTTGCCTTATGAGCCAGAAGCTACGTAGCCAGAAAAGCCTATCCTGGGTGCAAGTCGACTGGTTGGAAGGTCACCAGTAATTGCAGCTATTTATACAGATATCTCGTAAAGATACGTAAACCCAAACGTATCAAGTAATCGTTAACTGACCCAGTTGCAGTTCACACGTAATCCATTCCGAGCGGAGATAAGGGAGGCGTTTGGTCATCTTAATAATTTATTGCACGGGACTATGCAAATCAGTTCCGTCCGGCGCATATGATGCAAATACTGCATTTACGTTCTATGTGCAGGCCGAAGGTTAGCTTGCATAATTTACTGCCCAAATCTAGACATTATAACCCTTATTATAAAACGAGGACTAACTTTATATACCTGGTTTAAACCATTATCCGTCTAAAACAAACTGACAATGACAGATGACCAAACGTCAAATTGATAAGTGTCGACTTATTTTGGTTGGGTAATGGTTTAAACTAGGTACAAAAGTTAGTCCTCGTTTTATAATAAGACATAGCATGTTTAATCACAACCTCTATGGCTTGGTGGTAGTGCAAACTTCGATCCCCGGCTCTTGTCCTGCAAGATGAAAAACGATCTTTTTCTGATTGGACTGGGTCTTGGATATTTCTAATTGGATATTTCAGCATGATTCTGAACTACTTAGCAATATTTTTACCCATAGCAAAGCCAATTTATTATTATTATAAACGTGCCTTTAGTAAATATATTTACATTTTTTTAAACTAGGAATGAAGGGACAAAGGTACAAGTGATGTCAGAGCTTATCTTAAGAAACATTAATCAACTACGCATACATAAGTTCAAACGCACGATTTCAATCATGAATTAATTATTTAAATTTATTTATTACGCTCTACACTAGACTTTTATAGAGTGGTCACAAAGTGAATAAGTTTTTAAATTTATGTGCAACGCGCCTGTCTTGTTACCTTTATGACTATCCCTTGGGAACCTATAATAATAATAATAACCTATAATAATCGTAAGATAAAATACGAATAGCCCATACCAGTCATCTGCCGGCTTATTTGCTAACTTGGTGTACAATGTTTTGATAGTCACTTAAATGAGTTAAAAGTCTAAAAGTCAAAGATTTTTATTCCAAATTGGATGTATCTCTTTTTGAACGTCTATTTTTAGGGTTCCGTACCCATCAAAAGGTAAAAACCGGGACCCTATTAATATCGCTCCGCTGTTCATTTAATATATGCACTTCTGAAAGTGACCTAAAACTGAAAGAGATCTCAGGTGATAAGTTCGCCATTGTCGATCCAATCTTTTGTATGTACTGTGTAACCATGTTATTTGAAGCGCCAATGGCTTAGTGGTCTAAGAGATCGATAAAGCGAAAGGTCCCGAGTTCAAATCCCCCCCGATCCAACTTGTACCTATAAGTTGTAGACCATCTAACTCAAGTACGGTCATTTTCATCGACCACTACCTGCTTCCGGTGAGGAAAAACATCGTAGGGCAACCCGCACACTAGTGATTTGTTTACTACTGTGAGAAATGGAAAAGGCAAACCACTCCATTATTTCTGTCAAAAAGTCATAGCCTGCGTTTCTTTCCACACAATGACTTAAATGTTTAGCAGCCTCCGTGGTCCAGTGGTTAAGGCCTGTTGACCCGGGGGTTCGATTCCCACCGGAAGCATACTTTGTTTAGTTGTTTCCAGTTTGGTTAGGACATTGCAGGCTTGAATTACCTGATTGTCTGATAATAAAGATGATTCCGTGCTTCGGAAGGCACGTTAAGCCGGTGGTCCCGGCTGCCATCTGGTAGTCGTTAAAGGAACCACGTCAGAGGCCGAGAGGCGGTTCCGAAGAGCTCTGACACCAGGGTGTGCATGGTCGATTGACCGTGACACCTACTCGAAATGATGATGACTTAAATAAAAAATCCATTGTATTTCTAGCAAACATATTTCTGTACATAATTTTTATTTACCATTTAAATGATAGCCTATTTATGGGCACTTGAGTTTTTGAGACGAACCTAACGATACCTCCTAAAGCAAATAAATAAACCAATCGAATCAAAAGCGCCTCACAAAAATAAAATTTTTGAAAAGCTTTTTAACTATTTTTGTATGGTGTGCTGTCTGACTAGAAAATGACGATGATAGATGTACGGTTTTTGTAAAAGCACCAACATTTTGTGCAAAGGCCGCGGGCAAGGCGCTCTTTTATGCCCTCTGCCTTGGGATTGACAGGTTCCATGGCTTTGAAAACCTGTAACTGAGAATAAAACCGGGAACATGGAGAGAGAAAATTCGTTTGTTAAACATTCAAAGATTACATGTTTTTTATTGATCACCCCTAGGTAAGCACATTTGCGACCCATTTGCAACCGGAGAATTAATAAAACACAGAAGCGGAAATGGAGGAGTGCTAAAAGGGTTGCACAGGTTTTGTAATTAACATACGCCGGCGAAACCCTTTCTTTTAGATTCACGAGGCCGGATTAATGTGTATCTAAGGATCTTTTTAAAAGGTTTTGTTAGTTTGACGTGAAAATTATTTTACGATTTTAGGATTGAATTTGTTAACAAATAATCTGTGTGGGTGAGATGAGGAGATGCAGTTCTATTGTTAGGTGGTATTTTCTTCTTTCGAATTGTCTCCTCTTCGGTAGATATTTTATAAACCCTACAAAAATTCACCTATTGTAATTGTAAATAAATTGTATATAAATTCTCTTACATCCCTGTGGATGTAAAAGAATTTATACACAAAAAAAAGTCTTACACCTGTGTGTAAGACAATTTGTGTACCCTCTAACTCATTTCTGCTACTAAGCAACCACGTACAGATACGAAAAACAAACAACGATTAGCGCGCAGAGAAATTTAAACTCCTTGAAAGGCTGACAACGCACCCGTCACACCCTGGTGTTGCAGTAGTCCATGGGCAGCGGTGATCATTTACCATCAGGTGACCCGCTTGCTCGTTTGCCGTGCTATATCATAAAAAATAAATTGTTCCTGATAATATTAAAATGTAAAATTACAGATAACCATAGATACCTACTTCATTCTCTATTCTCGATTTCTTCAACATCTATGAGAAAATGCGATTCCAAACGGCGTCTTGTTTAAATGAATGACAATTAGTTGATTTAAAAAGGAAATGTCGGCAAAGAATGTTTATTGTTATTTCAATGTACTGTTCAAGTTACAATTGATGCTTGGAAACGCTATTGTAAGCTTTTTAGGACTGAAACGCTTTCTTGGTAACAACTCGGAATATCTTCTTTGGACGATAATCTTTGACCTACAATTTTAAATGAAAGGCAAAAGTAAGGTTTAACTTGTTCTCATGCGTGGCTGTTTTAATCACCGCCTACCAATAACTCCTTCTCCTGATCCGAGCGTCCTCAGCTGTGATTTTTTATTGACGAATGTAGCTAGCTCCATGTGAGCTTTTGTTACTTCACCGGGCGTTTGAGGCGAGAGCAGAGTGCCCTCGGACTGTATAGACAACATCACCAAAGGGCCACCATCAGGGACGTCGGACGATGCTCTCGGCTTTGGGCGTTGCCTATGTGACAGATGTGATGTGTTAGACTGAGCTAAGATGTCCACTATATCGACAGCATTCATGCTGTCATATGATTTGGTGAAAGTTATTACGACCGGCTGCCTGCCTGATGTCAACCTACCTTGGGTAGCTCCAGAACCAAAGATAAATACCTGTAAAATGTAGTATTGACGCGCGCTGGAAATCGAACCCGAACCCCCTTGTGTCACAGGCTGTACCGAGTAAGTGTGGGAGCATTCTTTTGATATTTATTTGAAGCTGCCCAAGCTAACCATTAACCAAACTATAACAGACGAAATCAACAGCTTCCAGAGATTCACTTAACACACTAGTAAAGTAACTAGTAAATTGCAAGAAAAAAAAGTAAAAATAGAAATAAATGGGTCATATAAAGCCGTCAATCAGCTGAGCAAATTTCTATGGCAGATCTAATTTGCTTTTTTTTCCTTTTTTTCTTGCAATTCTGAAAATCCTTATGCTCTACCTGAGTGCCCTAGGATCTAAGTAAGTCAAGTCCAGTGACTTACTAACAACTAATTGTATCGGTCGCTACTGACTCTTGTGTGCCTCAACTTATCATTCCGTTGAAGATTTATTTCCATGTTGCGGGTCCAGACCAACCACATACGAGTATGTAGGTTCCAAGTTTACTAACAATATTATCATACATGCAACATTCTGACCAGGGATTGGTACAACCGTGTTACTTTGATTATGCAGGAACTTTCATATTATGGTGGAGCGAGAAATTAACTTTTGATGGATTTATTCGTCAGGTTCGTGTACCTTTTTTGTTTAGTGAAAATTTCTGTATATTATAGAAACATTTCTCACAGTCGTTATAATTTACGAGTAACATGACTAGAACATGACGCATATAGATTTAAAAAAAAATCGCGTCTCTATGACGCATTATTTCAGCAGTGAGCGTCTAAGAGCATTTCACCACTACACATGCGTGCGCCAGCGAAATATTTGTCGTGCGTACAGCACTTACAGCATGTCAAAAACATTCGGATTTATAGGGTTTTGATCTGAGGATTTATTTTTTATGTATACCATATCCTTGTTCTGAGCCATATCCGCTCTTTAATCTCTCGCACACTAAGACACGTAACTATACAGATAAAAATATAGGATATAAATTCCACTCGACAGTAATGACTTTCATGATGTATATGCAATGTGTTATATTAAACAGAGTTAAAAATTCACAGAGATGTTTTTCTGATGAAGTGAAAAATTTTTGAGTCAGAAACATGCAGAATATGATTTTATTTTTTGACGATTTTTGCTTTCCATTGAAATCCCAGCGCGTTGTATAATCGCGTTAGGTAGACCGACCGATTCGCAAAAGTCCGTTTCGCCAAAAGTCTATTTGAAAGAGGTTTTACATTTGAATCTAGTTTGTGAATGGGCTTTTTTATATTTCAAAATTATACATTTGCAACAAAACAAACACATTTAAAAAAAAACACGGAGGTTTGTGATGAAGTGCAGTAACTTAAATATAAACATCTTATTAAGCTTTTAACGAGTATAAAACGACGAGCGTCAATCACTGCTACTTCGCTTGTTGAAATAAATTTTCTAATATAGGTAATATCTATAGTTTAATGCAAGATATAAGCAGGGATACTAAGTATGTTCTACGTATGCAAAATATCAAATCACGTAAGAAAAATCCCTAAATATTAGATTTTCGTGGGCAACTACTGAGGTCACAACGGGAAGACAATTTTCCCTTATATTGGATATTAAACAGCCAGTAACTACTTCCAACGCTGATGGAGCACACAAAACATAGCGAGCACGGAACTGAATCCCTGGCCAATCAAAGAAGTTATACTCGTACTATGGATATCATTCATTACATTATTAGGGTCAATGTCATGTCATAGTCAAATATCATTTATTCATCATAAGATACTTCACATTTCATCTATCATTTAGTGAACGTTAACATTTATTTTACAACAAAATATTGTTGACGTTAATTTACTTAAAGCTTTAAGCTATCTGGGCTTTTAAGCTTTCACAATGCTACAATATTTTAGTCTTGCATTGGTCTAAGAAGAAGAATATTTGGATGAGATAAAGGAAAAGGCTGAGTTGTGTCATATGGAGAGGTGAAGAGAATGGCTGAGAACCGAGAGACATGGAAAGTACTCCACCGACAAGAACACAGTTCTTAAATTATAGTAAGATGATAGGTCTAAGATCACTGGTCCAAGTCATCTCATCATCATCATTATTCCAGCCGTTAGAAGTCCACAGCTGAAAAAATACCTCTCCCACGGATTCCTCTTTCTATGGGAGGATATTGCCTTACTTACCACGCTTGGAAGGTGGGTTGGCGAGCGCAGTTTCTTTGGCTTCTTGTGCTTCGACGCTGCTGCTCATCGGAAGCAGTTTAAAGCTGATAGGAATTTGTTACATTTGGAAAGGGAATAAAGGTATCGGGATACTACTTACTCGGATGAATGGGGAAAAGCAAGTAGGTACCAGCTCGGAAGACCGGGCGCGCGTGCCCAATGCCATACCTGCAACCACCGTACACCCCTGACCATGATGATGTCACTTCCGCCGCCCCTATTGTGGATACTTTGCCGCCGCCGTGCCTCCAAGCTTGGCCATATATTATTGTGAAATTGTCGCCCCTAGGACTTGTCATCCAGGGCGTCGCCTAGCCATAATTCCAGGGCTGCCTGTGTAATCTAACCTAAGATCTGATATGGTCCTACGAGCACGAGCCATACAGTTGCGCTTTTTATGAGGCCTTCAAATGGTTACTACCACGTTACCGCTATCAACAGTGACCTTTTACTTTATATTACCCACATCAAATATTGGTCCTGTCCCGCCATACATACATGGTTACCACCACGTTACCAGTATCAACAGTGACCTTTAACTTTTTATTACCCACATCAAATATTGGTCCTGTCCCGCCATACATACATGGTTACCTTCACGTTACCACTATCCACAGTAACCTTTTACTTTTTATTACCTACATCAAATATTGATCCTGTCCCGCCATACATAGGTACATGGTTACCACCACGTTACTACTATCAACAGTACCCTTATACTTTTTATTACCAACATCAAATATTTGTCCTGCCCCGCCATACATATACATAGTATCACGCCTTTTTACCTTGCGGGGTAAACAGAGCCTAGGTCTGTAAGACTATAAGGCCACATTTAGCATGTTGGAGTGTAACAATATCCACATTCAAATTCGATCCTCGCGGTTGTCTAAATCAAACTGACGAAAATAAAAAGTCTAGGACATCACAATAAAAACCTAAAATAGCTTTACAAAAAAAAAGTTCTCATACAACACTCGGCCGAATGACGCCTTCACTTTGGAGTCCTCGTACGTTGATGGGGCCGAGAAAATTGCGTCTCGTAAGATCGTATTACCATATAATCACTATTGGACACTAAGGACGTTCGCTCGCAGATGTTACGTTTTCCCATTACTGAGCGGCGGGATCATTATTAGGTATATTGCTAAGTTGCTAAGAAGCAATTCCAAAACATAGTTTCCATGGATTCGAAGATACTCAAAATAGTTTTTTTCACAACGTTAGTATGAATACCTATTATAGTGATTTAGTATTTGGAAAATCATTAATATAATGTGCCGTGTGAATTCCTGCCTTAATTTAAGAAGTAGAGGTTGTGGCGACTAAATCAAAACACGTAGGTACATTTCCTGCAAAAGCATGCCTAAAGAGGGTTGACGAAAGGAAGGCAGCCAGCCTTAAGAAAACTTTGTCAATCATTTTATTTACCAATGATGATGCAATGGAAAGACGCTTAGAATTTAATTATATAGCCGTTTTAGAGTTCCGTACCTCAAAAGGAAAAACGGAACCCTTATAGGATCACTTTAGTGTCCATCTGTCTGTCTGTCTGTCAAGACACTTTTATCTGGAACGCCTAGATGTATCAAGCTGAAATTCATATCAAATAATTAGGTCTAATGTCCCTTGGAGCTGTGAAAAAATTAAACTTCTAAGCTGATAAAATCAAAAGATACAGCCGTTTATCCCGCAAATTTTAGACATTCGCAAAGCAATCTGTATCTACAGGGTACTTCCCGTGAACTCAGAATCTTGTGATTTGGTACGAAGTAACGTCATAAAGCACAGTTAAAGGAAAAATTGCGTAAAGCATAAAATTTTAATTACATCATTTAATAAAAATATTTAATAATGTTAAACTTATTTTAAATGATGGTAGGTACGGAGCCCTTCGTGTGCGAGTCCGACTCACACTTGGCCGGTTTTTTATATATTTTTTTCTTACATTAATTTCATGAAACTCAATTTTGATTTTCGTAGAAGCAGAAAGCGTCTTGTCTAATCTTGTCTTTTTCACATAAAGTATAAGAATCATGTCAAGATTCTTGTATAAACAGAAAGATTAAATACAACTTGATTCCTGAAAATTGCGAGTTTCGGGAACGGCATTTTCAAAAACACTTGCCGTTTTGAATAATTACAATTAACGAAATGAGAATTTTATTTATCTCATTCAAGGAACTCCAACATAAAATGTATAAGTAGTCGAAGTAATTAGATTAGATTTGTATCTCGAAATCCCGACTGACACTGCCTTTTAGCAGTTTTAAATTACTTATTACTTAGTATGATTAAACGTCTTAAAAGATGATACAAACACAAATTACAAAGAATTCGACACAAAGACGTATTTGAGCCAATTACATTAGTGACTAAAATGCGCGTTTCTTTCTGCTAATCGATTTATCATTTTGTACTCGTTATTGAGTGAAATGATTGAAGCAACAATTTTAACATCCATTAAAATATTTGCTGTATCACAATTTTTTGTGCGCATGTTTGACGTAGATACTCTGAGGTATTAATAATTTCGTGTATACTATTTTGTATTCAGTATAAAACTAATTTGAAAGTATACACTGTCAGTGTAACAAAAAAACCGGCCAAGAGCGTGTCGGACTCGCGCACGTAGGGTTCCGTACATTATATATAATAAGTTTGAAATTGTTAAAAACATTTTTACCATATGATGTAACTCAACATTTATACTTTTCGCAAGTTTTCCTTTATCTGCGCTATAAGACGTTGCTTTGTACGAAATTTCAAGATTCTGAGTTCATGGAAAGTACCCTGTAGGTTTTGATTCCGTTGCGAATGTCGAAAAACACGAAAACTTGCGGCAACCAGCTGTATCTTTTGATTGCGTTGGCTTAGAAGTTTGATTTTTTCAGAGCTCTAAGGAACAGCAGACCTGAGTATTTGATATGAATTTCAGCTTAATACCTTTACGCGTTCCTGAGAAAAAGGGTCTTGACAGACAGACAGATGGGCAACCAAGTAATCCTTTAAGGGTTCCTTTTTTACTTTTGAGCTACGGAAACCTAAAAAGGATCGAATCACCACTTAAGGACTGAGTCTATGTACCCAATAAATTTGGTATTTGTAATAAAAGTAGGTACTGAATTATTTATTACATACGTAGATTATACTCACAGATATAACTTAAGTAAGCAGCTTGAACACATGCGATTTATGGCGTGTCAGAATCTCAAAACCTCATTTTAACTTTTAAAGGTTTTTTTGTCAATATGTAAGTATTATATTTACGCTTATTTTCTACACAATTCCAAATCTAGTTTTTCTTCATGCCCCATCATATTTATCTTACTGATTAAATTAGGTATATTCCATTTTTTATGTTAAGGACCGGAGACACAACATTTCCCACATTTTAAAAACCGCGTGTCTCATGGCTAGGCAGAACTAAAATAACGCTTTGCGTGAAAGGGTATGCGCTATGCAACATAACAAAAAACTACATTATCATTGTAAAGGATAAACTTTTTTGAGATAATATGAAAATAATGTGTTATGTTGTGTCTAATAGATATGTTGAGGCTTTTTTTTTAGTTTGAGCTTTACTTCTATCTGACATTATAATGGAACCAAAGAAATAGGTACAGACTGTACGTTTTTTTAAGATATACTTTTGCAGCGACTTTGAAATCATTTATGTAATAAGTCCATTTAAAATTAAACGATAAAAGACTTAATCCATATTGTCTAAATGTTTTATTTTTGCTTGTAGAATATTTCACCTTGATACCTACATAGATTAAGATTAAATGAATAAAAGAATTTAATGAAACATTTTGTCTTCATCGTATGAATGATCTATTTTTAAGTTCTAAAGGCGTAAAGATTCCGACGCAAAGGTAATCGCGATACCAAAAATTTAACAAGATTTTTCAGGCATAATCAAAGACCTTTACCTTTGAAATCGCTTTTTGTTGCCGTTTTGTGAAGTTGTTTGTTTTTTGTGTGTTAAGTGCTCAAATAGTATTCTGCGCGTGTTAATTGACAGATGGGACTCGCCACTACTGGGCCACTGGATGCGCCTTCACACTGAGGTGAATGTACAGATACCGGTGGCTAGTGGATGGCAACCTAGCTGTGAGTAAGTATTGTTGTTTTGTTGTGTGATGTGTGTTATACGTGTTTCTTGTTACTAACATTAGATTAAGTACTTCTGTCATTACTAACATAATATGGATTACTAGCTTTCGTCCGAGGCTCCGCCCGCGTCAATGTCGATCCCTCGGGAATAGTCTTTTTTTCCGGAATAAAAGGTAGCCTATGTCCTTCTCCGCACTCCAGAGAACTTGTATGCAAAATTCCATGATGATCGGCTCAGTAGTTACGGCGTGAAAGCGTAACAAACAAACAAACAAACAAACTCACTTTCGCATTTATAATATTAGTAAGGATGTCCGAAATAAAGATTATTATTATATTATTAGATATTATTATAAGGGGCCAATACTGGTGTCAGATTTTTCAAGTTATCTTAAGGCATCTGACATAGCTTAACGACTGCCATCAATGATGACAGCCGGGACCAACGGCTTAACGTGCCTTCCGAGGCACGGAGGAGCTCGAGATATTTTTATGCCACTTGCGGTCACCCATCACAGTGCTTAACATGCGTAAGCGTTTTGAATGCTCATGGGCACCGGGCCATCAAGGTCCTCTTTCGGTTTTGTGAAGTTTTAAAAATGTTGATATGTTACGATCGCACGAGTATCCTGCGAAGCGGACATCGGTCGCGTTTCCCGATGGACAAGGTAAACTCTCCACTGTTTGCTTTTAATTAACCCACAGTCAACAGACTGCTTGCCATATCCCTACTTTTCATTAAACAATTCGAGTGCACTAAATATTAATTCGCTTGCAGCGAAAACTAGATTGGATGCTGACTTGGTTTGCATATGAACTGTACTTTGTTTATTCATATCTTGTTTTCTTTATCATATTTTTTCTCACCAGCCTAAATATTTTGCACTTGTTTATGTAAGTGGCCAACACTGGTGACAAAATTTTAACTCTCTCACATAATCCTCTGTTTGCGTTACTGTACATACATATCTCAGAAACTTTATCCGGATGGCAGGTACTTCTCAGTTCCCCTGACAATGACTCTGCCAAATTTTACGGATTCAATGGGTTTTTACCCGTTAAAGTGTAACAAAAAAAATTACTTTCGCATTTATCATATAAGTGAGACTACTGTGGCTCAGTGGTATCTCAATTGCTTTTGAAGAAGGGTTCGCTCCTCGGTCAGGTCTAGATGCAAAATTATCTTTTTAAATTTGACCTGAGTCTGAGATGTTAATCTACCTATACACGGTGAATTTTCATTCATATTGCACCCTTAAAGGGATGATTCAGCCCGTCGATAAGAATAACTTTTCCTATGGGACCAATGCTAGGAACTCAAATATTTGACAATTCCATACAACAATTTTACGCCGCCCGGTTAATTTGTATAGGAATATCAAAAAATGAGTTCCCAGCATTGGTCCCATAGAAAAAGTTGTTCATAACAACGGACAAAATCATCCCAAAATAAATGAAAATTCATCGTGTATTAATATCTATTAAAAGATATAGTTTCGTTGACTCAGTATGTTACGACAAGTTTACAAGTTCTGTTGGTGTTGGGTTAAATTAATCTGTGTGATTGATCTCTAAATATTTATTCATATTTTATTATTTAGAATCAGCAGAAAACTATAATCAACAAAAAGTCATAAATAGGTAAGTACTAAATACTAATACAGCGAGCTTAAAGACATGCGTCCGAATATTCGGAATTTTTCCAGCCTATCTAAAGAAGAAAATTCTTCAAAAACCCAATAACGGATGGCACTATTACCTTTCATTTAATATCGAACTTGAATCCCTAGTGGACAGCCGACCGCGAAAGGCCGATCCTACGATCAACTTTACAGTGAAAAAGTTAAATGGCTTGGAATAAAGTGCTGTAATATAAAATGGACGACACTTAATTTCCCTATTCAATATTCTTACCATAAAACTTATAGATATCGAATTTAGAATGACATTTAAATATATTTCGTGGAAATAATGCGTTTTCTATTAGTGTCTCTACATTGGGTATACCTACTGAATTCGGACAGAGCTAGATTTGTTCAACCATTGAACCAATTTAGATGTTATTTGGTATGGATGTAGTTTGAGGCCCGATGGGTTCCTTCCTTCAAAAGGCCGGCAGTTCCTTTATCTGTCTAATCTTTAACTCAGATGTTCCAGATGTCCATGGGCGGCGATAACACTTAATTAATATTCGATTTTACTGTTTTTTTAACATGCACAATATACTAAGAGAGTAGACCAATACCACCCGATACGGTTTCATTTAACGGTTCCAACATCCACTGCAGCTCTTTAGTCAATTTGTGAAGATGGTAGCTGCATTGTTGCCGAAATATAAGACAAATCTCAGAAATAATCGCGGTAAGGTCCTTAGAGACAATAATAGTATTAGGTGTTTCGTACGCTCGTCTGTAATAGAAAAACTGGACATTTTACTGTATCAATTTGTAATTCTTTAAAAAAATATCATCCATTTTGTAGCATCTATATCGTCAACAGATCCATGTTTATCGATATTGCAACTATTGAGCACATTGTAAGCCGATGTACAATAAGGTAAGTGATCTATGGAATCAACCTAGTGCGGTTCAAATGTTTGCTATTCAGTGTGGGGACCGAAACTGTTTCCACTATGCAGTTGCGGCGCTAGGGTGCGACGCGGTAGGGCGACTGCCCAAGACGCTTGGTCTAGGAGAGCGACAGTGGCGAATACATTTATCATGTGGGGGGAGCAGGCAGCGTGATGCGATTTGCAACTCGTTTCCGTGATGCAGCGCTAATAACGCAACCGCCGTGTCTGCACACTACTACACAGAACTAAAGTAGAGCGAGCCGCTCTACCCGTTAAGGTGGTAAAAAGCACCTTCAGGAGTTTTCCTGAATGAATGTTTATTCACAAATATTTTTTGTATAGCTTCCACACTGATCTGAGAGCTGAGAAAAAGAATGTGGTGATTCCTGCATAAATGCTGACTTTTTAAACTAGCCCCTTGGTACTCATTTCCGCAAAAGCATTACCCACGAATTAAAAAAGTTTCTTTAAAATTAATTTTAGCTGCGTACAGGAGTAACAATCACCCTCAAGTACTCTCACAGGGAGAAAGATTATTCGAGTCGTCTGTATGCCACGATGCTTTATCTTTGGCGACATATGTGGCTCAGTGATACCACAAGCAAAGAATATATACATTCGCTAAAATACTTTCGATGGGCAGCTGCGTCGGAAGTACAAGAAGTCAAAGAAACTGCGCTCGCCAACCGGCCTGCCAAGTGTGGTGAGCATGGCAATATCCTCCCATGAACCTTTGGGAGATACCTAAGTCTAGTAGTGGTTTTTTTCCGCAAGTGCCTTACAATCGGTTCCGTGTTCGATCCCGGTCTGGCAATGATGAAAACAATCTTTTTTCAGATTAGCCTAGGTCTTAGATGTTTATTTATGTACCTAAGATTATATTACAGAATATTGTATTGGCGAATTAGTATCCTACAATACAAGTTCACAACTTTGGCTTGAGGCTAGCTCCATTTGAGTAATTTGTGTTAAGCTTTTTCTTTATTTCATTTTTCTATAAGCTCTGTACAATTTGGGATCTCAAATTGGACTGTAGAGTCGACCAAAGGGCGCAGTAAGACAATCTCGATCTAACCAGACCTACAGCCGTCGCAGCCACTATAGATCTCAAAGTTGTTGACCTCCATACCCGACGATATCATAACTCCGACTTAGCCCCCATGGGAACCGCACATGAATACGTCCTTTTGTCAAAAATATAGCCGCAATATTATTAATACAGATCTGGTTGGAAGTATGTCAAGTGGAAAAGTTTTGTAGAGTTTAAGAAATAAGGTGGGGAGTCTTACAAAAAGTTTTATTTAAAAAAATATACGAAATTACATATCTAAATCACAGATATATCTAACATTATGATAACCAGCTACGGTAGGTACCTACGAGTTAAAAAGAAATCAAATTAATATTAAATAAATAAATATATAAATATTTTAAATATATACGGACAAATCACACAGATTGAACTAGCCCCAAGGTAAGTTCGAGACATGTGTTATGGGATATTAACTCAACGATACTATATTTTATAACAAATACATATATAGATAAACATCCAAGACCCAGGCCAATCTGAAAAAGATCATTTTCCATCTTGACCTGGCCGGGGATCGAACCCGGGCACTCCATGTCGCAGGCTGGCGTGTTAACCACTGCGCCACGGAGCTGTCAACCGACTTATATTTACGCTTATTTTGAACACAATTCCAAAATCTAGCTTTTCTTCATTGTTGTTGTTTATCGTGTAAGTGGCCAACACTGGTGTCAGATTTTTCAAGCTGCCTAAAAGCATCTTACATAGCTTAACGACTGCCATCAATGATGACAACCGGGATCAACGGCTTAACGTGCCGTCCGAGGCACGAAGGAGCTCGAGATATTTTTATGCCACTTGCGGTCACCCATCCCAGTGGGGACCGCGCCTAGGGTTGCTTGACATGCGTAAGCGTTAATAATGCTCACACCCACAGGGCCATCAAGCTCCTCTCATCCGCTTTTCTTCATTCACGCAAACCAATGTAATTTCGATGAGAGTGCAATCTTCTTCCGCTTTAACCTTTTCCACTGTTATGTGGAGTCTGCCAGCATGTTAGTCTCTTCCACTTAAATCACTATATAGTCATATCATCTGTAACACTAACACCTTTTGTACTAATGTCCTTTCTTATACACTTCATCCACCTTTCACCAAGGGAAGCACCCTTATGTCTACGACCTTTTACCTTAATCCTTTCCAATCCATGTGTGTAACCTACTTTTCTTTCAATCCAGAAAATAAAAAATGTGCTTTCAGGTTCCCTAAGTACCTACGTCACAAAACAAGTAAAAATACTCATCGTTATTTTCAATTCATTCCAAACCACTTCCAAACATAACAAGCCAGCCTGTTCGATTTTTGAATGATTTAGATTCCAAACCGTGAACAAAAGCTGAGTGCGGCCTTTTCTGGAAGTGATCGCTACATTACTAACCGCAGTATAGTATGCCGGCGTATCGCTCTCCCACCGTTCACTACTGACTGTTATAAATGAGCCAATGGACGTTACCGGCGTTACCACCTGGGAGACGTGGTGGCCTTTTATTGCAGTTTAATATCATATCATTCCAAGCATAACAAGCTAACCTATTCGGTTTTTTAATGATTCGGTTCCCAAACCTTGTACAAACGCGGAGTGCGGCCTTGTCTGGAAGTGTTCGCTACATTAATAATAGCAGTAAATGGCATGGCGGCCAACCACTCTCCCACCGTTCACAACTGACTGTTATAAATGAGCCAATGGACGTTAACACCTAGGAGACGTGAGCCGTTTGGCAGCGGCAGCTTTATTATGATTATCATAGCCACGTAGGTATTTACTTGTAAATATTGTGGCGTATATAGAAAACACTAAGAGGTAAGTATACCATAGAACCACCTCCATAAAATCACATAATACAACTTATAGGTTTTCTTGTTAATTTAGATTTTTTTAATTACCTCACATTTCAAGCTGTTTTGTTTTTTAATACTGATTCGGTACTCGTACCTTATCTGGAAGTGATCGTTATTACTAACCGCAGTAAATGGCATGGCAGCCAACCGCTCTGCCATCGTTCACTACTGACTGTTATATGAGCCAATGAACGTTACCACCTTGGGGACGCAGTACAATAGGCAAGAAGGTTAATCTTGTAAGTATGGTGGTTTATGTAGATAACACTTAGGTATTTTTCTATAGAAAATAAATTAATACGGACAAATCACACAGATTGAGATAGCCCCAAAGTAAGTTCGAGACTTGTGTTATGTGATTGTGATACTAACTCAACGATACTATATTTTATAACAAATACATACATATATAACATACACAGATAAACATCCAAGACCCAGGCCAATATGAAAAAGATTATTTTCCATCTTGACCTGGCTGGGGATCGAACCCGGGCACTCACGTGTCGCAGGCTGGGGTGGTGACCGCTGCGCCACGGAGCTAGAAAAAATATGTGGGAATAAATTTAACCATCCAAAGTGATGACTGCAGTTTAAAAAAAAAACATCTTTCATCATCATTTTTATCATCAGGTCTTTTTAGTCTCCACTGCAGGAGTATGACCCTCTCTGTACTACTGGAGCCATACTTGGCCAGAGCAAATAGAGGATTTGGCCTACACTCTCCTCGCTAACCAGACGGGTTGGAGGTCAACAAAACATGTTTGCATCTTACTAATTCTTAATAATATTTAAGGATTTTTAATTCTTAGGAAGGTCTGGGGTGTCATCCTCAACTAACTGTCCGGTGGTTGAGATATGGCATCGGGTACGCACGCCCGGCTCTTACCCGTTACTTGCCCATTTATCCGAAGTACTATTACAATACCTTCATTCCCTTCCCAAGTCCAACAAATTCCCATCCTTCCCCAGCTTAAAATACCTCCGATGGGCAGCAGCACAAAAAGCCAGAGAAACTGCGCTTGCCAATCCACCTGCCAAGCGTGGTGAGTATGGGAATATCCTTCCATGGAACGAAGAATCCTTAGGAGAGGCCTTTGCCTCTCCTAAGGATTCTTAAATCCAACAGTGGACATCTTAAGACTGTTATGATGATAATGATAATGAATTCTTAGTATGTATTTCTCTCTCACGTAAACGGTTTCTCGGTTGCCTCCTCAGCTATAATGCATCAGAACCCGGAATTATACCTTATAACATTCATATCTATACTAATATTATAAAGAAGAGTTTGTTCGTTTGAATACGCTAATATCAGGAACCACTGGTTCAAATTGGAAAATATTTTTTGTGTTGGATAGTCCAAGGCTATAAAACATCACGCTGCGACCAATAGGAGCAAAGCATCAATAAAAAATGTTTTGAAAAGGAGGGAAAATTAATCACCAAACTAATTAATCATAATAACAGAAATAGCCGCGGACGAAGTCGCGGGCAATAGCTAGTTGTCATATAATCTACTAGCTTTTGCCCGCGGCTCCGCCCGCGTCAATGTCGATCCCTCGGGAATAGTACTTTTTCCCGGGATAAAAGGTAGCCTATGTCTTTCTCCGTACTCCAGAGTACTTGTATGCAAAATTTTATGATGATCGGTTCAGTAGTTACGGCGTGAAAGCGTAACAAACAAACAAACAAACAAACTCACTTTCGCATTTATAATATTATTATAGTAAGGATAAGGATAAGGATAAGGATGAAATGCCGGTCGCCTGATTGACACCAACCTTCTTTGGGCACGGCCAGACTGCAAACAAATATTTGTAAAAATGAAGAACAAGTATTTGGGAATCAACAGAGTGCTCCTGTGGTCAAAGACAATCTGTGGTATAGCAGGCTTGCGTGTTAACTTCTGCGGAACCGAGGCCTTCATTATTCTTATCATCACTACATAGTATAAAACAAAGTCGCTTCCCGCTCTCTGTCTGTCCCTATGTATGCTTAGATCTTGAATACTACCCAACGGATTTTAATGCGGTTTTTTAACGCAGAACAAACCGAGTGATTCAAGAAGTTATATAGATAGTTTATCGCTACCGTGCGAAGCCGGGGCGGGTCGTCATTTATTTATACCTAATATTATTAACTAGCTGTTGCCCACGACTTCGTCCGCGGCAATTTCTGATACTATGATTAATTCGTTTTTTTATTAGTGTAGATGAATAATTTTCCCCCGTTTTCAAAACATTTTTTATTGATGGTTCGCTCCTATTGGTCGCAGCGTGATGTTTTATAGCCTAAAGCCTTCCTCAATAAATAAACTATCCAACACAAAAATAATTTTCCAATTTGGACCATTAGTTCCTGAGATTAGCGCATTCAAACAAACAAAATCTTCATCTTTATAATATTAGTATAGATGTTACATGTAATTTATGAATGGATTTTAATGTACCTTTTACCTTTTTTTTAACACCAGAATAGCATATAAGCTAAATATACATGGGTGTAATCAATTAATTGTTGAATAAGAATTCTCTGTTGTAAGCTTTTTAAAAAGCTCAGTACTTTACAAGCTATTACATCCACTAACAATGATATTAAAGAAAATTGGACAACTCCAGCGTACAATAACCGCACATGGCCGTCATAGGCAATAACTACCACACTTCCCCGCCCTCCGGAAATTAACATTTTCTAAAGCGCTTGCAAATGAAGGCGCATACACATTGGAATGACTTTTCAAAGGCCTTTGTTACATCTACATTCCTCAAAAAATGATACACATTAATAAAACGTTTTCGCTTCCACGCTATTTGCTTAACACTCGATCTGAGCTCAATAAAGGCGCCAAGATACGGTGGAATTTGATAGATATTCATAATGCAAAGAAGCACAATCAGATTTTCATTGGCGGCCGCGTCGCCGGCGAAGAAGGGAGAAATGAATACTTATTGCGAAAATGAAGCGCGATTAATGAACGGCTCCTTGGAAGCGATCGGCCGCGATTTAATTCCCTTCGAAAAATATTCAATAAGCGAAACCCCCGATGATCGGCAAACAGGCGGAGCTGGAAGCCAGTGAAGGAGAAAAATTGCACTGGAAATAAAGATTTAGCAAACGACGCTGGATGGAATATTTTAAGTAGGGCTTCTTATTGTGAAAGGCGATTCTTTGGAAGTGCATTATTTCAGATCTTGGAACGCTTAATTACGATGCGCAGCGTGGCGCAAAAACAAAGAGAAGTATAATTTTAATATTGCACAAAGACGTGAAAACCTATCCTTACTAATATTACAAATGCGGAAGTGAGTTTCTTTGTTTGTATCACTTTCACGCCTTTACTACTGAACCGATGAAATTTTGCATACACGTATTCGGGATACGGAGAAGGACATGGGTACATTTTATCCCGGGCAAAAGCACTGTTTATATAAATATAAATTATAGATGTGCTAAGATGCACATCTCAGTTTTTTGTGCAACAACTCTGTTTAAAACGGTGACATTAGCTTACTGTCTGTGACTTGTTACTATTTGTAGAATGTTAATTAGTATGGAACATTCATTAGCAATCGTTGATGTTGCCAACTCATCGCGTCGATACCGCCAATAATTCATAGTTAGAGAATGTTATCAGTTTTTAAAAGACAACATTACGTCATCATATCAGCCGCAAGAAGTCCACTGCTGGACATAGGCCTCCCCCAAGGATTTCCAATACGACCGGTTGGAAGCGGCCTGCATCCAGCGTCTTCCTGCGACCTTAGTCAGGTCGTCCGACCATCTGGTCGGTGGGTGTCCGACGCTGCGCTTGCCGGTACGTGGTCGCCATTCGAGAACCTTTCTGCCCCATCGGCCATCGGTTCTGCGCGCTATGTGCACCGCCCACTGGCACTTCAAAGAGATTCGATCTCGCAGAGAAACACCGAGCATAGTCCTCTCCATAGCTCTTTGAGCGACCTTGAGCTTTCTTATGAGGCCCATAGTAAGGGACCACGTTTCGGACCCGTAAGTCATCACTGGTAACACACATTGATTATAGACTTTCGTCTTCAGGCACTGAGGTATTTTGGACGAGAAGACATGGCGGACCTTCCCGAACGCTGCCCAACCGAGTCGGGTTCGTCGAAACACCTCGTCCTCGAAGCTGGAACTGCCAACCTGGATCAATTGACCCAAGTAGACATATTGGTCCACAGCTTCAAGGACGGAGTTCCCAACAAATACCGGTGAAGGCACAACATGGACATTCGACATTATTTTCGTCTTGTCCATGTTCATTGTGAGGTCATTGAGCATGGTACTTAAGTCCTCCAGCGTCTCCGCCATAACAACGATATCATCGGCAAATCGAAGGTGAGTGATATACTCGCCATTGATGTTGATGCCAAGTCCTTCCCATTCCAGGAGCTTGAAAGCATCCTCCAGAGCAGCGGTGAACAGTTTCGGAGATATGACGTCTCCCTGTCTCACACCTCGCTGCAATGGTATAGCCTTCGTGCTCTGCTCCTGTACTCGAACTGACATGGTGGCGTTGCTGTATAAGCACTTCAACACTTCGATATACCGATGGTCGATGCGGCATCGCTGGAGGGACTGAAGCACGGCCCATGTTTCGACCGAATCAAAGGCTTTCTCATAGTCCACAAACGCTAAGCATAATGGCCGGTTATACTCTCTGGTCTTCTGTATAACCTGCCGCTATGGTACTGTAGCCTTTTCGGAAACCGGCTTGTTCGGGAGGCTGGAAAGCATCGAGCCTGTACGTGAGACGATTCGTGATCACCCTCGAAAACAGCTTATAGACGTGGCTCAGGAGTGTGATGGGTCTATAGTTCTTCAGTAGAGTATTATCACCCTTTTTGAAGAACAAAACCACCACACCCCTGTTCCACGCCTCCGGCGTAATGCCCTCGAACAGAACGGAATTAAAGAGCCTCTGAAGGACTTTCAGTACCGGCGTTCCGCCCGCTTTCAGAAGCTCTGCTGTAATTCCGTCCTCGCCCGGCGCCTTGTTGTTCTTTAGCTGTTTGAGGGCAATCCTAATCTCGTACAGGCTGATGTCCGGGATGTCTTCGGTATAGTGACGGGTTAGCTTGGCTCTCGGATCTTTGGCCAAGCTGACAATGGGTTTGGCTATTGAGGTATAAAGCTGCCCATAAAACCTCTCGATCTCTCCCAGCACCTCGGCCTTTGTCGACGCCACGCTGCCGTCCTTCGGCTTCAGCTTCGTTAATCGACTTTGCCCAATAGACTCCACTCTTGCGAACACTTTGGAGCCCTTATTTTGCTCTATCGTCTCCTTAATACGCTCGGTATTGAAGGAGCGAATGTCGTGTCGCAAGGACTTTTGGATTCGTCTATTGAGCTGCCGATGCACGTTTGCGTCTTCGGAGGTCTGCAGCGGCGTGGAGCGTCGCGCGGCCATCAACTCCTGGGTCTGGGGCGAGATCTTTTGAGGTTTGTATTTGGGGCAGGACCTAAAAAACTTTGATTCCACCGCTTGGACAGTTTCCACAAACCCATTGTTTAGCTCGTCCACTGTAACGCAATTCTTCAGGCAATCAAAGCGATTTGATTGAGAGCCAGTTGGAAATTGTCGACATTCTGGATATGGATCGGTGATGGTCGGAGCGTAGACTTCATCAAGCGAGTCCTCTCTCGTCTGAGATTGATATTCACGATGCCTCTCACGATTCGGTGATCGCTACCGGTTTTAATCCTATTGATCACAGAGACATCTTTGAATATCTCTCTCCTCGTCGACAAGATGAAGTCTATCGTTTTTGACAGGGGGTTGGTCTCTTCTGCTGGGGCCCATCCAAGTCCATTTTCTATGAGGCGGCTTCTGGAAGAAAGAGTTCATCGCATAGAGTCCCTCTTCTTCCAGGAAATCAGCCAGCCTATGGCCCCTGTCATTCCGTTCTCCACATCCAAATTGTCCCTCTGGACTCTCCATCGCTCCGCTTACCAAGTATTGCGTTGAAGTCCCCCATAACAATCGTAAAATAGGTTTCGGAAGCGTGTATGGCCCAACTAATTTCCTCATACACCACTTTCACCTCTTCATCTGAGTGTTTCCCGGTCGGCATATATACCTGTACTACCTTCTTCAACAAGTATCTTTTAGATACTCTGAGTATCAGGTATATTACCCTGCTGGAAACACTTTCGATGTTTACAACGTTGTTGATGAGGGACTTGTGGACGAGAAACCCGACACCATGCTGTGACTTTTTAAAGTCACCCTCCCGGTGATAGAGTAGGTTACCAGACTTCAGGGTTGTCGTGCCCTCTCCCTCTCTTCGGACTTCAGACAGACCCACTATGTCCCATCGTAACCTACTCATCTCCTCTTCCACTTCCTCGACCTTCTCGTCTAGCCTCATTGTGTGAATGTTGTGTGTTACCAGGGCCAGACTCTGTTGGGGGTGGTAGCCGGATCTCTTCCGGAGATTTTTTCGCACCCCCTGCCCCGCCGTTACCGTGACCGCTACCGGAGTCAGGAATAGCGGGGCCGCCGGGGACTGGGGACCTTGGTGTATTGTGTCTATTCATTGGGGGGTTTTGCCATACTCACCACGCTTGGCAAACGGGTTGGTGAGCGCAGTTAATTTGGCTTATCGGTTATCGGTTCCGACGCTGCTGCCCATCGAAACCACTTTTAAGCGTGGGAAGGGAAGGAATTTATTGTGCTAAGGGAACAGGAAAAGGTATTTGGGATGCTACTTGCTCGGAAGGATTGGGGATAAGAAAGTAGCAGCT
This sequence comes from Elegia similella, assembly GCA_947532085.1. NCBI lineage: Eukaryota > Metazoa > Arthropoda > Insecta > Lepidoptera > Pyralidae > Elegia > Elegia similella. The sequence continues at coordinate 11,099,345 of OX383935.1, read as the reverse complement.
CGGGGAGGCCGGGCGCGCGTACCCGATGCCATACGTATAATCACCGGACTGGCAATTAAGTATGACACCCCTGGCCAAACAACATTACGTAACATTTACTAACATGGCAACATAGCCAGAGGGTGCCATTCGCAACTGCCTGACCGGTGGTTGCAGATAATGGCTACGGGCACGCGCGCCCGGCTGCGTATAGAAAAGCTCATTCAGTACGTCCCCCATGGCCTAAGACATAGAGTAGAATAGGACCACTCTTAGTCGTCCCATGGAGGTAAGTAACGTAAGAGGCGACTTAGGAAATACAAGCTAAACAAAACTTATAAACATCAATGAGACCTCTCCAATCCGTCTGGCCAGCGAGGAGAGGGTAGGCCAAATCCTCTGTCTGATCTGGCCAAGTATGGCTCCGGTAGTACAGAGAGGCAAAGATCTGATGATGATTACTTATATTGGATTCTCCTCCGATTTCTATTTTATTCCATTTTAGTATATCTAGAAGTGAAAGGGAAGAGTAGCCTATGCTCAGCAGTGGGCGGAAGACGGGCTGAGATGATGATGATATTTTAATCAGTCTCTTAGAACTGGCATATTCCCGACACGTTGGAAAACTGCGCACATAGTCCCCATTTTTAAGTCTGGAGACAGATCTGATTGTTCTAACTACAGAGCAGTCAGTATACTTTCAATAATGGCTAAAGTTTTTGAGAGTGCCGCATATGATCACTTATATAATCACATAAAACCTTCTCTCTCGGAAAATCAGCACGGATTTTGAAGAATAAATAAAAAAAGAAAAGGATTGGTGCCTAGACAACAATATGAGCTTAAGTATTAACAAATGCTCTGTTATCTCCTTTACAAAAAAGAAGAAACACAAGATCTATTTCAACTACAGTATAGGTTCCGAATCTCTCAAGAGAGTGGCGATAGTGAGAGACCTCGGTGTCATATTTGATGAAATGTTGACTTTCAAACATCACTTTGAGTCTATTGTTGCTAAAGGCTTCCAAATGCTTGGGTTTATAACTAGAAGCACGATCCATTTCAAAAAACCTGACACTTTCATCCATCTATATTATAGTCTTGTTAGAAGCTGTTTGGAATATTGTTCTGTGATTTGGTCCCCGAACTACCAGGTACATTCAGACAGGATAGAGAGTGTGCAGAGAAAGTTTCTTAAAATATTATGTTTTAGAACTGGCAAGAAGCGTAAGTTGTCCGCATATGCAGATAAGTTATGTCATTTTAACCTTACTTCTTTGGAATCTCGTCTAAAGCAACAAGATCTCATATACTTACATAAAATAATTCACTTCAAAATTGAGTCCCCGTATTTATTATCTTTGCTTAAATTCAACACTAAACATCTCACTAGAACTCGACGTAAAATCTTTATACTTGCATCCTACAAAAACAACACCTCATTCTATAATCCAATTATTCGCATGTGTCGTTATTATAATGAACTATATATGGAAAAAATGCAATTGACATTTTTGCAGTATACAAAACCAATACTTTTAAAAATCAAATTAAACGTATCCTCCACTGATCATTCATTTACATATATTTTCTTTAATTTCATTACCTAGTTACAATAGTTTTATATAATTTAAGAACTGTATGGCAAAATTATAACTACATTTTAGGCTGTGGCCATTTTACTACTTGTTTGTACTGGTGTGTGGAACTATGTTTTCAAGTGCATGTCATGTTGTGTGTACGCGTTTTAGGGTATCAATCTGGCGCAGAACTTATGTATATTACCTTCATTGTGATTTTTGTTGATTGTAACCTGTTGTGTATACCTAAGTAAATAAATAAATAAATAAATATCTAAGAGAGAAAGAAGAATGAAAAAAAATGTTTATATGGCACATATAGGTAAAAACAATACAAACGCTACATCAATTTTGTACCAAAATGGTCGTCCCCACTAAGCGTATACCGTGGTGTAGGCCACGACGCTGGTCTTCTTTGGATACCATGCTAATTTAAAAAATAAAATCAAAACTAGTAAAAAATAGAAAATTAAAATAAGTCGGTAGTACTACAACACTATATCCAGAACCTCACGATAAATACCTACGTTACGCCTGTACAATAGATTATTTTACACATCTTATTGTAGCAAATAAGTACATAGACTTACCTACTTAATAACGTTATTATCCCCTGACTTCCACCCACTTCAGTTTTCACAAAAGCGAAACCATCTATTATACTCCATTGTGGAAGCCTACAATACGCTAAGTTTATTCTTATAAGATAAGTACCTAATCCAAGAGCCTGAAAAATGTACTCTAATTTACATTAGAAAAAGCGCAGCTGTTCCATTCAGGCCTAGATGTGGGCAATTTGATAGATAAGGCCTGAGGGGTGGAGAAATTCAAAGTTAGATATTGTGATCAAGTTACCTGCGAGATTGTGTAATGTAAACACATGAGTCGCTAACTTTTGTGTGAAAATAAAATATATTGTTTAGTTATTACTCATTGTATACAATACAGGATGTTTAATTCATTAGCAAACGTTTAAGGAGTGATTCAGACCACGAATATGACCAATTTTCATTGTTGGACCAACTTCGACATCGTGAAAAAATAAAAAAGTGGAATAATCTACTTGGTCAAAATCTATGGAACAGCTGATTTCTTTTTTGCAATTTCAGAGTTGGTCCAATAGTGAAAGTTGTTCAGATTCGTGGTCTGAGTCACTCATTAAACGTTTGCTAATGAATTTTCCTGTATGTAAAGAAAACCCTGTCCGATCCTTGAAGGAGTGATTCAGCCCTTCGATATGAACAACTTTTCCTATGGGACCAATTATGGGAACATAACATTTTTTTGACGTTCCCATTAAAATTGACCGGACAGCCGAACATTTTTGTTTGAAAATGACAATTTTTAGGAAAAAACGGAACACTTATATGATTACTTGGCTATCCGTCTGTCTGTCTGTCAAGACCTTTTTCTCAGGAACGTGTGGCGCTGTGATCTGTAGGAACGCCTACAGATCACAGCGCCACTAGTTACATTTAATAATCTCGTATTCACATAAAAGCACTTACACAATTTGAAATTGATCAATGCCAGATAAAGCTATGTTTCAAAGTATGTAAAAATTCTGCGGTTCATATACCCGATACCGGAAGAATTGAGAAAACTTTTCTGTACATTGAATAGAATTCAATCGACGCGGCTTGCAATACGAGTTTCTGCTGAGTAAAGGATAGCTACAATTTCTATTGCCATTTGCAGCGTACGAACAGTTTTGATTTACTTTAAATCAACATCGCATTATTTCTACACTAGCTGTTGCCCGTGGCTCTGGTTAATGTCGATCCCACGGGAACAGTACTTTTTAGGGTTCCGTACCTCAAAAATAAAAAAACGGACCTCTTATTGGATCACTTGGTTGTACGTCTGTCTGTCTGTCTGTCAAGACCTTTTTCTCAGGAACGCATAGAGGTATCAAGCTGAAATTCATATCAAATACTTAAGTGTACTGTCCTTTGGAGCTGTAAAAAAATCAAACTTCTACGCCAACGCAATCAAAAAGTACAGCTGGTTATGCCGCAAATTTTCGTGTTTTTCGACATTCGCAAGGAAAACAAAACCAACAGGGTACTTCCCATGAACTCAGAATCTTAAAATTTGGTACGAAACAACGTCTAATAACACTGATAAACGAAAAATTTGCGAAAAGCATTAATTTAGAGTTACATCATATTATAAAAATATTTTTAGTAATTTCAAACTTATTAAATATAATGTACGGTACCCTTTATGCGCGAGTCCGACTCGCACTTGGGCGGTTTTTTTTTGGATAACTCCCATACAAGTAAAGAGGGAGTCAATTATTTTTCGCGACTCACTCAACGTGTGGGTGTTGTTAGTAGGTCTTATAATTGTGAGCTTGTGAAAATAATTTTTCGATTTACGCATCCGTTTCTAAAATATTTGGTCATAAGGAGCAAATTTTTATTTATGTCAAGTGCTTTTCCTACCTCCATATTTTATAAAGATAACTGCAGTAAATTTTTTCAAGAAAAACTCAAAAATAAACTTACTTATTACAACTTTATTACATATCTTTTAGAGCTTTAACAACACAAATATCGTACAACAACTGATTTTGCAGCTTAGTCCACGCTTGAGCTGCGGTCTCTTCTACCGACACCAGAGCATTTCTTAAACTCTCATCCTCCGCAATCAATTTCGTGTGCAGCTTCAAGAACAAACTCAAATATGACTGAGCTAACTCAAAATCTTTATTACTGCTCATCATAACTTTTATCATACCAAGATAATGATGCATTACTTCTACGGAACCACCAGAATCCAGAGCCATGCTTGTAACCTCTGCCTCGATCGCTGCTGGAGACAAATTCTTCAACTTTTCTATACATTCCAGGTAGTTATCATCTTCTTCACTCTGCACTAATTTCTTCGCAAATGCTGTTAAAGTAGATAGTGAATCAGGTATTAACAATTTAGTATTACTATCTTTGTCCTTTTCTAAATCAAATTCTAATTGGAGACTTGGTATCGTCGGTAGGAAGAATGGCGCAGATTTAGGTACGGTTAGAGGCGTTTTCGGCTTATTTCTTTTTTTCACTATATCTAAATGCAGTAAGTTCAACCAACGAGAGGTCGGTTGGTCTGACAGAGTGATGAGCTCTGCGCTGATTTGTTCTGGAGATTTATATTCTGGTTCGTCTCCTAGGTCAATTACGCCTATGTCTTCTATGGCGGGTTTCTCGGGAACTGTTGCCGGTAAACCTGAACAAAGAAATAAGAATATTAAATTATGTACTAAGACATAAGAATTGGTTCAAATTTTGCTCTTGTAAGTAATTATGAGCAAAATTATGAATTTCCTTCACTTACAATCTTTCGATATTACTTATAAACCACGCATCGTAAGTATGTGTAAACGGAACACTATTTTCCAAACGCACATAAAATAAGTACACAATTTATTTTAATGTTAAAAATGTTTGTTTTATTGTGTGTAAGTGGTCAAATACTGGTCTCAGAAAAACAAAAACAAACAACAATGTTCTTCTGTTCTGTTTGACGTTTAAAACAGAAATAAAAAAGTGTCCAAAACACTATTCGGATAACGGTAACAGGGACTTACTTCTATAATATTAGTCTGACTTACGTCTATAATATTAGTAATATTAGTAACGTCTATATTAATACTAGTACTGGTGACCGTAATACAGGTTTTACAGAAACCTAGCATGGGCGCCAGTTCTCCATATGTTTATAGTTAGTCAATATATAATATTTTTTACATTTCGTAGTTATCTTGTTCATGTCGTAGTTATAATATTTTTTGGAGAAAAGTAAAAGTTATTTATTATTATTAGTAACTACGACGTAGCGCTTGTCAAATATATGATATCATCCAGAGGTACTATCAATGATGCAAATATCCGTTCCGAACGGCCACATGTTTGCGAGGCGGCAGCCTGCTTTTCTGAGCATACCCGTGTCTAGGACCAATCTAATGGATGTTGCCCCTTTGTCACGAGCAATAAGAATAATAAACGCTATTTGGAACAAGCAGATAAGTTTAAAGAGAGTCTGCAGCAAATTATGTTTGTAGTACTAAGTACATAGAATCTGAGAATGTAAAATTATAATGTTAGTTCGAGTTACATACATATAACATCATTTTGGTGTAAAACTGCTTTGATGTTATGATGTCAATTATCCTTACTAATATTATAAATGCGAAAGTGAGTTTGTTTGTTTATTTGTTTGTTTGTTTGTTTGTTTGTTTGTTTGTTTGTTTGTTACGCTTTCACGCCGTAACTACTGAACCGATCATCATGAAATTTTGCATACAAGTTCTCTGGAGTGCGGAGAAGGACATAGGCTACCTTTTATCCCGGGAAAAAGCACTGTTCCCGAGGGATCGACATTGACGCGGGCGGAGCCGCGGGCGAAAGCTAGTAATAAATAAATAGAATAAACTTACGCAATGTCGGAATGCCATCTGCCCTATCGATCGGTTTCAGGAAGACACGTTCGTAGAGGAGTCTGTTGGCCCACAAGAAAACCCCAAGTTCCCCAACGTGCGTGGTGGCCAGGAAGTCTCCCGTGGGTGACATGCTGAGGGAAGTGCATGGTCGTTCCACCTTTTGAAATAAATTAATTGAACGTGAGCACAATCTTCCATTATAGTTGGGGAGAGTGAAACAGATGATGACATTGAAGTGAGACAAACACACAGAGGCTCTGGATATTAACTAAAATGGGGATCTGCCGTAGCTCTTTTTATTACGAGACCACATCACCAGGGTGTAACAGAAGCGTTGCGGGCCTTTCAAGGAGTTGGGCTGGAAGGATGGACCTCCGACTCTCACACTCGCATAGAAACGGTAAAGCTTCTACTCAAACTTCGATTTTCTTTTCTGGCCCTTTAGCTTTTATTATTTGTTGTCATAGCGACAATGAATACATACATTGTTAGAAAATGTCCCGTGTTTCGCCGTGTGGTTTCCGGCAGCGTAGAATAGGACCACTCCATAGTCGTCCCATGGATGTCGTATGAGGCGACTTGGGAACTACAAGCTAAACAAAAGTCATAAACATCAATGAGACCTCTCCGACCCGTCTGGCCAGCGAGGAGAGTGTAGGCCAAATCCTCTGTATGCTCTGGCGAAGTCTGGCTCCGGTAGTACAGAGAGGGTCATGCTTCTGCAGTGGAGACTAAAAAGAACTGATGATGATGATGAGAAAATGTCAAGTCTCTACCTATTTTGGTTCGGTAGATACCTTTGACAGACGGACGGACATCGGAGGCTAAATAATAGGGTCCCGTTTTTGCCCTTTGGGTACAGAACCCCAAAAATTATTGTGTTGCATATAAAAAAACGGACACGTATAATCATATAGATACTTACAGAGAATATATCGACGAGTTGCGCGCTAGGTATATCCCAGGTGCAAACAGTGCAATCCATTGAAGTGCTAATTAACCACCTGCAAATAAATAATAGACTCGTCAAACTATGATTAAATCAGCCGTGCAACCCAAATGAGACTGATTAGTTGGGAATTGCAAACAGTAATTACATTTCCGAATAGGTTGCGTCCGCGGTTTTGTTCGTTTTATTTTGAATAATAATAAATATGATGTGTTGAAAGGTTCTTTGCATTCAAATTGCTATTCCAATATACTCTTATTGAATTAAGAAATTAAATATGGTGAAAAAATTCCACGCGGGCAGAGTTTGAACCACCTTAGATCTTTCTGCGACCTAAGGTCGGTTATTTTTGAATAATAAGGGAATAAAAATTATTTTTTATCTGGCTCATTTGTTTAGTCACAAATTTTCTTAAAATTATGTCGGTAACATTTACATTTGAATTAAAAATTCAGTTTGACGAGATACTTTTCATTATTTAACCGACTTTAAAAAAGGGGGAGGTAATCTATTGGGTTCTATGGTTCTTTTTTATTAAGTACATATGTTTGATACCTCACAACTCCGTCATTTACGAACCGATTTGAAAAAAATATTTCTGATAGGTATGCTTTCCAATTGGTCCCATGTAAGTTTCATTAAAATCAGTTCAGTAGTTTGATTTAAGTCGGATTTTTATATGAAAGATTGTTTTATATAAGTTGTAGCATGTTATTCAGTTACTACCAAGACCAAAGTAATGACTTATAGGTCAAAAACCAGAATAATGCCTATTCTGGTTTTTGACCTATAAGTCATTACTTTGGTTTCCTAAAAAATACCATTTAAAATAATTAATTATACACAGATTACCGAAAAATATTATATAAGTATTTTTTCTTTTTTCTATCAAACAAAAGATGATAAAGATAAAGCGCATTAAAGTTCAGGATTGGGGGCTCACGACGCAACAGGCCGGTAAAAAGTGTACCGGATAGTGACGTCACGCGGAACTTTAACGGGCTATATCCTATATCTTTATAAAATTTTGTTTGATTGAAAAAAGAAAAAATACGTATCTAATAGTTTTCGATCATCTATAAGACGGAATAATTATTTTAAATGGTATTTTTTGGAAACAAGCCTATTGAGGTGGACGATCCGGAGATATAACTAGGCGAATTCCTATACCTGGGCCAGATAGCGTAGATAAAATGTAGGATAGGGAGATCAAACGAAGGGTTTAAAATGCTTGGAAAATCTTCTGGTCCATTAGTGACATAATAAATAAACAAGAAATCGACATTACCATACTAATTTCCCAGGTGGTTACACACTTTCGTATAGAAATGTTTCTTTTTTTTCTTATGTGACTGTTATTTTAATTTAATTTCTTTTTTTAACCAATACTCTCCCACTGCTGGGCAAAGGTCTCCCCCTTTTTCTTTCAAACTTCCCTATTTTGTGCCACTTCAGACCATTTCTTTTCATGGCTCGTGATATCATCACACCAGCGCTGTTTTCATTTCCATTTCTAATTCCCGCCAACACGCGCTGGACCAGCGCGGCGGAGTATGGTCCATACCCCCCTCATTTCATAGATAGAATTTCATTATACTATAGTGATATTGTAAAGCACAGGATATGTATACGTATACACAAAAAAAAATTCGAATATCTGACGGCTAGCAGCCCATCACATTTTGATTCCGTTTTACACCTATCACCAACATGATAAACGAGGCTCTTTAGGTCTTAAAGACCTAGACTCTGTCAACATCGTAAGGGAAAAAGACATGATACTATGATTGAATGAATGTTTTTTTTAAGTTATTTTTGTATTTATATTAGGATGCACAGTATTCCTCAGTCAGGGTCATATTCATGCAAACGGCAGTATTCATCAGGCCCCCGTCATATCCCTACATGGCCGCCGTCCCAAGTCCCGCGCCTTCATACAATGACGCGCTCAACGAGCTCTTCATTGTGAGACACTTGTGTGAATGATGTTCGAGCCGTAACGAAAAGGAAAATACGGAGAGAAAAAAGGGACACCAAATGGTTTCTCGTAGATGGCATCGAATGAACAAAACTGAAGTGGGTACGCTGTTTGTTATATTGATTGGATTCTAATGGTCGTTTGAAATAAAAGTCAAACCGTTTTTGTATGAATAAAAGTTCCTAAAATAGAAATACTTGATATGTAACATTATTCTTACCTGTTGTCTTTCATACTATTCGCATTTAATTGTTTTTTGTTTTATATTTAGATATTATGTATTTAGTTTTATTAATGTTTTATTTATTTATCATGATTTGAAGTTATTTATTTTAGGATGTTTTTTGTGTTTTTGTAATGTTATATCTGCACTAATGCATTGGGGTCTTCTGTGAGAATAGTGTATGCATGAAATATACATCAATAAAAATATTACTTTGTCGCGACGTTTCGCCCCACCTGCCGAGGATCACCTGCGGGGATCAGGGGTCGAGGAAGCTCCGGCCGCGGACCTTGCCATCTACACGGAACTATAACAATACTTCGCTTGACCACCGCGGCTGTAGGCGCGTCGCATTTGTTTAGTCCCTAAATGTATTTATTTATTACACCAGCTATCCTAAAACAGTCCACTCTTTTATTTAAATACAACCAGGATCCCACAACTTAGCTTTAGAAAGAAGAAGGAGCATTATCTTTCATTTAAAAAAACAACTTTAACCATACTACGGAAAGCATAAAATCTAATCGGCTTTTAAATGAAAGGAGTTATGTGGAACCAAGGGTAACAAATATTTAAAAAACATACAACCGAATTGAGATCCTCCTCCTTTTTTTTAAGGAGGTTAATAAAACTAGTTTTGACTAGAACTACAAAGTTAACATCACGACATAACGTTGAAATAAATGAGGGAAATGCTTTTAGTCCTCATAGCTACGAATAAGTACATTCATCATCAGGTCCTTTTTAGTCTCCACTACAGGAGCACGACCCTCTCTGTACTACTAGGGCCATACTTGGCAAGAGCAGCCAGAGGACTAAGTACATAGTGAATATTAATTCTTATCCGACCATTTTTTGCCCGCTACTTTACCCGTGTAAATACAAATTAAGGTATGTTTCGTGGTCAATGTATAATCATACCTATCAACGCGATTAAACTATAATTAACGCCAAACATACAAACTAAAGAAACGGATCGACGTGGTTATAAGGACACAGATAATTATGATTACTTGAATTATAAATACGCAACGGCAACAAGCGGGCAAAAAATTGGTCCCGACTACCAAGAGGCCGAGAGGCCGTTCCGAAGAACTCTGACACCAGAATGTGCATGGTCGATTGACCGTGAACCTATACAAAATGATGATGTGGAAATATGTTAAAATATTGCATTTAACGAATTGTTCAAGCACACTTATGACGTAGCAAGTGATACCAGTAATAATATTATTTATTTTAATGTGTACTTATATATAGGTATACATAAGTACACATTATATATCCAGGATACAAAAGTATCAAATTTTTTACGCACGTACGCGCGCGGGTCGCACGCACGAACTGCGCCAGAATTAGGAAGGTGTTACGTTTCGGTAAAATAATTATGTATACCGCATTACCACTTTATTGTTATGCCCGTATATTTACTCAATATTTGTTTCGTTTATATTTAGTTTTGATTGCTCAAAACAATTATTTACGTTTACAATTTATAAATTATGAATTTCTTCTGGAATTTATGAACAATTTCTTACTTACAGTGCCAATATAAGATAATAATGTTACGCCTTCTATAACCCATCAATAATAATTACAATGTACTTAAAAAATATAAATATTCACAAATTATTAAGTCCGTGCAAACCGTCATTCTGCGGCAACGTGCCCAAAAGCTGGCAGCATCTAAAATATTAATTGTCGTTATGCTGCTGCAGCACTAGAGTGCACAGAAGTAGGTTTGCTAGTAATTTAAATACAAATTACAATCCATCGGAAATGTATGTCCAACTCACAGTTCAGTAATGTCAATAAGCGAGGTCACAAAATAACTTCTAGTACTCTTTAACTCGCGTCAGGACTCTTGTATAACATCCGATGTACCATATTTTACGCAAACAAAATATTCTGATTCTGATAACGGCTTAATGGCTTACGACGGTTAAAGTTTCGTTAGGTTCATCTTCACACCCCAAGTGTTCGATTAGATAGGTGTTGAAAGGGAGAGTGATGGTGTTATATTCTATTTTTTGCAATAATACTTCTTGTTGCATTTGTTTTACACACTGGAATCTGTATCTGGATGTGATAACGTGGTTCAAGTACTAATGCTAATCTTACCTGCTCTGTGCATCAAAAGTGATATCATTAATTTTGTTGCAATGTCCTTCGAACTTCCTCACAATGTTCATTGTGTCGATATCTACAAGGGTAATGGAGAAATCTTCGTTAGCTAGGGACAGTAATCCACTTTCTCTGTGGCACTTTGTACTGGCAACGGATTCTTCTAGTCTCATCACGTGATAAGGAGTTGTAGCTAAAATTAAAAAATAATGATAAAATAATCACTCACCCTTACAATTCGGGGTGTATAGGATAAGTTTCCCTTAGTAGCCGATCGGAACCCGGGTAAATATTAACCTAAGCACAAGTAACCACAATACTGCATAATATTTAAAGCCGACGAAAACAATTTCAACGGCATAGAGGGTAGGGAACACGACCACCCACGCGTCATACGGCATCCCCGTGCTTGTGTGTTTCAGTGTGTGAGTGGTGCATTCCTTTATGAATAAACGCGCTTGTTGCTTGTGCCGGCACACACTTAGCAATCGCATCTCACTTCAGACCCACAATAAAGTTTAACGCGAGCTGTAATTTGAGGAAGGTAAAATGACACAGATCACGGAAAATATTATGTCACTATATGGATGATATAGGTAATAAAAAAGCTACAATACAAGCGTATATAGTAATAGTTTGAAAAAACCTTATTTCTGTATTTGTAGGATAATTTTTTTTCTGCATTTATTTTTCAGAAAACGGAAACGGGGTACTTTCCACGACAGATGGCTTGACGAAATTAAAAGAATTGCAGGAAAAACTGGGCGTTAAAAGCCAGAGCCAGAAAATTTTGGAGTAAAATGGAGGAGGAAAAGAGGTACTCGAAAAGAGGTCCTTGAAAAATAAATAATATAATAAATAACAATAGATTAAGGACAACAAATTCATTATGAAGGACAATAAAACTGCTTACAATAATAATAAAAAGGAGAATTTACTTGATGCCACAGAATAAGCACTAGTATTTACGTACAGAAGTACACTTTGCAAAAGTATTCAAAGACATATCAACTCAATGTAGTTAGCGATACGGTGTAATTTAGATCGCGTCAGAACGCAGCACCATTTATACTTATAGCTCTAAACAAACGATTCATAATGCGTTGAAGTCAGTAAACACATATGACCAAACGCGCTTCGTTGCGTCAAAAAAAGTCAAAAGTAAAAGTCGATTTGAGTCAAAAAAAGTCAAAAGTTAAAGATTTTAATTCAAAACTGGATAAACGTAGCTCTTTTTGAACACCATATATTTATTTTAGTATGTGCAAAATCGAAATACTACTAGCGTTTCGGAACGACCACTGGTGAGAAGAATACGCCGAAAGAAATTCAATCCAGACTTGGTCCTTACGTTCGTTCGGCTTTCCCCTTCTCTAAGTGGTCGCCGCGCCGTAGCTATGTTTTTGATAGCGACATGGGGAGTGAGATAGGCCTGCTAGTGCCAAAATGTGTATTCACTCACCTGCTTTGAAGTGCCAGAATTTAAGAGTTTCGTCAGCCCCTGCTGTAATGATTCTCTGATTGCATAGATCTGTTTCTACACCCCTAACAGCACCCTTGTGAGCGATTTTCTTATCTTCTTTGCCATAGAAACCTCGATGTAATCCAGATTGCATGTTGAATTTGTGTACTTGTCCATTGCTATAGCCTAAAACAAAGTAACTTATTGATAAGAATATATTTTTTTTAAATTTAAACATGCTGCCTAAAATCAAAATGGAGAGAAACTATTCTTCATATCTAAAGGGAATATGGCAAATGGATTAATTTTAATATAGTACTGATGCTTTAAATAAATCTTCTGTAAGTAGATTGTAGTATTTACGAGGTTATTTACTAACTTTTTATATTTACGTCACCATTTTCATAGCTATTATGGTTGTTACTGCTATTTTTTTTCTAATATTAACAATGTTGAATATTAATGTAGTGTTAAAACATTACAAGAACGGGAATAAGAGGTTGTAGAAATAGAGGTAGACCAACGAAAAGGTTAGGATATTAGTGCATGAGAGAGGACGTGTTTTAAAAAATTGACCAAATAGAGTTGAAGTCGCGTGAAGAGGCCATAATTTTCTTCAAGTAGATAGGACTATATTTGGAGAAAATTATGGCCTATAATTAAACAATAAGTTTCTAAAATATATAAAGGTGTTACAGATGATATAGACAGGGACAGATTGAAGAGGAAAAAGACTAACATGCTGTGCCAACCTCACATAATAATGGAAAAAAATAAAAGAGGAACAAGAAGAAAACTTAAAGCCAACAATAAATTAAATAATAACAATTTACCAATAATAACAAAATTTCCACAATGTGTCACAGTCAAACATGTAGCCTCTGTTCCTTTCTCAAAGCCCTCAGGCTTCAGCTTATGCTCTCCCATGCATATTCTGTTGTACGACCATGTTGTGGCTAAGTACATGCCGTCATGAAGTGCTGCTATGCTGTCCCACTGCTTGTCTCTCTGCATGCAGGAACTTAATTGCGTGATTGGTGGCAGCACCAAATGATCCTGTTCAAGTCTCTCTAAAAATAAAATTGAAAATGTGAAGAAGTCTTGAAATGACTCAAGATTGGTGCAAATGATTCAGTTTTCTATTTATAGATCCACTAGCTTTCGTCCGCGGCTCCGCCCGCGTTAATGTCGATCCCTCGGGAATAGTACTTTTTCCCGGGATAAAAGGTAGCCTATGTCCTTCTCCGTACTCCAGAGAACTTGTATGCAAAATTTCATGATGATCGGTTCTGTAGTTACGGCGCGAAAGCGTAACAAACACACAAACTCACTTTCGCATTTATAATATTAGTAAGGATGTTAAAAAAGGATGCAAACAATTTAAATTGTCGTGTACATGTTCTTCTTCTTTTATTTCTTCGGTATTGCTTTCTGTTTAATTTTATTTTGATTTGTATTCTGACAATTTAATTCCTAGACTTAAATTTAAAATTGAAACTTGCTGTATATTTGCATGTCACTATTGGTAAAATATGCAGAACTGTATTTATTTATTTTAACACCATATTCTGTACCATACTTTTACACAAATAAATATTCTGATTCTGTATTCATAACACTCTCTGGAAATTCCCTCATCTGGTCTGACCAGTCTTGGCATCTAACACACTTAACATTGGCTCACTTTAACAAAAATTAAGCCAATTTTTAACAATCTGATTCTGTAATTATTTATGACTAGCTTTCGCCCGCAGCTCCGCCCATGTCTATGTTGATCCCACGGGAATAGTACTTTGTCCCTCTCCGTACTCCACAAAAACATGTATGCAAAATTTCATGATGATCGGTTCAGTAGTTACGGCATGAAAGCGTAACAAACAAACAAACTCACTTTCGCATTTTTTTATATTAGTAAAGTAAGGATAAGGATGCTAGGTGTTATGTATTGATTAGTACATTATCAATGTGACAGTTGGATATTCTAAGTGTGGGTACTTTGTTAATAAATTAGTTATGTTTCGACCTACAACTTGGTGGTATCTTTTAATGGCGACGTGGTAAAATTAATATAATTTGCGTGCATAATGGCGTCTAATATTGTTAATATTGTGTTTCCTGGACAGTTTAATACAAAGACTGATAAGTGGTGTGAATATAAGGAACAACTGCTGTGTGCGCTCACTGCGTCGGGCGTCGGTAACGATGCCGACACAGCGCGTGCCATTTTCCTGTCACAATGTGGAAAAGACACTTATTCGCTAATTGCGTCATTGTTAGTGCCTAACAGACCTACTTGTGTTAGTTTTCAGGACATTTTAACAGTGTTAGATACTTTTTATGAACCTGAAGTGAATGAGATTCTACAGGCGGGAAAATTTCACAATCGAAAACAGTTGTCGAATGACAGCATTCAGGATTACGTTGGAGCGATAAGTTTGTTAGCCGCCAAGTGCAATTTCACTGATTTAAAGCGCCAGTTGCGAGACAGACTAGTGTTAGGTGTGCGTAATGATCGTCTGCGTCGTGATATGTTGAAGACGAAGGATCTCAGTTATGAGAAGGCCTTTCAGATGTGCCTCAACTACCAGACGACGTTCAGGGATTTGTATCCAAATGAGAATACTAGTACTGATGGTTCGAAACTAACTCCGTCCAGTGTCACGGAATCGATGGACATTGACAAAATTCTGTTGTCAAAATCAGGATGTCGGCACTGTACAGGCCAACATAAACCTGGGGAACGTTGCACATTTATGAAAGCAAGATGCTATCGCTGCAGGAAGTATGAACATATTGCGCCTGCGTGTACCAAGAAGTCTGGACAAGTGCATCAGTTGGAAAGTGGTGATTCAAATGCTGCTAGTAGCTCAAACTTGATTGACAATTTGCCACAAGCTGGTTCAAACACAGGATATATGACAGGCATTCACAGCTGCTCTGATCATCATCTACAACCAATTAAGGTGAAAGTAGTCATCAATGGAGCCCAGCTTATCATAGAAGTCGATTCCGGGGCTTCTAGGTCTATTATCTCTGAGGCAACTTACCAAACTCTATGGAAAGCACCACCACCACTGAAGACAACAAACTTAAGATTAGTGACATGGACCAGTGACCCGTTGAGGGTGTTGGGCATAATCCAAGTTTGTGTGGAGCTCGGCAATAAGGAAGCTCAGTGCTCATTAGTGGTTGTGTCAGGCAAGGGACCAAGCCTGTTAGGTAGGGACTGGTTCCAGCCTCTAGGACTAGAAGTGGCAGGGTTATGTTGGACTCAGAATGAAACTAAAAACTTTGTGAGTGATTTTCCTGACTTATTCAAGGAGACATTGGGTGAATATAATAGTCCGGAGGTGTCCTTAACTCTTCGCAAGGATGCTTCGCCTTGATTCCTTAAGGCTCGACCGGTGCCATTTCCTTTGAAGAAGCAGGTAGAAGATGAGTTTAGACATATGGTGGATGCTGGTATTCTAACGCCCGTGACCTACTCTAAGTGGGCAACACCACTACGCATTGTTAAAAAGGATGATGGCTCACTCCGTATATGTGGGGATTATCGGTCAACAGTTAATGTAATATAAAAAAAAAAGTAAAATAAACAGTTAGAGGGTATGTGTCAGGATCAACAGCCATTATTGAAGTGGAGGGAAAGTGTTTACCAAACTAGATTTGAAGCTGGCGTATATGCAGATGAAGGTTGATAAATAAATAAATAATAAATAATATATTTTGATAAAGTTGATAAAGACACTTTGTTGCTGTTAACCCTCAATACACCGCTAGGGCTGATAAAAGTTAACCGTCTGGCCTTTGGTATCAATGCTGCACCAGGTATATTTCAGCGAGTGATGTCAACAGCTCTTGCTGGCATGGAGGGAGTGGCATGTCTGTTAGATGATATAGCCATCTCTGGGAAGAATAGAGAAGAACATCACCTACGACTGCATATGGTACTTCAGAAATTAATTGAAATGGGTTTTAGGTTGAATCTGAAGAAGTGTGTGTTTGCTTCTAACAGTATTCAGTTTCTAGGCCATTTGATTGATGCAGAAGGGTTACATCCATCACCAGCTAAGGTCAAAGAAATCAAGGAGAAGCCGGCACCAACTGATAGAGAATCGCTTCGTGCCTTTTTAGGATTATATAATTTTTATGAGAAGTTTTTAGTGAATAAGGCCCATTTATTGGAACCACTGTACCGCCTCCTTGAGAGTAAAAGACCGTGGGTTTGGGGTGACCATGAGCAGAGAGCATTTGACATAGCTAAGGATCTGTTGTCATCAGACTTAACCTTAGTGGGCTATGATCTAAATAAGGAGCTTATATTAATAACAGATTCATCCAGTTATAGTCTGGGCGCAGTTTTGGCCCATATTATGGCAGATGGATCGGAGAGGCCGGTGATGATGGCTTCAAGAACTTTACAGCCTCATGAGCGAAGATACGGTCAAATTGATAAAGAGGCTTTGGCTATTATGATTGGATTAACAAAATTTCATGAATTTTTGTCTGGTCGTAAATTTTGTATAATAACTGACCATAAGCCTTTGATTGGTCTTTTTAATCCTCATAAACCGATCCCTGGTCAGATTTCTCCTAGAATGTTGCGCTGGTCTCTCAAACTTGGATGTTATGAATATGAAATCAAATACCGAGCTGGTAAATTGATTGGCAATGCGGATGCCTTGAGCAGATGGACCAGTAACAAGACATCAGAGTTACAAAAGAAACCTCTAAGAGAAATTTTGTTGTTGGAAGAACAACCAGATGGTTGGAATTTGGACTGCAGTAAAATAGCTGCTGAGACTAAAAAGGACTCATTACTGCGAAGAGTCTTATTCCATGTACTACATGGCTGGCCACGAGCTAATACAGACCCAAGGCAAAACATTTTTCGTTATTATTGATAGTTACAGCCGGTGGTTTGATGCGGAGATTGTACACTCAATGGCTACAAGTAACGTTATTGACGTACTGCGGAGAATTTTCGCTACGCAAGGCTTGCCTGACATCATAGTCTCAGATAATGGCAGAACTTTTACCTCAAGTGAGTTTAATAACTTTTTAAATGTGAATGGTATCAAGCACCTCTACTCGCCGCCATACCATCCGGCTACTAATGGACAAATTGAGCGAGCGATACAATCGTTTAAAAACAAACTCAAGAAAGTTTCTGCCGATAACAGACCTTGGAATGTCAAACTACCAAAAGTCCTATATGAGCTTCGCACAGTTCCTAACAGTAGTACTGGAAAAACTCCAGCAGAGTTATTGAATGGCCGTAGATTTAGAACGGCTGTGTCAGTTTTGCATCCGGACTGCACACCAGCACACATGCATGAACAGCAAGACGCAGCTGCACAGAAATCACCAGTACGCTCATTTGTGGTAGATCAGTTGGTGCTAATACAGATGTATGGTCCGGGAGAGAAATGGCAGAGAGCTATTGTGGAGCATGTGGAGGGTCCAAGCTCTTATATGGTGAGAACGGAGGATGGTGAGCTGCACCAGTCTAGTGGCTCGGATGATTCCATCGTACTGCCACCGCCAGAAATGTGGCCTGAGATCATTGGAATACCAAATGACTTTTGATCAGTGAATTTTGCGATTGTAGTTATAATGTTAAAGTGATTTGTCAGTTTTGATTAATTAGTCAAATGTTTTATGTGTCATTTACCGATTTGAATGTATGTAATTAATTTATTAATCTAAAGATTTTGATGGTAAGGTATGTTATGTATTGATTAGTACATTATCAATGTGACAGTTGGATATTGTAAGTGTGGGTACTTTGTTAATAAATTAGTTATGTTTCGACCTACAACTTGGTGGTATCTTTTACTAGGAAAGCTAGTCCAAAATTAATCAGGATTGCTTTCCAACAAATTAACTTACTTTTCTTTTTAGATTTCTTTCTGTTGTAAGATCCTTTGCCCATATTTTTGTTGAATGTTTCTGTAACTGTGTTCATGATGTGAAGACTTCTATCTGCCCCAGCAGCTAAAATATTCTCCCCTGTTGGTTCACAGTGCCTCACTAATGTTGGCGGCAAGGAGTGGCCCTCTCTGAAATCAATAAACAATGTGTTACTTCATATGTAAAGACAATGTTTATTTATTTATCATAAAAAGAATACAGTTCAGTTATAATGAGAAATACAATTCAGTTATACAAGATAGGTTAATTATAAGTACATGTTAATATCTTATACCTACAAGTATGAGAAGAAATACATTAAATGTGAGTTATTAATTTTTAGAGCAGAGGTAAGATGGAAACAATTCACTCTGTTAAGCAGATAAGCTTATGGACCAATTATGTATGTTGATGATAGCAAGTGATCGAAATAAGTGTGGGAAAAGATTATCACAACAATTCAATTTAATTCAAAACATTTATTTAATATAGGTTTCTTTGAACACTTATTAATTGTCATATTTTACTTCTCAACAATTGTTGATGTCAAAAATTTACTTATGGCTAAGTTTAATACCGCTTCCAAAGTGGAGTGCAGAAGAAGCGGCAACAAACTGCAAAGCGTATTTTCTCCAATAGACGTCAACTCACAATTTTTGAAAACCTTAGGTCCTAGGTTTGTCGACTGAGTATACATTGGTTTATTTGAATGTCATGTTTAAATTGAATAAAAAAATAATGTCATATAATTGAAATGAATAACACCGAATTACAAATGGTAAAAGCAGTTATTTAATGGACATGTGAAAAAAATAAGGGTAAACAAGTATTATAACTAAGTTAAAAGGAAAACAATCATATCTAAGTAGGGTTTACAAGAAAAAATTATAGTCAACCAACTCGTAAGACGACATGCAACTAAGGAACCCTTCACTGCGCATAGTCACACACACTTGGCCAGATTTTATTTGTCAAAATTGTTATATGAAACAAACCTACTTATATAAATTAAAAAAATATAAGTTAATGATATGCAATTTAGTACCTTTTTCGTAACAGTCTTGCACCACCATCAGGCATGTCAAAGATCCATAATTTTAGAGAATTGTCCCTAGAGTTGGTCACCATCAGGGGCTCAGACATCAAACACTGCATACCAGCAATGCGAGACGAGTGAGCTGACTGCACTTGAGACATCACCCTCTTTTCCTCCAAGTCCCACATCACAATGTGCCCTGTTGTGCTTCCAGAAACCATTACTGGAACTCCATCCATTCTGAACGACAGACAAGTCACTTTACCCCAGTCATGAACAAATTCAACTATTGTCTCATCATACCGCAAATTGTGCAGGATTATCTTATTATTGCCAAAAGCTATAGCCACCACATCAACAGCCGGCGCAGGTTCTATGACAGTAACTGGCGATTTCCACTTATCAAATGTATGGACCAATTTAGAAGTCCGGATGTTCCACAGCTGCAGCTGGCCTTGCCGACTTCCAAGCAATATTTTATTCAAATACGTCGGAGGATGACACATTGTAGTGATCTTAAACTGGCTTTCATCAAAATTAAGCTCAAGGAACTCCGATTCATCTTTAATATCAAAGATTTTCAGTATGTTTCCTTCATCTATTGAAATAAGGTGAGCAGCAAAGGGAAACAGCAAATGTATAGGTGATTCGTGGCCTTTATAAACATGTTTAAGTTCACATCCTCGTCTCCAAGCAAAAATGTTGTTCTCACTGGCTGTGTAAACGTGGTAGTTGTCACCGGCCATACATGTTATGGGCCCTGGATGTTCACCGCTCACGCTTAGCAAACGAAACTTATCACACCCATATGTGTGGAACCACTTTCCTACACTGGTACATAGCAGGTTTTCGCCTCTTCTTCGAATATATCTCGCCACAAAAGGCACATGTGTACTAACATAACCTAAAACACGCGAACCGGTAAATATTCGACTACTCGACTGTTCTGGCATATTCGTAACAACGATAAGTAATTAATGTTATTAAAATTTCAGTCTTAAGCAATAAAACATCGAAAATTTGCAGAAAACTAATAATTAATCATAGTGTTGTCACAGGATAACACAAAACAAAGCTATGTCACATTCACGTTGTGACTTGTGATTTGACATTGACATTTACTTTTTTCTAACCATCGACTTTTTTGTTTGTTTTCCTCTTGGGAAGGTAAAAGGATCAAGCCCATACAGCCAAGTCTCATATATTTAAGACAGATTTTTAAAAAAAATTCATCGTTGGTACTTTCGATGGTCTAGAAGACAAACGTGCTAACTACAAAATTTTGATATTTTACCATTTCAATGCCAAATGTATTAAATGAAGATGCTCTACCGTTTGCACTTACCCAAATACCCTAATTTCGTCTCTTTCTTCCTAAACTGTAGTGTACATTTATAGCAAGTGATGTCATTCTGATACAAAAAATAATAACGATAATTATTTACCATCAATGTAAACTACAAAAAATGTTAAATAGAATAATAACATTTCGTACGATAGACAAATAAGCTAAATGTTTTTATTAATTTTGTCATTTGGTAAATTTCGATTCCCAATTGTATTATAAGATTTTAATCTTTCCAAGAAGCCGGTAGATAAATGATCTAAGTGATCTTAATACTACTGAACATTTTAAAGCAAATAGTAAAACATATTAAGTGCTTTAAAAATAATAGACTAGAAAAAATCAAATGTACACAAATGTTGTAAATGATTTAACGACAGACTCTAAATAAACAGTTAGGGAGTATTAAAGTTATTTACGTTGATTTTCAAGCTATTGACAAATATTAAAATTTTTATTAATATGATTGATATTTTCATACTATTTCACAATATCGGATTTTAGTATGTACCTAATGGAAAAGAAATGATTGTTTTTTGGAACTTGGAAATAAAAAACAATGATGAGAAGGAAGAAAAGAGAAATTTTGATTTACAGACCGAATTAGGTACATTCTAGAAATACTCGTAAAAGAAAATCACCAAGGCAACAGCTGAATGTATCGCGTATCGTCTTTTCGCCACCACTACTTCGGTGTTGCTGCCTACGCCTGATGAAGACGCCGACGGTCCTGCAGAAGCCTCTGATGCCGCCGCTGCTTCACCCCTCGCCTCCACTGCCTAGGTGCCGCCTACCCCGCCTGGAATAAACGCCGACGTTCCTGCAGTAGCCCCTGATGCCGCCGCTGCTTCACCCCTCGCCTCCACTGCCAAGGTGCCGCCTTCCCCGCCTGGAATAAACACCGACATTCCTGCAGTAGCCTCTGATGCCGCCGCTGCTTCATTGCTCGCCTCCGCTGCCCAAGTGCCGCCATCCCCGCCTGAAGAAAACGCCGACGTTCCTGCAGTAGCCCCTGATGCCGCCGCTGCTTCACCCCTCGCCTCCACTGCCCAGGTGCCGCCGTCCCCACCTGAAGAAAACGCCGACGTTCCTGCAGTAGCCCCTGATGCCGCCGCTGCTTAACCCCTCGCCTCCACTGCCTAGGTGCCGCCTTTCCCGCCTGAAATAAACTCCGACGTTCCTGCAGTAGCCCCTGATGCCGCCGCTACTTCACTTCTCGCCTCCGCTGCTCAGGTGTCGCCGTCCCTGCCTGGAATAAAGGTCGACTCATCCATCGCCTAGGTAGGAATGCCATACATCAAACCCTCGACTCGAATGTTTTAATCATCACCTCCGACGACAAGATATTAAATTTCAACAAAAACGAACTTAATATACGAAGCTGTTGTTTTTCGTGTGTGTAAGTGGCCAACACTGCTGTCAGATTTTGACGCTGCCTTAAGGCATCTTATATAGCTTAACACTTTCGCTGACACTGCCCGCCTGTAGACGTAATTCTATTGTTATTTCTTTTATGTCTGGTTCAGTGTCAGCAAAAGTGTTAACGACGGCAGCTAGGGCCAACGGCTTAACGTGCCTTCCAAAGCATGGAGGAGCTCGAGATATTTTTATGCCACTTGCGGTGGCATAATAATACAGTGGGGACTGCTTCCATGGTTGCATACATAAGCGTTTTTAGTGCTCACGACCACTGGGCCATCAGGCTCCTCTGTTAAGTGAACATTATGTATTTAAAGTTTATGTACAAATATACTAAGTGATGCCCCTTTTTACTATTTTGATTTTTTTATGGAATCCTTTGGAAATTGATGTTCAAGTAAATGATAAATTATTAAAGAGATAAATACCCTAAACAAATATAGGCATTATATACACGATTCCTATGTTTCATTTGAAGTTACAGTACCTAGAACTTTTAAGTGTACAAAAATAGTCCTCCTGAAAAGTTGGTGAGTCAGTAATTATCATGTTTGTCTTCTAGACCATCGAATCATTCAAGATGTACAAGTTGTTTTTGTTTTCGAACTTTACGAAGTAAAACTTTTGGCTTTGTATTATTTCCAGTGGCGTAACTACAGCGTGGCAGTGCTGGCAAAATGCCACGGGCGCCCGCCACGGTCCTAGGGGGCCCCGGACAGAAATAAAAGAGTGAAGGGGGTGTCAAAGCTATACCAGCAAGAAGCCGCCGAAGCTTAACTCAAACTCTCATTGGGTCCATTGTATAAATTTCCCACAGGACACTCTTTATTTCCCATACCTACATACCTACAAATAATATGGAGTACTACTTTTGAAAGTATGACATTCGTCTTCGAGCGATTTATGCATGGAAAAATCGCTCGTTTACAAACGCCGAAATTTCAAAAATAGCACTAATAATGTGATGGATAAAGGATTAGGTTCGTAACTGCCGGATGAAGAGTAAAGGTCGCCGCACACCTATCAATTCGTAAACGGTACCTTCGTATCAACTCGAGCAGTTTAGTATTCTTTAAATAAAATTCCCTACTGCAACGCACAGTATTCGTATTTGTAACGTAAAAATCGCTCGAAGACGTGTGTCACACTTTCAAAAATAGTTCCCCTGTTCATTGCACGATACCAAAAGTCGTTTCACAGTGCACGCCGCGCCGGTCAAGCGTACGCTGATGAAACACGCTGGTCACGACGTCGGCGCCGCCCGGACGCCGGCGGCAGCGTCACTTCACGATTTCTCGGGCCCTGTCAACAGGAACAGGGTGGTATTATTAGAAAAAGGGAGGCAGGGTCCCTAAAAAGGACGATCTCCCTGGCTCCCTGCCGTGTCGATCGCGTAGTGGTGAAATGGTGAATTTTTGATCTTTCTGGACCCTTAAAGGGGTGATTCAGCCTGTCGATATGAACAACTTTTCCTATGGGACCAATACTGGGAAATAAAAAAAAAACCATACAAAAATTTTCGCCCACCCCATCAATTTGTATGGGAACGTCAAAAAATTGTTTTTCAGCATTGGTCCTATAGAAAAAGTTGTTCATATCGACGGGCAGGGTTATTCTGCCTTCTTTAAGGGTCCAGAACGGTCAAAATTACTTCATGTATCTAACGAAAACTCATTGACTAATAATACTACGCGTTTAACAGAGAGTCCGGGCAATATCATGAAAGAATTTATAATTTTCAATCCCAAAAAAAAGTAGTGTTATTTTTGTAGCAATTTTGATTTTATTATTGTAACCTGTTTTAAATTTAAGTATTTTTAAAAATAAAAAACTAATAGAGCACATCATTCTTGTGATTTTATTTTATTCTAAACTTGATATATTGTGAATCGCACGGCATGTTTCTGGTATGATCTTGGATAGGAAAGGTTGGGGTGCACGCTAACCGTATGCTTTTGGCGGTGGACAGCATGCGGCGACACATGCGGTACAACTGCATGCAGTTAAATATATATTGACCGCGCGCGATCGCTGCGATGAGTCCATGATGTCACCTTTAATGCTGTGTAGTGTATGTAGGTGGCTAATCACTGAAGAATTCCTATAGGATACTTAGATTTGTATATGTCAGAAATCATAACCAGTCTAAATCACTATTGACTGCAAAAATCAGGCAAAAGTGTTTTTAACTGCTGCCTTTAGTAAAAACAGTTTTGACTGTTGTTTAGAGCCAAAAGTGGTTATGACCGATGCCGATTTTGTACTATAATAAGGAATTACCTACACAAAATGATGTGCTTACTTGAATCTAACCGTGCGTGACTAAGTAGGTATGCATGATGCAAACTCTAACTCAAAGCTTCTTTCATGCAGATTTTATAATCACAGGCATGCTTGCCTAGCATGAATTTGGTCTTAGTAAATAGTTACTTGCCGTCTGTGACTCGGAAAATAAGGTTTTCTGAATTTAGGTACTTATGCTAATATACCTAAACAAAATACGCGACAACAAAACAACGGAAAACAGTCCAGCGTGTGTGTTACACAGTGAGTGATAATACTTTAAAGAGTTACATTGTCCTGTGCTTTCTCATGAAAGTTTGATTATATTAATTTTGAGTAGAGTTTAAGACCAAATAATTCCTCGTAAAATTTGTAAGATGGCGTTATTTTTATTTGTGATCGGATCTTTACTATGTCCGATATGTTTGGGCGAGTTTGATAAAAGTGATGACATTAATGGATTTTTATTTGGCAACAGAAGCTTCGAATTTGTTGATTTGAGTCAAAGTACCAATAGAGATGCAGAAAAGGATGCCTTCACTGAAGACTATCGGTAAGTCAGTCCCAATTCCCAAAGGTACAACTTTTTAATTCTATTCAATCTTCATTTGTAGGTACTAAAATTTTACAAAGGTCATACTTTCCGGGAAAAGTAGATACTTTTTCCGGAAAGGTAGCCTGTGTTATTCCAGATAATAACCTTACTGTGTGCAAATTTTCGTTATAATCTGTTTAGCCGTTTTGGCGTGATTGAGTAACAAACATTCATACATCCTTACTATACCTACTCACAAACTTTCGCGTTTACAATATTAGCTCTTTACCAGACAATAGCCGTTATAACAATAAAACTTCTATATTTTCTCGTTTAGTGTCCGTCAAAGTGTTAGTAATGATATTTATATTCTTATTAACCCTTGCGGGTATTGCAAATGTAACATGGGTATAAGGAAGTAACAATCTTACATTTATCAGGTAATGAGACTAAAGAAATAACGGATTAAGTTCTAAGTTTCGCTCATTACCTATAGCGGTATTTCCAGTAATGCACAGAAGATTGATCTAAATTACTGAAAATGCTTGTATTCACATTTGTTTGGGGTAACATATTTGCTGACCCCAAACCGTCCACAATTTTGTTATAGTACTCAGGGACCTATTAAAGATAAGGTATGATAGGTACCAATCAATTACAGACTGCACGTATGACTTACATGTTTTTATCTGTAAGACAATATCTTTTGTTTTTAATTTTAGGAATTTGAGTCACACTTGCTTGAATGAGAGGCTCGGTACTGGCATCCATGTTATGTCTGGTTACGTTACTTTTAAAAAGCAGATAATGATGCGTGATCTACAATTGGAAAACCTTATTCTACCTTGTAAGTTATTATTTTAGTTAATATTCATTACTAGGTAACTTCAAGAGTTTTACAAAACTGGGGGAATAAATGACGATAAAATAAATAACGCCAGCCTGCCACACTGGAGCACCAGTTTCGATTCCTGGTGAGGGTAAA
This sequence comes from Elegia similella, assembly GCA_947532085.1. Lineage (NCBI taxonomy): Eukaryota > Metazoa > Arthropoda > Insecta > Lepidoptera > Pyralidae > Elegia > Elegia similella. The sequence continues at coordinate 11,073,099 of OX383935.1, read as the reverse complement.
TACTCGTATACTTGTCCTACTTCCTTTTTACCGGTATTTCCGTCCACACATTATGTCATATATGTCGAAAATCATAAGGATCGAAAAATAAAAATTCAAAGTTTTAAAAATTCTTACAGTTGGTTCCTGTATTTGCCAGTTAAATACTTAATATAGATAAATATTAAAAATGACAAGAATACTGTTAGTCCAGTCAAAATAGACATTCCAGTTTGCATTAATTCCCAACAAGCTGGATTTTTGTGCAGGCCTTGAATACGTCATTACAAATGATATGTCAAAAGTCCCCATCGATCCCGCTTGTGCGTTGTTTTTTATTCGAGGTCAAAGGTCACAAATTTGCGTTTTTTGCGTATATCTCTGAAACAACGAGAGCTATTGAAAAATGGTTCAGAGAAAGTTTGTAGATCGTAAAATTGTCTACAAAAAATATTTTAACACTTTTTCTTCTACGGTGCACTGTTCTCGAATTATGGCTATTTTAAACATAGAAAATACGAATATACACTCATACGTGGCCAGTATGCATCATCGGGTTAACCATTTGAACACAAAATATTAGAACATAGTTTTATTTGCCCCATGCACACAAGTACGTGAAAAATATACAATTCTGAGTGAGTCATCGTCCGTCCCTAATTATATTGGGCGGTTGGCTTTGAGAAACATCTGCCTGCGACACTCCATTTTTCGGGTCGAAACCTGTGTATACCTGCTTTCCGAAGGACATAGCTCTAGTAAATGCAGTCAGTTTTGAACGGTTTTTCGTAGTGAATAGACGTGTTTGTGCATTATATTCTCTTTTTAAATAGTGCCGTTACAAAATTTTGTAAAAATGTCAGAAGTTTGCTTTATTTGCAATGAATCTTTGACTGAAGGTGAAATTGTGGTTGTTGATCGTGGGCTAAAGACTTTAATGGATTCAAGTACTGAAAGGGCTGATGGGTTCCATGAATATTTGAAGGACAAAACATCTGTAACGATACATAAGCAGTGTCGTAAAGCATACACCCGGAAGAGCAGCATCGCTGCAGCTAAAAGACAGCGGGAGGCGGAGATAGCTACCACATCTGGGATTAGTCGTCCTCGTACTAGAGTACGAGGTAATGAATCGTCTTTTTGTTTCAAGAAATACTGTTTGTTCTGTGGCAATGAAGCAGATAAAACGGCTGAAATGAAAAAAGCGCAGCATCTTCGACGAAGAGTGTCTCAAGTTTCAACCCTTGACTTCAAGAAAACCATCTTGAAGGAAGCTCAGACTCGTTCTGATGAGCTAGGAAGAAGTATCATTGCCCGCATTCAGTATGAATATGACTTAGTTGCTGCTGAGGCTATGTACCACAGTGATTGTTACACTTCGTTACTAAAACCCATTATTGGAGGTAAAATCGGTCGTCCTGAAAGTTAAAAGCTGTTAAAATTTTCATTAAATTTAAATAAAAAAAAATCATCAATAAAATAGTGTCCCATTACATTCCCTCGATCAAAATATATTGTGGAGTATTCCTACTGGGGAAACCACGTTAAAAAAAAAGCGCCGTTACACTACCTCAGAGGTGGTGCGGAAATGTGTGCATAGTCGAAAGTACGACTTTCCTGCGCTCTAAAGTCACGATATCTCGAAAGCGATGCTTTGTAGGAGAAAAGTGTTGAGATATTTTTTGTAGACAATTTTACGACCTACAAACTTTGTCTGAACCATTTTTCGATAGCTCTCGTTGTTTCAGAGATATACGCAAAAAATGCAAATTTGTGACCTTTGACCTCGAATAAAAAACAACGCACAAGCGGGATCGATGGGGACTTTTGACATATCATTTGTAATGACGTATTCAAGGCCTGCACAAAAATCCAGCTTGTTGGGAATTAATGCAAACTAGAATCATAATTTAGTCCATTTTGACTGGACTATGTACCAAAGTACAATAATAATACTTAGATTTTAAATCATATAGTTTTTAAGATGTTAAATAAAATGTAAAGTAGGAACCTACTTAATTAACATTCACAAAATATTTGTATTTTGGTGATTTTTTGCTATAAAAAGACATAAATAGGTATTTATTTTACAAAATGTACTTATAGGTTTTTTTATGACATAGGTATATGTCAGATGGTCAGGGATGTCATTCTCAACTGCCTGTCTGGTGGTTGCAGGCATCAGGTACGCGCACCCGGCCTCCCGAGCTGCTACTTACTTTTCCCATTCATCCGAGTGAGTAGTATCCCAATACCTTTCATTCTCATCCCAAAACCAACAAATTCCTATCCTACCCAAACTTCAAAAATGTGCGCGATGGGCAGCAGCATCGGGAGCATTAGAAGCCAAAGAATCTGCGCTCGCCAACCCGCCTGCCAAGCGTGATGCTGATGAGTATGGTAATATCCTCCCATGGAATAAAGAATCCATAATTTGAGGACTTTGTACAGCATTGAAATTCAGGTCGAAATAAAAGTAGAATAAATGGGTATCTCTTGGATAGGCATGTAACATCCTCGTCTTCATCGTCACTTACTATCAGGTGAGATGGTAGACAAATGCCTACTTTAACATTTAGTAAAAAAAATCACGATGATGAAAATAGGCTATGGTTGTGTAGTCTGCCGATTACCTATGATGATATTTTCCAGTGATCATCGCCGATATAAGTGACAAGGTAAACGGAAACGGTAACTTCGTGCTACACAAAGCTCATCTGGATTACTTTTTGAACAACTATTTCGGCAATACCAAGCAGCCGTGTCTTATTGTGTTCAAATTCGGATGGTCAGAGTATTTCAGCGACCGTCAGATGTACTGCGGCTATAATGAAAATAAACAATCCTTATTTTTCCCCGGTAAGTAAACCTTGAATTAAGGTATTGTATTGCTGTAAGTACTGCATTTGTTTTATTGTTAATATTGTTATACGTACATTACATAGGTACTCTATAGTAGCAAGTATGTATATGTAGTAAAATACTTCCATAAATCAAAACGAAATATTCTGTTCTCGAGAACTGGGTACGCTTTCCTAGAATACATAAAAAATCGTGTCAAATTCCCAAACTGAATAAGTACGACTGGGCGGTCGTGTTATCTCATACAATCGACGCGAATGCCACCATACTTGGCAAAACCTGGTTTATTGGCTCGATTATTATACATTTTTTAGTCGGGTAACCCGAATTCACAATAAATTCACCTCACTCGTTCAAGCAAAATTTTACAATAAGTATTTTATCTTTCTTTCTTCTTCAACCCATCATGTGTCCCACTGCTGGGCAAAGGCCTCCGTTCACTGTTTCTATTCAGTCCGGTTCTGCGTTATTTCCTTCCATTCATTTTTAAATTTATCAAGCTCATCGCGCCATCGCGTTTTTGGTCTACCGAGTCCCTTAGTATTGGTAGGGATCCAGCCGAAGGTGACCTTTGCCTAGAAATGATTTGGCCTGCGATATATGTGGCCAGCCCAGGCCCATTTCAACTTTGCGGCCTTCAGAGCTACATCTTTGATTCCTGTTCGAAAGCGTAGTTCAGTGTTACGGATTTTGTCTTGACACCCAAGATACTACGCTCCATCTCTCGCTGGCAAACCTTGAGTTTGGACCTTTGAAGCCAAAGACCAAGTTTGTGCGCCATAAGTCAATATAATTTTCTCTTATACTTCTATAATTTTCTCTTATAATATTATTAAATTATGTAATATTATAAGTACCTACTGTGTACTAAGTACTTTTGTTAGGAATATACATAAACTAAATGTCAAAAAATTATATATTTCAGGAATAAGCGAAGAGGTAGCAAAGTGGATAACGACCGCTTACAAGAACGTCGTTGGCGTGGGAGTGGATCTCCCCGCAGTGGACCCCGGCTCCTCCACTAGTTTCCCGGCGTTCGAAGCTTTAGTCGATGCTGGACTCTACGTGATTACAAATGTCAAACTTGACCAATACATTCCTGGTTAGAATTCAGTATACTTAGAGTATATACATACAGTTAACTCAATCAGTGTTATCTAGGGAATCGAATGGTTATTAGAGTTCCGTCCATTTATGAACTAATTTAAAAAAAATGTTGTTTATAGGGTATGCATTCAAATTGGGTACATAAAAATTTCATCAAAATCGGTAACTACCGTAGTTTGATTAAATTCTGTTTTTTTTATATGAAAGAATAAACCGTTCCAATCCAAAAGTTTTATGCTTTATATCATCAATAGATAAAAGATTTTGCGGCTCTAAGCGCTTGGAGCGGTTCTGTTTGACCAGCCTCGTCGTTTATCCGTCGCCGCAGTACGTACTAGGTACCTAACCTATTTATTTCCCAAAACAAACCCGCGAGCGCATCCGCCCTGAGCGCATGAGACGTTATTAGAACCAATAAGATCACTTATGGATGTCCATCTGTCGGTTCCTCGGTCCGACCGTCAATCCAATCCACTGTTAGTGCGTCCTTCCGTCCGTCTGCCGTCCGTCAGTCCGAGAGTCAATTGTCACATTTTTGTTCTGCTCTTGTCCGGATTTTACAGTTTTTATTATACTTTATAGCCCTCCACCTATAGCTGGTTTGACGATTGCTATTTTATTTTATGAATACCTATTTAATTTTCAGAAGCGTCCTGCACTGCTTTGGTTTTGCCGCCAAAAATAGTGGGCCTGGGAAGTTCACCGCTGCGCCTCGGCGCTGTCTGCCCCAAAACCCGGATGGAAAAACCTAGTCAGATTTTATTACCATATTAATCTAGACTAATACCTATAAGAAGACAAAAGGTTGTTGTGTTTTTGCGATTGTTGTTTGTTGTTTATTGACCCCATGTTGACCCTAAAGAGATTGCTAAAGCGATAAGTCCGCCTTTGTACCATTATTTTCTGTTCTGTAGGTATGTAATTGTTTTTTTTTCCTATTATTTGGTGCAATAAAGAATATTCTATTCAAATGGAATAGTTTGTCTGTATCTATGAGTATTTGTTTTTAATGAATAAACTCAAACACTACAGTATACCGATTTTGTATTTTTTATAACTAACTACCTAGGTACTTACTTACTATGACAACAGTTTAGATACCCACTATGACACTGGTGGTCTCAAAGTACAATGAATGATGAACCACTTATAAAAGGTACTGTTCAACTAAATGAAGTCATCAATACATAGGTCAATAAGCCAAGAGTAATAATTAATTATTATACTCGGCAAAATGCCCTCCGTTTTGTTTACTCGATAGATAACTTACCTACTAGGTAGTAGCTTGAATCGAATTGATACATACTCAGTTTACAAAATGTCTACTGTGACTCCTATAGTTTTGTGTCTTGTCAGTTGTTTAAATATTTGTCTAGCAAATCCCAAATTAAATGATGAGTTGTTTAACGGCCAATTTGACTTCATGGACCTAACACACCCTTTCGACAATGACACCGTATATTGGCCAAACATGAAACAATTTGGATTTATAAAGCAAGTTGCAGTAGGTGACGGCAATGCTTCTTGGTAAGTTAGACTATAATATTACAAAGAATACGTGTAAGGTGTGTTTTTGACGTGATAACGTCGTATAAATCGATGAACGCCGGCTGCACGCACGAAGAAGTGTCGCGTTCCTTTTTCAAGCGAAAATGCGGACCAAGGTATCGAGCGGCACGATCGGCCTAAGCATTAGGTTTGTGACGCACTTATTTCTCTTCCATCGTTATTACGTAAAATTATTTTTGTAAACCGATTTTACATACAACCAAAAAGCAGGTAACTTTTTGTTTGTTAAAAAATATTATGTCACATTTCTGAGTCCACATAATAGGTAAACAATTACTTAGGTAACTATCTGGTAATCTTGGTGGAAATGTCAAAAGAATTTCAATAAAAATGACAATAGAATGTGTATGTTCGCGCATTGTTCTGAGGTTCGCGCATACCATGACTAGATTTTATCTGATTTTGTCAAGTGGTTCTCTGTTTATCAATGTTAACTTATCTAGACTAACATTATAAAGAGGAGGGATTGTGCGTTTGTGTGTAACTTCTGCACCCATTAAAAAAATCTTTCACCAAAAGAGAGCTACATTATCAGCGAGTAATATAGGTTTCATAACAGTTTATTTTCTTTGAAAAACATTCGGTATCCATAAGAAAATTGCATTGCCAAAATTGCCTACAAAAGGTTATGAGCGAGCACTGTGTAAATTATTGATGTTTATGTCATCTTAGCGTGTTCCCAGTTACATGCTTACTTGATATGCTTTGAAACCCAGGGGCCCAGATAGATGTGATTAAACCGAAACCCACGCGGATTAAGTCGCGGAAAACAGCTAGTATTTCATGACACAACCTAGTACTTAAATAATATCAAACAAAACCTAAGGTTCCAGTCTTGCGCGTTGGTGCACAAAGACCTGTCGCACTTATGAAATAATTTTGTTACGCTACCCATTACTTATCGACAATTGAAAATGCGACAATTACCCTTTTATCTCTTAAAATTACTCGTATTAATCATTGCTGTAAGTGTCGCGCATCCGAGTGTTCCAAATGATTTTAATGATATTTTGTTCTCTGGAAACTATGAGTTTATAGAATTGTCATATCCCTTCGATAATGATACCATTTACTGGCCAACGACTAAGAGTTTCGAGTTTACTAATATAGTTGAGGAAATCGATGGAATGTACGGACCCTGGTGAGTAATAAATAAGTGTTTGATAACGGCAATTCATATTTTGACCTCACGCATTCTTTACCTACTTAAGTTTTTTTGAAATAAATCATTTCTGCGATTTCATTTTCGGTTCCAGACCCTAAAACGAAAAAAACGGAACCCTTATGGGATTACTTGGTTGTCCCTCTGTCTGTATGTCTGTTGTCAAGACCCTTTTTCTCAGGTACGCGTAGAGGTATCATCAAGATGAAATGCATAAGTATCAAATACACCGATCTACTGTCCCTTGTGAAAAACTCAAACTTCTAAGGCAATGAAAATATATAGCTGGTTTTGCGGCAAATTTTCCTGTATTTTCGACATTCGCAAAGGAATCAAAACTTACAGAGTATTTCCCATTTCCCACGCAAGCCGAGAAGCAACGTCTCATAGCACAGATAAAGGAAAAATTGCGAAAAGCATCAATTTTTAGTTACATCATAGAATAAAAATATTTCAATAAGTTAAAACTTATTAAATTTATTTATTTTTTCAAATTTTCTTTATTTTACAATACCTACAGCTTTTACAATTTACAGTTTTAATTATGTACGGAACACTTCCTACGCGACTATGCCGATTTTTTTAAGGAATCCTAAAGTGCTTGCCAATAAAAATCAAATGAGCACATCATCATCACCATTTCGTAGTGACACGGTCAATCGACTATGACATATCGACTATAGGACATCCTCAACTGATTGTAACTTATTTAATTTGTCTTGGAAAGCAAGGTTTATCAAGTTGACAGCAATTGATGTGGACATGAGCAAGGTTGATCTAACTTTTCAGGATGAATACGCTCGTAATGAAAGCTTGTCACTAAATTGAATTTAAAAAAAATACTTATCATCATTAATCAAACAAAAAAGTTTATACATATAGAAATTTGACCGTTCTGAACCTTTAAAGGGGTGATTCAGTCAGTCGATATGAACAACTTTTTACTATGAGACCAATGCTAAGAACTCGAAAAAAATGGGCAATTCCATACGTAAATTTTCGGCAGCTCGGTTTCGGTCGGTCGGTAATTTGTATGGAAAAATTTTGAGTTCCTAGCATTGGTCCCATAGGAAAAGTTGTTCATATCGACGGGCTGAATCACCCCTTTAAGAGTTCAGAACGATCAAAATTTGTACCTGTACCTATACCTATAGGTATATCTAACTATACAAGTACTTAACTACAATATCAGGTTTTGGGATTGCCAGGTACGCAGCCAACGACTTCGCGGCGGGTGAACACGGAGGCACACACATAGATGCACCATATCATTTCTACAGAAATGGGTTGCACGTCGGCGAATTACCACTGGAGAAGTTGATCGTTACTTGTAAGTATCCTTGTGAATTAACAAGATTACCTCAGTTATAAGACTAAAAGCCCACTACTAGATATTCAGGCATATTTTGAATTTTTACGGCGGAATGGACATAAATAAATAATATATTATTACAATCTACATTAAAATACCTTTAATTTTATACCAAACATAATATAACCTTTGAATTTGGTCTGCCATCACACATAGCGTAATAACCACCGAGTGATCAAAGACAAAGCCTGCAGATAGAGCTATATACTCAACGATACATTTACAATAAATACTTAAGTATTTATTTAGATAAATACCTATTATACCGATAAAACATTCGATGTTATCCAAGATCCAAGTCAACGAAAGTAAAGTATTTTGTAATTTTTTTGTATAGGTGATCTGATAAGGTTTATATCTACTGAAGCTTAGTTTTGTTTTTCTTAAGTACCCTCAACTCCTTGGCCGGTGGAGGTAGTACGCGCGCCTGACCTCCTAGTTGCTACTTGCTTTTTTGCGTTTCCTCCATTATCCCAAAACCTTCATTCCCTTCTCGAATCCAACAAATTCCTATCAATTCCCAGCTTATAAATGCTTCCGATGGGCAGCTAATGTCTGAAGTACAAGAAGCTGCGCTCGCCAAGCCAACTCATCTGCCCAGCGTGGTGAGTTATAGGTATGGCAATATCCTCTAATGGAACGAAAATTCCTTAGTTAAGGGCTTTGTCTATCGGTGGACTAATTACGGCTGAAATTATGATAATTATCTAGTTCGATGCCGAGGTTAGAACATGCGGTAGCTCAATCGACAGAGTGTAGTTCATACATAGACCTAAGGGCGCTGGTTTAGACCCCGCCCGCGTGGTTTTTTTTTTACAATATTTTATTTCTTACCGTAATAAGAGTAGGTATTATCTAGTTCTCTTCTATACTAAGAGGATTAACTAACACTAACTTTGTTTCAGTAATTATAGTCGACGTCAGCTCTATTGTGAACAATGATCCCAACTTCGTATTACAGAAACATCATTTGGATAATGTTTTGTATTTTGACATGAACAAGCCCTCAATCATAATTTTCAAGTTTGGCTGGAGCAAATATTTCAACGATAGGAAGAAGTACTTGGGTTTGAACGACAACAAAGATAGCCTAAACTTTCCTGGTAAGTAAATATGCTGTCACGATAACGGAATCTGATTTGTACGGGGCTAGAAAATAGTGGATTATTACTTCTCTCAATGAGATCGGTATGAGAAAAAATCAACAACTGAACTGTGGCGACGGCTTTGATGCTTAAAACTTCAAGTTACAAATTAACTTCACAATAGGATATTCAGACTTTTACTCACTTTTAGCGAGTCTACAGACTATAAACTATGCTATTCAGACACAAAAATCAGATTATCACGTAGTGTCGTTCGTAGTCAGAATATTAGCCTCCATATTTTCTCCTCCATTATAAGACTGCTATATTTCCAAGCTGCTGGAAAAGATAGCAGTCTTAGTTTTATTTCCTTATTCATATCGGCTTAATTTTATGTGAGATACCCAATAAAAAAAAACGGGTTTCACTGCGGTAGTGCCGGCAAGTGAATACTCTGCGCGGTAGAAAGAGAGGGGGATATTACTTCCTCTCCTACGCCGTGCCGGCGGTCTTTCTTAGGTCCCTCAAACGAATTTTCGATCAGGTCACTTGTCCTGACGCGAGTTTACAATTTTTTACCTATACCAATAAATGCACAACGCCGCTAAAGAATTTTTCACTTCAAAAATGCCATTTCATTTAAGGCTTGAGCGGAGAAGTTGCAGAATGGATCACGACTTCGTACAAAACTGTAGTAGGCATCGGCGTTGATGTGGCCTCCGTGGACCCCGGCTCCAGTGATACATTTCCCGTACATCAAATAACGGCTAAAGCTGGCCTCTACAACTTAGAAAATGTTAATCTTAACCAACATGTTCCTGGTAAGTTTTTAAATTGTAGATATAGTTAAAAGTACTCAACTCAAATAAAAAGGCAATTTTATTAAAAAAAAAATAGAAAACCTGACAGCTAATACGACATATAAATTGCTGATAGGTACTTAAGTATATCCTTTTGTAGATAAGGATCTTTAAAATTTCTTTATTTTTAAAAGTACTTACAGCGTAAAATATGATTATAACATTTATTGAAATACGAGCCGTAGTGTAGGTATCTACCTACCACAGAGTACTGTGTAGATTGTTTCGAACGCGTAGGATTGTGTTCCAACCATCTATATAGTAAATGTTTTCCTTAGTTTCAACTTCCACCTGTATGTTTGTCTATAAAGTTCTGTTCTGTGTGTTGGACTATGTCAAGTCACGAGCATTAATATGTCATCTTAAGTAAATGCGATAAGGTCTAAAATGGAATACAATTGTATGTTATATATTTCATTTTTAATCAATCTAACACAATTTTCATTTTGGTATTCACCGCAAAATATCTATCTACGGTATCCTTTCTTGCCAGTGTTACTTATCTTGCTACTAGTAGTAACACCGTTAATTAAATTACCCTACTAACTATTTAAGTTGAAAGTTTTATTATATAGAAACAATCTTACAAATTACCGGATGTGAAGATGCAATATGTTTTTGTACGGTTCTTCCAATCGTAAAATTATGCTGTATCTTGATTTTAGCTAGTTACGGTGTATTTAAGTCACCCGAAACACCACCAAACAATGATTTGCTAGCTAGCCCCAGTCAGTGTCATCATACCACCGTGACATTGTGTGACCAACATATAAAACAGCAATCTGATATGATTATTACATTTTCTTTCAGAAACTGGATGCACAGCGTTAGTGATGCCAATGAAAATAGCTTTGGGCACCGGAGCACCGCTGCGGCTAGTTGCAATCTGTCCAAAACAAATTCCAAAGAGTTTTTAACAAATCAGTTTGTATTCTTTTGCTTAGATTTTTAATTTTGAGCTGTTGTTTTTTTAATGTGTTTTTTAAGCTGCCTAAGCCATCAAAATTAAAATAGTGGTTGGTTTTTGTATTAGCGTGTATTAGGAATTGATAAAGGAATGTCTTTCTAAATTATTTACCTTACGTTAAAAATTAAAAGAAAAACAAGTGGTATTATTTCAAAAACTTAAAATTAAGTAAATCCTCACGGCTCTCTCCTTTTTTAAGACACGTATGTAAGCACACAATTTTTGAGACGAACTTAACCTACGAAATCTATCCAGCCGTTTGGAAGATTGCCTTTTGTGGAACCTAATTTGTAAATAAAAATCAGTTTAGTTTGCTTTTGGGTAAGTAGTTTAGGATTTTCATATTTATTCAGGTAAATTTTTGAACTTTGGTGACCAACAAAAAAATAAATACTTCAATGTTACAGACTGATCGGGTTGTTACTCGCCAGTTTCCCTTACTCTTCCGTTTCCGTGCTCGAAATTTTCGAGAACGGTGATAACGGGTCGGAAATGTTCCCGAGAATTTCTTCTTCTTTCAAGTGCGGGTATTATTGGAAATTTCCGTAAGGAATTCAGGAGAGCAGAGAATTTATCTCCGGCACATCGCTACTGCCTAGTCGTTAAACCGTCGATATAGATTGGGGCGCCGCCACAGCGAACAGTTAAAATGTCCAAAAAAAAAACCCATAAATGTTTTGATATGTCGGTTTATTGGTTCTTTTCAGTTTATCAACGAATAACTAAATCAAATACCCTTGCGGTTTAGATTCAACAAATAGTTTTAATCTTATAAAAAGATATATAAAAATAACAAAAACATCATCCTCCTGTTTTGTAGTAATTAGCAAAATCTAATTTGTTTTTACTATAAATGGGTTTTCGCTTTTAAACATAACAAAGTATTAAGAGTACTTTTGGATTAAAAATAATAACAGATCATGAATCATAGTTATCCTTTTTAAAGGTCACAATCACAGGCATTGCCCATATGCAACACTTCACATCACAATATCACTAATATAGCTCAGCTACATAAATCTTAACATAGTCTTAATGTCTCTAAGGAAATGCAGTGAAAGAAATTAAAATTAAAATAAAAAAAGAAACTAAAATGTTTTATACTCGTAAGAAAATACCCTTCATAATCAGACCTTCGTAAGGTAATTCATCATCTTCATTTCTTAGCTCGACAAGTGGGATAGAATCTTCGTAAGTTATAACTTTAGCTGTAAACGGGCCTTTGTCTAGGAATACATCGGTGTACTCCGTTGCGACGAGGTTGACATCGACTTCGGGGTTGATACGCACGCCGTGAAGCCTGGCCGTGACAGTGGCAGGGGGCAGCTTGGCCCACTCAGAGTCTATCTCGCGAACATCAGCCAACGAGATCACCGCTACATTGCCATAGTCCACGTATCTTACTTTAATCTGATTCTTAGCCTCGCTGTACTGTAAGATGATCGCTCTGTACCACCTTGCGTCTTCATGGAAAATAGCAATGCAAGCTTTATTTTCGAATATGCCGTTCAGCGGACTCATATTTTCGCCGTCCTTATTGATATCTTCGTACAGCTGTTCATATACCAAAGCCGTTTCCTCATCGTGCAGAACGTTGAGCTCGAACTGGTTCACGTCGTTGATGACGGTTATGTTACATACGAATTCTGCAATTGAATCCTTCGAGTAAGTAATATAACTTTCGACAGATTTGTTCAATTCTTCATCTTCCTCTAAGATTTTATTCCAGTCTTTACCTTCCATAGACTCCATGTTGAAGGAATCGTAGGAACTGGAAGAACCTGGCGCGGGAGTGTCGTCTTCGTCCGCGATGATATAGTCGGGACCAGAGTCTGACTCGATAGTTAGGCTTTCGACTACTTGCTGAGTTTGGCACATAAACTTGGGCACTTTGACTATGGAGCCATCCGTGTACTTCGCCATTTCAAATTCGACCAAATGATCATTAATCCACAGCTTATCATATTTCAATTCTACCGGCATGATGCCGTTGACTGGTTCGCCCGTGACTTTCACGTAGCAGTGTTTCTCGACTATAGACTTGTGAATGTAGTCCAAGGCGATTCGATCCCAACGTTCGCCCGCCGGCTTGATACGATTCAAGACGCATCTATGAGCTTGAACAGGCACCTGATATAGCGCGATGCTCTTCCTTAAGTTTTCAAAGGAGCAATGTTCCTCATTCCCGTAATCTATATAATGTATCAAACAATTAGAGGTTTCGTTACACACTTCCAGGATCCTGCCGCGGTAGAATTTGTTATCTAAGTAGTATAGAGCGATGCAGGGTTCGCCCACCGACCACTTGGCGTATTTAGCTTTGGGGTCCGGGTCTTTAAAGCGGACGTCGAGCGCCTTGCGGATTAAGTCCAACGTGTCTTCCTGCGAAATGTCGTGTAGATAGATAACTCCGTCGTTGTCGACGTATCTGGAATAATAAATAAATATATAAGGACAAATCACACAGAATGAGCTAGCCCCGTAAGTTCGAGACTCTTATAGGATACTAACGCAACGATACTGTATTTTATAACAAAATCATATACAGATAAACATCAAAGACTTAGGTCAATCTGAAAAAGATAATTTTCCATATTGACCTGACCGGGGATCGAACCCAGGAACTTTAAACCACTGGACCAGAGAGGTTGTCTATTTTAATAAATAAATAAATGTTATCTTGCAAACACTACGGTGCAGCTTATGAAAGCTTTATCGCTGTTTACTCATACCTTGGCAACCCCGGAGTTTATTCACACTCTAGGGACTACCAGTAATACTACATTAAGTCTTAGGTAAAGCTTTCTTAGTATTGTTTGTTTTTCCTGTGTGTAAGTGGTGTCAGATTTTTCAAGCTCTCTAAAGGTGTCTGACATAGCTTAAAGACTGTCATCATTGATGAAAGCTGGGATCAACGGTTTAACATGCCTTCTAAAGCAGGGATGACCTTAAGATATTTTATGCCACTTGCAATCACCCATCCCAGTGGCCAGGGTTGCATTGGGTCATCAGCAGTGGTCGGAATAGGTAGATTGATTTTATGTACTTGCATCATGAACTGTCACTGTCATACATAACATGGATAAGCTTTTTCTTCGGGATTCGTTTCAATACTTACTGGATTGAATTAAATATATTTAATGTATGTTTTTTACACCAGTATATTTGAAATGTATAGGAAGCTAGAAAGACATTTTTAATTGATTTACATACATAATGATTTTTTTGGAAAGGGAATGTGACTTTTGTCCAATCGCAAGTTACCGTATGACTAGTGTAGTAGATTATTTCTTTAATGTTTGCTATCTACTACTTGCAGTTTTAGCTTTAATAAGTAAATTAATAAAAGTTACTATTTATATCAATATTTTTTTGAAGAAGATCCAGAAATCAGTACATAATCCAGGGTTAAATCAAGTTTTCACAACACTAAAAGTAAGAAATGCACTCTATGAACCGAAGTAATAATAAAGTATGGCTGCGTGTGACGTGAGCGGACGGAGTTGCGGACGCGCACAAGTACTTACGATAACAATTTGTACCCATGCGAAGACGGAGCGAAAAGGTAGTAATGATATATTCTTCATCCTATACGTAACGATTAGAAAATCGCGAAAAAGAAATTAAAAATCTTAAAATCCCGGAATCCCGGAGGCATGTCCATATTAATATATACGTGTCAGTTTATTGACCCCAAATCAATCTACCTATTCCGATCTCTGGTCATCAGGCACCAAATTGCAAATAAAAGTATTAAAGGCATACTTGACTGTTCCTAAATCATTGCTGACTATAGACAATAACACACACTAGTAATATACAAACCCCAGTAGCCATTCTGTAATGAATACCGGGTTGGAGCTAGACAGTGTCTCATCCTCGAGTATGATCAAATTAGATGTCTTACAGCTCGAAAATTGAGCAAATTTTGATCTGTAATACATCGAATTTGGAAAAGAACGCCAAGTAAATGCGTATGCATTTATTTAAGGTTATTTTGTTGCTCATTGGACACCAGCAGCTGAGCTGGCAACCACTTGCTATGAACACTGAAATGGAGCCCACTGCCCAACAGTGTCTTATACTGGCGTCACTCTATGATCGAAAAAGATGTTATTGTTCGAAAACCCAAATGCACCTACATTCTATAGTCATACAAATAGTCCACGGAAATCATGCAAAAAGGGGTGCTGCCTTATGTTAAATAAGGTAGTTCGGATGTCAAAGCCAAGTTTTCGGCCTCAAGAGAAATTACAATGGTGTAAATCTTTGAATGATTATCTCAAAAATTGTTAGATCAAACAAGACCAAATTGATCTCATTTTATTGCAAATATAGTATTCTTACAACGTTAGCTTAGTGACTTTTACCGCAACACACGTCTTCGTGGTAAACAATAACAAAAACGATCTTTGACATATTTTCAAAAAATTACAATGTTTCTGTTGGCTGATGAAGCCGAAGTCTTGGATTTAACATAACCATTAAATCCCTATTAACATATATTAAAAACAGAACTATCTTATTTGATGCTAGTCAAAAAATACCAATTCAATAGCAAGGTAAGGCAAAAGGTTCTTACGTTGGTATCCCTGTAAACTCCTTGCTCCCCAGGGGCTCAGCAGGTAGCCAGTCAGTGATGAACAAGGTGTTGGAGCATGATGGTGTTTCATCTTGGCATTCTTCTGCAACCGGGGTGGACGTGTTGCTGCTTGAAGACTTGTGGTCAGGTTTGGTTGGCAGCGGTTCCAATTGCAGCCATTCAGTGACAGAGCCCGTCACGTTCAGAAATGATAACATGTCACTGTCGGCTCCTGCTGCTTGCTCTGTTGCAGGACCCTGAATGTTAACATTTTAATTTATAAATGTTTTTTTAGTACCCGATTGATTTAAAACATACATATGTATACTAACTCTACTGTAATTTCTGAAAACCCTGGAAATATTATAGCCGCAAGAAAAATAGACTTCCCATATTCACTTGACCAGCTGATTGGTGATCAAAATTTTTTGACCTTAAAATATTGGCAGTCAATGTAATGTCAATAAACAGTGATTCTGAAATCACTTTGTAAGATAATAAATAAATTTGATCCCAAATAATTTCTAAAGACAAAAAAAATCGAAGTATGTAGTAATATTAAGTATGTAGCTGTAATATGACACACGCGACGCCGTTATTATCGAGCGTAAAACTATTCCCATTTCGCTCTTTGACATTACGAAAGACAAGACGGCGATTGTCGATAAAAGTCGCGCGTGAGTGATCAACATTTTTCATTCTTCTTTTTTAATGTAAGTAACTTGATAAGCGATGCGAAAGAAAATTTAATTTATCAAATAGCTTTTCTTTATTTCTAAAATATATACGACTTACCTCTTGAGATTTATCAGGAATGCCGAGACCTTGTTCGATAATTCTCTGGTTCAGACAGCGCCATTCAGACTTGTCAGGTTCCAACGCGCCGCCTTGTATGACGTGGTATACCCAAATCTGGATCGGCATGCTTTTATCTTTAAAATGTCCAACTTTAGTTATGAAAATTCTTTTGTAGGCATCAAGGAGTTCCTTCAAAAATTCTTTAGTTAGAGAAGGCCATTCGTCTCCTACAGCGGGAATAACTCCACTCAAATGGCATTTGATAGCTGCGTCTCCGATTGAAGCGAATTCTGGAGCCAATTCGCACAAGGCGACGATGGGTACTGTTTCTACACAAGCAAAATCGGAATAAAATATTTTAGCGTTTGAGCCATCAATTTCGATTATCAAACCACGGCGCCATGTTTGCGACGCTTTGCAAATGGTGCAACATCTATCGCCGACATTCCAGCCCTCTTTGCCTGGCGGTTTCTTGGTTGAATAATACTTTTGGATTTTTTCAAACAACTCATTGAATACTTGTTGTTGTTGTATTAGAGAGATGTATAT
Source organism: Elegia similella (assembly GCA_947532085.1). Taxonomy (NCBI): domain Eukaryota; kingdom Metazoa; phylum Arthropoda; class Insecta; order Lepidoptera; family Pyralidae; genus Elegia; species Elegia similella. The sequence goes on along the minus strand of OX383935.1, from coordinate 11,056,207 downwards.
GAGCGATGGAGATTGATAGTGTAGTATCTTTGCTTCTAATGAAACGGGCCCTTTGTCTTTGGCCTCCAAATCCTTTTCGCTTACTTTCTTTTTTGGGGACGTCTCTTTTTGCAGTATAGTTACTGTATCAGCCTTCTTTTCAGGTTTGGGTTTCTTTTCTACTGGGGCTCTGTTAGTAATCACCTTATCATCAACCACGGGATTGGAGTTGAATGAATAAATTCTGAAATAAATATAAGTTTAAAAACAATTGCACACATAGCATACGGGGAGAAAAAGCAATACTTGCTAGTGAGACTACAATCTCCTATTAGGTCTACCGTAGAAATTGTTAATAGAGTTCCACTACTTCTACCGTTTAATATCATTGGACTAGTGGGAAACAAATTACCATTAGTTCTACCATGGAACATTTTAATAGAACTGGTGGGAACAAATGGTAGCACCTATTAGAGCATTTTAGGGCCATTGCTCTTTATAGTTTATATTAATGATATAATAAAATCAAGTAAACATCCAATGATACTCTTTGCTGATGATAGTACAGTATTTATTGAAAGTAACAAAGATAATAATTTTGAATCGGATATAAACTCCACAGTAAAGGATATTATTAACTGGTTGGAACAAAATAATTTAAATATAAATATTGACAAAACAAAAATAATGCAATTTGGACAACGTAAAGAAAATCCAACATTAAATATTAACTACAATGGCAATAGAATAGATAAAACATGACATTTTTTTTAGGATTAACTACAGATAGTAACATGACATGGGAATCTCACTCAATAGAAGTTTGCAAAAAGTTATACAAATTTTCATTTGCATTATTCAAACTAGCTAAAATCGCAAGCCGAGAAACTGTACTAATAGCATATCATGGCTTTGTGGGATCAACATTGCGTTATGGATTAATTTTTTGGGGTAACTCTAGCTACAGGGAAATATTACTAAGAGCTCAAAAGCAATGTGTAAGAGCCATATGTGGACTATCATCGATGGAGAGTTGTGAACCATATTTTAAATCTTTAAAAATATTAACATTGCCCAGTCTCTATATTTTAGAAATATGTCTATTTGTAAAACGTAATCCTGATCTATTTAAACAAAAGCAGACAGTACAAGGTTTCAATCTCCGTCCCAGAAAAACACATATCGGTAACAATTTATGTAAAACGGCTTTAATGAAAAAAAGTGTACTGGAGATGGCCCCAAGTATATACAATAAATTACCAGAAGAATTAAAACATGTAAGCGTTTGTAAGTTAAAATCTTTATTGACGAAAATACTAATTGATAAATGTTATTATAATATTAGAGATTATTTTAGTGACACTGACATAAGATGTGAATACAATTGCCAAGCTTAGTAGATATTATTGAATTATTAATTTTTATTTTGTAAATTTAATTATATTTAGTTTTACTTTTAGGGTATTTAGTTTTTACATGCCTCTGAACTGTGGCTAAACATGTGAACAACATTATTATTATAACATCATTGTATCTACCATGTTTAAAGCAAATAAATTTGATTGATTGATTGATTGATATTCCTGCTTACACGCAGATTATGAATTTTTTTTAACAATGAATTCAAAATTGTTAAAAGTCAAGATCAATTTACTATTTCTAATAATGTATTGTAATTTCCGAGTAAGTAGTATCCTAACACCTTCCCGTCTCTTTCTTTCTTCTTTGTCCTGCCCTTTTCCCATTATTTGGGGTCGGGTCTCCTCACTCTTCTGCGCCAGGTTAATCTATCCTGGATTGTCTTTTCGGGCAAATGGGCTTCTTTGATGTCTCTTTGTATTTTAGACCACCAGGTTAATGGCGGGCGGCCTCTACCTTTCTTCTTCTCAGGCAGATCTAGTGCAATCTGTACCACATGGTCTTTATTTCTTCTTTTAACATGTCCGTACCATCTGAGGCGGTTTTCAGTGAGTTTCTGTGTGATTGGTGTGACTTTAAAGCTGCCTCTTATATATTCGTTGCGCACTTTATCGAGTCGAGTCACACCTCCCGCCCATCTCAGCATCTTCATCTCGTTGACATGTACCTTTTGCTCGTGGTTTCTCTTCACTGTCCAGCATTCGGATCCGTACAGTAGCGCCGGGCGAACTGCAGTCTTGTATACTTTGCCTTTCACTTTTACGGGCATACGAGGATCACACAGTACTCCTGTCAGCGTTCTCCATTTTTGCCACGCAACATTTAGGCGGTGAGTGACGTCATCATCTATATTTGCATCTGGTGTTAGCATGGAGCCTAGATATTTGAATTTCGACACTGTTGGAATAGCTGTTGTACCAATGTGCATAGTTTCATCCTTTGTGTTTCCACTGAAGGGGCATTTCATATATTCGGTTTTGCTCCTACTAACACGCAGGCCGTATCTCTCCAGAGACTCTGTCCAAGTATTGAGGAGTTCCTGCAGGTGTTGCGCAGTATTTGCAGCTAGTACAATGTCGTCTGCATACAGCATGGTCCACGGCAATGGTGCGGGTATGTCCTTAGAGAGGTAATCCATCACCAGATTAAAAAGTAAGGGGCTTAGCGCAGAACCCTGATGGACGCCTACTTTGACCTCAAAAGCCTTGCTTAAACTTGCTAGACTTCGAACTCTTGTGCTAACACCGTAGTACATATCCTGAATAATCTGGACGTAATGTTCCGGTACATTTTGGGCTCGAAGTGCCTGCCATACAAGTTTACGTGGCACGCGATCAAATGCCTTTTCGAGGTCGATGAATGCTAGATGTAGGTCTTTGTTGTTAATCCTATGTTTTTCCATCATGATTCTAATTGCATGAATGGCGTCGGTGGTTGATTTGGATGATGTAAACCCAAACTGGTTTGGAGATATTTTGATGAGAGCTGTAATACGTTTGTTAATGATCCGTTCCCAAATTTTCAACGTATGCGAAGTGAGTTTAATACCTCTGTAGTTTTCGCACTCTGCTACATCTCCTTTATTCTTGTAGAACGGCAAGAGGTAGCTTTTCCGCCATGACTCCGGGATGTTTTTGGTAGTTAGGATGACATTAAACAACTTGGTTAGCCAGGCTACTGCTAGCGGGCCAAGTCGCTTCCATAAGCCTGATGGATGTCAACGCCTGCTTAACCTCTCTTTCGTCTATTTTATTTATAGGGCCATGTGTAGCATGAAGGGGTGCTGGTTCTTCGTGTGGGAATTCCTCGTTTAGCAGTTGCTCATAGTATTCTGCCCACCTGTCACTAATCTGCTCGTTGTTTGTAATTAGTTGATGGTTTTTGCTCTTTATGTATTTATTTAATCTAATGTCCATTGTTGATTTGTCTAGTTTTAGCAATTTTCAGTACCTCATTCTCAGTTTTGGCGTTTTCCAAATTGTCATAAAAAGCCTGGTTTGAGTTGGCTCTCTCTTGCGCAACTATTTTCTTTGCATTTTTCTTCGCTTTATTATAGTTGATTCTATCTTCGTCCAATTGAGATGTTTGCCAAATCTTAAACTGAGATTTCTTAGTTGCCAGCGTCTCTTGCACCTTCTCACTCCACCAATTAGGGTCTTTACCGGTACGAAGAGGTCCTTTAGATATACCTAAAATCTTTGTTGCTTTAATTTTACACTGTTTTTCAAATTTACTCCACATATGATCCGCGCACTCATAATTTATTCCCACATCAGCCTCCAGATAGTTTCTCATCTCATTCATCAATATGTCGCCTTTAGGGCCATCCAGTGCCCCACACACGGAGCAGATATAGAGAGGAGTTGCCCTAAGGAATATTTTCTATGAAACAATGCGTGGCACTTACAGGGGGTGAGGGGAGTATTATCTGTCTCACTCTACTTGCTCTGTGTCTCACTCCCTCCTTTATATCCATCTAGCGGCGAATAGCCCAACTACTTAATAAGTTCGATGTTGATCTTTCTTTTTAGTTTATCTATCCGTCACTAGATGTCCCTAACACCTACTGCTACTAAAAGAGAATTATGAAACTACATAAACAAAATCTTTTGTCAAGGTAAAAGTCTTTAGGTATAAATTTAGAACAAATTTCAGTACTTATGGTTATTAGTTATTACGATAATTAGCTTTAATATATTTTTATAGTTCTTACGTCCCATTACGCAAAGTGGTGCCATCTAACGATGAGTAGCACGGAACGTCGCCAAAAGATTCTTCTAGAATAATTTAAGTAAATTACGAATTAAAATACTTACAAATGAAATGTGTTTCCTACCATAGCATCTGAACGTTTATCGGAGTAGTTTTTACATGATATAATACAACACTTCATGATTTTCTTCGTAAAAAACAAGAAAAGTCCGAAAATCTCACTGTGTGCACAGAACGAACCAAGTACGAACATTGACAGCTACAACAGCAGACTAATAGGCCACGCCTACTCTCGATGTTAACGTGATGACGTCAGGACCTAGTTGGAATCACAGTGCACAGTAGCTTACGCCGTCTCCACTCTATATTTGCTCCGTGGCCCCACACTTAGTTCTAGGGGTTCTATCCACCATTGTTCTAATGGGCTTGGGTAAGTCGTATACAGCCACAAGTAAACGGTGTTGAGATGTTAGGGCCTCGCCTGGGATTACCTTGCAATCCCTGAACTTATGCTTTACAGTTATATCGGAAACTATAAAGTCTATTTGTGAGACTTTTCCTGCGCATTTATAGGTGATTAAATGTTCCAGTTTCTTTTGGAAGTTTGTATTTATTAAGGTTAGCGAGTGCCTTACCGCAAAATTTAGAATTTCTTCTCCTTGTTTGTTTACTTCACCCATCTTCCCGTCTCTTTCCAAATCCAAAAAAATCCTATTCTTTCCCAGTTTCAAAATGCTTGCGATGGGCAGCAGCGTCGGAAGCACAAGATGTCACAGAAACTGCGCTCGCCACTCGCCTGCCAAGCGTGGTGAGCATGGCAATATCCTCCCATGGAACAAAGAATCCTGGTGTGAGGCCCATGTACAGCAGTGGACTTTTTGTGGCTGTAATGTGTGTGTAATGTAATGAGCGTAGAGAATGGTTTGCCAATTACCAAGCTCAGTAAGAAGTTTTGAATAGAACCAACCACTTCCCGAGAATTCGTCCGCGCGGGTTCCGGTTTTATCACACAGTTTATCCTACATCTCTTTTTTAAATAAAAGCCTTGGTTACTAGTCGACAATGTAGCTTTCTATTAGTAAAAGAATTTTCGAAATAGTTCCATTCATACTTGAATTTAACCCTTACAAACAAATACATGTTTCCTATTTTTGATATAAGTCAAAATATATAAATACACAAATCAAACAGATTAAGCTAGCCTCACAGTAAATTATTGTAAACTATATTTTGTAATAGATACATATATATTTAAACATCCAAGACCCAGGACAATCCGAAAACGACGGTTTTCCATCTTGACCTGACCGGGGATAGAACCCAGGATCCTGTGATTAAATAAATAAATATATACAGACAAATCACACAGATTGAGCTAGCCCCAAAGTAAGTTCGAGACTTATGTTATGGGATACTTACTCAACGATACTATATAACAAATACATATATAGATAAACATCCAAGACCCAGGCCAATCTGTAAAAGATCATCGGGCACCCTCGTGTCGCAGGCTGGCGTGTTAACCACTGCGCCACGGAGCTCGCCAAAGATTACAGGTACTTGCGGTATTAGGAGCCCCAGAGGTAGAAGATGAAAGTAAAAACGCACCCGAAGCTGACAGCGTATTTGTGGCGGATCATCTCCTGGTTGACGCAGACTGGCTCCTCGTCCCGGTTGTCGTACAATGCCACGCCGACGGAGCTGCGATTGCGGTTGTCTTCCACCCTCATTTCCAATACGGCGCCCGTGAACTGCTGCAGCAGCGCCACGGAGCGCGGGCTCCACTTCTTGTTCAGCGGCGTCACGCCCGCCAGGTGGCATTCTATGGCCTGCAGACAATAATTGACAACTTACTACAATCCGGAAGTGATGGTTTTTATTTATGCAATCGAAAGTACCTTAAATGTAAATACTTCCAGAATTTTTTCAAATTCTTTTACGCATAATAAATTTTTTACGAATATTTGAAAATAAGAACCAAATGTAGGAGTTATAAGCAATATTCCCATGCTTCATCAAATGACAATGTCAATGTCACTGTCAATCTTTCAAAAAGTGATGTTGACTGCCAAGTCTTATGACTTGCCAGGTTGGGGAATGTTTTCCTCGAAATTTGGAAGTGAACATGGACTGTTTTTGTTTTACAAGCTTTTAATTTACTTGCAATGTATTGTTACGTGGTTAGGGTTCAGGATTTGGAGTAAAACACCAAACTCTTCAGAGGGAATTTATTCACTACGGAATCCCAACACTGACTGGTCTTCCAACACGTCGAATATCCAAAACGCAAAGCACTCGTAGTCCTGGTCCGTTGCTGTGGTCGTATAAATTATCACTTATCAGTCGCACACAAATCACTCGTATTAGTATAGCTCACTAAGAACACTCGCGGTAAACTGATTAACGATCGCCACGTCCGCTCCCTTATATACTGACTTATGGGTATCTAGAAAGTTCCATATACTTCCGGTCCCGACGGCCGATAACTAAAACATTCCAGAATATTCGAGTATGTGTATGAGCGGGATAGAATACATATGTGTGAGCAGGATGGAAGATGTATGAGCGCGACAGACGATGTTCGGAAAAGTTCTAGACTATTCTGTTCTGGGAGCTTCGCGACACTGCCCCCTTCTTAGAGACGCTCGTCCCGAGCGTCACTGTTGCTGCCATGATAACGTGCTAAGCGGTCCACATGCACCACTTTGAATGCTCCTCTTGGTTGTCGTTGAATGCGATATGTCACATCGTTCATGCGGGTGATCACCTTATATGGCCCTTCCCATCTCGTCTGCAGCTTTGGAGATTTTCCTTTGCGGCGTATTGGGTTGTGAAGCCACACTAAAGCTCCTTCTTCATAGCCACTCGTATTTGCTCTTCGGTCGTATCTAGTTTTCATGTTCTCGCTTGCTTGCAGCCCGTTTTCCCGAACTAGGTCATATACATCTCGCATTCTTTCCCGAAGATCCGAGACATAATCTGTCACAGTGTGAGAAACTTCTGGTGGTCTTCCCGTTAGCAAATCTACCGGTAACCGAAGTTCTCTGCCAAAATTTATAAAAGCTGGGGTCACTCTTGTGCTTTCGTGTTCTGAAGTCCGGTAAGCGAGGAGAAATAGCGGTATGTACTTGTCCCAGTCTCTTTGATGGTTATCAACCAATTTCGCCAAATGCCTCTCCAGCGTCTGGTTAAAGCGTTCCACCATGCCATCTGACTGAGGATGATATGGCGTGGTCCTTGTTTTGTGCATTCCTAAAATCTTACAGATTTCTTGAAATAGTTGTGATTCGAAGTTCCGTCCTTGATCGGAGTGGATTTCCAAGGGCACACCGAACCGGCATATCACTTCCTCAACTAATTTGGAGGCTACTGTTGCAGCTTCCTGGTTAGGTATGGCAAATACTTCAGGCCACTTGGTGAAGTAATCCATTACCACCATGAAGTATTTATTTCCCGACTCAGTTATAGGAAATGGTCCTGCCACATCAACTGCAATGCGTTCCCAGGGTGCACCAACGTTGTAGAGCTTGAGGTTACCGCGATTTCTTGTCGATGGCCCTTTCACAGCAGCGCATATGGTACATTTGCGACACCAATCCTCCACGTCTTCTCGACAGTTGAGCCAGTAGAACCTTTCTCGTATCTTTGTTAATGTTCTCTTGACGCCAAGATGTCCGCCGGACACCCCATCGTGGACTTCACGAAGAACGTCTTTTACTTTAGCTCTTGGAACAACTACTTGTAGGTGAAACTCTTTGCCATTTGGTTTTTCCCATTTACGGTAAAGTATTCCGTCCTCCAAGACAAAACTGTCCCATTGAGCCCAGTAAGCTTTGGTGATTGGGCTTGTAGGTGCAACTTCTACCCATTTAGGTTTTTCTGCTCCGCGTTCCTTCCATGCAATAATAAGCCTTATGTCTTCATCATCCTCCTGAGCTTCTCTGAAGATCGCGTCATCCCATGGTCCCGGCGGACTCGCCCTTGTTAATTTCACAGCGATTTCTTTAGACTCCTGTTTGACACAGTGTTTACAATCTTCTGAGCAAGGCCTTCTTGAAAGCGCGTCAGCATTTCCATGTGACTTTCCACTGCGATGTTCAGTAACAAAGTCGAACTCTTGGAGTTGTTCAATCCAACGAGCAACTTGACCTTCCGGGTTTTTAAACTGAAGCAACCACTTCAAAGCAGCATGATCAGTTCTCAGTTTAAACTTTCTGCCGATGAGATACTTGTTAAAATGTTGCAGCGTTTTTACCACAGCTAAGAGTTCTTTCCGTGTAACGCAGTAGTTCCTCTCAGGCCTTGACAAAGATTTACTGAAGTAAGCTATTACAACTTCTGCGTCACCTTGTTTCTGAGATAACACTCCACCAATAGCTGTGTTACTTGCATCTGTGTCAACGATGAATTGACCATCAGTCTGTGGATATCCCAAAATTGGAGTTTTACATAAACTTTCCTTCAATTTTTGGAAGGAATTCTCGCAAGTCTCGTCCCAGAAGAAAGGTCGTTTGTCTTCTGTCAAACGGTGTAAAGGTTTAGCAACCTCTGAGAATCCTTTGACAAATCTCCTGTAGTATGAGCACAGTCCCATGAAGGCTCGCACCTCTGTCTTGTCCTTCGGGGTAGGCCACTTTTGCACTGCTTCAACTTTATCAGGATCGGTTTGTACACCCTCACTGCTAATTACGTGACCGAGGTAGTTTACTTTGTTCCTGAATAGATGACATTTCTTTGAGTTCAGTTTTAAGTTTGCTCCCCGTATCTTCCTTAGGACTTTCTCTAGATTCCGCAAATGATCATCAAAGTCTCTGCCCATGATGATGACATCATCCAAATATACTAAGCAGGCATCTCCTACTAATCCAGCTAGTACACACTCCATAAGTCGCTCAAAAGTAGCCGGCGCGTTGCATAATCCGAAGGGCATAACATTGAACTGCCATAAACCTTTGCCAGTTGAGAATGCGGTCTTTTCTTTATCCTCTGGGTGTATTTCTACCTGCCAGTAGCCAGATTTTAGGTCCAAAGTAGAGAACCATCGCATTCCACTTAGAGTATCCAAGGTGTCATCAATTCGGGGCAACGGATAACTGTCCTTCTTAGTGATCTCGTTTAGTCGTCGATAATCTACACAAAACCGTGTACTGCCATCTTTCTTCTTAACTAGAACCACAGGAGAACACCAAGGACTTGCAGATGGTTCAATAACTTTATTTCTCTTCATGCCCTCCAACATTTCTTCAACTTCTTTCTCCTTGGCAATCGGTATTCGTCTTGCTCGCTGACGAATAGGTCTTTCGCTTCCAGTGTCAATCCTGTGCTGAACTAATGAAGTTCTTCCAAGATCTTCTTCTTTCGAAGAGAAGATATCAGCAAAACGCAACAGTGACTTCTTTGCGTCCGAGTATTGCTTAAAAGTCAGATTATCTTTGCTGTCTTTCAGAAGATCAATAATTGTAGAGTTATTCGCGATGTTAGGTGACACTGAGCTCAGCTTTGATTGACACTTTCTCATCCACACAACTTCTTCGCATTTTCCCACAGTATCTCCTTCATTGAGGCTGACCTCATGGAAGTCTAGGTTAACCACTCTTACCACTGCAGTATCGCTTCCACGCACTAAGGTTCTTGCTGTTAGGAGTCCTCTCGCAGTTGGTTTGTGTAATGTGTCCTCAATCAAAACACATCTCTTTGCCTCTGTTTTCTTAGCCGTCGTGGGCAGTCTCACCATTATTTGAGCCTGTGTTCGTCCAGGAATAACAATTTTGTTAAGGCAGGTTACTTTTCCAGTGGAAGCTCCAAGAATGAAGATTTCTTCATTACCACACTTGAAAACACCATTCGTGATATCAATTCCACAATTATATTTCTTCATAAAATCTAAGCCCAGTATGCAGTCATCAATGATTTCAGCTACGATGACATTGTGAGTATAGGGTGTCTCTCCCACGTACATCGTAACTGCCATTTCTCCTAGGACAGGTATTGGCTGGCCAGAAGCAGAAAGAAGCCGACAGTTGATGTTCTTGCGTCCCCTTGCCGCTTTCACTAGATGTGGCTTAACTATAGTCCTAGATGCACCTGTGTCTACTGTTATCCTGCAGTTTTTCCCATCCACTGAACCACATATTGACAGACAATTTTCATTGCTTGCCTGTGAGATGATTATTGCTGGGGCTTCTTCTGAGCCAGCCAGTACCCGCCCCTTAGTCCTGGCTGTTACTCGTTTCCCTGCTTCTTTAAAGGAGAGATCATAAACTGATTGCTTAGGTCTTCCTTAATCTCTTTCTTGATCTCTTCTTTAAGCTGTTCCCTGAGCTCTTCCTTTAACTGTTTCTTTTTGCGGCAATTGAGTTGTAAATGGCCTCTTTCACCACAATTCCAGCACATAGGCCCAGTTCCATTATCCTTCTTTGAAGGGGCCTTAATCGCCTTGACTACCTCGCTTATCTCGTTAATTTCTCTCAATTTATGAACTTGCACATCTTGTCTTACCGCTTCCACTTCAAGGGCGTGTGCAAGGGCATCTTTAAGCGAGGTGTGATGTTGGAGCTTTACTGTAGCCCTTACCTCTGAATTCTTAATTCCATCCACGAAGGCTTGCAGTAGATTTTTCTCCACCATCCGGGGGTCTTCTGAGGGAAACGCTTTCCTTACGAGCCTCTCGATCTCTAATGCCCACTGTTGTAACCCCTCGCCTGATCGCTGGACTCGGTCGCGAAGCTGGGCTCGGAATACGTGCTCTAAGTGGCGTTCTCCGTACCTTGCTTCAAGAGCCTCCAACAAGTCCTTGAAGTCACTACCTGAGTTAGGTAGTGCTTCTAATACTGTCAAAGCGGAGCCCTTCAGTGCAACGGTGAGGGCTGTCAGGCTCTGTTCATTAGTCCATCCATTTGCTGCGGCAACAGTTTGAAACTGCTGTTTATACGCGGCCCAGGAAGTAGTTCCGTCGTAAGATGGCACTTTCACCTTGGGTCCAGGTGCATAAGCAACAGCGTTGCTCGACGTCACTTTCACGCCTACTGTCTCCAGTCGCAGCACTTTCTTCTCTAGTCCGGAGAAGTTTGTTTCCAGACCTGTCACGCGATTATCCACCAAATCCACATCCTTACGGATCTGGTCCACCACGTTGCTGACTTTGCTGACAGCTGCTAATACCATTCGTTGGTCCTCACTCATATGATGCAGCTTTTCCTGCTTACGCTTTTGTTCATCCCTCGAGCACTTTTGTTCATCCCGCATATTTTGTATTTCTCCATTAAGTTCCACATTGATGCGTTGCAGTTTACTCTGGTTCTCATTTATGCACTGCAATATTTGCATCAAGCTACCAAAATCAAAAGATGCTTGAGTGGGAACCTGGAAAGAGGGGCTAGGAAACGTGGCTTGATGATGGGCGGCTGGCATCTGTTGGGCGGCGGCAATCTCTTGGGAGGCCGTAACTTCCTGGGTGGCTGTGACGGCTTCGGTGGTTGCGACATTTTGGGCGGCTGCCCTGTCTTGGGCGGCTGCCATGTCTTGGGCGGCTGCCATGTCTTGGGCGGCTGCCATGTCCTGGGCGGCTGCCATGTCTTGGGCGGCTGCGACCTCTGGGGCTACGGGCGGCAGTTGCTCGGCTGCGATGTTTTGGGCGGCTGGCGCATGTCGGGCGGCTGCGGTAGCCTCCATTGCACGTTGAGCCCGGGTCCGGACGCCTTCCTTATCTTCTTCGTCCCTCGGCAACACTGGCATTTCCAAATCCCACACTTCTGACACCAAATGTTACGTGGTTAGGGTTCAGGATTTGGAGTAAAACACCAAACTCTTCAGAGGGAATTTATTCACTACGGAATCCCAACACTGACTGGTCTTCCAACACGTCGAATATCCAAAACGCAAAGCACTCGTAGTCCTGGTCCGTTGCTGTGGTCGTATAAATTATCACTTATCAGTCGCACACAAATCACTCGTATTAGTATAGCTCACTAAGAACACTCGCGGTAAACTGATTAACGATCGCCACGTCCGCTCCCTTATATACTGACTTATGGGTATCTCGAAAGTTCCATATACTTCCGGTCCCGACGGCCGATAACTAAAACATTCCAGAATATTCGAGTATGTGTATGAGCGGGATAGAATACATATGTGTGAGCAGGATGGAAGATGTATGAGCGCGACAGACGATGTTCGGAAAAGTTCTAGACTATTCTGTTCTGGGAGCTTCGCGACAGTATGTTTGTTCGGGTGAAATCTTACAACTCAATTTTAAGGCACTTGTTTTTGTGATACCGCTTAGCTTCTATTTTTGTAAATCATTTTTTATTTTACTATTGAATACCTACCTCTGCTATTTGCAATATTGAACCAAGCAGCAGCACTAAGAGGTTCATTTCAGACAACTGTCAAGTGTCACATACAGCCTCCACACAAACGACGCATAACGGCCTTCAGCTCCAGCAGCAGTAGCAGCAGAAGCAGCTGCTGCTGCTGTTCATTTCTGTGCATGCTGCCAATGTTCATCGATTTAAAAGACGTTATCATATCACGTCAAAAATGCAGTGCCAAATAGAAAACATTTATGTCTCCATGACGAAGCTACACTCACCAGAGCGCGCAGCGTGCTAAACCTGTGCTGCAGGCGCCGCAGCGCCTTCCAGTGCACGAGCAGCAGCGCGCCGCTGTCCACCAACACACACACGCCCGCGCCCCGGCGTCTCCATGACGAAGCTACACTCACCAGAGCGCGCAGCGTGCTGAACCTGTGCTGCAGGCGCCGCAGCGCCTTCCAGTGCACGAGCAGCAGCGCGCCGCTGTCCACCAACACACACACGCCCGCGCCCCGGCGTCTCCATGACGAAGCTACACTCACCAGAGCGCGCAGCGTGCTGAACCTGTGCTGCAGGCGCCGCAGCGCCTTCCAGTGCACGAGCAGCAGCGCGCCGCTGTCCACCAACACACACACGCCCGCGCCCCGGCGTCTCCATGACGAAGCTACACTCACCAGAGCGCGCAGCGTGCTGAACCTGTGCTGCAGGCGCCGCAGCGCCTTCCAGTGCACGAGCAGCAGCGCGCCGCTGTCCACCAACACACACACGCCCGCGCCCCGGCGTCTCCATGACGAAGCTACACTCACCAGAGCGCGCAGCGTGCTGAACCTGTGCTGCAGGCGCCGCAGCGCCTTCCAGTGCACGAGCAGCAGCGCGCCGCTGTCCACTAGCAGCACTCGCACGCGCCCGCGCCCCGGCGTTTCCATGACGAAGCAACGCGCCCAGCCCACGGCGCCCGCCGCTTCGCTGTATCTGTCCAGGTTCACCACGCAAAACATTCCTGGAAACATCACATTTTATTTTAAATATAATTTCAAGAGGTTTCACACAGAGTTACTTTAATATTTACAATATTGGTATGGATAGGATAGTATGGATGTCGCTAACAATGTAAAAAAAAATACGCGAGTTTAATTAATTGTATAATTTTCGTTCGTCGTTTTACGCATTAGCTCACTAAGCGTCGATTTCACGGACTCTATTTTTAATAAATAGAGACTTATTGTCGATGTAACAAACAGGTATGTTTGACGCCGTTACAAAGTTAGAGCGTCGTTTCGATTACGACCTGTCAGGATCACATTCTTTCAACGGCCAGACTTTAATAAATAGAGCCCTTCGCTTATGTGACTGAATAGCTAAACGCAGAGTAACACACGTTAGGAGAGTGTTGAACTCGAGTGGCTACACATGGAAACAGAGCTTACGAGTCAGGAAGTTAATGAAAGGACATGTCACATCTGTGGAAAGAGTCCTAGTAATTCTTCCCTTTGTCAAGGGGGTTATGGATACAATAGGACATCTACTGCGGCGCAAAGCCTTTTTCCGACCCCAGACAAAGTTAGGAGGCATCTTACGTTCGCCCAAAGATAGTGATCCGCTGAATATGCCCGGCGTGTACAAGGTTCCCTATGTGTGGCAAGAGCTATATAGGAGAAACGGGACGTAATGTGTCAACGAGACTGACTGAGCATATACGGAGTATGAAAAAACTGGACATGGATGGTTCGGCTATTACCGAGCATGTATTGAATTCGGTCTCTCACTATATACGCTTTGATACGGCCAAAGTGCTAGTGAGAGAAAAAGCTTTCGGCCCGCGTAAAATCCGCGAAGCGATCGAGATCAATAAGCGTCCGAATTTCAATCGAGATGGTAGTTGGACGTTACCTGCCACTTGGAGAGCAGTTCTTCATACTTTGAGAAACTGATAGCAATACTGTTAAATGTATCGAAACGGTCAGCTACATTCATATTAGTTATACCGGACTCATAAAACGATAAGATACACCACAGGAACAATCCACCGAAAATTTCGGCACCCCTACCACCAGACGTTTCGAGCCGCGGGCGGCAACGCGCGAAACTGCCCTCATTGCTTTGAGGGAAGCGAAACCGTCGTGTGTCACCACCCCTAAGAGACCCTACACACTCCGATTTTTATCGGCCGATCCGTCGTGTGTCACCACCCCTAAGAGACCCTACACACTCCGATTTTTATCGGCTGATAGTTTACGTCGCGCTTTTAATCCGTATGAGATGTAAGCACGTGCGCACATTACACCGATTCGGTATCGGATGCATCTTCATACTGATTATGAGCCAGATTAAATTATAGAGCGATAGAAAGTCTGCAGTGTGCGGTGACTCTAACACGTCCCGATGATGGTCTTTGTAACCGACCGAATTAGTCGGCGAAACCGACGAGTAAAACGGTGATAATCACCGTTTTACTCGTCGGTTTCGCCGCCATAAAGCAAACAAAATAGTCAAGCAAAGCTAGAATCTTTTCACAAAGCTGTAGCCAAAAATAAAACACGTACCAACTTCAGGCAGGTAAATGCTTCCAGTATCGTCACTCAAGCTGTACTCTTGGTCCAAATCTTCACACAGTTTTTCGTATACATCTTGTAGATGTTTCTAAAATATAAAATAAAGTTGTTGAACATACAATTTTAAGCATTCGCGATCACTATCACTATTTACGTAAATAGGCAATATCAGACGAATCCCAAAAGTAATCGCGGTAAGTCCTGTTGACATAGACAATAATATAAATTGTTGTACGGGCCAATAGTGAAACTAAATATAAGTATATGAATGCCCATCACACAACAAAGACATTAGAAATGACAAGGGGGCGTGGCACGCGCGCTGACACTGCGCACAATCTGCTCACTTGAATCACCTAAGTAGTTTGTCCCGCGATCGTCAAAGGAACAAAAGTGAGATCAATGTGAAAAAAAAAATCGAAAAATGCCGACGTGTGCTATCATAACGTTTAAAGTGAGAAGTCCTAGGGAAACTTTGGCCAAAGGAGGTGTTTCTATTCAATAGTGTTGCGTTAGTAGCGTGCTTGAAATGAGGCGACGCTGGTTTTCATAGAAATCACGCGTGATATCACTTCTAATGTGTTTTTTGTTTTGTGATGCCCATGCGGACCATCCATTTTAAGCACATATTTACCTTTCTCACGAAGAATTTGTCAGGGCTCACGATGTTTACAATAATCACTTCTTCTACCATCTTGTACTTCAGATCATTGTTATTCATGAATATTTTAGGCTTTTCCGAAATGCCCTCGATTTTGGGGTACTGAAAAATAATAATGTTATGTATTAAATATAAGAAGTCTATCTAACTTTTTGAATTGGTGCCACCGTCACCTTTCTACCACCGAACCGCTCGCCACAGGAGTAAAGTCCATCCCCACATTCTTGACACTTGGGTCTCCATAAATGTCAGAGCGTCACGTTTTCCTCGTACAGCAGGATTGTGGAATGGATCCCTCCCAAGGTTTTCCCTGTGTGCTATGACTTGTCCTTCAAAAGGTGTGTTTACAGTTAAGAGTCTGCTACACATCAGCACCACCTCTGGTGTTGCAGATATCCATGGGCGACGGTGACCACTTTCCATCCCGGTGGTGGCCCGTCTGCTCGTTTGCCGTCAAATATACATAAAAAAGGAAATCCATAAAACATGTGTATCATTATACTGCAATAGTGTCATTATCATTACTAGGTGGTATTCGCTTCTAACACAAGAACATAGACTGTGTCGTTTTTGATAAAAATTTAATGAATCCAATCCTAACTAATATTATAAATGAGAAAGTAAATTTGTTACGCTTTCACAATCAAACTCGTGATATTAAAAAAACATGTTGACTGGGGTACGGACTGAACTGATCATCATGAAATTTTGCATACACATTGTTTTGGGGTACGGAGAAGGACATAGGGGTACCTTTTATCCTGTAAAAAGTACTGTTCCAGTGGGATCGACATTGACACGAGCTAGTACAAGCTTATAAAGATACCTAATAAATGCGTTCGACATATGAAAAAGGGTCATGTCAGCCTGGGGTGTCATCCTTAACCGGTGGTTGCAGGTACTACCTATATGCCATCAGGAATGCGCGTCCGGCCTTTCCGAATTGCTACTTGCTCTTTCCCCATACATCCGAGCGAGTAGTATCTCAATACCTTAATTCCCTTTCTACATACATAGTAACACGTCTTTTTACCTTGCGGGGTAGACAGAGCGTAGGTCAATAAGACCTTATGGCCACATTTAGCATGTTGTAGGGCGTGTAGATGGAAAACGAATCAAATAGTGACGGGTTGCTAGCCGCATCACCTATTGACATGATTTCGCAGATTTTAGCCCAATCCCTCAATCGGCTTTTACAATCTGCGCGGAAAAAGAAGCAGCTGGCACATTCTACGTTTTTTTTTCTCGCAGACCAGCATGGAAGAATTCCCTTTCTAAATCCAACAAAGTCCTATCCTCCCGCAGCTTGCTTTCGATGGGCAGCAACCTCGGAAGCACAAGACTCCAAAGAAACTGCTCTCGCCAACCGGCTGCGCCAAGCGTTGTGAGTATGGCAATATCCTCCCATAGAACGAAGGATCCTTGGGAGAGGCCTTGTCCAGTATTGGACTTCTTACGGCTGTAATGATGATGATATGAAGAAGAGATTTATAGAAACCTGTAGCCTTGGGTTGATCAGGCGTGCGCGGTCGTGAAACGCCAGCGCATGCGCTAGACTGACGCCGTCTTCGAACGTTATCACGTCGCAGTCTACCTTCAGTGAGTACTGAGAAACTGGGATGATTTGACGAACGTGTATCACTGCCTGTTTGCTGCAATGCAAATTAAAGTTTTCAAACACTGTTATTGCTTTCTAAATTCATCCTTATCCTTACTCCTTAATAATATTACAGATGCGAAAGTGAGTTTGTTTGTTACGCTTTCACGCCGTAACTACTGAACCGATCATCGAAATTTGCACACAAGTTCTCTGGATAACGGAGAAGGACATAGGCTACCTTTTATTCCGGGTAAAGTACTATTCGCGAGGGATCAACATTGACGCGGGAGGAGCCGCGAGCGAAAGCTAGTATTTAATAAGAAAGGCAAACAGTTCTTTGCTACGTTTTTCACGCCTAATAAACTAATTAATTTTAACTGTATTAACATAATTTAAAAAGCAGGAAAATAATTTATGCATTTTATATTTTTAATTTAAAATGTCACGTTTCTAATGGTATCAAAGTCAGTAAGATACATCAAGCATAACGGAAGATATAATACTACAAATGTATACATAAAAATACGAAAAATCATAACTAATATACGCTGTCTGGAGTATTAAATCGGACACAGAGTAACTTTAACCCAGGCAGCTCAAACGAAGCTGCATGTAAAAACTTGTTTAGAATTATGAATCGATTTTAACTACAAATATACAAGTTCACTGAGGCTAAAAGACTGAATACAATTAAAGGGAATTACTAAGGCTGATTTCATAGTCACACGTTTGATCATCGCCGGCCACACGCGCTCGCGCTTGCAATATACTTTTTAGACGCGCCAGTTTTAGGTACGTTTAAATTGAATGCGTTGAAATGCAATAAAAATCTAGTATAACAAATCTCGTTGTTCTCAAAAGTTACGTAAATTGCCATAAATATAAAAATTACTTACATGTTACGCCAGGAGGTCAAAAAATGTAAGAAATGTAACCTTCTGGCAACGCTGGCTGTGATATGATTATGCGAAATTTTCACTGTCTGCTGACGTCAGTACTCCGAGGAAGGAGATTTACTAAGTTATGTTTTGTTCGTGCGTAAAAATTGAAATCCTTACTTATCAATAATGTTCCGGATGAGGTAAGAATCATCGCTGGTCCAGCTTCCAGTTTTGGGAACACAATTGGCCAATGAACAGTTGATTGCTAGTTGCGCCGGGCTTTGCAGTCTTGCTGGCGGTATCAGCCTCAAGCTGAAATAATTGAAAAAAATACAGCTCCTATCGTTCTATGACAGTTACATCTTATTAAGGAGTTCGATGCCCTAAAAGGCATTGTTAGCGCTTATACACGTTAGGCAACCCCGGGTGTGGTCATCACTGGGGTGACTGGCCAATGGCTTATTAAAAACCGGCCAAGTACGGGTCGCAACGCATACAAAGGGTTCAATATTTCCCTTAAAAAAACGCTCAAAAGCACGTTTCTTGTATGGCACCAACTTAATTATTAATGCTTAATCTTAATTTGTTGTTATAGCTGCTTTAACTCTGTGCAAATTCGAGTCTCTACCTACTGTTCAAAAGATACCCAGCCTTGTGTGACACGGACGGACAGACAGTGGAGGCTTAGTAATAGTGTTCCGTTTTTACCATTTGGTATGGATCTCTATCGGCATCGGACACGCGCGCCCGGCCTCCCGAGCTGCTGCTTGCTTATCGTCCATTTATCCTAGTGAGTTGAGTAGTCCCAATATTCCCTTCCCAAAATCAAACAAATTCCCATCTCTCTACAGCTTGAAATGCTTCTGACGGGCATCACCGTCGGAAGCACAAGAAGCTATTGCTCACAATAATTTTAGTCATAGGAGGGCCGGTCAGTACGGCAGTAAACTAAAGTATGCAAGCAAAATATTTCAGTAGGTACATTTTACCCAAAAAGAAAGTTAAGTCCTAATTTACTCTCGCTGTAAAGAGATATGAAGTGAATGCCTATCAATAATCATGCAAGAAAGAAAGTGGGACTCGGAACTCATCCACCAAGGTATCGTATTTTTTTATTTAACTATGAATTTACGATTCTGTGATTTTAAATATCAGATACTATAATATCTAGTTCCCTGCCAAATTTCAATGTTAAAAGTCAACAGGAAGTACAGGTTCTGATTCTTTTGCGTGTACGCAAAATATACGGCTTACACAGCCGTATCTTTTTATTCTATTGACTAAGAAGTTCGATTTTTTACAGTTTCAACGGCTAGTAATAAAATTTACTCCATGAATACAGATAAATTTAGTAAATGCAGACGAAAATAGGGAAATCATTAGGAGATATCTATTTATTTTATTTATTTAATAAGGCACAATTACAGCACTACTTATAGTATATTAAGCTCAAATGTTACAAATAGGCATCGTTTTATAAGTAAGTTCCAAATATTAGCGTACACAGCATTTACAATAAGAATGTAGTTCGCTACCGTGATACAAATGTAAGAAATTACAGAAATAAAGATACAAAAAAAGAAACTAAATAAGTAAAGTACGTACATACTAAAAATTATACAAATATAATGAAATGAAAAATATTTATAAATTATTTATAGGAAAGATATTGTTATTTCTTATAATTAAATTTAATTTGGAAATCCTTGGGGGAGGCCTATGTTCAGCAGTGGACTTCTTGCGGCTGAGATGATGATGATGATAATTAAATTTATTTAATTAAATTTATAGGAAAGATATTATTATTTCTTAAGATATCTTATTAAAAATACTTACTTGTCCAAGGTGACCTTTTCAGTACTGCCAAAATCGAAGCAGAATACATGGTACAATGGCTTATTCACGTCCTTCTTATCGATGTTGATTACGCGGCAACGTTGCCACATGTTATCTGCCTTATTGTATACGAGGTATACTTTTTCTGCGAACAAATAAGTTTAGTTAGCAAGTAATAATAGAGTGTCATATTACAAGTTTTGATGTGATGTCAGCAGCAATATTAGATGTACAGTCGATCTGATGGCAGATTATGCGATACCGCGATAATACAAAGAATAGCAAAATTACAGATTAACAAATTGTTAGGCACAAGATTTTTTTTACAAATCTATACTAATAGTATAAAGCTGAAGAGTTTGTTTGTTTCTTTCGTTCAAATTGGAAAAATCTTTATTGAGGAAGGGGCTATAAGACATCACTGTGCGACCAATAGGAGCGAAGCATCGATCAATCATAATAACAGAAATTACCGCGGACGAAGTCGCGGGTAACAGCTAGTAGAATCTTAAAAAGATATTCGTTAAAGACTAGAAGAATCTTAAAAAGTTTCGCTTAAAGACAGGTTATGTATCCAGGCCAGGGACTTATGTAATATGAACACCTGGAAACATATACATAACATCACGTCTTTATCCTTACAACATAGACGGAGCCCAAGGCCATAAAACTCAAAGGTCACGTTTGCGTGTAAGTGGGGGTATAGGTGGAAATGCGGCGATTCACTGTGTATTGCTGCGTTGGATGGAAAACTCAAAAGATTTTATGAGAAACAGCAATGTATAGTAGAATCGGCACTTAAGATATTCGCCCATTCCATCTGCCGGCTTCTACGCTCTGCACGGGAAGAGAAGCTGCTGTTTGTTCATAGTGAAGATAACATATATACTTACATCTCGTTGCTTTACTAATTCGTTGAATTTACAAAATGTGCAGTTATAAGCAGCTTTAACTGAAGACCTATGCAGATAGCTGCTTGATTTTAGATAAGCTTCATATAAAAAAATCCGACTTCAAAGAAACTACGGAACCGAGTTTGAGGAAATTTAAATGGTGTCAATCTGGATACATATTCCTTAAAAAAAAAAACAGCCAAGTGCGAGTCGGACTCGCGCACAAAGGGTTCCGTGCCATTATCTAAAATAAAATTAAAATTATTAAAAATAATTTTATAAAATGATGTAACTAAAAATTTATACTTTTCGCAATTTTTCCTTTATCTGTGCTATAAGACGTCGCGTCGTACCAAATTTCCGGGAAGTACTCTGTAGGTTTTTATTCCAGTTGGCTTAGCAGTGTGATTTTTCCACAGGTCCAACGGACAGTAGACCCGAGTATTTGATATGAATTTCATCTTGATACCTCCACGCGTTCCTAAGAAAAGGGTCTTGCTTGACAGACAGACAGACAGTTCCGTTATTTCCTTTTGAGATACGGAACCCTAAAAAACATAACCTAATCGACAACAACATTACCAAAAAAATAAGTAAATTTTTTGAAGTCGTTTAAAAAGAATATGATGACTCTGAAATGAATTGACTGTATAAACAGTTGATTCATGTTAACGGAATATACGAGTACCTCTTGCGATGTGATTTACATTCGGTTTGGGCAAAGACACTGCGTTCCGGAATGCCCGAATCATCTCCTTAACCAAGGACTGGTGGCAGGATCGCTGCACGAAGAAGTCATGGGGATCCACAATGTGGGATATGTAGATGAGTTCTTGAGAACCTAAGGTAAAATAGAATTAGTATTCATATATATATGCATTTCATATGCATTAATATTCACAACGAATTTTATGTTAAACAATATTTTATAAGGGTTTTTCGCATTCATAATGCTTTTATGATATACTCTTATTAAATTAAGAAATAAGATATGCTGAAAAAATTCCACGCGGGTAGAGTTAAAACCATCGACCCCTGGTCTATTTAAGACCTACGATCTGTCAATTGAGCTACCGCGCATCAATCCTAGACGTCGAAAATCTCCATCATACCCCATTCCCCATATACGTATTAAGGCTTGCGTCCCCTAGAAAGCCATATAATAAAAATATTGCATAATATGTAGGAAACATATTAGTTAATTTTTAAGTTTCATTGTAAAATTAGTCTAATCAAATACCTCTCACATGTAATAGTGGGGTAGTTATGTAAGGGGAAGCAAGCCTTAATGCGTATAAGGGGAATGGGATATGGTGGACATTTTCGACAGTCAGGATTGAAGCGCGGTAGCACAATTGGCAAGAGCGTATAGGTCGGACATAGATTGAGGTCGCCAGTTCAAACCCTGCCCGCGTGGATGATTTTCACTATACCTTATTTCTTAATTTAATTAGAGAACAAAAAACTATTACTTATCTCTCATATACCTTGAGAATATGAGTAAGTATGTAAAAAACGATGAAAGACGGAGAAACAGACAACACGTAATTTAAATAGATCTTCGTTAGCTTACCTTCAAGGAGTGGTTTAGGATGTTGGCTTTCAGGGAATGGCGAAACAGGCTGAACCATTGGTCTGTGACTGAATTCGCCTGTAACAAACACGTAGTTATTTGTGCGAACCACCTAGTTTTATAAACACATCGAAATACTAAATACGAATTTCACAATATGGGCAATTTATAAACAAGCAAAACACGAGAAACCCCGAAGTGGGACTGTAGTGGATTATTAGTAGTTCTACAGTCTCATAGACAATTTCAACATCATTTGCAGTGCCCTGCAGATAATGGGAACGTGCACATTTTTTTTTCATCATTCATATAAAAAACTGACTTCTAACAAACTACTGGACTGATTTTTATGACAGTTAGATTTAAATAATCTGAAAGCATATTCTATCAAATAAAGAAAGAATTTTCAAATCAGTTCATAAATGACGAAGTTATGACTTTATTATGAGTTAACAAACATTAAAAAACACAACCGAATTCAGAACCTACTCTTTTTTTGGAACATGCCACACAATTTTTTTTGCTGATCAAAATCATAGTCGCTAAGAGCTCTCAAAAATAGTCATTTCCAGTAAAAATAACCTCTTGAAAGCTCAAAAGTCACAATTTTATCGCCGGTCGAAGCGCCTCAGAAAAAATCAACTGACAGTCAACAAACGATGACTTTGGGATAAAGTGACGTCACTAGGTCACTTTATCCCAAGTGAACGTTTAACGTC
Source organism: Elegia similella (assembly GCA_947532085.1). Taxonomy (NCBI): domain Eukaryota; kingdom Metazoa; phylum Arthropoda; class Insecta; order Lepidoptera; family Pyralidae; genus Elegia; species Elegia similella. The sequence goes on along the minus strand of OX383935.1, from coordinate 11,033,070 downwards.
TTGGCGGGCGTATAGTTGCAAATCGGAATCATACAGTGATGGGTCGCTAGCCGAATCGCCTATTGACGATTCCTTAGATTTCAACCGTTCCTTCGACAGTTTCTATGTATATGCAAATTTCAACACCCGAAAGTCTGCCAATTAGTTAAATTTGTCTACAGATATGTACATAAAATCAAATAAAAGGACTTACTACAGGCGACAGAGCTCCTGTACGAAGACTCGCTGCTCAAAGAGTTCAAAGAGGTCACCGACTCGCTCTTGCTGCGGTAGTGAGGTACATTTTTATAGAACGCGATGTATGGCGGTTGTTGCTGCGCCTTCGTAGGTGGAGTTTTAGCTGGAGGGGTCTTCTTCTCCGGTTTAGGCTTATTCGCCTGTCTTACATCTATGCGACCACAAAAAAAAAAAAAACATTTATTAATATTAACCGAAGATATTTTCTAGTATTAATATAATAGTTACGGGTTACTAACGTACGACATGTTTCAACCTAATCCGGAGGTCTTCCTCGGGGCGAAAGTAAACAGAGACGCGCGCACACGAAATCGGGACTTCAAACGTGCGTAACACGTAATTCGCATATTAATAATCTCGCGTTAGTTTTATTAAAAAAAAAACTATATGAAGCCATGTTTCAACCTAATCCGGAGGTCTTCCTCGGGGCGAATGTCAACAGAGACGCGCGCACACGAAATTCGGACTTCAAAGGTGCGTAACACGTAATTCGCATATTAATAATCTCGCGTTTTATTAAAAAATAAAACTATATTGCAAAGTAACTGTTACTAGTTTGCTGCCCGTGGTACTTCCGATTTACCTACCAGTAGTACCACTATAAAAAAATAACGGATAAGTATTACAGAAGGAATAAATTTCCCGTGGTACTACTAGCGCAATTTTATTCTATGAAACCCCTTATTGAAAACGAAAATATTTTTTCACAACAAAAATCTACTGACCGGATTTTAACTAAATTAAATGGTTCCAATTAGAAAGCAGACCCTCTCAAATAAAAAAATCAAATCCGTTGATAAATGACGGAGTTATAAGTCAAAAAATATAACCAAATTGAGAACTTTCTCTTTTTTCAAGTCGGTTAAAACGAAAGAATCAAATAAAAAAAAAAGGGAATCAAAAGAACAAAGGAAAATAAAAACAAAAAGTCCATCGGTACTTGGTAAAACAAAGTATAGAGAAATTAGGACCTCTAGGCAGCTCTGGTGGCATGACGGGAGCAGGCGGCGCTGCGGGTATATCCTCTTCTCCAAAGTCTTTAGTAGACTGAAGTTTGTAACAGGCACTGGATTTCCCTTCGAGGCGGACATAGTCAGAAACTGAGTTGCATATCTCCTCGTTGACATTCAACCTTAAATACCAAGAAAATATGTTAAAAGATTTTTTTAAATGTTTCTTTCCCTTGTGCTGTGTTTCAAAACTTAAATTAATTAATTATATTAATAGCATTACAATGCTCGGTTTTATATTAAAATCGATAATACTTTAATCTTTGGAATATGATTCCATTGCCTAATTCAGATTCAGAATAGGCATTTCAACTTTCAGAATAGTAAGCCATTTCATCCTAGCAACGGCTCCCTGGCGCTGGGTTCGATTTCTACTGCGGAGAAATCCTTGGACTCTGCGATAATATATTTCTGTAGATGCATAGTTCTATACAAAATCGAACAAACTATTGTCCCCGCGTCAATACGTACTTAAATAGATGTAAATAAATAGTCAAGTATTTCCAAAAATGTCATTTTATATCATACATTTTAATCTAATTTAAACTTTAAGGAACTGTGACATAAGGAAATAAATCCATCTTAACATATTATCTTTTGGTAACATATCACCTTTTGGTTGTAAGGCAGAATAAGGCAATCAAATTTTAAACATCGATAAATCATAAATGGTACTACATATATCCATATTAAATGTATTGAAAAATAAACAGTAATTAATTACAATTAAGCGCGAATTCCTGACATGAATTGACTTTCCGACCCGCGTCGCGTCGTTATCAAGGCATATTGTTGTGTTTATGCCACTGACCTCCGTATATGCACATGTATCTATGGAGGTCAGCGGTTTATGCCGGTGCCACTTTTTAGGCGGCAATTGTGGAACTACAGGAATATATGATCAGTTTTTTTAGGCTTTGATCATATATTCCGCGAATAAATACCTGTGAAAATGATGTCCAGACATCATTTTCACAGGTATTTTCCAGAGCCCAGCTCTTAAATTTTAATAAAATGCAGGTGACCGGCCTGATTCGGAGATGAGGAAAAGGCTAAGCTTTAGCAGGAGAATAGCATACCATTTCTAGCTTGCGATAAGACAAGTAATGTGGAAACGTATTGTCAAAACTTACTTCAAAGGTTCATCCTTTTCCTCACTCTTGATAAGGTACCATGGCGACTCAACGACGTCTTTTGCATTTTGTAGTAATGCTGAGAGATTCACCTGAAATCATTTATTTTTCAATGACATGAATTACTTCGTGGCGGCAACAATTATAGTCCTAGAAGGATCTTTATGAATGTGTATTTTTTTCCATAAATAAATTCAGTGATATTCCATAAATAACCTGAAAACGGACAGACGAAACTCAATTTAACATTTTACAAGATACCGACTGCATTCATTTAGGTCAGGGTTTCGCCTTGCCTCCCCGAACTAAAAATAATACCCTTAAGTTGCACTATATTTTGATTTATTTGAATTTCAAATAGATAGCGATTGAATGAATTAGTATTTTTTTCCGGGAATGCAAACATACCTATTATTTTTTTCCGGGAATGCAAACATACTATTATTCGAATTAGAAAACGCTCTTAATTATATAAATTGGGATATATTAGGTCTGTCAGTGGTTCGCAGGAAAGGGGAAGACACAGTTGAACGGGATAATAGCATATTATATTACTACGGAACATCTAGTAAATATCACGGAGTTGGCGTTTTGTTTAAAAAAAAATGGAAAGCAAATATAATAGAATTTGTCGCATATTCTGAAAGAATCACTCTGTTGAAATTCCTGATATCAGAAAAACTCTCATCATAGTTCAAGTAGACTTTCCAAGGTCATCTTATTCTGATGATGATTGGTGATTTTAAAGTCAAAGTAAGACAAAACTAGGATTTAGATGAGCACAGAATTATTGGACCATACGGCTGCCTAGAGGAGCGCAACGAACGTGGCTCACGCCTAATTCAGTTTGCATTTGTTTAAAAAATTGAGTATCGCAAATAGTTTTTTAACTATAAAAAACCTCATCAGAGATGGACATGGATGTCTTAAAATGAAAGATTACCAATCAAAAACGAAATAGATTACGTGTTAAGCTCAAATAATTAAGCAACTTTCACAGATGAGATTTTAAGAGACAAAACGCGAAAGAGAACAATTAAGAAAATAGATAAAGTTCCTTAACAGCGAACGAAGAAAAGTTCAACATAGAATTTTAAAAAATCATTGTCATTTTAAAACAGAAATAGAACCGAATCAAAGTTAACCTAGTGTACAGCAAGATTACGAAATTATAAGAAATAGTATAATGATAGCAAGTAAATAGTTAAAATCTATTAAAAAGAAACTTTTACTCAAAACAATAGATTTAATGGAAGAAAGAGAATTGTCTCGTAAAAGCATAACTTGTGTTACGATTTTAGAAGATTGAATAAGGAAGTAAAATGCTGCACCTATTGGAAAAGATCTTAGAAATTATCATACTAAGACTATAGAGTTAGCGATTTTAAATAAAAAGTCCTTTATGCAAGAGAAGGAATTCAAACCGGAAAGTCGTGGGTAACTCGATTGCAAGATAGGGATGGTAAAAAGCATAAAAGACGAGATAAGCGTAATAATGGAAATACAAAATCATTATATAGCGACACTAGTAAAGCACATCATAACAAAGAATATTCCTTACCCGACACCATTTCCCCCATTACACCATACGAAGTACATGAAGCATTGAAGAAAATGAAGTACAATAGAATCCCTGGAGAAGATGGGATAATGACAGAAGCACTAAAATTGGGCACGTTCTCTTACCACGCATAACAAATTTATTCAACATCTTAAAATCTGGTAATATTCCCGAAAACTTCTGCCATTCTAATATAGTTTTATAATACAAAAAAGGCGATTAAACCGACATTAACAATTACAGGCCAATAAGTTTATTCTCACATTTATATAGTTTTCATAAAAGTATGAATCCCGTATAGCAGCAAAGATTGATGTACACCAACCACCTGAACAGGCAGGTTTCCGTCCCGGATTATCCACCATAGACCACAATACAATACAATATATCTTTATTGCGCCATAATTTATAGTAAACATAGAACATAATTTAAAAACATATGACACAAAGGCGGACTTATTGCTAAGCAATCTCTTCCAGCCAACCTTTGGGTAGAGTATAAGTAAAATAAAAGAAGAAGGTGGGCGCAGTATACAATTGCAGATTATATACTTACATATATAAAGCTATATAAATATATACATATATTCTTATTATACATATATACATAAAATACAACTAACTGATGAACATGTGTAGAAAGAAGTAAGGAGAAGAAAAGTAAGGCAAACTGAAGTTTAGTCAGGATAGTTTAGAAAGATAATATGTTTTTAAACTGGTGATAGTTTGAGCGGTTTGAATATTAAGGGTCCATACTACCTCATACTGCTTTGCATGATTGACTGTTATATCAATAATAATGCAATACTCAAGTTGAAATAAAAATGCAGCAAAGTTCAGGACTAACTCTGGTAACTATATGACTCAAAAACACGATTGCGTTAAATTTTCTCGATAGAAAAAAATTGCAAAGTTGCCTCCAAATCACGTCTAATTTACTCGGTATATAGTATTATTCACCAAATACATTAAAATTAACCTTGAAACTTTTGATTATTATTGCATTACAGATAAGGCAGCCATCATATGTTTTTCTTTTTCGAATAACCCTTGAATATTCCTAAAAAACGAAAATATCCAAAGTAGCCAACGCGTTTAGACCATCCGCGTTTGTATGGCCACGCCGCCTGGCATATGTCGGGCTCTTAAGGGGGAGAGCATTCCAGAGGCAAACGGCTTGAACTGTGAAGGACTTGGAGTAGTATTCAGTCGTATGGACAGGGATTTTAAGACGGAGGGAATTAGTACTGCGTGTAGGTCGATTACTGTCTTGATGAAGAAAGGTAAAGCGTTCTTTTAAATAACGAGGGGAAGAAGGAATAAATAGAATTGAATATAAGAGTAAAAGAATATATGATAGTTACGACGAAACCTGATTGGGAGCCACTTGAGTTGTGCGCGAAAAGTTGAAACGTGGTCATATTTGCGTAATCCAAATATAAACCTTATACAGAAGTTTTGAAGGCGCTCAAGCTTATTTAATTGCTCCTCTGTAATGTTTAGATAACAAGAGTCGGCATAATCAAGAAGAGGAAGAAGTAATGATTGTGCAAGCGAAATTTTAGTTGCAATGGGTAATAAGTTTTTAAGCCTCATAAGAGATTTAGCCGAGGCAAATACCTTTCGATATTTGAGGACCCCACGATAATCTATTATACAGAAATACACCCAGGTTTTTTACTTTATCGCTGAAGTGAATCTTAACCCCGTCGAAGGTTATATGTGGGAGTGAAGATAAATTAACTCTAGATGTATTCCATGGCCTACCTATTATGATTGCTTGCGTTTTAGCTGGGTTTATAATAAGTCCATGCGCTCTGCTCCATTCTGCTATGCGAGACAAATCATCATTAATACTCCTTATACCACTACTAAGATTATCTAGAGAAGTCTGACAATATATTTGCAAGTCATCTGCATATAGATGATAGGAAGTGCAGAGTTGAAGAGTGATTGAATTAATAAATAAAGCGAACAACAGTGGGGATAGTACGCCGCCTAGCGGAACACCAGAAGATGTGTGGCACCAGGAAGAGAAATTATTCTCAACGCGCACTCGCTGCCGGCGTCCGTGTGAGTAGGAATGAAACCAATTGATAACTGAAGGAGATATGTTCAGAGTGCGCATCATAACTAAGAGCACATCAAAATCCACAGTATTGAAGGCATTGCTAAAATCGAGAAGAGCCAAAACTGTCAACTGTGAATCATCCATGCCATGACGGATATCTTGTGATTTTTACTAACGCCGTAGTGGTACTATGCCCTGCGCGAAATCCAGATTGGAATGGATTGAGTAGATTATTTTTATTGAGAAAGGAGTAAAGTTGAATTTGGACTAAACGTTCTTGGATTTTGGAGAGGAATGGGAGTATTGAAATAGGACGAAAATCAGAAAAGGAAGCTGGGTTCGGTTTTTAGGGATCGGAGTAATATTTGCATCTTTCCATGCGCTAGGAAAAGTACCGTTGGACAAGGAGTTGTTCATGATTTTATTGATAATGGGAAGAAGGATGTATAGGATTGGCAGGAACATATTACGACTAATATCATCAGCTCCGACCGCATTTGAAGTTACTGATAGCAAACACTTGTGAACATCACTAGCAGTTACCTGATTAAATGAAAAATGTGGATAATTTGGAGTAGGGAGTGAAGAAAGGTGGTTTAACGTATTTAACTTGTCAGTGCCACCAAAAGAATTCGAAGTAGAAAAGTGCCTGTTAAGTAGATTTATATCGAAATTGTTGGAAATATTAACCTTATTTTTCCCCACTCCAAGTGATTTCAGAAATTTCCATATCTTGGCTGGATCGCCATTCTCAATAGAATTATGTGTATGGTGGCGTTGTAAGAGTATGTACCACTTACAAACTCTTAACCAAACAATAGAAAAACACCACGATTTCAATCTCCCTCTGTACATAGCATATGTTGATTATGCCAAAGCATTCGATAGCATATCGCACACAGCCATATTTATAGCACTTGAAAATCAAGAAATAGACCAGGCATACGTAGATCTCTAAAAAAATATAAACAATAGCCGCACGGCCTCAATCAAACTTGAATCATGTGGTTCCAAATTTAACATTTAAAGAAACAGGGAGACTCTCATACCCAAGATTTTCATTAGCACCCTTGCAGAAGTTTTCAAGAACCTAATGACTACTTGGCAGGAGCGGGGTCTCAAGTTAGGTGGACGAAGACTCACAAATCTCCGATTCGCCGATGACATCATCCTGTTCTCCACGACAGCTTCAGAACTAGAGCAAATGCTTCAATATTTGCACAAGGCAAGCCTCGAGGTCGGACCGAAGATGAATATGTCAAAGACTAAACTAATGACCAAGTACAAAGTTGAGGTCGGGGGCGGAAGGATCGAATATGTCGATGTATATATCTACTGGGCCAATTAGTATCCTTTCAAGCGCCAAGAAAAAGAAGTTGCAAGACGCACCGAAAGCGCTTGGAGGAACTATTGGTCTATGAAGGAACTTATGAAGGGAAACCTTCTTCTATCGCATAAAAGCAGGCTCATGGATATGTGCATCCTTCCGTCATTTACATATGGAGCTCAGACTTGGATGCGTACTGTAAAGACAGGAAAGAAGGGAAAGCAGAGAGGGAGGCCTTTACCCAGCAGTGGGATTTAAAAGGCTATTTATAATAATAATTGACATAATTGTAATAATTTGACTAGAAGTGTATACTACATTGTGATTTTATGACATGTAATTATGAAAAGGTTAAACTCCAACTTAATTTATGCTGTAGCCTTGTTGTACATTAATTTGAATAATTTACAATTTCACATTAAATATTTGCTCGCCACACTTGGCAAAATATTGCATAAGTGATTCGAATACTTACTGTAGGTACCAACTATGTTACCACATTTTACGCGAACAAATTCTGACTATTTACGTGGTTAGTGTTCGAGATTTGGAGTAAAACACAAAACTCTTCAGAGGGAATTTATTCACTACGGAATCCCAACACTGACACCTGACTGGTCTTTCAACACGTCGAATATCCAAAACTCAAAACACTCGTAGTCCTGGCCCGTTGCTATGGTCGTAGAAATGATCACTGTTATCAGTCCTACACAAATCACTCGTATTAGTATCGGTCACTAAGAACATTCGCGGTAAACTGATTGACGATCGCGTTATTTAATTGACTTTGTAGCTAGCTCCACGTGAGCTTTCGCTACTTCACCGTGCGTTTGAGGCGGGGGCAGAGTGCCCTCAACCTATGTAGACAACATCACCAAAGGGCCCTCAGGAGGGAAGGACCTCTGCTTTGGGCGTTGCCTGTGTGTGCAAAGCTTAGAGAGGCAGCAAGCTCTCATATTTGCCTAATGGGCCGCGATTGCGAGCATTCTATAGCCTGAAAGGTCAATCTGAGAAACAATGGCAAAAGCCTTTGGAGAGCAGCAACTCTCGTCTTTTGCCTTATGGGTCGAAAGCTACGTTGCCAGAAAGGCCTATCCTGAGTGCAAGTCACCGGGGACCGCCGGGCGGTGATTGACTATCGCTACGTCCGTCTTGTGGGTCTCTTGAATGTTCCATATACTTTCGCTCCCGACAGCCGACAGCCAGAACATTCCAGAATATGAGCGCGACAGATGTTCGGGAGAGTTCTAGATTATTCCATTAGGGGACCTTCGCAACAGTATCTTGATTTGAAGTGACAATCAAAACGTTGTACTCTAAGTTAGCAAATAGGCCGGCTGGTCAATTGTCATCATCATCATCATCATATCATCCGCAAGAAGTTTACTGCTGACATTGGCCTCTCCCAACGATTTCCAAAATGACCGTTTGGAAGCGGCTTGCGTCCAGCGTTTCCCTGCGAACTTGGTCAGGTCATCCGACCAATTGGTCGGTAGGTGGTGGTCAGTTGTATCAGTAAGTAATTAATAATATCTATTGATAAGGTACTTACCTCTTTAAGAACTTCCGGGTCATTTGACGCACTAATAGTGTTCAAAACGGTCTTTGCTTTCTTTATTGCTCTGGCAACATCAGCCTTAGCTTTGACGAGAGAGTCCTTTTCAGAAGACTTATATTGACAGAGCAAATTGATAAGTTCCTGCTTATGCTTCTGCAATTGCCAGTCAAGTTTGGAGAAGTACTGTTCAACTTCTGCCATCATTTGCGTGTGTAGGCAAGATGATTGTGTTCCATTTTCGATATTAAACAGCAGTTGACCAATATCCTGTGACATTAAACATTTATTTTTGTATATTGAATTTAACCCTTTATACGCCGCGTCGCAAGCTTACAAGGGTGCTTACGCCGCGACCAGTTTTAATGTCATACTAATTTGGACAACTTTTGATGGCTTTTTAAGGCAGTTTCCGATGGACGACTAAATGTGTTCACGGCGTTTAAAGGGTTAAACTATTAAAGTACTAGCTTTCGCCCACGGCTCCGCACAAGTTAGCGCCTTGCTTGGGTACAGTACTTTTTCCGGAATGAAAGGTAGCCAATGTCCTTCTCCTATCTCAGACAATGCAATAATTTTTTATATACAATTATTATATCACCATAGGTAACTGGGTTCGATTTATAACGCATATGTCTTTGCCATGTTTCAGCGGAAATGTCAAATCAAGGTATACATAACAAAAACAACTTGACCAGGGAAGGTTGGGTTCGTTAGGTTACTTATGGAGTGGCCGAAACACGGAGCTCCTCCAAAATTCAAAAACAAATACTTGATAGGTCTATAAAATATTAAATGCCATTTGGCGACAATTCATTTATGCTTTAAAATGTTAAGCTTACAATTATTATGATTAGAGTAATTATGCCTAAAAAGAATATGCATTAAATTTATAGTTTTAAACAGAAAGGCTTTATTATACTCACAACTGCAGTTTTGGTTAGTCTTCTAAAAGTTTCATCAACTTTAGGTGAAATATTACTTATCTCTTCTATGGTTTCTTCATTCTGGAAATAAAAAAAATACTGTACTACTACACATAGTTTACATGTGAACCTAACAGATAAATAGATTAAATTATTATTTGTGTATAATTTCCTAGTTCACCTACAGTGAACTAGGAAATTATATTAAGTATAAAATTAGGTAAAGAAATAAGATTACATATGCTGTAAAATTAAGTTTTCTCAGTGGAATATTTCACCATATCTTATTTCTTTATAATCGCATAAATTTTAGACTATGTCACCAGCTTATGTTTTAAACAAGGTCCATTTAACGTAAAATCAACACGCAATATTTTTTTGAAATATTTCATACAATCTAATATATAAAATTCTCGTGTCACAGTTTTCGTTGCCATACCCCTCCGAAACGGCTTGACCGATTTTGTTGAAATTTTTTGTGCTTATCCGGTATCTATGAGAATCGGCCAACATCTAATTATTTATATGGCAAAACAACGTTTGCCGGGTCAGCTAGTATAATTATACATTTTTTTAAATCGATAAATCAGCTGTTATTATTGTCGACGTCAGTGACTTAGTATCCATCGTAGATAATAGTAAAAAGTTGTTGGCAAAGTTTTTTTGTACACAGGGTGACTTTTTCATCTGTTTTTCTAAACGTTCAGGTCCAGATATCTCGAAAACTAGCGAGTCGATCTTGTTTATTTTGCTTCTAAAACATTTTTCTAGCTTATGGGTGCCAGCCTTTAAAATATTTGCGCTTAATTTAAATTGACCTTATAGTAGGAGAAAGTAGTTTTAAAATCAGTTCAGTAGTTTTTGAGTTTATCCATTACAAACACACACATATTTCCTCTTTGCCTATCATCATGATTATCATCAACCTATAATAGTCCACTGCTGGACATGTGTCTCTCCCATGGCACGCCACTGAGCTCGGTCTTGAGCTTTTCTTTTCCAATTACTGCCAGCAACCTTCCGTATATCGTCGCTCCATCTAGCCCAAGGGCGTCCTACACTAGTACACTACGTTTCCCAAGTACCTTCTTTTACCTATATATTATTAGTATAGAAAGAGTATGTTAGTACTGCATGTTGGAGAAAAGACAATGATATGAATAATAAATTGTTATACTTACAATTTCTTGTATGGACATAACATTGTGGTTCTTGCAAGAATTAGCTCCACCCACCATCATGCAATCCATACAAATCGCCTTCGAACAGTCTTTACAGTAATAATCTAAAGGCTTGCCTTTATGCACGCTACACTCATTGGGAATACCAACTGGAGCTGTATTATAAGAAAAAAATATCATCAGGTAAAAACAGAAATTATATTAAGCCTTGTGGTTTCCAGCAGAGAAGAATAGGACCACTCCACGTCTTCCCAAGGATGTCGTAAGAGGCGACTTAGGAAATACAAGCTAAACAAAGCTTATAAACATCAATGAGGCCACTCCAACCCATCTGGCCAGCGAGGAGAGTGTAGGCCAAATCCTCTGTCTGCTCTGGCCAAGTATGGCTTCGGTAGTTTAGAGAGGGTCGTGCTCCTGCAGTGGAGACTAAACAGACCTGATGATGATAGAAATTATGGTTATACAGGGATCGTATATCGGGCGTTATGTCTTTTGATTATAATAATTTTGCCTAGTATGTGGCCATTTGCCTCCTTTAGATCCTTTTATGTCCATTGAGTAGAGCATCAAAACTTACTTTGTAATATTGTTAGAATGTTACTTGTGCTTATTTTATGTTTTATATTTCAAGGATTAATATAATATATACTATCACGTCTTTTTCCCATGTGGGATATACAGAGCCTAGGTCTATAAGACCTAAAAGCCGCGTTTAGCACGTTGGTGTAGGTGGAAAATGAATGGGTTGCTAGCTGCATCGTCTACTTATTGATTCCTCGGATTTTTGCACATTCCCTCGATCGGCTTGAAGGCGGGAAGAGAAGCAGTTGGTACATTCTACGTTTTTTTCTTTGCTCCCAGACCAGCATACAAAGATTAATATAAGTTACTACAAACACAAAACTTACCAATATTTTTGAGGTAGTGGTTCCTAAAAATCACGAAATTTTTGTGAGTTTTATTAAAGCAGGTATCACAAAGGGGTATACGGCACTGCTCGCACATCTTTGAAGTTGAATTATGGCATTCCAAGCACTCACCTAAAAAAAAGCAAAAAATGCAAATGAAATCATTTTTTCATAAGTACTTGTATGTGTACCTGGATGTACAAGCTGCAGCAAATATGAAACTAAATATGTATATAAAAGAAAATTAAAAATAACATAGTTACCAACAAAAAATGTTTCCTAACTTACTTTGGGTAGTTTCAACATCTTTCAATAGAGATTTTAAATCAAGGAAGCAGTTGTCCGAATCCTTCTTCCCTTCAGGTTTCTGCGAAGCAAGAAAATTAAATTTATATCAGATCTTTATACCGCATATACATTTTTTCTTGCAAGTCTGTATTCCATAGGGATACCGATTCCAGGATTTCAATATGGTTCAGAGGTTCAAGATCACGCTGAATATAATAGAAAAAATAGGCGTGCTTGTTTAAAGTTGAAGATTCCTAGACAAGTACAGTCCCGGGACATTCAAAAGTAGAATATATCTTGGATAGGCATGTAACATCCTCTTCTTCATCGTCACTTACCATCAGGTGAGATGGAACACAAATACCTAATCCAACATTTAGTAAAAACAAAAAAGAAATACAAAAACAAACATGGATTTCATTTGAAGAGTAGTTATGAGAAATTTTGAACATTATATAGCCATATCGACATAACATGCATACATAGATAGTATTACGTATTTTTCCCTTGCAGGGTAGACAGAGCCCAGGTCTTTAAAACCTAAAAGCCACGTTTAGCATGTTGGTGGGCGATAGGTAGAAAATGGAATCAAAATAGTGATGGGTTGCTAGCCGCATCGCCTACTAATAAGATTCGTCAGATTTTCCCATTCCCTCGATCGACTTTTACGATCTGCGCAAGATGCAGTTGGTACATTCTACGTTTTTCTTTTCTCCCATAACCGCATGGATGGAATTGACATAACAATACTGTAATAAATATAACCGTTAATAAAACATTACACATATAAAGGCAGCTCCGTGGCGCAGTGGTTAACACGCCAGCCTGCGACACGAGGGTGCCCGGGTACGATCCCCGGTCAGGTCAAGATGGAAAATGATCTTTTCAGATTGGCTTGGGTCTTGGATGTTTATCTACAAGCTGTTACGGAAAGGGTATATTAACATCAAAAGTACGGAATCGGACAACGGTAACGAACTGTATAGGGCCATCTGTAGCCGTGCAAGTCCTTTTATTGATTTTTAATCTTTTTTTGAAATACTAGTCAAAATTTAACTAACTCATGTTAGCACAACACTTTTATCCTAAACAGCTGTGAGGTCAATTACATGACCACGCAATTTATAATTTAGGCCCCACCTCTTTGGCCTAACCCACAAATGTGCGCCTAGTATTGAATAAAATTTTAATTTACGCAAATGGGTTCCAGATAATTTATTTTCATATGAAAATAAAATATCTGGCACCCATCTGCGTAATTGATGATGATCATACATTGATCATTATTATCACATCAGTGCTGTACAGACCCTATCTAACCCGTAAGGGAGGAATGTAAAGGATTTGACATTAAAAATGTAATGTAAATGTCTTTGTTTGAGTTCAAACTGTTTGAGTTGAATTTTAAAATGGTTTAAATAAAACCGCATAAACTTCATGATGATCAAATGATTAAAACAACCGCAATGATAAGTACTTCCTTTAACGTAAATAGCCGCATTTAAATCGGTCCACCCGTTCGAAAACTACAAAGTCAGACAAATCGACAGACCGAAGATATTGGCTTAATTCTTTTAATACCAATACCTTTTACTGTGCCAATACCCATCTTTTTACATTGGGGGTTTAAAACAGGGCTTGTTACCGGTACCAAATTCCCATTATAAGTACCGGTAAGTACCGGTATTACTATTCTGTTAAAATTTTAACGGTAATATGAGGTACCGGTAATCTAGTATTTAACGGTAATAATATTGTTAACAGTTAACGGTAATTTTACCGCTACTTGTTACCGGTACCAAATTCACATTATAAGTACCGGTAAGTACCGGTACCTCTATTCTGTCAAATTTTAACGGTATTAAAATTGCGTTAATTTTACCGGTACCTACGCATTGTTGCCGTCTACCGCATGGGACTCGCTCGACTGTAAAAGTGCCGCCCTATTGTGGGCCCCCGCCTCACGCCGCACATGCACAACACGGCAACGACACACATTAACGAAATGATAATTCCCAATACGAGTACCGGTACTAAGTACCGGTACTGTTTACCGGTATTTGGTACAGGTACTTCTTTCAATTACCGGTACTGTCGTTTTATTGAGGTACCGGTACCAATCCAATTACCGGTACCGTTGTATTATAGAGGTACCGGTACTTGATTTTTACCGTTACCAAATGTACCGGTACCAAACCAATTACCGGTACTGTCGTTTCATAGAGGTACCGGTAATGGATTTTTACCGGTATTCCAACCCCTGGTTTAAAACAAAAAATTTAGTTACTGTAATAATTTTGTTAAACCGGAATACATATTTTTCTAAATGGACCCTAAAATAGGCGTGGCTTCCGGCTATGAAATGTAACTAAGGTCCTGGTACCAAAATAATATCAGTTTAAAAAATAGGTTCCGTATTTTTTCCCCAAATATCTGAGCCTATATTAAATCTATTCCAATTCTAAATTATTCGTACTTTGTAATTAAATGAAATTAGTTTTAGTATGATACTTCAAAGCAAATATCAAAGAGATTATGTTAAATTCTAAATGTGTCAAATGAATTTTTTATTTAAATAATTGCATTAAAACAGTTTCAAGTAGTTGCTTCCTATGGCTCATAACATCTCATAAATTATAAAATGTTGTGATAAATAATATCAATTTTTACACTTACTAAGAGTAAACAAGTTTATTTGCCAAGCAAATGATCCTCCGAATTGAACGCATGCGTAGCGTACGCACTAACTTTTGAAACGCCGAACCTTTTCCCGTAAAACTTAGCATAAATTACCACCGCAACGAAACTGCATCAAAATCGGTCTATCTGTTTGAGAGCTGCGATGGCCTAAACAAACAGACATTGGCGTCAAACTAAAATTTTCCCCTTCTTTTTGAGTTGGAGGTCAAAATCTGCCATAGCCAACCTGATAGAAATACAAGGAATTCACGAGAATGCAAGAGGTTTATTGTTAGTAAAATAATTACATAAAATAAAAATGAACCCTAATTATTAAAGCAGACAGACAGGAGTTTTCTATCCCTGTCACATTTTTAAACAAAATAGGTCAAGCGCGAGTCTGTAACTGAACGGGTTCCAGATATTTAATTTTCATGCATGATAAAATCTTCACATTTATCTTTCTTCATATCAAGGCTGGTTAGGCAGCATAAGAAAGTAAAATTTTAGCAGCTGGTCTGGGAGAACAGAAAAAACAGAATGTACAAGCTACTTCTTTTTCCGCGCAGACCGTAAAGCCGATGAAGGGACTGGGCAATAATTAAAGGGATTAATCATATCATCATTTATCAGCCGCATGCTGCTGGACATAGGCCTCCTACAAGGATTTCCAATGCGACTTGTTAGAGGCGGCCTGCATCCAGCGCCTTCCTGCGACCTTCATCAGGTCGTTCGACCACCTACTCAGTGGGTGTCCAACGCTGCAACTCGGAATTTTGGATATAGCATATACACAAGGTATTGTACCTACTCACTTTTTATTAATATACCCTTTCCGTAACACCTTGTATATATGTATTTGTTATAAAATATAGTATTGTTGAGTTAGTATCCCATAACACAAGTCTCGAACTTACTTTGGGGCTAGCTCAATCTGTGTGATTTGTCCATATATATTTATTATATTATACAATACTAAGGTGAATACATTACCTCTAAATTTTGTACATACAGTTCACCGATCATGTGAACATTGAGCGGGAAAAACTCGTACAGCTTTACATGATTTTGAGTAACCAATGTAACATCTCCTGGCTCCAGGGCCATATCCCGATGACACACCTTACACTCAATGGGTTCGCCAAACTTAATTATATTTCCGATACATTTCTCGCACATTGTATGCGCGCATGTTAGAAATAATGGGAAATTATTCCTTTTAGGATCAGACGGATCTATAAACAAAATATAAAAATGTATTAAATAATTTTTAGCCTAATGATTAACAAAATACAGAGTGAATAGGCTTGTTTCCTAAAAAACCGGCCAAGTGCGAGTCGGACTCGCGCATGAAGGGTTCCGTACCGTTATCTAAAAAACGCAAAAAAATCATGTCTGTTGTACGGGAGCCCCCCTTTAATATTAAGTTTATTTTTATTTAATTATTTATTTGTAAAGTGAATACATAACCTAATATTCTGTGAATATTTCAAGCATCTACCTGTTGCCGTTATCGATCTAGAGCAAAAACAAGCAAAAAAACACGTTTGTTGTAGGGAGCCCCCTCTAATATTTACTTTATTCTATTTTTTAGTATTTGTTGTTATAGCGGCAACAGAAATAATCATCGGTGAAAATTTCAACTGTCTAGCTATCACGGTTCATGAAATACAGCCTGGTGACAGACGCACAGACAGACAGACTGACAGGCGGACAGACGGACAGCGGAGCGAAATTAATATGGTCCCGTTTTTACCGTTTGTGTATAATAAAATAATTAGTCTGTCCTATAGATTATCGAAAATTTACGGCATAAATGGCTGATTCTTTTGATTGGTTTGATTTTTTCACAGTTCCAAGGAAGAGTAGACCTGAGTATTTGAATATGAATTTCGGGTTGATACCTCTACTCGTTACTGAGAAAAAGAGTCTTGACAGACAGAGCAACAGACAGATGGATCCTATAAGAGCTCCGTTTTTTCCTTTTGAGGTATGGAACCCTGAAAATAACAGTTCAGTTCCAAACCAAAATGTAATTTTCATACATTATTAACCAAATTTATGTTGAAAAATAGTAACAACTGTGTCTTCTGCAGCCTGCAGCTGCGTATTTGAGGTACTAAGTTGAATTGAGGAGTCAATGAACCTTTATGGACACTTTTGTACAGTTGTTAAAAATACTGAAAACAGCTGATATGACAGCAAAATTGATTTTCTCGAAAACCAGTGGATGCATTTTAATGACTTTATGCATACTAGTATTACTAGTATAATACTATACTACAAGTATGTGGTAAGATTTATTACACTCCTAGTGGCCCACCCCAGTTTCACACGGGTAGGTATTTGGAATTTTTTTCGTATTTTTTATACCTTGGGTAACATGAGAGGTTCCTAAAGGTTTGATTGAAAAGTGATCCATATGGACCCCAGTAGATGTTTATTTTTTACAGGCCAAAGATTCATTTCTTTTGAATATCGAGACAATATTATCGAAACAGTAAATCGAACAAACTTTTTAGGGCTTCAAATCATCATAATAATAGAAAGCCCAAGTAGAAGTTAAATGCAAAAAAATAAATAAATGTGCCTATGCATTATTTAATCTACAATAATTGATCATTTTGATACATTTTTGACAGCCTATCATGGCTTACTTGCACCAATACTTTGATATGGTATTATATTGATTGTACCTATTTTAATTTCAATGCAGTGACAATATTGTTATAGCTGATGTATTGTACAATATGAAATGCAATTTAATAAATTGAAATTTTGGGGCAACAGCGCAAATAGGGAAACAGTATTCAAGTCACAAAAATGATGTATGTGAGCAATGTGTGGACTTAAAATGAGGGAAAGCTGTGTTCAAAATTTAAAAAAATATAAAATTCTTACTGTACCTTGTTTATAAATCTATGAAATGGCAATTTTTATAAAAAGTAACCCAAAATTATTTCCAATGTTGTCATAGCAAGAACTCGGCGTATTGCATTGCGAAATAAATACATGTATAATTTTAGCACAAGAAAATGCACTCTGACTCAAATAAATAAGAGTATTATTGGTATAGCACCTAAAATATATTAATAAACTTCCAAATGACAAAGTCCTCAAACAATGGAATATTTAAAAAAAATGTTATGTACGCTACTTATTGATAAATGTTATTATTGTATTGATAATTTTCTATAGGACCAATTGTAATCATGACTTAGTAATTAATTGACCAACTTATTTATGGTCTTTATTATCCTGACTTATATAATGTGTAGTATGTCGATGAGTATATCTTTCTGAGCCAGTTAGTCTCTTTCAGTAACAGGCAAGAAGCGGAAATTAACCGTCGTATCGAGAACGCCTCGAAGAGCTACTGGTCCATGAAAGAGTATATGAAGGGTGACTTTCCCTTATCACTAAGACGCCGACTTATGGACATTTGCTTGCCCCTCCTAACCTACAGTAGTCCAAACATGGTTGTTAACCGAGGAGTTGAAGTCCAAGCTCAAGATTTACCAGAGAGCCATGGTGCGAAGTGTGTTGGGGGTTAAGAGGGTGGATAGAATCCCCAATGCTACGCTCCGATCAAAAACGGGCATCACTGATGTGGGCAGCAAAACTGCTGTGCTAAAATGGGATTGGGCAGGGCATGTAGGTAGAATGCATCCCGAGAAATGGGCTAGAATAGCAACAGATGGTTACCTGAAGATGGTTGCCGTCGCCGAGGTAGGCCGAGAAAGCGCAGGAGAGAAGATTTAGATACTTTTCAAAAAGACTGATTGAGGTTAACATCCGATAGAGACAAGTGGAGAGAGATAAAAGTTTTTGTGCCATTAAACTTTTAATGTTTTTGAAGTGTTTTGTTTGTATAGGTGCAAAAGTGTTTATATAGGTGCATATTATTCCTTACAATTTAATAAGATTTAAATATTAAGCCATCTGTCTGTCTGTCTGGCACAGAACTATATATTAAACTGTAATAGGTATACTTGAAATTTTCACAGAAATATTATCTATTGTCACCATAACAAATTATTACAACAAAATACAATTACAAAATGAAGGCTGCCCCCCATGCATCCATTAAATTAATACACACATGTTTTTCAGCATTTTTTGTAGTTATATACGCAAGTGTTCAACCTCCCTGGCAATTTGTATGGAAATGGTTAATTACTTTTAGTTCCCAGAATTGGTCACATAGGAAAAGTTGTTCATTTTGATAGGCTGCTTTGATAGTGTTGAAGGATTTACCCTAACTTTCTATATTTATGGTGGTACAGTTATTTATTTCGACTTGGATCCCTTATGTATGACTTCATAATTATATTATTAAATAGAAACAGCATGTGCGTTATAGAGACGGCTGACTCTTATAACTTTAGTCCTGCTTTAAACTAATAATAGAAGAGCACATGAAAGGTTATTAGTATTATTATTATATTCCACACATTCATATCTGTTGTGATACAAGTATTGATTATCACAGAAGTATTGATGATTTAGATTCCAAAGCTTAAAAATCATATTGTGAAAAATACAACTATTTTTTGGCTAAGCAGTAGTGTTCCTTATTTGAAAAAAAAAAGCTTGTACTTGTAATTCATCTGTAAACCTTCTTAGAGTTTAAATTGAGATTTGTTTGGTAAGAACAGAATGTTATCATATTATTTAACATAGGTATGTATTATAACGGGTGGCGCAAAAGTACTGGCACTAAAGAAAATACTTTTATTTTTTTATATGACATTTTCTGTCATTCTGTTTTTGAAAATTGTGTAGTGAACAAATGTAAAATACACTGAAAATAAACATGGACCGTTTTACTCCCCAAGAACGTGGAATAATTGTGTCAATGTTCTTACGGAATAATTCATCAGTGATAAGAACACAACGTGAATTTCGTCGACGATTTCACCACCGTCCGGCACCGATTGCCCGATCTGACCAGTCCAGACTTCTTTCTTTGGGGTTTTTTGAAATCTCGGGTGTATGTGAACAAGCCACAGACTCTCGCAGCTCTAAAAGAAAACATTCGTCAAGAAATAACGAACATATCGCAGGAAGTGTTACGGCAAGTTATGCAAAATGTCATAAATAGGGCTCAAATGTGTATCAACTCTGGAGGTCACCATTTAAAAGACATCATCTTTAAATCCTAATGGTACGAAATTTAATGGCACAAATATACATTTAAAAAAACCTAAATCTAGTTTTCTAATTTAGAAAAAATGTTATAGCTGAACCAAATAGGGTCTTTACTTTTGCGCCACCCAGTATTTAGTGTGCAAATGCAAGAGAATGAAGTTTTGGAAGTTGTTGATACCTACAACATAGAATAACATTCTGTTGGTTTTCTAAGGGTTTTCCCCTACCTATATAACATTTTAAGATTTTGATGAACCATGTGCATGTCCAGTGTTATTTTTGTTAGCACGTCTAAGTTAGCTATGTTTGACGTACATATGCAAGCAAGAGGCAAGTACAGTAACCCTTTGACCGCGAACGTCGGATAGGTAAATTCGACAAACATTTTCATAGAAAATGTATGGCGGATTTATCCGACGTTCGCGGTCAAAGGGTTAAAAAATACAGTAGGTTCATTTAATAAAAATATATAGGGCTGATGGTTTAAAATCTGATATAACAGAACTACCTTCAGACTGACACAGTGCGTGTTACCTTCTTTCAAATTGTTGTACATAATGCTTTCGCTGCAGCTTTTATATTAATGTGACCATACTTATTCTAAGAGTAATACTTACTTATAATATACAGTTGACTGCAGTTAGGACAATATTTTTTTGCGGTATCCATTTCAAATTCTAATTTGAAGACTGGATACTACAATAATCAAATAAAAATAATCATTGAAATAAGAACGCAAGCTACTAACATGCGTCAATTAAATAGGAATTAAACAGACACAAAAGCAAAATTGATGAGCCGTAGTTTTCGCGGCCGGCACAAACGAAACGAATGAAAAATACGAAAAAATGTGACAGTCAGTCAAGCAATGACTTGAAATCAGTGTTGCCACCGGCCAATCACTGCGGTGCCGTACACAAAAGATAAAATTGCCGTATTTGAACAAAAAACACCGTACCGGATTTTTAATTTTTATTTTTACAAATACTGAAATAAAATCACACGAATTAAGCAAGAGAACCCCGGTTTATTTCGTATTAAAACATAATTAAAAATTAAACACCGCCGTGCCGTTAACCGTGTGGTATCCGGCAGAGTAGAATAGGACCACTCCAAGTCTTCCCGTGGATGTCGTAAGGCGACTTAGGAAATACAAGCTAAACAAAGCTTATACGTGGGCGCACTATAAGTTTCCGGAATGAATATGAAAAA
The DNA here is from genome assembly GCA_947532085.1 of Elegia similella. Classification (NCBI taxonomy): domain Eukaryota; kingdom Metazoa; phylum Arthropoda; class Insecta; order Lepidoptera; family Pyralidae; genus Elegia; species Elegia similella. The sequence goes on along the minus strand of OX383935.1, from coordinate 11,011,831 downwards.
ATACTTTTAAAGGTACAAAATTAATTTATTGTTTTTCAAAATAATCTCCCTTGGCGTCTATGCACTTTTTCATTCGATGAAACCAGTTTTGAAAACTTTTGTGCCACTCCTCTGTGGTGACCTCTGAAACGTGTTTTTCATACTCCTCGACAGCCTCTTCTGGTGATGAAAATCGTTGACCGCGTAATTGGTTCTTAATTTTTGGGAACAGAAAAACGTCACAAGGTGCCAGGTCGGGACTGTATGCAGGATGACTCATGAGTTCTACATTTTTCGCCTTCAAAAAGTCGTTTGTCTGTCTGGCCGTGTGAGAACTAGCATTGTCGTGGTGCAGGATGATACGGCGTTTACGGTTATTTTTACGGAGTTCGTCAATAACTTCCGGCAAACAAATGGTCGTGTACCAGTCACTAATCACACTGTACGACGATTCTCTAAAGCAACAGTAGCCACGTGTCCAGTTTTATTAAAAAAAGAAGCAATCATCCGCTTAGATGCACTTTTCACGCGCGCCACTTTGGTTGGTTTCGGCTCATCTTGAAAGACCCATACGCTCGATTGCTGCTTTGTTTTGGGATCGTAGCAATAAATCCATGTTTCGTCACCTGTTACTATGTCCCACCCCAAATTTGACGCACCTTCGTTGAATCTGGTAAGTATGGCACTGCACCAAGTGACGCGGTCCGTTTTTTGAGCCTCGGTCAAGTTGTGTGGGATCCACCGCGAGCACAGCTTTCTCACACCCAAATGTTTGTGTAGGATTAATTGTATTTGACTCATGCCTATTTCTAAGGATGCGTGAATTTCATGGTAGGTCACATGCCTGTCTGTTTCAATCATACGGCGCACAGCATCGATGTTTTTGTTGGTCACAGCGGTGGACGGCCGACCATCGCGAGATTCGTCACTGAGCTTGATACGACCACGCTTGAATTCTGCAAACCAGCTATAAACAGTTGTCTTGCATGGTGCTTCATTTCCAAAAGCTGTTTCAAGCCGAGCGATGCTCTGTTGAGCTGTCAAATTACACTTAAAATCGTAGAAAATCATACTACGAAAATTTTCCCGAGTTAAATCCATGTTGATGCAGACACACAATTTTTTAAATGGCGCCACAAGGTAAAAACAAAAGACAGTCAAATGAAACAAACTGCATTCTACAGCCAAAGAGTTCTATTTTCACATGTTGCAATAAATTTTTAAATATTGTTTATGTAAGTGGCCAGTTCCGGAAACTTACAGTGCGCCCTATGTAAACATCTAAGAGACCTCTCCAACCCGTCTGGCCAGCATGGAGAGTGTGGGCCAAGTCCACTGGCTGCTCTGGCCAAGTATGGCCCTAGTAGTACAGAGAGGGTCGTGCTCCTGTAGTGGAGACTAAAAAGGACCTGATGATTATGATGATGAAATACAATACATATACAATAATGTAGAGTTGTTTAACGAGCGCGGTTATGATAGGGAATTCCCCAAAACCAAAGACAATACAATAATTTATTAGAGATGCCTTCAATGTAATGTGTAGTGATAGATGTATTTGTAAGCTTTGTTGTAAATAAATAAATAAAATTTTTACGCAAAACTTATTATTAAAATTTTATTTTTTTATTACTGTGCTTGATTGCCGTATTTTAACGTACGGCATTGACTACTCTGCCGTACGCCGTACAATTTGACTTAATGGAGCCTGAATGCCGTACGATACGGCAATTGCCGTACGTTTGGCAACACTGCTTGAAATCAGACAAAAACTAAACATTGCAAATCCAAAAAGAAAACTTCTCTAGTTTATGACCGGAAATATGTGAAACAAAGAGCATGCTATTTTTGATTGAACGACTACATCAAAAATTAAAATGAAACGAGTGGAAATGATATGTTTTCGAATAGAGAGGCGATCGTCTTATAACTATAATATAAAAATCTTGGAGTGTTAAGATTTTTAAACCTTCACGATGGATTTTCAAAAAGTGAGTAAATTTTAAGTTAGTAACTTGTAAACAAAGTATCTACATTTGTCAAGTACTTACTACAAACCGGAAGTGATGTTTTTTTATTTATGCAATCGAAAGTATCATGTAAATACTTCCAGACTTTCATTTTACCTTTTTTTTTTATCCAAAATGTTTATGAATTTTTGAAAGAAAATCCCCTATGTAGGATTTTTATAGCAATATCCCTGGGCCTAACCTAATGACAATGCCAATGTCATTGTCAAACTGTCAAATAATGATGACGTTGATAGCCAAGTCTCATCATTATTTGACAGATTGACAATGAAAATGACATTGACAGTATCATGTGACGGAATAAATCGGATATATCCTACACTCGGGATTTTTTCAAAAAATTATGTAAGTTTGATAATTGGTTTAAAAATTGAATAAGTTTGAGAGTTTTTATATATAAAATACTTCTGATTGCTTAGGTGGGCTTTATAATAGCTTAGCACGAATTTAGATAATCTGCGTATTGGAATCGATAGAACTCGTTTTCCTCTTTCGGCAACAAGCGTACACTCGGGATTTTTATCAAATACTAGCTTTCGCCCGCGGCTCCGCCCGCGTCAATGTTGATCCCTCGGGAACAGTACTTTTTCCCGGGATAAAAGGTAGCCTATGTCCTTCTCCGTACCCCAAAGAACTAGTATGCAAAATTTCATGATGATCGGTTCAGTAATTACGGCGTGAAAGCGTAACAAACAAACAAACTCACTTTCGCATTTATAATATTAGTAAGGATAAGGATTCATAAATAATTAAGAATTGGGTTAAAAAATTCAAAAAGTTTGTCAATTGTTATAATAGATAAGTTAATTTCGATTGCATAAAACCTATTTAATACTTCTGGTCGACCACAACTTATAAAAGGGGTGGGCTTTACAATGGCTTAGCACGAATTTAGGTATTCTCATAGAGATAAGATATCATGGGTATTCTGCGTATTGGGGTACTATTTTTAAAAGTGTGACACTCGTCTTCGAGCGATATTTGTATGGAAAAATCACTCGTTTACGATCGGCATCATTTCAAAAATAGCTCTCTTGGAATCGACTGAACCAAGATTGAACTCACTTTCCTCATTCGACACCATTTCTAGAGCGCGGAGTTACGTCATTTTAAATTTATAAGCATTTTAATTTTCATCTGTAGGTTTGGTTGGTGTTCGCCTCAGGTGTTCGCACAGACGCTCGCTTTGTTTTGGTCACACAAAGCGAGCGTCGATCAAAATATTTTAGTCTTATTTTGTATGTAATGTACCTAAAAGAAAAGCAAAGCGATTTCTATTAAATTCAATCATAATAAATCGGGCAATTAATACCTAGGCTTTAATTAGATTTGAAAAAAAAAGAAAATGTTAGGTAGGTAAGTGTTTAAATTTTATCAAAATCGGTTTAATTTATTTTGGTTGAAGACAGACAACATTTTTTTATTTGAAAGATTGTCCAATAATTATATTAACGAAAGAACCTCGCGGTACATCAGTTATACAGGAATGGAGATGATAACTTATCTCCATTCGTGTCCAACGTACTGCGGCTTGCTTGCGACCTATGCTTGCGACATTCCTTTATACATCTTATCTATTCTTCACGTGCTTTTATCATATTTTTATTTATGCAAAATTCAAGAAAATTCTATTAATTTCCGAAATAAATTTTGATTCGAAATAAATTTGTATAAATAGATACATAAATAATATATTTCTGTGCATATATAAATATTATCACGTTTTTTTCCCTTGCGGAGTAGACGGAGCCCAAGTCTATAAGACCTTATGGCCATATTTAGCATGTTGGAGGGCGTGTAGATGGAAACCGGAATCATAATAGTGATGGTGTGCTAGCCGAATCGCTTAATGACATGATTCCGCAGATTTTAGCCTAATCTCTCCATCGGCTTTTACAATCTGTGCGGGAAGAGAAGCAGCTGGCACATTCTATGTTTTTTCTTTTCTCCCAGACCAGCATGAAAGAGTTTTTTTAGGGTCCCGTACCCAAAGCCGCTATAGCAACAAATACTTAAAAAATATAACAATATAAATATTAAAGGTGCTCCCATACAACAAACGTGATTTTTTTGCTTGTTATTGCTCGATATTGAAACGCTTGAAATATTCACAGAATATTTAGTTATACAATTATTTTAAAAATAAATAATTAAATAATAATACAATTAATATTAAAAGGGGGACTCCCATACAACAGACATGAGTTTTTTTTGCCGTTCTTATAGATAACGGTACCCAAACCTTCGTGCGCGAGTCCGACTCGCACTTGGCCGGTTTAAATACTTAATTATATTATTACTCCTGAGTCACGATACGAGGCCCAGGGTACTTTCCTGGGTTCGCTTAACAAAGGAGTTGTAATAAATGAGCTCAATTTTCACTCCCAAAAACACACAAATCTAACGAAAGAAGAACTTAGGCTGTTACAAGTTACATGACTTTTATTAAAGGTACACCTTAGTCTCTTTTCTTTGTTCTTTCTAAACGAATTTAGCAGCATTTTGGAAGATGAGGCCTATCAATAAGTGGTACTTTAGAGGTCAGCCTCAGCTTTTGGTTGCTGATCAAGTACCTAGACGGTAAGGCGAGGCGACTGTGAACATTGTGCGCTGAGCTGTCCACAAGTGCGCACGGCGGTGCCGCGAGTTTGCGTAACATATACCGTCTACCGCGCGACTTACCGGTGACTTATCAACCACAACAACGAAAGCTATAAGCCGTAGCCGTATTTCGTAATACGTCAATCCTTTTTTGAGACCTTCAGCCGCCTTTAATGCCGCCTGAAGCCACCATTGTGACACGGTTCAATTGAATATGTGTTTCTGTTCGGTGTTCTGTGATTGAATTTGAATGTAGCGGAACCTACTTGTCTAAGATGACGAAAGGAAGAGTTCTTGGTGTTTTGTCAGCGGTTCTGATCTCGTATTTTACTATTACAGGTAAGTTTTTAGTACTTGCCTATTTTTAGGGTTCCGTACTTACTTCAATCCTCAAAAGGAAAAACGAAACCCTTATAGGTTCACTTGGTTGTCCGTTTGTCTGTCTGTCTGTCAAGACTATTTTTCTCAGGAAAGCGTAGAGGTATCAAGTTGAAATTCATATCAAATACTCAGGTCTACTGCGGCAGTAGACTGCCCCTTGAAAATAGATTTAAAAAAAAAATTCGTCTCTTGGAGCTGTGAAAAAATCAAACTTCAAAAAAACGCAATCACACGATACAGCTGGTTATGCCGCAAATTTTCGTGTTTTATTCGACATTCGCAAGAGAATCAAAACCTACAGGGTACTTTCCATGAACTCAGAATCTTGAAATTTGATGCGAAGCTACTTGTTAATATAGCACAGATAAAGGAAAAATTGCGAAAAGCATAACTTTTTAGTTACATCATATATCTAACAAAAAATTCAAACTAATTATAAGCATATGTATCATGTACGGAACCCTTCGTGCGCGAGTCCGACTCCCACTTGGCTGGGCTTTTTAGGTTTTCTTAAAACTAACACGCCCATCTCATATAGAGATTTCTGTATGGTGATTGGTGATCAAAGTGGTACCAGATTGCAGATGCCTAGCACTGCACTGCGATTCATGCTAGCGTTACAACAAAACTAAGTAGGTACTATTAGTAATTCTTGTCGTAGTTTTTTTTTCCTCTACATCAATAATACAGGGTGAAATTGATTTCATTAGCATACGTTAAGGAGTGACTCAGACCACGAATCTGAACAATTTTCATTTTGGGACCAACTTCGAAAAAGCCCAAAAAAAATTTGCTGTTCAATAGATTTTGGTCAAGTAGATATTCCACTTTTGTATGAAAGAGAAAATCATTTTTTCACGATGTGGAAGTTGGTCCCATAATGAAAGTTGTTCAGATCCGTGGTCTGAGTCACTCCTTAAAAATACTAAATTCAATTTCACCTGTATAGTGAAAGTTCGGGAGAAACTGTGAGAGCATCGCACAGATAAATAGAATAAATAAAAGTACGTGTAATTATTTCTTAAGATTTTATAATTTTATAGTTGCAGAACAAACTTGTACCTGCCACCCATTGGGTCAAAGAAGTCATCTGGTGACCTAAGCCAAATAATTTTTAACTCACGCGTCATTTTGTACTATACAGAATTACGTCTTACATACGTACATACATACATATTATCACGTTTTAACCCTTGCGGGGTAGACAGAGCCTAAAGTCAAAGGACCGAAAGGTCACGTTTAGCGTGTTGGTACCTACGTCTTATCAATATACCTCTACACAGAGCATAGGACCAAAAATCTTTTCTTCCCGCAATTATGGTCGTAGGCATATGCGGATATTAGCAAGTATGATGATAAAAAATAAACAGATTGAAGAATATTAAATAAATGTAGGCACTACTTGACTAGATCGCTTGGAAAGATTTATGTGAGTGTACACAATCATCTCAATTTGTACACCCTGTGGTTTCACCCCTTACCTAATTACATAGTATTACAGTCTGTTCCAACTAAAGAAAAACAACCTAAACTCTTTTCATAAAAGTTTACGATAGGTAAAATTCTGTTAAGTCAACTAAAAATAAAATGCTTCTTGTTTAAGAAGAAGTACCTATGCGTAAGAGCTGACGATCGTAGTTAGAGCTAGTACTTATTCTGTTCTGCGGTTTCTGTATTACATGGCAACTTATCATGACGGGTCGCCACTGGCGAATCCAGTGATAGAGACTGGCGACTCGCCAGTCTCCATCACTGCTTGGATTTAAATGCATGAGTTTTCTTAGCCACAGCAAAATATAAATGTACATTTTCCGTGATCGGAGGATCCGAAATTAACAAGTAATAATTAAGGCGAGAGATAAGGATTGTAATTAATTTAAAGTAAGAAACTTTTTAAAACAAGTATATAATGTATATCGCTTTATTTTTCGAGTTACTTTTCATCGAGCCCTTTAATTTGACACCCATAATGTCGGAGTGCATCAAAAATAGTTATACTCTGTTTGTTTAGGTATTTAAAAACATGTTAACAATCTTGATACGCCTTTTTATTGAAATGTACAATTTGAAAATATAAATACTTGCATATTACTTGAATTTCATGAAATTACTTTTACTTTCACTTATACTTTGAATTGGTTAAGTGTAAAGTTTTTCATGAAATAAAGTAGGTATACATTTTAATAAAAAGACGTATCAAGATTGTTTACATGTTTTTAAATACCTAAACAAACAGAGTATAGTCCGCTAACATGGTTGTTCCGCCATGTTGAATTTAGAATGACGTAACACAGCAGGCATACATGCACAACCATGCATTGTCATCCAAACTAAACGAGTAGGTATACAAAATTGTACCTCAATTGGTGGAAGATACCTGCTTCAATTCGAATTGCAAGATTTCACCCCAACAAACATAGATTAGTTATAAACAAAAATGTCAAAAAAATTAGTTTCCTGAAGAGATCCTGTAGGAAAAGTTGTTCATATTGACTCGAGAGTAAATTTACACACTGCAAAATGTTTAACCGACTTCAAAAAAAGGAGCAGGTTATCAATTCGGTTCTATGTTTTTTTTAAATGTTTCATTACTCCGTTATTTATGAACCGGTTTCAAAAATTATTTTTCTGTTTGAAATACCAAGTTAGATCCTATTTAATTTGCATCACAATCGGTTCAGTAGTTTTATTGAAGTCAGTTCTTTATATGAATTGTTTAAGGCGTTCGGCAAGCTAAGCCTACTTTATATGTAGATATATGTTACTTATGTTGGAATAAATTTGTGATTTTAGGATGTTCCGAAGAAGGTGCCCGCATAAAGAGGGTTCGCGCTGACACCTCATCCGTCGCTCGGGAACCAGCGCAGGCCCTGGATGCACCGGAGCCTGAGCAAGACGTCGCGCCCGCACCCCACGCCTTCCTCAGCCCCTCGGTCAAGGAATACCTTGAACTTGGCATGGCCATACCGGGTGAGTAACAAGGCCGTTTACAATTAAGATTCAGAGACGTCTTTGAACGGACGTCCGTACAGGGCTCGCATAACCTGTTTGGTGCAGGGCATTCATGTAATTACTTATTGGGTTGGAGGTATTTAAGTATTTCAATTATTGCATAAGGAATCTTTATCAAATGCGAAGGAATTGTAGGATATAAATTATACCTATATAGTCTACTTTAATTTGCACCTCTTTAAAATGATCTTGGCTAAATGTAAAGATATGTAGACGAATAAAACCAAGAGCGGTGCGGGTCGGAATTGGTATACGAAATATATTTCTGTGACAGACAGTCGGACCGACTGCGATCCTTATTAAAATAGGAATTTTACCCTTTGGGTACGGAACCCTAAAACTGTAGGGTGTTTCATCGAGATGGGTCAGTGGATACCTAGATTTTTTTATCTTTAGGATACAGAGAAGCACTGTATTGCAGGAATAAAATCCGGTGCCGGTAGGTACTTCATTATCATAGGTATTTGTGTCATCATCGTCATCAGTTCAGTCGTAAGAAGTCACTGCTGGACAAAGCCATCTTCCAAGGATTCTTTGTTCTATGGGAGGATGTTGCCATACTCATCGCGCTTGGCAGGCGGATTGGTGAGCGCTCTTTTGCTTTGTGTGCCTCCGACTTTCTAAGCAATTTTTAAGCTGGGAAAGGAGAGGAATTTTGATGGTGATGAGCGTATTGGGATACTATTCCGATGAATGGGTGAAAAACAATCACCTGCAACCACCGGCCAAGTAATTGAAGATGAATTGAGAGGCAGGCATCCGACTGTAAAAACTTTTGTAAAATCATATTACTAAGACCACTCTCGATTGAATTATCTTTACTTTGACATACAAATACAAAAACAAACACGTCTAACTTAGGTGTAACGAACGCCCTCTTTTTGTGTCGGGGATTTAAATAAGAAGAAGACCAAAGTTACTCACTAATAAATAATCATCTGCGTAGAATTCTAATTTTTTTTCTAAATACCTTGACATTATTCGTTGTTGTCGTATGTTTTTGTATAAAACACTAAATGATGTCACAAACCACAAACAATTTTGCGGACATTATTAAAGCAGCGGTAGGTGGGCTGAGAAGCCAGCTCATTATAAAGCCATTTAGCTTTGTTTACAATTTTAGAAGATGGATTCGTTTAATGAATATAATTACTACTAGCATAAGCATACCTAACTTATTCTGTGGTATAAGGCCCTTTTTGGCGAGCTCCGTGGCGCAGTGGTTAACACGCCAGCCTGCGACACGAGGGCCCCGGGTTCGATCCCCGGTCAGGTCAAGATGGAAAATGATCTTTTTCAGATTCGCCTGGGTCTTGGATGATTATCTATATATGTATGTATATGTTACGGTAAATTTGATTAATCGAAAATTATTAATAATTTTATAACATTATTAATAATAACCTCGTGTTTTGGTAAATGTGAATAAAAAACTGAAATTAATTACTTTTGGTAGTTATTATTAATAATTCACTACACACATTGGTAAAAGTTATTAAAAACCCAAAGTTATTAGTCCAGCAGGTATTTATTTAGAATATGATATGACGACTATACTACTTATTCGTAAGATATGACACATATAACAGTGGTTGTCTCAGATCACACAAACAAGGGTAGGTAGGTACTTGTTCTAAAGAAACTGACAACAATAATCACCTCTTAATCTGTACTCTTAATTAACAAAGTTAAAAGAGTGAGAGAACAGCCTCTCGGCAGCGAAAGGGAGTCGCTATTGCTGCCCTATCTCGAGCTACTGGAACAGAGTCCACGTTGACTCGAGACATGCTCGTCTCAATGTAAAATAACTTTAGTTTTTAATATTTTTATTTGGCTCACTTTACTAACCCTAGTTTATAAGCTTATTTTTGGTACTAACCTATGTTATAGAAATGTATTTCTAAAATAAAACGTTATTAGTATTATTATTTGTATCTCCTTTGGTTTCACGGGTGTTATCGGTCAAGGTAAGGACCGGTCCTTTAGAGGCTTGCGTGGAGATATATATCCAACATGTAGAGGCCCTTTGGAGAAGTTGATGTAAAGTTGGTCTCCAGCCAGAACTTGTTTCTGGAAATACCAATGTATGATATGTCCTTGAACAGGTCTAGGCTGGAGCAGAAACTATTGCATTATGAAAGACAAATTTATGAGATTGAAATGTGGCTGGACTTGTGCTAGGTTATTGCCAAGGATCGGACACCTGCTATTAATATAAAATGGCAAAATTATAGACTCGTCATCACCATCAAGAAGGCCTCTTGTGATCAAAGAAGTAAAAAGGCCTCGAGATTACAACCATGGTGTTCCCATGGTTGTAATCTCGAAAATATGTAAGTGTCTATTTTAGGGTGGAGATCTTGAAAATGATGTAATTTTTGGAATCCAAGATGGCGGACGCGACTTTTCATGAAAAACCTGCAAAGGGGTCGTTTTTTTGGTTTTTATCTTAGTTATGTAATCCAAGATGGCGGGCGCGACTTTTCATGATAAACCAACATGAGTGTCGTTTCTAGGTTCTTGGGGTTTAGAGGCGCATATCTCGAAAATGACGTCAGTTATATAATCTAAGATGTCGGACGTGACTTTTCATTATAAATCGACGTGATTGTCAGTTTCTAGGTTTTTTTCGGTGTAGTTTTGGAAAATTACATCAGTTTTAGTATCTAAGAAGGCAAATCTTCGCGTGGCCTCTCGCACATCCCGCACGCCGCCTCGCCACCCCTGCCCGCACCTCCGTTGCCCGATCGAGAAAAAATCGCCAGTGTGCATTTATTTTTATCGGTAGTTATTACATTTATCGGTACTAAGGTTACATTATTAATAATCACCGACAAATGTGATTAATTTCTCACTTTTACCTGTACTTTCGGTAATTATTAATAATGATAGACAATTATTAATAATTTTTAATTAATCACTCTAACCGTAACATATATATAAAATATAGTATCGTTAAGTTAGTATCCCATAACACAAGTCTCGAACTTTCTTTGGGTATAGCTCAATCTGTGTGATTTGTGCGAATATATTTATTAATTTATTATTTTATTTATTTGTCAATTGCATATTTTTTTAAATTACTATGTAGCTAGCTCCAAGTGAGCTTTCACTACATTAGGCCATCTACCTACTTATCTTTACTTCTACACTACATAAATTATAAAAATTTGATCGTTTGTTTGTTTGCATTAAATAGGCTTCGAAACTATTGGACTGATTTAAAAATAGTTTCACCATTAGAATCCTACGTTATCCCCTATTCGTTCAAGGTCATCCCTGATGAACATAGGCTATAGAATAAATACCTATATCTTTCCGTGCGAAGCCAAGGAAATATAAATAACTAAACTTTGTAGAGATTTATAATCGGGTATGCTAACTTTTTTGAAGGTCACTATTTTATTTGCATGTAAACATTATTTTATTTTTATAGGTTTGTATCTTAAGGGTTTTGGATAAAGCCATGATATAAGCCAGTCAAAGAATAAAATTGCTAGGCGAATTGTTATGAAATATTTTGTATTTCTATCATCATCATCATCATCATCATCTCAGCCCGTCTTCCGCCCACTGCTGAGCATAGGCCTCTCTTCATTTCCGCCATCCGTCTCGGTCCTGTGCCGATCTCATCCAGGGGCGACCCGCGATTTTGACTATATTGTATTTCTATACAAACTTTATTTGTATAACATCACAAGTAGATGGAAATCTTATACAGTGTAGGATAGTCCCGCCCGTAGAAATAATTCATATATTAATTTTATTCTATGTTTGGTTTACTTTACGTGAATGACTAGAAGCAATTGGAAACCAATAGATTTGCTAACGACTCAGACAAACCGAGCAGTCCACCGAACCGAAATTCCCGCCAAGAACTCCAACGTCCTTGTTTTGAATGAGACGTCAAACCACAGATAATAATGAACAACAGTGTTTGTGCTCAAAAGAGTATAGTTAACAGCATAAGAGAGGTCGCTTGGAAGAGGTTTTAAGGATTAGTCATCAAACTCATCATACAGATTCCGGGAAATCTTATTGTACGGCTACCTACTACGAATAAATAATATGGGTATAAGAAATGTAAATTTTGTAGTTAAGTATTGTAGGAATCTTTGATGGTGTGTCAAATTGCCAATGCGGCTTACACTTAGCTATTTTTTTTTTCAATTTCAATCACTAACACGAGTTTGCAGTCAATTTGACAGCAGACTTTTGTTAGTTCTACGAAGCAAAATTATTCGCGATATCTTTGCTCTTTGCTCCGGTGATGAGATCGGTGCAGTCTACTTACTACATAATATTAGGTAACGTGACTCGTGATTCATCAGGTAGAAATCAATTCGGCTCACCTAAATGGAGAGAATTTAACCAAGCTATCGTAAATAGGAAAAGATAGTTTCGTTAGGGAGTATAAGCTGGACATTATGCTCAATTGTACCTAGTTATATTTGTGCGATATTTTTCGACCAAACTACCGCAAAACAAGCTATTATTTACAAAGCCAACTATAGGCCGACATGTTTCAATTTCAACCTCATCCAGAGGTCAGTTAACATGTCGGCCTACAGCTGACCTACTTGAATAACCCGTCATTCGCCTATAAATAAAGTTGTTTTTAGTTAAAAACAATCCGGGATCATAACTATAACCTGTTGCTCTTTGATAGGAACTTGGATCCCGTCAAGGATTTTGTCATTAATTATAGTTCTGGCAACTTTATACCACTTTTACAGCAGTAATTTTACACCAGTCATAATAAAATATGTACTACTCGAATTTTTAAAATTATTGGCTGGATATATTTCAGAATATTGGCCTCGACATTTCATCTCCTCTTACTGATTGCGGATCTTGCCTATCTTAGTTTTAGATTTATTTAAGCTAAGTTAAAGCATGTCGAAAAACATTTTGATATTCAAAAATATTGCATTATAACGTGGCTTCTATTGAATCGATGCGTTCACATCACATGGTGTTATAATGTGAATTTTATATTACTGATACGACTTATATACCTATGTTACTATACTAGTTGTCACCTGTGGTTCTGCCTGCGTTTATGTCGGCCCCTCGTGAAGCAATACTTTATTCCGGGATCAAATGTAGCCTATGTGTAAACCTATCTGTGTGCAAAATTACGTCAAAATCCGTGAAGCCGTTTTAGCGTGATTGAGTAACAAATATTAAAACTTTCACATTTATAATATTAGTAGGATTATGTACATTACACCACCTAATTAGAATTAAAGTGAGTTTTAATACGAGCGAGTAACACACCCACATGCAATATACAAACCACTTTCCTAATTCACATACCTACAACAGATTGCAATTATGATCCAAACTGTACACGTTTCGGTCGTGGTCGTGAGAGATAATGTTAATCAATGTATCGAGTAACCGATAATTCAGACGGAGGCTGTTTATTCAGGTTCACCAGTCATGACTCACTCACGTATTGTATTTTTACGCACGTTCTTCGTGCAAGGGAACGTCATCCTTGAAGGATGTTGTATGGCCTAAAAGTAACTGCACTCTTATGAAACCGCACCTTAAAATCATATCATGTAATCGACTCGAGCATGCACCATAATAACGTTACCTACTGAACGAGTTTTTGTGACTACATATTATGTATACTTACTTGATACGTGTTTATTATTGCTTGTGGCAAAAATAATTAGTTATGCGATTATACATAAAGTCTGAAAGAAATTATATGAGTATAGGGTATAAGTAGGTTGTGGAAATGTATAAATAAGACTATACTTTAGATGATAAATGTAGCCATCAATAGTAGGAATTCTTTTCGTCAGTACTATTACTAAAATTTTATATTATTTTAGAAATTAATTAATTGTATGTTAATACAAATAGATGTTTATGAATTGTTCTAGTCAAGGTGACTTATGGTACTGAGAAGTGAAGTGAGCAGTGATCTCTCAAGGCTTTGTCTTAAACATAACTTAGATCTTAATTGTGCTAACAATCGAGCATTGTGAGCGAGGCCGCGTTACTACCATGGTACACTTGGGGCACCACACCCAAACTCCTGAGGTCAACCTCAGGGGCGTAGCTATAGTATACTATGCCTGAATCTGTATTAAACTTAGCCATAAGTAAATTACTGACGTCAACAATTCTCAGTTGAAAATATATGACAATTAATAAGTGTCCAAATGATCTATATTAAATAAACGTTTTTGAATTTTGAATTTTGTAATCGTGGAAATAGAGCATAAAATGCGACGGCACATGTCTTCATCTCTTCAAATTTCTCATTTGTTCTTAGCTAAAGACATCAACAGATAAGTACTCGACAATGGCCGAAAGGTGTATAGGACGCAATTTTTTTTTAAATCTATGGTGTATAGGTACTTACCTATTTCAATAGTTCATTATAGAACAAATTAAATAGGAAAGAAAGGAGAGGTTATTATTGCTCATTTATTTTTATTAATACAGTAAATAATTTTTTATACATATATTTTATTTTTTATTCTAAAGTGTTTTATGTTTATTTCAAAAATAAAACTAATTTTTATGAAGGCTTCGCCGCAACCGAGTGCCAGGCGCCCAAAAGTATTCCTAAACTGATACGACACCAGTGAAACGGAACAGCGAGCAAAGCCTCTTCTTTTCAGCTTGGGAAAATCTTTGGTATGTCTGTCTGCCCCGCTGTCTGGCTGTTCTGCTCTTCGTCGAATTTCTCAACCGATTCTCGTGGAATTTTGTAAGCAGGTTCGATAATAACATAGTTTATTTGAAATGCAAACTTCTTTAGCGGCGTTGTGCACTTTTTGGGATGGGTAAAAAAAATTAGACTCACGTCAAGATAGTTACCTGATCGAAAATTCGTAAGACGTAGGTACACTTGACCTAAGACTGCCGGCGCGGCGTAGAAGAGGAAGTAATATCCCCCTGTCTCCCTACCGCGCGGAGTTTTGATATTTGCCGGCACCCCGTGGTTTTTTCAGACGACTCAGTTTTTGATTATTTTTAAAAATGGCGGATGTTGGTATCAACATCCGCCATTTTTAAAAACGTAGTCGCTTATGACTTTGTGAGGATGCTGTGATAAGACTCGCGAGATCTAATCACAGACGCACCATAAGTCATTGATTTGAATTCATCAACATTAACGTCTACTCACTGTCTTGCTTCATTATTTCATGCAACTTACCGTCGTTTCTATTGTAAATATAAATTGAGTAACGAGACTGCAGCATGCATAAGTTATATGCCACTGCGTTTGCGTGCGCGGTGTGATTAGGACATCGGACAGAATATTGGCATTTAGCCATGTACACAATATGTCCAGAAGCGATTAAAGCAGTAAACGTAGAGTATAAATGGGTCATACTTGGATACCTGCTGTTGCGCTATATTTGACTCTAAAAATAAATCAGCAAAAGAAAATTTGCCGTATTCGAACTGTCGAATAGTAATGTAAATTGTTTTCTATAAGTACTTACAAATAAAATTGCCAATTGGCTTTGGCAACTGTGGATTTTTTAAACACCGAACAAAAAAGTTTTCGCTTATATCGTGGGCCTGGTTTTGCCCATCTGTAGAATAGTAGTTCCAAACGAATGGATGGATTTTTTATTTTTATTTTATTTAAACATGATTTTACAAAAAATACAATTTAAAATAGAAATTATATGTTCCCAGGGTCGACAGCACCTGATTGGTTAGATACTGTAGCTGTAATATCAGTGTCAATCGTACCTACATGTTTCAGATTTAGAATAGAACTTAGTGAATGCCCAGGATTTTTTCTATTACTGGTTAATCTTATTTATATTTAATTATATTACTTGGAGAGTAGACTTCATTCTAATAATTCTATAGCAGAAAAAAGGTACATCATCTCTTTTTACAACAAAATAAAATAAAAACTACTGCCTTGACCAAAAAAAATAAAGCTTATTAGTCACTCGGGATTGGGAATTATGGTGCAACACTCACATACATACATAATATTTACATATAATTCTACTACTATTATAACTCGGAAAACAATACACTCCTATTTTGTGTAAAAATGCATAGTAACGTGCAAAAAGCGGTGCTCTAAGAGGGCTCGCGGTTATAAGATAGATACTCGTTACGCATCTAGACATGTTTAAATTACTTTGTTAAAGCCCAAGCCACAAAATAAGTACTAGGGATTACCCAACCTATAATGTGTCATAGGGTCTCAGTAAAGTGTTCCACAAAAATCCATTGATTGCGGGATTGTGGTAGCGTTATCAATTAGATGCCGCTATGTATTAGTTGAGTAAAAATAAAGTGTCGTTATTGCAAAAGTGAACATTGAAAGTGAAAATTCGTTATCAGTGAATATATATATCCACACAGACACACACATTAAACACTGCCTGACATAGACACATCAGCTGAAAAGCTGCTCGTCTATAAATAAATAAAATAAATGTAATCCAGCCTGTACAAATCAATCAAATATGAGGCGATGGCCAGTGTTTGGTATTAACTCTGCGTACATATAAGATAATTGAATTTTGCTAATTGCCATGTGGGGAACTCGCATTATTTCTTAGACCGTACGCCGCGCCGTGTCCATTCGTGCAAATCGCCCTGACATTCTGCACTCGACTTGAGGTCAACATGAAGGTAGTTGTGTGTGGTATAAAAGATCATTCACATTATCTTTAAGCTATTTTAGTTTTAGAAATAAAAGTTAAATGTTTATGCGCTTAGCCGTGTGCTTTTCGGCAGAGTGGAATAGGACCACTCCAAGTCTTCCCATGCATGTCGTAAGAAAACAAAGCTCATAAACATCAATGAGACCTCTCCAACCCGGCTGGCCAGCGAGGAGAGTGTAGGCCAAACAAATCCTCTGTGTCTGCTCTGGCCAAGTGTTGCTCCGGTTGCAGAGAGGGTCATGCTCCTGCAGTGGGGACTGGAAGGACCTGATGATGATGATGCGCTTAGCTTTTGGCACTTCAGATACCGACAATATAAAGAGAAGGCCTTTGCCTAAGTCTCTTAATCTGTACCTACAATAATGAAGGAGTGTGATAGATAATTAGTAGCTATTCCATTCTCGACTTATCAATGTTGAGTTTGTTGTTTTTTGTTACTTACAAAAATAATCTTATTTTTAAAATACTTAAATTCATACCTAATCCCACCCGTTTAATTAAAAAGCCAGCTAATTGCGAGTCGGACTCGCGCCTAAAGGGTTCCGTGCCATTATATAAATAAGTTTTAAATTATTAAAAATATTTTTATTATGATGTAGCTAAAAATTTATGCTTGTCGCAATTTTTCCTTTATATATGCAATAAGACGTTGCTGCTAATTTCAAGAATCTGAGTTCACGGGAAGTACCCTGTAGGTTTTGATTTCCTTGCGAATGTCGAAAATTTGCATTAGCTTAGAAGTTTGATTTTTTCTCAGCTCCAAGGGACAGGAGACCTGAATATTTGATTTGAATTTCAACAAAATACCTCCACGCGTTCCTGAGAAAGAGGATCTTGACAGACAGACAGACAGACAAATGGACAACAAAGTGATCCTATAAGGGTTCCGTTCCTTTTGTGGTACGGAATCCTAAAAACAGCGCATACTTAGATTTCATACACTAATTTTAGTTCGTAGTTAAAAGTAAGGTTTTTGTTAAGTAATATTTTATTTAAAAATATTCTTATTTCAGTTCTAGATGTAAGAACTTCTGACACGTTCAGAAACGATCTTGACGGCCACTTCCTGTAAAATCAAAAAATCGACGTCAAGGAACGAGTGATTGCTTGCTTTTATGTGTCATGGTGATTATATAATATCAGATAATTTGAGCAAAAGCGAAAGGCTCTAGTAATTGTTCTTTTTTTGAACAGTAGCTAAGACATATTAGAATAAATAAAATAAATAAAAATAAAATCTGTTTATTTCAGGCTACTTGGCCCATATTTTAAGTCACATTCCTAAAATACATAATATAAATTTAAATTACTATAAAATTGAATTAAAAATTATATAATTAGTTAAATTATTGTCATTTAAAAAAAAAAAAAAACACATTATTAAATCAATTAAAAAATACTAAAAAATACATTATTAAATCAATTAAATAAAATTAAATAAAATATTCTTAATTAAATAAACCACTAAATAAAATGTTACTAATAATGCCTCTCGGATCGGCAACACGGGACGTGCCTGTCACAACAATGCCTTAAATACGGACAGTCCTCTTTCTCGGCAATCACCGCCAGGACGGTGTTAGGGCTGCCTCGCACCCTGCGCACCAGGGATGCGGCCCGCTTACGCATTGTCGCGTGAAAGCAGTCCGTCCGTGCGTCTGCAAACATACCTGATGCGCTACAGCGCCGAGGCAGCCCCAACACCGCCCGAAACGCATTGTTGAATTGCACACGGAGAGCATTGTAGACCCTTTGCGAATAACTAGCCCACAGGCTGCAGGTGTACAGCGAAGTGCAGTACGCTCTAAACAAAGTTATTTTAACTTGGTCTGAGCAACGCGCAAACCTGCGTGCCAGCATATTCGCCCTCCTCGACAATGCCCTCCGCTCCCTTTCCATATCAGCATGGTCTCTGAGATCAACCGTGACTACATGTCCTAGGTAGGTAAACTGCTGAACTCTCTCCATTGGAACTCCGTTCAGTACAACAGCTGGCAGCTCACGTGGACACCTAGCGCTGGTTGACTCAAAGACCATGTACTTGCTTTTTGCGATATTGTATTTCAACCCATGACCAAGTGCGTAACTTTCACAAATTTTTAACAGCTTATTTAAGCCGCCGATTGACGCACTCAGCAGCACCATATCATCAGCGTAACTCAGATTATTGACACACACACCACCTACGTGACAGCCTATATATTGACTGCTGAGCGCGACAATCAGTTCATTCAAATATATATTAAATAGCGAAGGAGAGGTCAACCCGCCCTGCCTCACGCCACATTCAAGCACGTATGGTTCGGACATCGCCCCGGCCCATCGCACGCTGTTGACCTGATTCATGTACCAATATTTAAAGATGGACACTAGTTCTTTAGGTAGGTTAGTATTTATTAATTTTTTCCATAGAATACTATACACGACCCGGTCAAAAGCCTGCGACAGGTCGAGGAAACACCCATATACGGGGGTTTTACGAGCTTTGTAATATCTGACGGTGTGCTTCAAACACAGTATTGCACTCTCAGTAGATAATTTGGGCCTAAACCCAAATTGATTATCGTGCAGGCGCATACAATTATTTAACTGTGTGTTAAGTAACCCGTCAAACACCTTCGCTATTATTGTGGCTAACGAAATAGGCCTATAATTACTCTTGACTGTAAGGTCACCAGTTTTATTTTTAGCTATGGGTACTACTACCGTCTTCATAAAATCCGTCGGAAGGTATGAGTGACTCACACACAACGAGTAGAGCATGGACAATATTCGGGGAGCATGTGGACCTGCGTGCTGGAGGTGTTCAATACTGAGGCCATCATGACCCGGTGATTTCCCCCTTGTCATCCCCTTAATTATATTGGCCACCTCTTTCGCACGAAACTGTACTACAACAGCCCCAGTTGGCATTTCAATATTAAAATCCTCCACCACCGATCCCAAAGAAGGCTTAACAGAAAAGTAGTCTTTAAAGGTGTCGGCTATGCCTTTATGATCACAAACTCCATCGACACTCGCAGGGAGAACCGGAGTAACATTTATTTTCTTGGTATTTTTCCAAAAACCGCGAAAGTTGCCTTTAGAGTGTTTTTGAGCAAGCGCATCCATTCTGATTTGCTCCTGATGGTCTTGGCACCATTTAGGTGTAGGTCATTCGTAAAATTATATTCAAGATTTTACGAATGAAGAATTATATGTTTCTTTTTTGTGTGATTTTGGTAGTTTGGAAATTACCAATATCGTAAAGATGTGGTATGTGTTAGTGTGGCAATTTACAAACTAACGCATTCGTCTCACTTATAATTGAATAAATATAGACGGACAAATCACATAGATAGTGCTAGATCCACAGTAAGTTGTGATCTTGTGTGAAAGGATACTAACTCAACGATATTTTATAAGATATACATCAATCTGAATAAGACGATTTCCATTTTGAACTAACTGGGGATCGACCTGAGACCTTGTGATTCAACGATTTAAAGAATTTTGGGGGACCACTGAGCCATAGAGGACGTAATTTAATTCAGTTAGCTCTTCTGCAGTAGTTGAGTGCGTCTCGGTACTACTTATATGACAACTATTTTGGGACGGCAGGTCAGGTCTGGTGGACTGGTCACTTCAGTCCCATTTATGATGATGAGGAGCTCTGTGACCTATTGGGCATAAAGCCAGGCTGCGACACCAGAGGTGTAGGGTTCGATCTCCAGTCAGATGAAGAAAATATATTTTTCAGAATTACCTGGGTGTTTGTTGTTTATCTATATATGTAATTGTTATAAAATAGCATCGTTGAGTTAGTATCACATGACTCTCGAACTTACTTTAGAGCTAGTTCAATCTGTGTGATTTTTCCATATATATTTATTGATGGTTTCCGGAACAACATTTTTTTTAATTGACTGTTGTAATACACATATTTGAAATTGAATGTCGATATACTTCTAATTGATAAATCAATTATACATACCTGCACATAATTGTTTATTACTTTTTTAACGAGTACCTAGTAGTTAGCTAACTTTGTAATCCATAAGGAAATACAGTTAAATGTTCGTTATTCGTCATATTTTTTAATTTAGCGTTTAATTATTAATTTATTTTTCATGCACGTTTCCTATATTGCTTACCTCTTAATCTAGTTAACATATAAGAATTGGAGCCTTCCAGCGTTATATTTTTGGTATTAAATTTATCAATATGCAGGTGTCAGTTTTTTCTGCGGTTATGCCTGCGCCAAGTTATTTCTAACTACATATCCTTAAAAA
The DNA here is from genome assembly GCA_947532085.1 of Elegia similella. Classification (NCBI taxonomy): domain Eukaryota; kingdom Metazoa; phylum Arthropoda; class Insecta; order Lepidoptera; family Pyralidae; genus Elegia; species Elegia similella. The sequence continues at coordinate 10,990,885 of OX383935.1, read as the reverse complement.
ATATGAAGAATCGAAAATAATATATCTACACTAGTCTTCGGCAGGTAATTCAGTTATCCTCATGCAAAAATGTTAATTCAGTACTCTTGAAGATAAATTATTGAGAGCTTGGAATTAAACACTTTTATAAACCTCTAGCTGTATCTAACACTTGAAATCTCGATAACTGAATCCCTAATGAAAGACTTGCAAGAAAATAATGCTAAACGAAAAAAAAATACTTCCCATAAAAACCCGCCCAGTAGATCGGGGACTTTGTATGGTAGATCTAATTTAATAATTGATTTTTTCTTGCTATTCTGTATTCATTTAGGGATTCTGATTCCGAGATTACAATTTAGCTCAGGGGTTTAAAATCAAAGTAATTAATATACTAAATAAATTCCTGTTACGGTGAATCCAAAGAACTTAAAATCCTTATTATAATATGTTGAATCCATACTTCCATTCTAATATTATAAATTCGAAAGTCTGTCTGCCTGTCATTTCACGCTTTAACCATTGAACCAATTTGGATGAAATTTTGGTATGGAGGTAGTTTGAGGTCTGGGGAAGAACATAGGGTTCCTTTCATTTCGGGAAATGCTATTGTTCCCGAGCTACTAAATTTATACTTCCAAAACTCGCAATATTGGCAATAATATAATTTCTAGAAGCATTCATGACAACATACCTAAATGCGGGGGCCTGTACTGCGCTTCTTCCTTTTATTGGGATCCGGTAAAACTAGTTTGGCTACCACTAGTCTCATCCGACTGACTAAGGTAAATAATAACGTTGGACATACATATATGAACAACGACCAGTCGCTACACGGCATGTTGCATCTAATAATTACGTAATAGTCCACTGTACACAGCATGCGTGTTTTTAAGTACCCTTAGTTACCGTTATTAAGGGCGCGTACTACCTCACACTGCTTTGCATGATTGACGGTTATATCAATAATAATTAAATACTCAAGTTGAAATAAAAATGCAGCAAAGTTCAGGACTAACTCTGGTAACTATCTGACTCAAAAACACGATTGCGTTTAATTTTCTCGATAGAAAAAAATTGCAAAGTTGCCTCCAAATCACGTCTAATTTACTCGGTATATAGCATTATTCACCAAATACATTAAAATTAACCTTGAAACTTTTGATTATTATTGCATTACAGATAAGGCAGCCATCATATGTTTTTCTTTTTCGAATAACCCTTGAATATTCCTAAAATACGAAAATATCCAAAGAAGCCAACGCGTTTAGACCATCCGCGTTTGTACCGCTACGCCGCCGCCTGGCATATGGCGGGCTCTTAAGCCCTATGAGTCGATCCCGTTATGAACTACGGTAAAACAAATATCAACGGCGTGCTTTGGAGAATAAAAAATAAGTCATCCTCGTCTATTAAATGGGTTATGAAATTATGTTATTTAAAGAGATTAGTATCAGCATTGTCATTTAATTCGACAAAGCTGTTAGCTTTTTGGGCACGACAAGGAGGACAGACTGTGCGATTTGTAAATAAAAATTTTAGGGAGTTTATTTTTAGTTAGGCTAGGTCATATATATATCTAGTTTTAATAATAAAAAATATTTATTTTATTTCCTCTGTGGTAACACTATTTTGTTACATACCTAACTAAAGCATTGATTTTTAATTTAAAAATTATAACCTATGTTTTATTATCTGTGTACCATCTGATCGAAAGTGCCAACCGCCATATTTGCTCGAGAGTGACGTCATTGAAACTAAAACACGTTTTTTTAATAATAAACTACAGTGGAATGTTAAGATATTTTTATATTGTACATTTGAGACTTTTAATGAGTTGAAGTTCAACCACACATAACATTTTAAAAGTACATCATAAAGGTTCTGCACCTGCACTTTTGAACTTTCTTCATTTAAGTGCTTATGACGTAACGATTCATAATAATGGTAACCGCCGTTTAACCGCGAATATGGTTTGATGTTTTTTTAGAGGAAAAGCGAAATTTTTTGAGGTAATAAAAAGACCAGTTGACTATTGAGTTCAACGAACATTTCATAATAACTAAACTTTAAAAATTATAATAGCCTTTTGTGTGCCTAAGAAAAAAACAAATATTCCACACAACATTTACATCACTTGGAAGGTTTTCATTTTGTTGTAAACACAGAAGTACGCTTATAAGATGTTGAGTATCAAGATTTATACGTAGGTAGACTTTAGTGCATCTACAGTCGATTTATTAACAAAAATACAAAATCGTGTTCCAAATTACATCGCATATTGTTAAGATTTTGCATTATTGTCTGTACCATTCATTTACATTTGGCTGTGATTACGCCTGGCAATAATTTGGCTTGCAAAATGTGCATATAGTCATTATAACCAGGCAAGGCTGGCCGCTAGTCACTATTTGGGCATTTAGCACGATAACAACAAAATAGCTTCTACGATGACGTATTTTACGACTAAGGAATATTATTTGGATTCTTTTTACGTCATTATTACTGTCATTTATGAACCGATTTTTTTTTATTTGAAAGAGTATGTTTTTGAATTAGTCGCATTTTAATTTCATTAGCATTGATTTATTATCTGCAAGATTAAAATATAGTCTATTTTTTTTGTTATAAGACGGCATACGAGCAAGCGGAAGGATGGGCCTCCGGCTCTCTCACTCACCGATCAAAGCATAGAATCGGTAAAGCTTCTATTCAGACGTCGATTTTCTGTGAGAGTGTGGTACTTCCTCGGACGAGCAGGCCCATTCATGCTCCCAGCAATTCATTTTGCCGGTAACGTGGCTCTACCACGACTAAAATCTAAATGAGAGCCTCTTCTTTTTCAAGTCGGGTAAAAATTAAAATCGTATTACAACTTACATCATAATTTACTGTATGTAAACCTCTTTCATAGCATATTGTTATGATTTCGCATTATTGCCTTTAGCGTTAATTTACATCTAGCTGGGATTTCGCCCGGCGATAATTTGGCTTGCAAAATGTGCATATGGTCATTATAACTAGGCAAGACTGAGCTACCACTAGCCACTATGCGTATTTAGCACGACATTAACAAAATTGCTTCCTACGGTCACGTATTTTTGGACAGCGTCAAACAATGAGTAACGGTAAATATTTTGGCATGCACGACAATCTTGAACGCACAACCTACTCGTGCATACTCAAATGTATTTGCGCAATGTTCTTAGTAGGTATGTATATTTGGTTTTACATCTCTCTCATGTTTTTCACGGGGCAGTAGATAGAGCTTAAAAAGGATAAAGTAGTGATGCGCCGAGCATGACTTAGGCCGACTAGCCGATTGGCCGATTAATTGGTTGTGAAGAGGCCGACTAGTCGGCCGACTATTCGGTCAAGCCGATCACGGTGTCGGGAATTTCCGTCAAACTTTTAGTTTATTGAAGAGAAGTTTGTTAATTCAGAAAATGTGTTCTTTACAAGCAAGTAATTTTAGAGACTGATTACAACGAAAGACTGCTTTGATTTAAGAACCTTTTAAAAATGTGTAAAACTGATTATTAAATAATAATTTTAAAAAATATTATCTACTACCTATTTCCTCCTACATATTTACATATTATTGAGTTATATACATACAAAAAAATAGAAGCCGGATAGTCGGCGTTCTTTGCCGAATATTCGCCGACTACCTAAATGGCCGGATATTCGGCTTTTCCCACTAGTACCGACCGACTAGTCGGAACATCTCTAAAATAAAGTTAAAATACTAAAACCCGACTACTTAATTAATATTTTACAAGCACATTTTGAACTTTAGCGGGAGAATGGTAAAATATTTTATATACAATATAATATTCGTATTCTACATTAGGCCAAATCCTCTGTATGCTCTGGCCAAGTATGGCTCCGGTAGTTCAGAGAAGGTCATGCTCCTACAGTGGAGACTAAAAAGACCTGATGATGATGATTCTACATTAACATACCTTTTATTTGACTTTTTATGATGAATAAACGAAAAGATACTTTTTGCAGTTAATATTTGATATTTAACACGTTATATTAAAAAAATACTTTTTTAAGATTCGGAGTTTATGCTCTGTAGCAGCCACCATATTGAATTTACTTACTAGTAGTAGAAGTCACAAACTTCGAAATCACATAGCATATAACCAGCAGACAATTAAGATATTTCTAACAATATGGCATTTGTCACATTATGTGTACATAGTTTTGGAGATACGAGAGAACAAACGAACATAATTAGTGAGCCCCTACTACATATGTGTAACCGAATATTTTTGAATTTTGAACATACATTTTGTTTTAGCTACGCCGCAATCGGCTAAAAACAACCATATTATTTTATTTCCGTCATAAAATATCAATTAAATTAGAGGTGTCAGTATTTTTTCCTCAATGGTTATACTAATAGTAAAATGATCATTAAAAATTAATCAAAACATCAAAGATTAAGCGTCGTGAGTTGTAAGTAACGATGAAATATTAATATAACAGGCTATTAAATTGTCATTTACAATACTCGAAGTACTTTCTGTAGCTTTTGTAGGCGCGGTTGAGTTTATACAGCTTTCATCGAGTTGCTTTCAACAAGTTTCTTCACCAAACGGGTTAAGAAATAAAATCCTTTGACTAAAATGATTGTATATGAACCTACATATGTGAGTTCCCTATTTAGCGTAGCGAGCGGGCAACGTCGAAGTCTCTGCGCTTGCGACATATTGTCATAACCCCGGCTGCGCTTGCACCACTCGTCTCGTGGGCTACGCGTATTATTAATGATAAACATAATAAGTACTAATTCACTGGCCAAACTTTTGTATGCCTTTGTATGCCAATGACAGCTCTTTTCAATAACGCTCAAGTTATTTTTTATTTCATGGCTCATCGCGGTTCCTTTCAAATGATGTCAGAATGCAATAGGAGTGACCTACGCGGAGATCGTCGTGGCTAGTAATATCCTGTTCATTACTTTACTTCAAGATTATTTTTGTGATAAGCGTGGGAATAGAAACTTATATTCGTGATTGCCCTTGAAAGTTAGCGGAAGACATCGTCATTGCGTCAATTCATTTTCTAATCGAATGTACTTAATGAAGATGCAAGAGTTTATGCCGCATAATGTAAATTTTCCATAAGCGTTATGTAACCGATGATCACTGAGGTCATTTCTAAATATAAGATCAAATACTCAATTCTCGGATCCAGAAAATCCGGTTCGGCGAAGATGTACACAAATTCATAAACATTTTCTTGTTAAACAAGCACATTTAATAAGCGTCGCTGTATGAACACACTGGGATGCTAATGAACATAGATGTGCAATAGTTAATAATCGCACATTTTGTGTAGTTTCATAAACGACTGTTGCCCTTGAAGCCTCAAGTGGCATCGATACCGTCTTTGAAGACGAGTAAAGTCTGCCACAGAGAACAATTAATAGCATTTGCGGTGAAAAATATCATTAAAAAATACTTAACAGTCAGTAAATACTATGAAACATGGCATTTACTACAAATACATAGTGAAATTTTGATCGTTTTGGACCCTTAAAGGGGTTCCCAGCATTATTCCTATAGGAAAAGTTGTTCATTTTGATGGTCTGAGTCACCCCTTTATGGGTCCAAAACGATTAATTTTTATACATGGTAAATTTAAAATTTCACCGTGAATAATAATGATAGGTACCTGATATAACAATGATCTTACCAACTTTTTTATACTACTTAATTGAAAATTTGCAACTATTGTATATTTTTATTTCGATCTTTGAATTATTAAACACAAACACGATTAGGAGAAAGCACTATTATTTTCACTACGGGACCGTTTCGTCTGATATTTCGGCATTATTGCAGCTGCCATTAAATTATTAATATTTAGTAGCAGCTGTTATAAAATTATATATATATTTATAAAAATAGTATAGTTATAATAGTATAGTTATAAAAATACATAAATATTTAATTAAATATAAATTAATTGCCATTAAATCTAAAAAGCAGTCGAAAAGCTTGTTTTTTTTTAATTTTGTGACTTTTAGTTGACAGTTTCGAAACTTTTCTTATTAATAAATAGTAGTCACCTAAATATCTGGTCAGCTCTACATACCTAAGCGATGTAGATGTGATCAAATATTTAAACATTATTTCTAAAATGATAAATCTATTCTATTCTATTCTATTCTAAAATTCAATTATCGGCAGGTTTCAAATTATAATGTCTACTGACCTTTAACGTTACTTCTGACCTTATAGTTATGTTATTATTTGTATTGTTTTCCAATTCACACATCGATTAGATGTCGTGTGAGGATGTTCGGACAAAGTTATGTAAACATTATTTCCTGAATTTTTACTGTTTGTATTTGTCCTTATATGGCTAGTGTTCAAGGCTTGTTATGTATTCGAGGTCAAAAAAGTACTGATTATTGACAGTTGAGTTCTTGGCGGGAATTTCGGCAAACTGCACGGTTTTTGTTTAGGATTGTTTTGCAAATTGCTTCTAGTGGACTTTATTATATGAAATCGGTGTAATTTGGTGTTATATTATAAACCTATGTTTATGAACAATGTGTGGAATAACTAAAGTGTCATGGTCTCCATGACACTTTAGTTAGAAGTGAGATTTACATAGCGGGCTGGTGGTCGCTCGCCTTACTGCGTCGTCTATGATCAAACCAGTGGATTCGTGAGAATTGTCGCCAAGAGGGGCTCCATTGAATCAAATTAATTACACCACCATTTCTTTGATAATACGTAGAAAAATATAAAGGGGTAAAAGGAATAGAAAGCCAAATGCCATAAAACAAATATGAAAAAAAAATGACTGTTTAAGGTAATTTATATTGTCCTAACATACTATCGCGTCTCTTTCTCTTGCGGGATAGACAGAGCCCAAGTCTTTAAGACCTAAAAGCCACGTTTAGCATGTTAGTGATCACAAGGCGGAAAACGAAATCAAAATAGTGATGGGCTTTTACGGTCTGTGCGGAAAGAGAAGCAGCTACGTAACAGCTTTAGATCAGCATGGAAGATTTTCACAAGCTTTTATCTTGTTTCACCTGTCCCGATGTTTGTCTGTAATGAAATCTTGCAAGTTAAATTTGATCCACTTCCAGGTTACCGATTGAGCTGAAATTTTACATGAATGTGTAAATCTGATGTCAATACATTATTATGGAATCGTTGGTCTGATAATGAAGTCGGAAGATGGCTATATGAACTTTTAAACTAAACAAGGTACACCAATCGTGTTTGGCTTTTTATTCGATTTGTCTTAGAAAGCAGCTTTTTCTCAAACATGCTCGGAAATGTAGGCGTTATTGTAGTAAAATGAAGCCACGAAGTTTGTAATTCTTGGCTCGTCCATTACTTTACCGGCCTAGGCCAGGAAAGTAAGTATGAAAATTCATTCCTGACCGCTGCACAAAACTTTTTAATCAATCTATGTAACTTGCACTATGTAACTTGTCATACACCCATGGCTACCACATTATAAAAAAATGCACTCATCGAGCATATAAGTATATGAATATGAAAATAATTTTATTAAAATGTATAAAATCAAACAAAAATATGCCAATAATAAAAAGAAAAAACGCGGGAAAGTAGATTTTTACGGTATTACATTTTTTGGGTAAAATATGCCTGGGCTGTATGGGCTATGTTTCCTTAGCACTAAATGACAATTGCAATTAAAAAAGAAAATAAAGCGGGAATGTACTATTATCAGTTCTTGGCGGGAATTTTGACGGACTGCACGGTTTTTGTTTTGGATTGTTTTGCAAATTGCTTCTAGTGGACTTTATAACGTGAAATCGCTGTAATTTGGTGTTATAAATGTCCATGTTTATGAACAATGTGTGGAATAACTAAAATGAAGTGTCATGGTGCGGCTGTAGTGAGATTTACATAGCGGGCTGGTGGTCGCTCGCCTTACTGCTACTGCGTCTATGATCAAACCAGTGGATTCGTGGGAATTGTCGCCAGGGGCTCCATTGAATCACCGAAATGAATTACACCACCATTTCGTTGATAACACGTAGAAAAATATGAAGGGCTAAAAGGCACAGAAAGCCAAATGCCGTAAAACAAATATGAAAAAAAAAAAAATGTACTATTATTTATTTTCGGCGAACTGCAAGGTTGTTGTTTTGGATTGTTTTGCAGATTGCTTCTATGTAGTGGACTTTATAATGTAAAATCGGTGTAATTTGGTGTTATAAATGGCTATGTTTATGAACAATGTGTGATGGTGCAGCTGTGGTGTGGATTTAGAGATTTATATAGCGGGCTGATGGTCGCTCGCGTTACTGCGTCGTCTATGATCAAACTAGAGGATTCGTGAAAAATGATGCCAGGAGCTCCGTTGAATCAACGAAATGAATTATACCATAATTTTTTTGATAAAACGTTGAAACAAAAAAGGTCTAAAAGGCGTAGAACACCAAATGCCGTAAAACAAATCCGGCAATCCCTTACTTCCCGGCATCTGCAGTAATGTACTATACCTTGTGAATTCGTTATATAAAAGCTTGTCACAAAAATTATTTTTTGAAGTATCCTTATTTTATACTTAATTTGTACTGAAACGTTTACTTTACTGAAAGATATATGTTACAGCTAAATAAATTGACTTGCTATTGCTTTAAGTAATTATTGAGTCATCGGACATAATGTACCAAAAGGTGCGCAAGTTTAGAGACTAATAAAATTTTTAGACTCGAAATATTGAGGTCAATATATATGATACCTATTTTCTTGTTGTAATTTTATAATAGATATTAGGCGTCAAATTAAACATATTTTTTTCTTTACAACTTACATTTACAAAAACAAAGTAACATAAATACATAATCTTTATATATAAAAACATCGACTTCAATCAAACGATGACTGAAACGACTTTGATAACATTTAACTATCAAAAGGAAAACATACCCTTTCAAATAAGTTAAAGACTTTAGGCTAACAAACATTTAAAAAATCATACAACAGAATTGAGAACCTCCTTCTTTTTTGGGGCTGGTTAAAAAGTGAACTCATATAAGACTTGAAATATGTTAGGTACTTGTTATTTTTTCTGATTGTATTTAAAATGCGTTTGGATGTTTGTTTCTCAAATGAAATACATAAACGCGATGGATGGACGCACATGAAATTGCAATAAATAGCTATGTATGTACGTATGATAATAAATATAAATAATTTATTATATTTATATTTATTTATGAATATTTAGTTGGTAAAATATCCTTATTGTAATAAATATAACTTAAGTGCTTTAAGAGGAATATCTTCTTATTTATTCATAAATCATAACTGTTTATTTATTTTTTATGTCTGTAAGTGGCCAACACTGGTGTCAGATTTTGCAAGCTGCTAAGCTATGTCAGATGACTAATAGGCAAGCTGCCTATTAGTCATCTGACATAGCTTAACAACTGCCATCAATGATGACAGCCGGGATCATCGGCTTAACGTGCCTTCCGAAGGACGCAGGAGCTCGAGATATTATTATACCACTTGCGGTCACCCATCACAGTGGGGATTTTATTTTCAATTTCTTCATTACTGTAATTGTTTATTGCTCGTCTCGAACTAAAAAGATCAAGTCGAGGTGTTTACTGTTGGGTAATTTTGATATCGTCGTCACACTTTCAGATTGATGTAACGACCATAACATTAAAAATGGGAAGTAAAGGCCAATAATGTTCTTTACTAAGATTTATAATTATGTAACTAATTAATTTTATCATGAAACGGATATTGAACAGATCTTTAGATTTACTTTCAAGAATTGACATTAAATAATTCTATGTTCTATGTTTTTAAGCACTAGAGGCTTCATACCAGCGGACAGTCCCGGCTTTGCACGGGTAGATATAGGTATTTAATCCGATGGTATTTAAGACTATGATAGTCAGGGATAATGTAGAATTCTAATGGTAAGGGATTTTTCAAATTAGTTTAGTAGTTTCGGAGCCTATTCAGTGCAAAGAAACAAATCTTTCATCTTTATAATAAGTATACATATAGATGTAGATAGTGCATTTACATTTATGCATTTTAGTAACAGCATTTTATAGTTTGATGTAGGCGGCGGGCACACTATTTTTACTGGTTTTTAATCATATTTACAGAAATGTCTTTGCATTGTAAGATCATCATGATCATCACGTCTTTTTAGTCTCCACTGCTGGAGCATGACCCTCTCTGTACTACCGGAACCATACTTGGCCACAGCAGCCAAAGGATTTGGCCTACACTCTCCTCGCTGGCCAGACGGGTTGGAGAGGTATTATTGATGTTTATGAGCTTTGTTTAGCTTGTATTTCCTAAGTCGCCTCTTACGACCTCCATGGGAAGACTAGGAGTGGTCATATTCTACTCTGCCGGAAACCACACGGCATTGTAAGATAATACAGTGGACGCGCTGGGACATCAACAGCCTAGCTCTTCAATCTAAAAGGAAGACAGTACATCATATATGTCTTCAACATGTAGCTACCCACACTTGTCTGGAGAGTAGTCGGGGACTACTTAACTACACATCTTAAATATGCTGTGTATTTAGTTTAATTGAGAGTTTATGTAAGTGTGCAGCGTTGTGTAACGTTTGATCGAAGCACTTCCCTAAAGTCATCGAGTAAAGTACGTATAACTGCTCGTTGCGACAGTCTTCATAGAATATGAGGGTGATTTACTCATGTATTGGAGGCTTAGCCATTTATTTATTAGCTTCGACCATAACCGACTTCAAAGAAAGGAGGAGGTTCTTAATTCCGTTGTAGATATGTTTGTCAAAACGTTTGTTACCTCTGGCTCCGTCATTTACGAACCGATTTGAAAAATTTGAAAGAGTATGCTTTCTCAGAGTTTATATTTAAATTTCATCAAATTTGGTTTAGTATTTGGATTGAAAATCGGTTTTTTATATGAAGATTATGTTAAGTCCGTCTACCTACATAATACACTATTCGAATTACAGAAGAAAAAGCCGAGCCAAGCCAAGCTTAGCTCGGGAAAGTTCCCTAGGGATGACACCAAATTAAGTCGAATTTTAACCCCAACAATCGCCTACACACTAAATTTCATCAAAATCGTTGGAGCCATTTCCGAGAGCCTGATTATATACACATTTATTTATTAAAGCTTCATATATTATAATATACAAGAATTGCTCGTTGAATATTATAATAGTATTTGCTATTCAATTATGTACATGTATTTTTGTTTCAGTGAAGTCACTGAACATACAAATCATGGTCACCATGCTGACTTGGCCATTATTTTTGTGTGTCATCCAAAGTGTTATCTATACATATAATAAAACAGTAAAATTATTTTGTCTGTACATTTCGACTTTTTGACTGAAATGGATAGAGGGACACTTAAAAAGAATAATAGAAAGCAAAAAAAAATTTTTGGAATTTCTTGTCTGTCTGTCTGTCTGTCTGTCTGTCTGTCTGTCTGTCTGTATGTATGATCACGATTATCTCCGAAAATACTGAACCGATTTACTTCAAACTTTCACCAATTGCTTTGTTTTAACTCAGTTTAACATTTAAAGTTTGTTTCATCAAAATCGGTTCATTAAAAAAAAAGTTATCGTCATTTGAATGAACTCAAGGCATGAGTTTGCCTGCAAACATATAGCAAAAATAAAATAAAATAATAAGTGACATAAGAAAATTAAAATCCAAAGTCAATTCATCATCATTATACGACAGCATTATACCTATCCATACTATCCATAGTAATCCATACTAAAAAAAAGGAGAAGCTGACTGACTGACTGACATATCAACGCAGGGCCTAAACTATAAGGGTTAGGAACTTGAAATTTTGCACAGGGGTTCCCTTTTATAACGTAGGGGAGCACTAAGAACGGATTTTTGGAAATTCATCTCCTTAGGGGGAAAAACGGGTTGCAAAGTTAGTATAAAACTTTGTTGTTTTTGAAGTTATTCGAATGAAATTCAGCATGAAGGTTCTTTACTGAAAGGTATGAAACACGAGTAAAATATTTTACTCAAAAATCATCCCTTAAGGGGGTAAAATAGGGGTGCAGAGTAAGCATGAAACTTTTCATTTATGAAGTTAGTCGAATGAAATTCAGCATGATGGTTCCTTACTAAAAGGCATAAAACACGAGTAAAATATTTTTCTCAAAAATCATCCCTTAAGGGGATATAACGGGGATGCAAAGTTAGTATGAAACCTTCCGTTTTTGAAGTTATTCAATTGAAATTCAATACTAAGGTGTTTCATTGAAAGTCATAAACTAATGTATTCCGGGTAATTCTACTGTTCCTGAGAAATCGACACTTACGCGGGCGGAGCCGCGGGCCAAAGGCAAACCTGACTTATATATCAACGCACAGCCGAAACTACTGTGCGCAGAAACTTGAAATTTGGCACAGGGATTCTTTTTATGATGTAAATGAGCACTAAGAAAGGATTTTTAGAAAATCAAAGGGGTTGAAGTTTTATGGAATTTTCTCATTTCTGGACTTAGAAGTTTGAAAGTAGGTACGCAAGATCTCAATTAAAATTAAAAAAGATCTGTTTAGGTGAACCAGACAACATTCTCCCTTGAAGGGGTAAATAGGGGGTAAAGTTTGTATGGATTTTTTCCATTTCTAGACTTAGAGGTATGAAAATAAGTATATACGTTCTAGGTTACAATTAAAAAAGATTTGTGTAGGTGAAATGTACAAAATTTCCCCCTTAAGGGATAAAGGGGGGGGGGGGGGATTGTATGGAAATTTTCTCATTTCTGGACATAGAAGTATAAAAATAAGTATATATGTTTACATTTACATTACAATTAAAAAGATCTGTGTAGTTAAAACGGTCGAATTTTCCCTTAAAGGGGTAGAATAGGTGGGGTAAAGTTTGTATGGATTTTTTTTATTTACTTAGAAATATGACAATAAGAAGTTCTACATTACAATAAAAAAATATCTGTGTAGGTGAAATGGGCAAAATCCCCTCCTTAAGGGCTAAAGATCTATGCAGGTGAAATGTATTAAATTCTCCCTTAAGGGGAAAAAGCAAAGGGGCAGGGGTTTGTATGGAATTTTTATCATTTCTACTGTTCCCAAGGGAACGACATTAACGCGGGCGGAGCCGCGGGCAACAGCTAGTATTTCCTAATAGAAAAATGTAGCAGGATTGTTTACTCTTTTGTTAAATAGTAATGGTATGATCACGAAAGTATACCCAACTATGACTTCACATAGTTCGTAGAAGCAGTTACAATCATGATGAATTATGGAAGCGACGAAGAATTCATCCGTGATTGCGTAATTTTATACATTAAACACAAGCTCGGCTATTACGCCCCTAGTGCACAATAGTTGGTTTGTTCATTGCATGATATACCTACTATAAATATATACATACTATATCATTTCGTGTAGGTGCCCCTGTCAGACCATGCACACTAGATGGTGTCAGAGTTCTTTGGAACGGCCTCTCGGCCTCTGACATGGTTTCTTTAACGACTCCCAGATGACAGCCGGGACCAACGGACTGGGACAAACGGATCAACGTGCCTTCCGAAGCACCGAACTAACTTTATTATCAAACAATCAGGTGATTCAAACCTGCAATGTCCTAACCAAACTGGCAACATCTAAGCAAAGTTTGCTTTCCGTGGGAATCGAACCCCCGACCCCCGGGTCTACAGGCAAACGCCTTAATCACTGGACCACGGAGGTAGTTATCTTCACATAGAAAATAAAGTATTTGAAAATTTAAACTAAAAATCTTTATAAAGTAGTAGCTTTCGCCCGCGACTCTACAAGATCATGTAGAACCCTCGGGGACAGTATCTTTTCTTGATGAAATATGTAGTCCTTCCGCGGACCTCAAACTATCTCTATACCATCTAAATCGGTTTAGATGTTAAAGCGCGAAGAAGTGTACTTCGTTACGCTTCGGTCAGTTAACGAATGTCTGGCCGACTTTTATTTTTGCATTTATAATATTTGTATAGTATGAATACAAGTAGTGAGAGATCGTACACTACAAAAATAAACTTTATGACAAAATATATTTAAAATAAACATTGCGGTAGTAAAACAGGAAACGTTTTAAAGACAATAACGGTGGTGCTAGCGTAAGTTTGGAAAGAATGGATGACACCAGAGCTCCCAGGAACATATAGAAATGGACCCCACAACAAAACAGACCCCGCGGAAGGCCTAGAAAGCAGTGGAAGGATTGTGTAGAGGAGGACCTGAAGAGACTCGGCAAGAAAACATCTTGGAGACGGGAGGCCAGAGATAGAGCGAAATGGAAGAAAATCGTAGAGGAGGCCAAGACCTACAAAAGGTTGTAGTGCCCAGGAAGTAGTAAGTAGTAGTAGTAGCTAGCGTAAGTATCGTACGTACGCTAGCACCACCGTTATTGGTTTTCCTCGTGGAACTACTGGTAGGGCTATTAGTTCAATCAAAAAGACTATTAGTACAACTAATTTCACAACTAAAGAGCTTAAAAAATATGTAGATATATTCAATCTCTTTGAGTGCAACAGAAATAAACCGACAGATGAATAAGTTAAAACTTTTTAAAACAAGATTTTATATTCATGTATCAATTATTAACAGCGAGCTCTTTAATTTAATATCCATATTATTGTCGAAGTGAAAAAAAATAGCTAGTCCGCCATCTTGGGTGTTCCGCTATGTTGGATAGAATGACGTATTACAGCTTATCATGAACTGTAATCCAAACTAATCAAGTGTACAACATTTCAGCTCAATTGGTTAAAGATATCTGGCTCAATTGAGTTGCCAGATTCCACCCGAACAAACATAGTTACATATAATATATACATTGCAAGTTAAATAAAAGCTTATAAAACACGTTTGATTCAGGCAGACAGTTGGTTAAACCTGTCTTATTAGATCATGCAGGATCCTGCGAATTAATAAGGGCCAAAGGTGACTGCATTGCTCGGAGCGGTTGTCCAGCCACGACCTAAGGAGCGGTTCTCAATTCCTAATTTCAGCTTGGATTCCGCTTCAGACCACAAGAATAGATAGCAATTATGATCGTGAGAAACTACGGCAAGGGTCAGGACCCGGTGAAAGTAGTTATAGCAAGCGAACTTTCGTTATCTTAGCCACTGCCGGCATTATACATAAATGATCGCGCATATTGAGCACTAGGTTAGGACCTATGAATAAAGGCTAGAACGAAGTTACAAGATAATGAATTATTATTTATATTATATTAAAATTATATACAGCATGTAAATTGAATCTCGACGTTCCGACTTCGTACGGGTAGTTATAGGAATTTAATACTACTCCTATAGCCTATATTGATCAGGGCTAATGTTAAATTATTCTCTATTAGGAGAAAGTATTTTCGGAGCCTATTCAATGCAATAAAATAAACAAACAATCAAATGTTTCCTTTATAATATTAGTGTAGAAGTGTAGATTATTACCACACAAAACAGATTACTACAAAAATATTACAAACAGCGCTGATCTAAATGGCAATCCTACAATATAAATATAAATGCAAGTCTACAAGAGTTAAAAAGAATTTCGTTAGTTTCTTAAAGAAACAAAAATAATAATGACAAAATATCCCATTTACGCCTTATCTCGCTTCGATAACGAATACTTTGAAACCTATGTCCCTGTATAGTTTAGAAGTTTACTAGTATGATCATCTACGGACTGTGTTCGCCAACTGGAAGGTTTCTCAATCGCCAATACACTTCTAACGAGAGATACAAACTAATAAGTTTATCTGATAGACGTTGTACATATGTAGGCTATCATTTATCACGTCTCGCCTGGCAATTAAACTATCAGTTAAACTCGTGTATTACATTTAAAATAATTTGTGTTATCTCCTCTAATCAGAAGACTGTTACCTAAGGATTTCGTTACAGATCAGTTCAATTATAATTGTACATTTCAAGGCTTTTAATTTTTAATGTAATGTTGAAATGAAAGTAATTGACGAATAAATATTATTTTGCGATTTATTAAAGTATAGAGAATATGATGTGTATTGATTTTGACCTAAGGGTAATTTTTATTTTATTGGTTAACCACTTTATTCATAAAAAATAACAAACACTTATTAAACTATTTTATTTTTATTATTCATAAAACTATGTTGTTATTAGTCCTTCGTTTTGTAGATTTTGTTAAGCATCATGTAAGAGTTTCAAATACTTGAAATCGTAACATTATCCTGAGTAACAAAGGCTATATTTTTATTGTCAGAGTAGTCATATTTATGTTTCTTGGTAAATTTGAAGTAGAAAATTAAAGTGTTGGTGCTTCTTGGATTGGGTACATACATAAGTATGTTAGGGATTTTATAAAATATACAATATGTAAAGAAAACGCTTATCGTTCCTACCTACCCATTATATGGTATAATGGGTAGGCATTAATGGGTCCTCATAGACCTCATATATGGTGAGGTCGAACATTTTCGTTTAGAAATTTCCATTTTCTTTTTATTTTCCATCTTTGATCCCATAGGAAAAGTTATTCATATCGACGGGCAGAATCACCCCTTCAAGGATCGGATAGAATTTTCTTTACATCCATACTAATATTATAAATGCGAAGTAACTCTGTCTGTCTTCTTTTCGCGCTTCAACTATGGAATAAATTTGAATGAAATTTGGTATGGACGTAGTTTGTGGGCCGGGGAAGGACATAGAAAATTCCGTTTATTTTGGGAAATTCTACTGTTCCCGAGGGAACGACACTAACGCGGGCGGAGCCGCGGGCAAAACCTAGTATTGTATAAATTAACCATGATTGAGCGTATAATGCAAGAGCGTATAAATTTAATTCTGAACGGTCATGTAGCTTCTATTTATGATTGTTGTAATTTCCTAAAGCCATTCATACGAATACCAATGAGTACAATAATGTGACGAATAATTACTAGTCTCTTAACTATCGGCCATTCACCGCCTATTTAATTATCGTGAGAACTACCTCGGTATATAGTTAGACCTACGCGTCACTTCATTAGTTACCAACTTGTGTCCATCCAATTAGTGGCATAAAGATTTTTCTATGAAAAATTAAAAGACTTGAAGTGTTATCGAGCACACTAAAAGAATGACAACACATTTTACTCGGCAATGCAACTATATCTTCTACATACACTTTATTTTTTCCACAACGTAAAAAATCTTTATTTAGGTAACTGGCTTTTTAACAAAAATAATTAGTTGTTGAAGCCTTCTTTTAAGCAGTTATATGCTTGCGCCAGAAAGTTCTGCTCTTTCTTAAAAAATGATTTTTATGTAACCTATTACAATTAATAAATCTAAATTTTAGAAAAGTAAGAGTTTATATTACGTACATTAAACAAGTAGTACAAATAGTCTAAATCGTATTATTCTATTTATTTTTATAACTTAAAGCCATTTAGAATAAAACAAAATAAATAAATGTATATAAAAAATACTTAAATAAATAAATTACGGACAAATCACATAGATTGAGCTAATAAAAAATTATGTTTTAGACACGAGATACTAACTCAGCAAAACTACATGTTATAGAAAACACCCAAAACAAGATCCAAATAAATCTGAAAAAGATCATTTTTTGACTTGACCAGGAATCGAAACGACTTTCGGTGTGACATCCTGGATGATAGCCACTAGGCAACAGAGCCCGTCTAAGAAGTTACGATATAATCAATAAAACTCACAATTATTTATGCATAAAGAATCAAAGTAGTGATGGGTTGCTAGCTGCATCGATTACTAACATGATTCCTCAGTTTCCGCCCAATCCCTCGATCGACGATTACTATCTGCACGGGAAGAGATGCAGCTGGTATATTCTACTTCTCTTTTTACCCAGACCAGCATGGAAGAACATACATGAACTCTGAAAAACTAGGTACAGTATTTTGGTTAGGCAGTCGTGTAAAAATATTGTCCTTTAATAAAACGGAATAAGGATACACAAAACTGTCTTAAATAAAACTCCTTCTTTTCGTCAAGCCTCACATAATTAATAATATAGAAAAGAAAAAAATATTCACGTAATAAGTTTCTTTAAAAAATCATATTCGTGACAAGTATTTAATGTATATTGTGTATTAAGTCTCTAAAGAGAAGTCTTTCCAATACAAACCACATGACCTAATGGGATAAACTCATTTAATTTAGTAGTCAGGCCATAGACTTTATCATCAAAATCTCTTATTGTCTTCATAATAATGTATAGTTATCTGGCTATGAAATTTTGCATACTTACATATTTAAGTATACAAATTTTCATTTTAATTGAACGTCAGGACGTGGTTATAATTCGACTTCTAAGAATTGACCCACAGACTTAGTGTATATATTCTTTGCCGGCAGACAAACTAATATGATTAACTCGTTCACGTTACGGCATTTACGTAATAGTGATTTCATCTCAAATAAACTTATTACGCCTCTCTTGATATAACACTACTCTTTCCTCACCCTAGTAGCCCCCTCTGGGAACTCTTGACCTAAATTGATGGAAGAAGCATTTACACGCATTTAATTAATTATGCTTATATTCCGGAAACAAATAAGTGTAATAGAATATTGGATAAACAATAATTAACACCTAACATTAATACTTTTTAAGGTGCTGTTACAGTTTCTACCATAGATATCAGAATATTAATAGGTTTCTACATGTAGTCATGAAAACTAAGCCGAGCTCGCGCTGCCATACAAAAGTCATCAACGCGCAACTTTTATGTGTGAAATATTTGTACCATACAAACATACTATCCTACGTTACCTTATTTACGTAACTATTTACAATAGTTGTAGGAAGGAGATTAATCATACAGAAGAACCATACTCACAGAGACTGATATTATCATTTATCAAATATGACATTTTACTAATGTGGTGTTTAATTGATTGAATATTTTAATAATAATTCAGACATTTAATGTAATTTAATTTCATAATGTGAGAGATGTAGTAAACATACGTATTTTATGGCTCATTTCATTTTATTAACTGGTAATTTTGCTTATAGTTTTCTTATAATTTACAGAATTTATTAGTTGTTAAGTATTATTATTACTGACGTCTCCAAATGTTGAATTTGAAGGTATTCTCTATTTGATGCAGTGTTGAATACCTTAGGTATATCTGCAGTGGTTCTCACAAACTATAAATAATATTAACTTTATATTATGAAAGGCTTCATTTAAATCTTTTTATATATACATTTTCATGTTAATATTATTTATAGTTTAAGAAAAAATTCAAGACATAGGCAGAGTGCCTAGTCAGGTATCTCTGTCCCTGACTGTACACCAGCCAGCCTATTTGCTAACTCAGTGTACAGTCACTTCAAAAGAAGTACATTGCGGCTTTCGTAGGACTGACTGATCTTATTTAAGATATATGAAACGTAATGTATTTTAAATTGACTATCAAACGCTGTACACTAAGTTAGCAAATAGGCTGGTTTCAACCAAGATGGCACAAATAGGGGATTTAAATTACATTCATATATACATATATTTTCAAGTTTTATTCCTTACGGGGTAGACAGATCTCAAAGCCATGAGACCCAAAGGCCATGTTTAGTGTATTGGTGGGCGTGCAGATGGAAAATGGAATCTAAATAGTGATGGGTTGCTAGCAGGCCGCATTGCCTATTAAAATTATTGCTTGGACTTTGATCTTCTTTGGCTGGTTTCTACGGTTTGTGCGAAAAGAGATGCAGCTGGTGCCTTCGCTTTTTTTCTCCCAGGCCAGTATGTATGTTTAGTTGGGTGTTTAAATTATCATGAACAGCCGTTTATATCCCAATATTAGGCACATGCCTTTGGAAGTTATAACCTACATAATTAATAGATCCAGATTTCATTTCTTATTTGTTATTGTAATTATGGGATTTTTAGTTTATACTTAATCCATACTTCCATACTAATTATATGCTTAAGTAACTCTGTCTGTCTATTATCTCTTTAAGCTTCAACCATTGAGTGGATTTAGATGAAATTTTGCTATGGTGTAAGTTTGAGGTCTGGGGAAGGACATATCATATCTTTCATACCTGAAAAAAGTATTGTTCTTAAGGGATCGACATTGATAGTATATTATGTTATGAATGGTCTGATTTTGAACAAATTGTAAAGGATCTCTAACAATTTTTTATCGGTAACTTTTCAGGCAAACCTGGCACAGACTACCCGGTGCTAGGAGCGGTCCCGTACACCAATTTCTACTGTGACGAGCAGCCTTACCCAGGCTTTTTTGCAGACATGGAGACGCGTTGCCAAGGTATTAAATATTTTATTACTATAAAACATTTTATCGTAATAACGATTCTTAATATTTAAAGACAGCTCCGTGGCGCAGTGGTTAACACGCCAGCCTGCGACACGGATTGCCCGGGTTCGATCCCCGGCCAGGTCAAGATAGAAAATGATCTTTTTCAGATTGGCCTGGGTCTTGGATGTTTATCTATATATGTATTTTTTATAAAATATAGTATCGTTAAGTTAGTATCCCATAACACAAGTCTCGAACTTTCTTTGGGGCTAACTCAATCTGTGTGATTTGTCCGTACCTATATATTTAGTATCTATATCAATGCTCGTGACCGTTTGTGTATAATTCCCGATCCCACGAACGAACAAATTACTACGGTTATTGAAGAAATGTTATCTTTACTTTGAGACAATTTACTTTGCGTGCTTCCGCCACCAGTTAGTTCATGCAAACTATTGCTGGCCAGCGCTCACCCACTACTGTTAGTCCCTTCATGCTCGCCACCAATAGTTGATGCATGTAACCTTGGTTGATACTGCTGCGTCCATTGAGGCTGCAGCAATATCGGCCGTCGTACTCGCGGCACGTGTTCGTTGGTCGTTCGAATGACAAGCAACTAATGAAATGTTATAATTTTTCAAAAGCACTTCAGGTAATTGCTATTTTAGGTTTCCATACTCAAAGGGTGAGCTTCCGTTGTACCGTCCGTCTGTCAAAGGGCTCTATCTTTGACACAGTAATAGGTAGGCACTTGAAATTTTTACAGCATATATATGTCTATTGCCACTAAAAAAAATCAAGAGGTTCCGGGCACTCTGCCCTCGCCTCAAACGCCTGTTGAAGTAGCGAAAGCTCACTTGAGTTAGCTATATAGTCCTTCAAAAAAAATAATAATTAAGGAACTAGATTTTTTGCGCCTTCCTCGATTCTAGCAAATGTGCTGTTAATTTATTACGTGGTCTTTAGGCGCTTTTGCTTGAGCTTCTAGTGAGGTCACACACCTACATAGAAGATGTTTTGTACTTATACGTCATCCATATAAGAACCGTGGTTTTTGTAGGTAAATGATGGCCAGTTCTTTTTATTCATTATATTGTTCAGAAATTGCCAATTTCTCAAATCTGGCTCTGATGATACTAACCAATTTCCCATAAGCAAAATAAAATACTTTGCATAATCCAAAGACATTCCATTAGGTTTGGAAATTAACAACATTAATTATTGGGAAAAAGGTAATGAAATTTTTCCCAATAGTGTGTTCAGTCAGCACTATCATGTCCGTCTATTCCACTTTAATCTGTCGCTGTATAGCACTTAAAATCATAACAGTTTTTATATATTTATCCTCCTTGACGTACTATACAATATCTTTTCCTCTGTCTTTCTCTGTTCTGACAATCTCTCACTTCCAGTCATGATAATGGGATACTAAATTGTTTTAAAATTGTAGTGGCTGTTAAATCCTTAGGGCAACTCCTAAGGATTTAACAGCTTCTGGTATTATAAATATCATTGTAGTTATACTACAATGATAATTATAATACCAGAAGCTGTACTCTAACATGTACGCTATTTGTTCTACTTTGAATTCTAAACTATCATTAGGTATCCCCGACTCAAGAATACTGTTAAATAAAAAAAGTTCCAAACCTCTAGAGATAGTATGAAATAGACATTCAACCTTTAACGTCATGGAGGACAACCATAAACTCGTCAAGTGGGCGGGAAACACAAACTTAAAAGCAATTGCAAATGTGTTTGCTAATAGTTAATTAATAAAAAAATGCTTAAAAAATAACAATCTCAAACGAGTTTTAATTAAATACATCTTAATGATTGCCATTACACTTTTAGTAATAAACGGAAATATGAAAACACATCCATGCATCGCTGAGTATAGAGACGAACGATTATTTTGTTTCATATATTTCATTTCACACTAAGGAAAACTTTGAAAATTGGTGGCAGCTGCAACTGACTCGCATTTTGTATTAAATTTAGACTATTTTGTATGTTATATTAAAGTTTTTTAAATATATCTATAAAATCAGACATAACTATTTATCACAATTATGCTTACTAATAGGTAGGTATGCTAAGCATAGCAGGAATGTTCTAATAGCTCTCGCTCGTGTAAAAAATATAAAATTCTAAACCTTTTATTTGAAGCTACCCAAAATTAGATGAAGTACCTAACACTATGTAAATAGATTATAATGAATTGATTCAGGCGGGATTTTGCGGTAGTCAAAGTTACTATGCAAACTATTCTGCATCATGCAAACTATTGGCATATACTAACTGATGGCGGAAGCACACAGAGTAATTTAACTTTTTTTTATTTATTTAAAATCAATAACAATACATAGAAAAATAGAATGCATTCAAAAAGCCACGGAGGTTTGTAAAAGTGGATCTAATGGTCTATAATCCTTTTAGAACCCACAAGTTAAAGAAAAAACAATTTTTTGAAAAGACAGGTTTATACATGAACCTACTATTTCTACTTGCTACACTGAAACATGAAAATATATAGTCACAAAGATTTTAATTAAGACTTTCTGGTTATACATTTTCATGTTAATATTATTTTTGAGAAAATTCAAGATATAGGTAGATGGCGGGGTCAGGTATCTCGTTGGCTGACTGTACTATCTACTTAATATAATTTGGCAAACAGTTTATACAACCGACTTTGGTTACATCTAAATAACCTGATATATGACTGTGATATGCTTGACTGGTTGATATTTATTGCTATTGCTTGTCTCGAAGTTACATTTACTAGCAGTTTAACCCAATTTATTCATGTTTTGCGTGGGCCTTAGCACATTAACTTGCATAAAAAGAAACCATTCTTCCTCGGGCGTGGGTGG
Source organism: Elegia similella (assembly GCA_947532085.1). NCBI lineage: Eukaryota > Metazoa > Arthropoda > Insecta > Lepidoptera > Pyralidae > Elegia > Elegia similella. The sequence goes on along the minus strand of OX383935.1, from coordinate 10,967,732 downwards.
CCAAACTGATGGTTCTATTGTCTAAGCTCTGCACGCCATGTACCACGACCTTGGCAGTGTCAGGATGATTAACAATTGTGACCTTATGGTCTTGTGAGGCTAAATAATTATAACAAAAAGTTACCCGGAAGGCGCTACGACATGAAACGTTACGTGAGCTTCGTTTTGAGATTATTAGCAATAAAAAAATTTCGAGTATCAATAAATGTAGCAATTGTTTATTCAAAATGTTGCATAAAACATATCTCATTAAATGCAAAAAAGGATGAGAAAATATAATCGCAAATAAAAAAAAAATAATAAGGATTTAAATACAGATTTTGGTGCACTCAGTTGGGCAAATCCGAATGTAACTCTTTCGAAAAAAGATTATAATTGGTTAATTAGGGAATGTCTTCAGATTGCAAAACTGCTGCATGTAATTTTTTTATTGACACTGCGTTTCATAACCAATAGAAATATTATTTGAAATACGCCTAAGTAAGAATGTAAAACATGAACTACCGTTATCTAGTAAAGGATCTGGCATAATCATGCTATCCTCAAAGGGGATTTTGTCCTCTGTCACCATTTAGCGGCAGGTAGTGGAATCTTTCTATTCTAACAACTATAACGATAGATTCGTAATGTCATCGTCATCATCATTTTAACCGCAAGTAGTCCACTGCTGGACTACCTGCGTCTTCCTGCGGCCTTACTCAGGTCGTCTGCCGAGATGGTCGGTGGATGTCCAACGCTGCGCTTGCCGGTTATTGGCCGATGTTCGAAAACCTTTCTGCCCCATTGGACATCTGTTCTATGCGCTATGTAAGATTCGTAATAGATAGCTTAATAAGAAAATTACTTCGTTGCTTCGGATGGTCGCAGTGAAAAGTTTTGAAATGGCAAAATCATGTGCCTACGGACAATTATAAAAATGGATGCCCTGTCAAAGTTGTGCTTTAATTCTCTCAAAATAAAATAATGCCCTATCTATTTTGAGTCGATTTAATTTGACCGACGCGGTATCCGATATGAGTACGTCTTCCTATACGAGATATCCGGACGTACACTTCCATTTTATAACAAATATAATTTTTAAAAAAAGTTTATTTTTGAGTTAGTACAAAAATGTTATTTTGCAAACGCAGATTTTTGTGTGATTTCGAGGTTGGTGCGATATTAAAACTTGCTGATATTTATCAGTAAATTCTTCTCTTTGGATTGATATACATCGCTCCCGAATAATTTTGTTTATATTTTTGATGCAATGATTTCATCTGTTGGTCTCCTCAAATCTCTAATATACTTACTTATCTATTTTATTAATCATCAAAACTTATGAGCAACGCTCCACCGCTTTTGCCAGTGGAGCTCCCTTCATCTTACTCTATTCTCTGCCATTCTATTCACATACTGGTACAAATCCTGTTACACATTTATTTATTTAAAATACGTAATTTTCTTTTTCCAGCATGGCACTATTGCGACATCGACGGACGGCAGGCATCGTTCCTGTGTCCAAACGGGACTGTGTTCTCGCAGGGCGTAGCCTCCTGTGACTGGTGGTTCAACGTGCGATGCGCCTTGTCCCCAGCATTATACCCACTCAACGCCCGACTGTACCGCCGTAGAAGGAAGCAGTCGCGACCCAAACCCCACCGGCTCATCGACAAACAACTCGTCGACGAAATATTCCTTTGAAGCTTGTAAATTTTGTAAATACTTATAGGTTTCTTAATATTTGAATAGTCATGAAGGGCCAACGCCAAAACATTATTATTTGAGGTGAAAGAAATTTATTTGTTGGAACAATGTGAGACTATTATTATTTGCACCTAGTACTTAACACAACTATTTAAAAAAAAATGCAATACCATTCTTGTCACTTTTTCTTCACTTTAAAGTCTTTAAATAAGTACGATATTTTTTTTATAGAGCGATACTATTATCTGATAAATATGATATATCTTTATAGTTCAATACTATTTTATGATAAGATAACAGACTGTCTTTAACCTCGTAAGGCCCAATGTACTCAGACGAGGCCAAAAAAAAGAAAGCGTTCGGACCCAAGAATTTATATTTTTTATCAACGTTATTACCCACTGTGATCACTTGAGGACAAAATAAAAAAATCCAAGATACTTGAATTTTAGCGCGTAAATGATCTGTCAGTTGTTGTCCTCTGGTTGGTCGAAACATAAACATCAATTTGATGTAAATGAAATTTCTGACCAATGATGTGAAATTAGTCCTTTTTGACCAAAATGGCAAACATGCAGCGTCCACGTCGAAGAGGTGAGTTATAATCTTAATTTATTTCAGTCATCGACGATTTATTTTTTAATCAGTGTTGATAAATAAGTGACTTACATGTACTAGTTTTCAAATACAATACTATTTGGTTTCAATGTAACTGTAATGCATATTTATGTACTATTGAAAAAATATGTACTCGCCTGATCACAGCGGGCGTTACCTCTATTTTTTTATGTGATTACTTGATCACATTGGGTTTTAATTATATTACAAAAATATATTACTTATTTTTATATTTTGTTGCAGATTTGAAAAATTATGAAATCGAGGACTTGTTATATGAATCAGAAATTGAAGATCTGGATTGGTACCTTCTTCAGTTTCTGAATCATCAAGGTCTGACCTAGGGGTCGGCAAGATAACGGCTTATATTCTGAGTTCGGGATTACCTAGGACCGAGATAACAGCTGCTCATCAAAATCGGAGCGCGAAGCTGAAACTACTGCATCAAATTAATGTGGAATTCCTCATGGTAGAAGTAGGGCAGAAGACGCATAGCTAACTCGACTGGGACACAAAATGCAGAATATCCTAGCCACATTATACCTAAATGTTAAGTTTAGTACTTCATGGTCACTACAGCATTGAAATTAAAATACAGCATTTAAATTATAATTATTAGTATCTACCTCGACAAGGTTAAAATGTTGCTTAATTCAAAATGGATGTAGAAGATTTATGATTTAGATTTTTTTCATTTGCAGTTTCGTTTATGTTCATTTATTAAATAAAAGTTTTGAAACTAGTTTTTTTTTAATTTATTAATTATAAACCATTGTACTCACATGAGAACAAATAAATCAAGGACATGTTTGCAAGTAATACCCAATGTCCTCATGCAAGAACAAAATATATTGAATTTTTAAATATCCCAAAATAATCATACATAGTATTAATGAAGCTATCAATAAGTCCCAATGTAGTATTGCATATATTTTGGGTTCATTTTAATAAAAATCGGCTTGGGTCTGAAGCCTTTCAACTTTTTTGCCCTCGTCTGAGGACACTGGGTCGCACTTCATAAAGGTAAATCTTAAGCTTGGGTTTTACGAGGTTAAATACATATGATACTTTTTTTTCTACAATTTCTTTTAGTGACCAAATTTCATCGTGAGAATGAATACTGTAAAATATACAGGCTGATTTTGAACTCCTTGTCAAGGTTTTAAGGACGGAATTAGAATCCCTAGTAGAATATAATTCTGCAAAAACAAAAAGGTTATTTATGAAAAAAAATCTTCATAGGTATAGAAATTTGACCAGCTGATCGGTGAATATGTATGGGTAGCCCATTTTTCTTTTTTTCTTGAGGGTCTATATTTTATCAGGGGTTATGATTTCGACATTTAAATCTTGCCAGGGAATTTAAAAGCATCCTTTATGTGATGCCCCTATTCAGCGTTAAATAATCACTTATCGTAAAAGCAAACTTCGAATCAAAAAAAACGGGCTATGATAACCACAAAAAACCGTAGCAATTGAATCAACTTGCAAAATGTAAAGTCTCAATAAGATAGAGAAATTGCTTTAAATTTTACTTTAATAGTTTTAAACAAACCAATCCATAAAGCACGAGGATCAACTACAGATTAAATTTAAAAGGTAATGTTAGGCTGTTGGCTGTACAAAAAGTTTATTTCAACTCAATTTACGCATACAGTGTTTTGCGCAAAGTTGAGTTTTAAATTGTATCTAAGTAAAGACGTGTGATTGAAAGGAGTTAGATTCCTACAACTTGTAAATATAGTACTTGTTTTTATATTTTAGAAATAATACTTTCGATGTCGATAATGATAACTAAGGTTTTTAAAACGCGAAATGTTTTTGTGGCCATAAATTAGTTTTCAAACCAAATGAATAAACTCAGTTGAAATCAGTTGTGTATTTTTAATTGTATCGACTGCGCCTACCGACTGCTGCGCCCACTGCTGATACTGACGCTCAGCAGTGGGCAGAAGAGGGAAGGCCTCTCTCTCGAAGATGGGCTGAGATGATGATGATATTTTAATTACATATTTTTTTTTGTTTTTTGTGTGTGTTATTTGGCCAGCACTGGTCTCAGTTTTGTCAAGCTGCCTAAAGGTGTCCAATAGCTTAATATAAATTAAGTCCAAGCTTTTATAGACCTTTAGTCTGAAAATCATTAATACATTACGGTCTCCGTGATTACGGTGGACAGTTTTAAGATGTTAAAAATATCAAGTCAAGTGATTCGTGCAAGACTGTCCCTTAGGCTCCGTGGACCACACTTTAACAAACTCTACTTTAACTGAAGGTTTTGTATTAAAACAACTTTTGTAGCTACTTCTATCCTCAAAAATGGTGCGGATAGTTTATTCTAACGTCTAATTAAAAAAAATACGGTCATATCAGGTTGCAGGACCATTAAAAGCAAAAAAAAATTGACAAATATAAAAGATAAACATAATAATAAAAATAATTAAAATATTCTTTCCCACCATCCAGCACTGCTGCTCTGGCACTATGTGCTTAGGCGTATATTAAAGCAATGCCAAAGACAGCTTACATGCAAAGAGTAATTAAATAATAAATAAATATATACGGACAAATCACAAAGATTGAGCTAGCCCCAAAGTGAGTTCGAAACTTGTGTTATGGGATTATAACTCAACGATACTATATTTTATAACAAATACATATATAGATGCAAGACCCAGGCCATTCTGGAAAATATCATTTTCTATATTGACCTGACCGGGGATCGAACCCGGGCACCCTCGTGTCGCAGGCTAGCGTGTTAACCACTGCGCCACGGAACTGTCAAGTAGGTATATAATCTCTACGCTTACAATGTCAGCAATCATCGTCAGCGGGGCTACTTGCTAAAGCGTCTATTAAACCATCCTGAATTCAGGTTCTGTTAGACACGATACGAGATAACTCTAATCCTATCGCACGTATTGCGGCGGTCCTCTCGCCAGTGACTGAATTCAGGATTGTATAATACCCCCTTAACTTGGATGATGCTGCCTATGCATTTGATGAGTTGCCATTGGCTGTCAGATTTCAAATTTAGAACTCACTAACGACAGTGTCCAACCGAAATGACGTTATTTCGATGAAAACCACTCCACCCTCACTCTCACATTCATGTTTGACATTTGTTCCGTATCGATATGCTCTATTTGGCACTTCGTTGTAACTGAAGTAGCTATGGGAGTTTCTGGCGGGAATTTCGGCGGACGGTTTTGTTTTGGATTGTTTTGCAAATTGATTCTAGTGGACTTTATAATGTGTAATTTGGTGTAATAAATGCCCATGTTTATGAACAAAGTATGAAATAACTAAAATAAACTGTCATGGTGCGGCTGTAGTGAGATTTACTTAGTGCTCTGGTGGTTGTCTGCCTTGCTTCGTCGTCTATGATCAAACCAATGGATCCGAAAAGAATTGTCGCCAGGGCCTCCGTCGAATCACGGAATGAACTACACCATCATTTCGTTGATAAACAAGAATAACTCGCTAACTGGCGAAATAATTTAAAAAAAGGCTCCCATTTTCAAGACAAAAAAAGAACAAAAAAATAAATAAAAGAAGAGAAGCTATCAAATGTCATCAAATCAATCTTCACTTGATCTTTCAAACTACTTTCCATAGCAACAGGACGAGAGCAGTGTTTCATTGTTATGTAACGACAGCTCCGTGGCGCAGTGGTTAACACGCCAGCCTGCGACATGGAGTGCCCGGGTTCGATCCCCGGCCAGGTCTAGATGGAAAATGATCTTTTTCAGATTGGCCTGGGTCTTGGATGTTTATCTATATATGTATTTGTTATAAAATATAGTATCGTTGAGTTAGTATCCCATAACACAAGTCTCGAACTTACCTTGGGGCTAGCTCAATCTGTGTGATTTGTCCGTATATATTTATTTATTATTATATGTATGACACCATGAAAATGATGCACGAATTTGTTTTAATATAGAGTAAGTTAATACTGTTGCGTTCAGTAGGTTAATGTAACGTTGCCATATTTTTTTCTCCGAAAATGAGACAGCATGTATAGTAAAATAAGGCGCTTCTTTATGATTGTGTTAGTTGCTGACACTTTTCTAACCGAAATTATGGTTTTTATTTCAATTTGTCGATGTTTGGGTATGAGGATTTTTACGATACGTGAAATAAAGATACTGACATAATACATGTACAGCTATCTACCTACATCTTAAATTTTCTCTTAAACTATAAATAATAATAACATGAAAATGTATATACAGAAAGATTTTAATTAAATTTTTTTAGTATACATTTTCATGTCAATATTATTTATAGTTTAAGAGAAAATTCAAGATGTTAATTGTGAAAGTTTTCGCAATAATTTCCTTAACAGTTTCTTAATTTTGTAAACATATAATAAAACTATATGTTAAAAGGATCACTCACACCACACGCACAATCTTACATCCCGGTCTTAACCTATTACTGTTCAAGAGATACAGAACTGTGACAGACGTTCAGTTTTCTTCCTTTCAGCGCGGAATCCTAAAATGAATGCTATGGTTAATTTATCTATACGAGTATCTTTGTTCTTTATAGACTTAAAAAAAGGTACGGTTCACTGGCTCATCTCGGTGTTTGTGCTTTTTTAACTGACTAAAAAAAAAGGAGGTTCATCAATTCGATTGTATGTTTTTAATGTTTGTTACCTCAGAACTTCATGAACCGATTTTAATAATTATTTTTTTGTTTGATAGTGTAATCTGCTTTCTAGTTGGTCCCATTTAAATTCACAATCGGTTCAGTAGTTTAATTAAATTTTTTAAAAATTATATAGCTAAAAAAATAAAATGTATGTACACCGTATCCTCTCTATTCCCCTGACTACATGATGATACTTATATGAAAACATAACAAAGAAACCCACTTTTCCGAACTATCAGTCTTAATTAAAATTGCCATATTTTAGCTACACCTATACCTACCTATATAGTAAATAATTAATACTAATTAAACGATTCCATACAGGAAATTTTGTGAATCCTTGGGTGAGGCTTATGCCCAGCAGTGGATTTTGCAGCTACGATTATGATCATGATGATGAATGAGATTATAGGGACTTGATTGATTGACTTGACTGTAAGGAAGTTAAAGCCTCGTTCCTTCCCTAGTCCTGATTCAATTCCACTGATTATCGTCAAGGATTGCTGGTAGAGGTACTGAAGACACTTTGTGAAGACACCTTGTATGTTCAACCTCGCTCTCTAGATATGTACGCGCTTCAATACCTGACAAATTAGCAGTATCGCTCTGGTGCACGAAGCGAGATAAGAAACCGATCCGTTGCAGTTAGGAACGCAGCACCTTTTAGTTAGTGTTATGTTTTAGATACCGATACGATGAGAAAGGCCTGACATGGCTTTCGCAGTGGAAAGTCAGTCGCTATCCGACCATTATGTCGACCGCGTTAAGAAATAGATAAAGGCCGACAAGTCGATGCTACATATTTCGACTTCCAAAAAGCGTTTGACTTGGTCGATCGATATGTGCTTCTGCAAAACTGTTCAGCCTTTAGCTCCAGACGAGGACTTCTGAGATTTATTGCTAAAATGTCTCTGGTCATTCGCAATGGATAAATCTTGGAAATCTTATATCGATCAGCTATTACACCTGGTTTGAGGTACGGCAAGGTAGTACATTAGGTTCCATTCTATCCATACTATATACGTTGACACAAGGGTGTACATGGTCGATTGACCGTGTCACCTACACGAAATGATGACGATGACTATTATAAATGCGAAAATAACTCTGTCTGATTCTCACTTTTTCATGCTTTAAGATTTGAACTAATTTGGATGAAATTTGGTATGGAGGTAGTTTGAGGCCCGGGGTAGGACATAAGGTACCTTTAATTCCGGGAAATTCTACTGTTCGACATTAACGCGGCCGAAGCCGCAGGCAATAGCTAGTTTTAAATATTTATCATGATAAACGATCTCCTTAGAGTCGTGACTAATGCTAAGTGTCTTTTGTTTGCTAACAATCTAAAGTGGTTGGAGCTATATTAGCACGGAGGACGTAAACTACAACTAGGCATTGTTGCAGTTGCTGCTTGGAGTCAAGCTAATCATCTCCACTTCAACCAAGATAAATGTAAATCAATTTTATTTACCCGAATTCGTTCTCCTATCTGTGTTACATATAGTTCCAACTTCAAGCTCATAATTGACCGATGAATCTAATCCAGGATTTGAGATTCAAAATTATCTAACAAATAAATATAGGTATAAATGTTATTTTCTACACCTGAAAATTCAATTTTGTATACGTCATAATTATTAAATATTGTTCACATGACGCAGTGTCACATCTCCCGTCCAACTGGCTTACCTGAAAATCAGCGACATGGCAGCTGTGTTGTCATGGCAGGTATTGCCATGACAACACAGCTGAGGGAAACCATTTTGGTGGTATAATTTGTTAAATAGTTTTATATTTTTAATTTGTAATTGTGTATACACCAAATAAACATTTTTCATTTCATTTTCATTTTTCAGTTACTCTGAATAGCAGAATCGATGTCGACAATCTTATTATGAAAACGTGCAGGGCAGCTACTAAAGCGTTTGAAGGCTTTGCCGGCCCAAGTAAAAACAACTTTAATTCTGACCTGTGCTGTCTGAAGGTTTGTTGTAAAGCCACATTTAAACTATGCTAGTTATTTTTATCAGTTATTTTTGGACTTCATGCCAGCCAACATCTTGGCACGAAGTCCAAAAATAACTGGTTATAAATTATAAATAGGTTTGTATCAATAATTTCGTTGATTGTCCTTTAAGAGCCCGCCATATGCCAGGCGGCGTGGCGGTACAAACGCGGATGGTCTAAAGCTGTGCGTGCACTGGACCGGAATCGGAGCGGACAAAGCGGCCGGAGCGGCCGGATTTTCAAAATGCCGGTGGGGTGCGTTCACTGCATTCGGATTCCGGACCGGCATTTTTACAGTGTTGCCAGGGCCCTTGAGTCATAAATTACGTTTCGTTTCCTGAAATGTTACATTTTTGCAGCAAAAGTTACAATATTGTAATTTTTTTAATTTACGTGTTTTTGGTGTCGGAGTATAACCCTCCACACAGCGCTATCCTATAAAGTGGTTACTAACATATAGCATAACGCTTTGCTTTATTTACCGGCAGTGACTTTTGTTTATAATAATAGAGATAGAGAAGATACCACCTAAACCTGTACCAACCTGCCCTGTCCCATTATTATGTCTGTGTCATATTTAAGTCTGCCTTTACCAAAACACAAAAAAAAAATATATTCTAAGATCTAGATCATCACGATGTCTATACCTTACTGGGTAATCATTACTCTGGCTGGAGTGAGAAAGATATGGGTGCATAATATGAACTCTAAAAGACTCCTCTATGGAGAGTTTCATACATTATATGCTGATTTATTAAAAGATGAAGATAGATTCTTTGGGAATTGAAGAAAAATTTTTTTGAACTTCACTATATTCTTGAACCTTATATTTTATTTTACTACTTTTTCGGCATGATTAATATACATATCCGTACCAAATTACAGCTTTTTAGTACTTATAGTCTATGAGTAAAACCACGGACGGACAGACGGACGGACGGACAGACATGGCGAAACTGTAAGGGTTCATTATTTACTACGGAACTCTGAAAATTGGTTGACTCTAAAGTCAGTTTACGGCCAATAATTTTACGTGATAACGGGGAGAGATAGATGCGTGATAGATACTACTACTACTCCTGCTGCTGCTGCTGTTGCTGGTTTGGAACGTGACATTTTTCGTGCGTGCAGCCAATGTTCATTGATTTATATCTTTGTTTTTAATGTCAGTATTTTCATCACTCTGTATTTTCGTCTTACTCATTCACGACATATGTAATTGAGGAAGACTACAATGAATGACTAGCTAATGAATTTAAAAGTTATGGATGATCTAAATCGAATTCCTACGAAATGAGGTTTCTACCATTCTCTGTTATTCATAATAATATTCCAATATAAAAAGTTCTACCATAAGGGGTAGATCTTCTTATTAAACGGCAACACTGACGACTGCCGATGCCGGTGACGTCACCGGCAGAAATTCCGGTCTCCGGCACGGAAATGCCGATGCAGTGCACGCAGCGCCATACAAATCCATACAAAGCAACAAATCCGTCCGCTCCGTCCGCTTCGATTCCGGTCCAGTGCACGCACAGCTTAAATGCGTTGGCTACTTTGGATATTTTTGTTTTTTAGGAATATTCAAGGGTTATTCGAAAAAGAAAAACATATGATGGCTGCCTTATCTGTAATGCAATAATAATCAAAAGTTTCAAGGTTAATTTTAATGTATTTGGTGAATAATGCTATATACCGAGTAAATTAGACGTGATTTGGAGGCAACTTTGCAATTTTTGTCTATCGAGAAAATTTAACGCTATCGTGTTTTTGAGTCAGATAGTTACCAGAGTTAGTCCTGAACTTTGCTGCATTTTTATTTCAACTTGAGTATTTAATTATTATTGATAATAACAGTCAATCATGCAAAGCAGTGTGCGGTAGTACGGGCCCTTAATGCTATTTGCTTTCAATTAGTTAAATTATTATTTTCTTAATGATGTTTCAATTTGTACACTTATTTTAACTATTATTGTGAACCGTAACAGTAAGACAAATGAAATTTTCACAGATGATGTATTTCTGTTGCTCTTTTAACTAAAAATAAAAAAAAAAAAATATTTTGATACAAAATAAAATAAATATTTATTTTGATACAAAATAAAATAAATATTTAATATTTATTTTGATACAAAATAAAATAAATATTTAATATTTATTTTGATACAAAATAAAATAAAATAATTATGAAATATTTATTTTATTCTTTTTTTGCTCTCATAAAATAAACGTGATATTGTGCTCGTTTTTCCTCGATTTTGATAATGGTAACAGGTAACTTGAAATATTCACAGAAGTTTACTTTAAAAATAAATAATTAAAAAAAAATTCATATTGAAGTGGGGCTCCCATGCAACAAACATGATATTTTCGGCGTTTTTATTGTTCGGTGTGTGAGTCCGACTCGCACTTGGCCGGGTTTTTGATTCATGCTTCGGAAGGTACGAACGCGTTGGTCCCAGTTCTCATCATTGATGACATTCGTTAAGCTATGTCAGATACCTTTAGGCAACTTGAAAAATCTGACACTTTTAATATTTCTATGGATAGTAGACGTCAAGTCTACTTTTAAAGTTTTAAGTGTCATAATCTATACTAATATTATAAAGCTGAAGAGTTTGTTTTGTTTGTTTGCTTTATTTACCGGCAGTGACTTTTGTTTATAATAATAGAGATAGAGAAGATACCACCTAAACCTGTACCAACCTGCCCTGTCCCATTATTATGTCTGTGTCATATTTAAGTCTGCCTTTACCAAAACACAAAAAAAAAATATATTCTAAGATCTAGATCATCACGATGTCTATACCTTACTGGGTAATCATTACTCTGGCTGGAGTGAGAAAGATATGGGTGCATAATATGAACTCTAAAAGACTCCTCTATGGAGAGTTTCATACATTATATGCTGATTTATTAAAAGATGAAGATAGATTCTTTGGGAATTGAAGAAAAATTTTTTTGAACTTCACTATATTCTTGAACCTTATATTTTATTTTACTACTTTTTCGGCATGATTAATATACATATCCGTACCAAATTACAGCTTTTTAGTAGTTATAGTCTATGAGTAAAACCACGGACGGACAGACGGACGGACGGACAGACATGGCGAAACTGTAAGGGTTCACTATTTACTACGGAACTCTGAAAATTGGTTGACTCTAAAGTCAGTTTACGGCCAATAATTTTACGTGATAACGGGGAGAGATAGATGCGTGATAGATACTACTACTACTCCTGCTGCTGCTGCTGTTGCTGGTTTGGAACGTGACATTTTTCGTGCGTGCAGCCAATGTTCATTGATTTATATCTTTGTTTTTAATGTCAGTATTTTCATCACTCTGTATTTTCGTCTTACTCATTCACGACATATGTAATTGAGGAAGACTACAATGAATGACTAGCTAATGAATTTAAAAGTTATGGATGATCTAAATCGAATTCCTACGAAATGAGGTTTCTACCATTCTCTGTTATTCATAATAATATTCCAATATAAAAAGTTCTACCATAAGGGGTAGATCTTCTTATTAAACGGCAACACTGACGACTGCCGATGCCGGTGACGTCACCGGCAGAAATTCCGGTCTCCGGCACGGAAATGCCGATGCAGTGCACGCAGCGCCATACAAATCCATACAAAGCAACAAATCCGTCCGCTCCGTCCGCTTCGATTCCGGTCCAGTGCACGCACAGCTTAAATGCGTTGGCTACTTTGGATATTTTTGTTTTTTAGGAATATTCAAGGGTTATTCGAAAAAGAAAAACATATGATGGCTGCCTTATCTGTAATGCAATAATAATCAAAAGTTTCAAGGTTAATTTTAATGTATTTGGTGAATAATGCTATATACCGAGTAAATTAGACGTGATTTGGAGGCAACTTTGCAATTTTTGTCTATCGAGAAAATTTAACGCTATCGTGTTTTTGAGTCAGATAGTTACCAGAGTTAGTCCTGAACTTTGCTGCATTTTTATTTCAACTTGAGTATTTAATTATTATTGATAATAACAGTCAATCATGCAAAGCAGTGTGCGGTAGTACGGGCCCTTAATGCTATTTGCTTTCAATTAGTTAAATTATTATTTTCTTAATGATGTTTCAATTTGTACACTTATTTTAACTATTATTGTGAACCGTAACAGTAAGACAAATGAAATTTTCACAGATGATGTATTTCTGTTGCTCTTTTAACTAAAAATAAAAAAAAAAAAAATATTTTGATACAAAATAAAATAAATATTTAATATTTATTTTGATACAAAATAAAATAAATATTTAATATTTATTTTGATACAAAATAAAATAAATATTTAATATTTATTTTGATACAAAATAAAATAAAATAATTATGAAATATTTATTTTATTCTTTTTTTGCTCTCATAAAATAAACGTGATATTGTGCTCGTTTTTCCTCGATTTTGATAATGGTAACAGGTAACTTGAAATATTCACAGAAGTTTACTTTAAAAATAAATAATTAAAAAAAAATTCATATTGAAGTGGGGCTCCCATGCAACAAACATGATATTTTCGGCGTTTTTATTGTTCGGTGTGTGAGTCCGACTCGCACTTGGCCGGGTTTTTGATTCATGCTTCGGAAGGTACGAACGCGTTTGTCCCAGTTCTCATCATTGATGACATTCGTTAAGCTATGTCAGATACCTTTAGGCAACTTGAAAAATCTGACACTTTTAATATTTCTATGGATAGTAGACGTCAAGTCTACTTTTAAAGTTTTAAGTGTCATAATCTATACTAATATTATAAAGCTGAAGAGTTTGTTTGTTTGTTTGAACGCGCTAATCTCAGGAACTATTGGTTCAAATTTTCAAAGTTCCAGCCGCCTTGCACACCCTTTGCTAGGTACACTCTGACCACTAAGTACTTATTTCATTACAACAAAACAAAAAAAAAAGTGCGTCGTCCTTAACACATACACAAACAAACAATACGCACAATACCAAGGTAGCCTTAACAATGCCAATTCATATCTAGGGTCGATATGAATTGGCTACTGTGTCGTTAAGATAGTCGTGGGAAACACAAGACGCAGGTCTTTTTCACAGCGTTTTATACGCAAATCGCGTGCCTTCGGAACCACGTACTTATCAAAGAACATTTTCGCCTTTTCCTGTTCAAAATTGGCCGCAGTGTGTGGTGTGGCTACAGCCGCACAGTCATTTCTTTCTCGTGGCGCGCTAAACGCACGCGCATCGATCGACGCGCCGCGATCACGCGGGAAATACGAACTGTGTGTCACGTGGAAAATATTTTGTATGGCTACGCGGCCGCTGTTGGAAAATTTGGACACCCTTAATGTAACTGTTGGATTTAAAAATGAAGCTATTAATGCTTATTTTATGCGGTGAGTTTAAGAATATTAAGTTTACATATAATTAGTTAAGAATGCGATTAAGTTATAGCATAAAATTCGTTAAATTTAGTATAGAACTATGAATAAGTATAAGTATAGAGACACGCAGAAACCTTAAAGTATTACCATAGTAACAAGAAGTAGTAGATCAAGCTAATAAGACAGGGTGCTAGCTAAAATGGAGATATACAAAATAATTCTCCGATTAAAATAATCTCAAACCGAGAAGATCAATGGCGACCTAGTTGATCTTATAGGACCTAAAAACCTTTATAAGATCTAGACATTTTTCTGTATTAAATCAAAAATGGAAACAAAGTCACCGGAATCACGGCTAAAGTAATTATTCTTTTGTTCTACTTACCTAATTGTTTTTATTATTTTATATCACAACGGCCATGCAGCTGAAGGTGCCAAAAGGCTGGAAATGAGATCGTGTTCAATGCCAATGTCTTCATCAAAAAATATCGCGGGTATAATGACAACGGATTACGTGCTGTGTGGTTTTGCCGTATTTGATCTGAAGAAACTGTAGTCACTATCAAAATAAATATTGCTTTTCTTATATACTCTTAACATAAAGCTCAAGATCGAATGCTTGAGCGTTTTTGTATAGCACCGGTAATCTTGTCGGCCTAAGCAAACCTTCATATTAAAAATGTAGGCTAAAGCTAGTAAATATAGCGTTGAGGTTGTTGAATATGTAATATCTCCCTGTTAAATTACTTTGTGTGTTGAAATTAAATATCATTTACCATTTTTGACTAGTGTCGGAGAATGTGATGTGAAGTATCTAAATGCAAGTTTTATCCCAGTCTTAGTTGAGAAACGACGCGAATATTCATACATACATGTAATTTGTTCTTTATTTAAATAGTTCTTGTTGGTTTAGCTTTTTAGTAATAACATATGATAAGTATTGCCATTTTCTTGCTTGCTTTTCATGTGTATGAGTGACAAACATTTGTGAAAGATTTCTAAGTCGCTTTAAGACTTCTGTCATAGACTGAATTTGGGTGTTGCCACTGAAATTGTTTTAGTTTAAATAAAATTGATATTCTTCTTAGAATATTCGACTAAATCACACATACTGAGCTAGCCCCAAAATAATTTCGAGACCTCATGCAATTTGGTAAATATTATCTATATCCAATTACTTCGTTCCATGTAAGTAAGTATTATTTCATCAAAAACAATGTTCATTTACGATAGATCATCCTCCGTATACACATAGCATCGGATTAATTTTGTCTGTATTGTTAACCGATACTCATAAAGTTATTTAAACAGTGAGTGATTATCAGTGACTCTTTTCTACCTTTCAATCGTTAGTGTTTTCAGAAACGAATAAAGTAAATTCTTTGCCTACCCGTTATAGGTAGCTAGGTATCTGCTAATAGAGCGTCCTACTGTCGATGTTGCCATTTACGTACGAGTGCAAAGTCTATAGGAATATTTTGCCAAATAAGTAAAAATATTTCTTAGAAATAAGTCTGATAAGTACAAATTTTAGTCCAAACAAAATTTTATAAAAATAAGGCAAAACCATAAGAAAACTTATTTAATGCCATACCAGACACGTGTGCCTGGTGGAGTTGCATGACAAAATTTCCGGGAGTTGCATGACAGAATTAATTATCCTATGATTTACAGCTATTCTTTTTTATATAATAATAATTTTAGTTTTTTTTAAATATAATTTTAGTATTTTAGATGAATTAAAACTTTGTTTCAATTGGACAACAAATAGTAGATCTATTTAAGTTATTTCATTAAATTATTACGAAAAGTAAATGCCCCCTTTGCACACTCCTGGCGCCTATGATACCAGACAAATGTAGTTAGCAGTAAAACACAGGGTTACAACAAAAATACAGGGTTGTGTTTGTTCATCAACAAAAATATTCTACTTTTTTCGTACGTGCCACTCAGACAAAAACCAATAAATAACATTTAGGTAAATGAGTTTTTTTAATTGAATTTTTGAACAATGGCAAGCTCCCTGCTTTATTATCAGACCAGCAAGTTTTTCACCTCAGAAGCAATATTTCAGCTCAATTGGTCCTCTTTAAAATTTTGTTACAAGATTTGAAATAATAAGAGCCATAAAAGCAATAAACGGGACACTTCAGTGGGACAATATTCACCGGAATCAATTATTCACTGAGTCTATAATGATAGGTTATGGATTGAATCATAAATTACAAATTAAATCTATACATATAATAAAACAGTAAAAATATTTTGTCTGTACATTTAGAATTTTTGACTGAAATGGATAGAGGGACACTTAAATAGAATAATAGAAAGCAAAAATTTTTTTTTGGAATTTCTTGTCTGTCTGTCTGTCTGTCTGTCTGTATGTATGATCACGATTATCTCCGAAAATACTGAACCGATTTACTTCAAACTTTCACCAATTGCTTTGTTTTAACTCAGCAAAACATTTAAAGTTTGTTTCATCAAAATCGGTTCATTAAAAAAAAAGTTATCGTCATTTGAATGAACTCAAGGCATGAGTTTGCCTGCAAACATATAGCAAAAATAAAATAAAATAATAAGTGACATAAGAAAATTAAAATCCAAAGTCAATTCATCATCATTATACGACAGCATTATACCTATCCATACTATCCATAGTAATATACATATAATAAAACAGTAAAAATATTTTGTCTGTACATTTAGAATTTTTGACTGAAATGGATAGAGGGACACTTAAAAAGAATAATAGAAAGCAAAAATTTTTTTTTGGAATTTCTTGTCTGTCTGTCTGTCTGTCTGTCTGTCTGTATGTATGATCACGATTATCTCCGAAAATACTGAACCGATTTACTTCAAACTTTCACCAATTGCTTTGTTTTAACTCAGCAAAACATTTAAAGTTTGTTTCATCAAAATCGGTTCATTAAAAAAAAAGTTATCGTCATTTGAATGAACTCAAGGCATGAGTTTGCCTGCAAACATATAGCAAAAATAAAATAAAATAATAAGTGACATAAGAAAATTAAAATCCAAAGTCAATTCATCATCATTATACGACAGCATTATACCTATCCATACTATCCATAGTAATCCATACTAAAAAAAGGAGAAGCTGACTGACTGACTGACATATCATCGCAGGGCCTAAACTATAAGGGTTAGGAAGTTTTGCACAGGGGTTCCTTTTATGACGTAGGGGAGCACTAAGAAAAGATTTTTGGAAATTCATCTCCTAAGGGGGTAAAACGGGTTGCAAAGTTAGTATGATACTTTGCCGTTTTTGAAGTAATTCGAATGAAATTCAGCATGAAGGTTCTTTACTGAAAGGTATGAAACACGAGTAAAATATTTTACTCAAAAATCATCCCTTAAGGGGGTAAAATAGGGTGCAAAGTAAGCATGAATCTTTACCATTTTTGAAGTTAGTCGAATGAAATTCAGCATGAAGGTTCTTTACTGAAAGGCATGAAACACGAGTAAAATATTTTTCTCAAAAATCATCCCTTAAGGGGATGCAAAGTTAGTATGAAACTTTCAGTTTTTGAAGTTATTCAATTGAAATTCTATATTAAGGTGTTTCATTGAAAGTCATGAACTAATGTATTCCGGGTAATTCTACTGTTCCTGAGAAATCGACACTTACGCGGGCGGAGCCGCGGGCCAGAAGCAAACCTGACTTATATATCAACGCACAGCCGAAACTACTGTGCCCAGGAACTGACATTTAGCACAGGGATTCTTTTTATGATGTAAATGAGCACTAAGAAAGGATTTTCAGAAAATCAAAGGGGATGAAGTTTTATGGAATTTTCTGACATTTAGCACAGGGATTCTTTTTATGATGTAAATAAGCACTAAGAAAGGATTTTCAGAAAATCAAAGGGGATGAAGTTTTATGGAATTTTCTCATTTTTTGACTTAGAAGTTTGAAAGTAGGCACAAGTTCTCAATTAAAATTAAAAAAGATCTGTTTAGGTGAACCAGACAACATTCTCCCTTGAAGGGGTAAATAGGGGGTAAAGTTTGTATAGAATTTTTCCATTTCTAGACTTAGAATATAAAAATAGGTATGTAAGTTCTTGATTACAATTAAAAAGCTCTGTGTAGGTAAAATGTATAAAATCCCCCCCTTAAGGGATAAGGGGGGGGGGGGGTTATATGGAATTTTTCTCATTTCTGGACGTTCTGGATTACAATGTATGTAGGTAAAACCGACGAAATTTTCGCCTGAAGGGATAAAATAGGGGAGTAAAGTTAGTATGGATTTTTTTTCATTTCTAGATTTAGGAGTATGAAAATAAATATATACGTTCTAGATTACAATTAAAAAAGATAAATTCCCCCCTTAAGGGATAAAGGCGGTTGTATGGATTTTTTCTCATTTCTGGACATAGAAGTATAAAAATAAGTATATATGAAATGTCTGTGTAGTTAAAATGGACGAAATTTCCCCTTGAAGGGGTAAAATAGGTGGGGTAAAGTTTGTGTGGTTTTATTTACTTAGAAATATGACAATAAGAAGTTCTCCATTACAATAAAAAAATATATGTGTAGGTGAAATGGGCAAAATCCCCTCCTTAAGGGCTAAAGATCTATGCAGGTGAAATGTATTAAATTCCCCCTTAAGGGGAAAAAGCAGAGGGGGAGGGGTTTGTATGGAATTTTTATCATTTCTACTGTTTTCAAGGGAACGACATTAACGCGGGCGGAGCCGCGGGCAACAGCTAGTATCTAATAAATTAGCATAAAATTATAAAAAATGATAACGTAATATATATCATAAAAGCAAACAGGAAGTATCTGCAAGTAATAAAAATGTATTAAACATTCTAATCGTAAAGTGTACGTCAGATACATTCACTATTACAAAAACCATTGTCATCATTATCATCATCAGGTCTTTTTAGTGTCCACTGCAGGAGCATGACCCTCTCTGTACTACCGGAGCCATACTTGGTCAGAGCAGAAAGAGGATTTGGCCTACACTCTCCTCGCTGGCCAGACGGAAATATTATTACAATATTATTACGGTTTGCAATAATATTGCAAACCATTGTATTGCAATATTATTGATCTCTTAATACAAGTATACCTACAAGAGACTGAGTCTGATGAGTAGTTATCTCCGCTGAACCAATCACGACAAGATGAACTAATTAACTATGAGTATCATAAATAAGAGCCTTAAGTCTACTAAAGTTAATATATTTAATACTAGATGTGCCCGCGACTCCGTTCGCGTACATTTGTATGGGGGCCACGTCTTATCAAAACTAGAGAAAAAAACTAAGTAGCCTATGCTGTGTTCTACACGTCTGAACGTTTATCTACCAAGTTTCATAAAATTCAGTTAATTCACTTAAGAGTTATGGAGAAACATATGTATATACTACAAGAAAAAGAATCTAAGAATCCTCAATTTAGTTTCAGTAATTTTTAATTGACTTCAAAATAGAAACAGGTTCTCAGTTCAGTTCTATGTTATAATTATAAAATAATAAAATTAATGTATATTTGTTACATATTTTCATAACATATTTTCGATTTTAATATAAAACTGAGCATCGTATTGCTAGGTATAATTAATATTTGTTACCTCACAACTCCGTCGTTAATGAACCGATTAGAAAAAATCTTTTTCGTTTGAAAGGATATGCTTTCCCATCAGTCCCATTTCAATTTCATCAAAATCTGTCCAGTATTTTGATTGAAGACGATTTTTTATATAGAAGATTATTGTAAAACTTTCCTACTGGCAACTGGTACCACCATATGTCAAACACAGATACAATGCACGATGACAAAAATGAGTTACAAAGATTCGCCGCACAGTACGTCGGCAATTCATGTTTCTATAAAATAAGTAATTCTTCTGAGAAAATAAATGTAATTCTTCTGAGAAAATAAATTCTTTAAACCTTATAAAGCATTAATAATGGTAGCTAGTATTAATGCATTCCAAAATAAAGAACTAATTTAAAAGTTGCATAACACTGGATGAAATACGCGTTGTGACCTTACCGTTTTCGTCTTTTAAATTAACGTTGTAACTGGTGGATTCCTTTCCGAGGAGTCGTATTTATTCAGCGGGCGGCATTGACGGTACGATGCTCTTATTTAAAATTCAATTTAGTCATCTGTTTTTAATAATGGCTTTGCTTATTTTATTTATACTAGCTGTTATTTAATATTTATACCTACTTTTTTTTGAGTAGGTGTCACGGTTGATCGACCATGCACACCCTGGTTTCAGAGTTCTTCACAACCGCCTCTCTTTATTTAACTTGATAAGTATGTATCTTGTATGTTGGAAGTTGATAGCCGCATCGCCATGATATTTAAAATTTTCACCCATTCCTTGGGCCGGGTTCTACGGTCTGCGCTGGAGGAAAAGCAGCTGGCACAGTCTACGATTTTTCCCAGACCAGCATGAAAGAAATTTAACGATGAAATTTATAATGATAATAGTTATTAAATTTCTTGTTATGATAAAAATTTAATCAAAATAACTAACATTAACACTTTCGTGTTAGGAATTATTGTAAATGCATAATTTTTACTTAAGTCACCATAGCATCATGATTCAGGCATATATATTATGATCATAAGTTATACTCCTTTAACATAAAATAACTTTGGAATATTGTTTCGTTAGGCATAACGGCAAAGACAAGTTATACCTAATTATTAGAACTATACTATATAACCTTATTAGAACTACGGTTTTAATAGCATAAAAATGCTAGTATTATTATCGTAACGTACATTTTACAGACATTTCGCATACAACGAGTGCTATAAGTCGTAACACTATATATTTTCTTGTAAACAACATTTGTAGGTACATTACCGTTTAATAGACATATCTAAAGCAAGGAAACGTTTTTACTTTGTCCATCGAGTCTCAGCTTTCTCTGTCCATGTCGTTATGTCGGTTTCCGTAATCAACTATGTATTTCTTGTGCCATAAGATTACTAAGAAGATTGTTAAATGCCTCCAAGAGTACGACTGGATTTATGGGGACAGATTAGGTGTCATGTTACGTAACGAACGGTAAGCGGTAACTTAAAACAATGCCCTATTATATGGATAAAAACTGTAATGACAAGATGTTGAAAGGCGAAAGAGACCCTACTTTTATGTCAGTACTTACCTCGAAGGTGATACTTAGACGTGCGCATCACATTTATACTTTGGCAATATCTTTTAAAATCATTATGATAATTCATTGGTATCGCAAGCAATTGAGTCAGACAGATGTATTTTAAAGCTTCATTTATTTTTATTAAAACCGTACAAGTTACTTAGAAGCATTTGCTCACCGTTATATCATATACATACATCTGCGTAAGATTCGTTGTAGTTATGTCACAACTACCAATGATTCGATGCGTGTTAATATTTGTCGGTCAACCATTTAAACTTTACCACGCAATGTTTATGATAAATTGCCGACAGTAACTTCTATTATAATTAATTTTATACGATGGTTACTTTGATATTTGACAATATGTAGCTTTAACACAGGATTGTTTCCATGAATCCGGTTTTGTATTTATAATTATACTAGCTTTCGCCCGCGGCTCCGCCCGCGTCAATGTCGATCCCTCGGGAATAATACTTTTTCCCGAGATAAAAGGCCTATGTCCTTCTCCGTACTCCAGAGAACTCGTATGCAAAATTTCATGATGATCGGTTCAGTAGTTACGGCGTGAAAGCGTAACAAACAAGCAAACGCACTTTCGCATTTATAATATTATTAAGGATTAATAAATTCTAAATTGCAGATAGATCTTGAATTCATGATTATGGTTTGATAAAATTTAGATAAAACACAGATACAAACTTAATTCGCATTCCATTTAAGTAAATCTCTTGTTTTAACATAATATTTTTTTCCTTGGAAAGACCTCCCAAATAGGCATCAATGAAAAAAACTTAAAATCAAGTCAAATCGATACAATTAAAAGTCGTAAAACAATACTCAAACGTCAATTAGTTTCATCCTGTAATAAATAATAAACGGGTAAATATACCATTTTCAATGTTATGTTACACTTGCATCATGCAGTTGCCACACGAAAAAAGTAAGATATAGCCGGTGCAGATGGGCGCAGGCGCACACGACCGTGGCGTGGCGCAACGATGCAAGGTTGTTAATGCAAGTACATTTAAATAGCCACATATTTATTTTTAATCTCAAACTATACTTTTATTATAAACTAACTTACGCCCGTGGCTCCGCTCGCGTCAATGTCGATCCCTCGGGAAGGGTACCTTATTCCGGGATGAAAGGTACCCTTTGTCCTTCTACGTACTCCAGAGATCGTGTATGAAATAAATTATGATGATCGGTTCAGTAGTTACGGCGAAACAAACAAACAAATAAACAAACTCACTTTCGCATTTATTATATTAGTTAGGACTAGCTGTTGCCCGCGGCTCCGCCCGCGTTAGTGTCGATCCCTGGAGAACATTAGAATTTCCCGGAATCAAACATACTCTATGTCCTTCCTCGGGCCTCACACCTCCATACCAAATTTCATCCAAATCAGTTCAATGGTTGAAGCGTAAAAAAACGACAGACAGAGTTACTTTCGCATTTATAATATTAATATAAGTATGGAAGTATGGATATTATTCATACTTCTAAGTCCAGAAATGAGAAAATTTCCATAAAACCTTTACCCTCCCATTTTACCCCTTTAGGAGTGAATGTTCTCCATTTCCACAATATCTTTTTTAATTGTAATCGAGAACTTACATACCTATTTATTTTCATACTTCATAGTCCAGAAATGAGAAAATTTCCAAAAAAACTTTATATAATAATATATAAATACGGACAAATCACACAGCTAGCCCCAAAGTAAGTTCGAGACTTGTGTTATAGGATACTAACTCAACGATACTATATTTCATAACAAATACATATATAGATAAACATCCAAGACCCAGGCCAATCTGAAATAGATCATTTTCCATCTTGACCTGGCCGGGGATCGAACCCGGGCACTCCGTGTCGCAGGCGGCGTTAACCACTGCGCCTCGGAGCTGTCAACTTTACCCCCCTTCTGGGGGATTTTTTTTCCAGTTGACCTACACAGATCTTTTTCAATTGTAATCGTGAATTTATTTACCTATTTTTATACTTCTAAGTCTAGATATGAGTAAATTCCTATACAATCTTTACCCCGCTATTTTACCCCTTCACCCCTGAAGGGGAAAATATCGTCCATTTTACCTACACAGATATTTTTAATTGTAACCTAGAACTTATATACTTATTTTCATATGTCTAAGTCCAGAAATGAGAAAATTTCCATACAAAATTTATACCACCCACCCACCCCCATTTTACCCCTTAAGGGGGGAATTTTGCAAATTTCATCTACCTACACACGTCTTTTTTAATTTTAATCGAGAACTTATATACCTACTTTCATACTTCTAAGTCCAGAAATGAGAAAATTCCATATAAATTTTACCCCTTTAGTAGTTAAATTTCTTAAAAATACTTTCTTAGCGCTCACTCACATCATTAAAAGAACCCCTGTACCAAATTTCAAGTTTCTAGGCGCAGCAGTTTCGGCTGATTTGCCGTTTGCCCGCGGCTACGCCGCCGCCGTTAGTGTACCTCCCTCAGGAACAATTTGGACCCTTAAAGGGGTGACTCAGGTCATCAATATCAACAACTTTTTCTATGGGACCAATGCTGGGAACTAAAAAAAACATTCGTCATTTCCGTACAAAAGAGTCCCGCCGCCCGGCCAGTTTGTATGGGAATGTCGATTTTTTTTGAGTTCCCAGCATTGTTCCCATAGAAAAAGTTGTTCATTTTGATGGTCTGAGTCACCCCTTTAAGGGTCCAAAACGATAAAAAAATCACCGTGTATATTTGCAGGCAAACTAATGCCTTGAGTTCATTCACATGACCATAACTTTTTTTTTAATGAACCGATTTTGATGAAACAAACTTTAGATGTTTTGCTGAGTTAAAACAAAGCAATTGGTGAAAGTTTGAAGTAAATCGGTTCAGTATTTTCGGAGATAATCGTGATCATACATACAGACAGACAGACAGACAGACAGACAGACAGACAAGAAATTCGAAAAAAATTTTTTTGCTTTCTTTTATTCT
Source organism: Elegia similella (assembly GCA_947532085.1). Lineage (NCBI taxonomy): Eukaryota > Metazoa > Arthropoda > Insecta > Lepidoptera > Pyralidae > Elegia > Elegia similella. The sequence continues at coordinate 10,943,251 of OX383935.1, read as the reverse complement.
TTTTAAGTGTCCCTCTATCCATTTCAGTCAAAAATTCTAAATGTACAGACAAAATATTTTTACTGTTTTATTATATGTATAGATATAGATTAGGATTACTAGCTTCGCACTCGCGTCAATGTTGATGTCGGGCACAGTACTTTTTTCTGGGATATAATTTACCTACTCTATGTCCTATGAAAAATATTTGCTTGCACCTTATCTGGGGTAAGGAAAACCGTACCCAGGTAAGGTGCAAGCAAATATGTTTCCCGATTTCAGGGTACTTTCATATATCTGTTGCTCGAGTCGATGATTACCTAGGTATTCTTGAGCGTTTCCATTTGATTGGATGAATTCATTTCCGACAGGAACTCCTTGGAAAAGACCTTGGAAAATGTTGTAAGATATTCCTTTTTAAACTTTCGCGCTTTAAATACATAATTATGTATATGAACGGGCCTTAGCAGCAACCTTTTTACTATTTGTTCCCGTTGACGTTTCAATGTAGTTACATCCATCGTGGTCACAAATAATAAATAGGTTCGTGCTAAGTCTCGTTCATAAAAGATATGTAGCCCGTAGAAGTTGGTGGTTATTGTCCAGGCAGCAGAAACTATTTTCGAAGTAGTACAGTAGTTCGCCTCGAAACCCAGTTACCTAAAGGGAATAGATTCTGGCGCGTGTTGAATTGCAACTGCAAGGCTTCTTAATTGCATGTTTTCCAGTGTTGGAGGCTTTTAGCAGAGATAATTGTTCAATTGTTGGAATGTAGATAATTAAACACAATTCACCTTTGATTTCATCATACGTGCTCGGACTCCACACACAATGTTATTAAATTATTCTTCGAATTATGTAATTAAGCGTTTTATTAAAATGAGTTCTGAACGAAATGTGAAAGCGTCGTGTTTGTTTCATCCGCAGTAAAAAGCTTATGATTTTTGTCGATAATATGTGTACTAAACGTTAAGCGTTTGCGCAATAAACTGGATTAATGAGAATGTTTCCGCAATATTTTTTACTGTTCGGAAACGTAGTATGTGAGATGTAAATAATGATTATATCAACGTGGCGCGGGGCGGACGGACGTCGCTTTCTCTGTCGACCTTGTCGACCTCAGCTGACCACTGCCTGCTTCGGTTCGGTGACATAACGTGAATTGTTTTATTTCCAAGGCTTTGTTTGGTTACTTTCATATCTAAGAGCATTTATCTCAATTATTATCAAAATCGTTGCTGTTTTAAACATTTTCCAAGCAAAGTTTCAACCCCTATTTCATCCCTTTAGGGTTAACATTTTTCAAAAGCGCCTTAGTGTGCGTCCGCATTTTAAATTAAAAACAAATAGCTGTCCAAATTTAAAGTTTCTACTATCACCGGTTACGGCTGTGTGTGCGTCTATACCTATGTTAGTCAGTCAGTGGGAACTTCTCCTTTTAATATATACCTATAATAATGTTATATAGATAGATGATCAGTAAGGAATTTAATCGGTAATAGTGATATTTAGTTTCCTTTTGCGTGCATAAATTGCATGTTTATCAACATGAAGGATTTACTCGTAAGTTGTACCTAATGTTTCTACATTAGAAGGTACAACAAATGCCTACATTATTCATTTAATTTTTATTTTCACGCCAATGCCTATTGGACTACACACTAACTTAGGTAAATATTTTTTAGTTTTATTAAACAAACTTCCTACGCATTTTAGAGGTTGCATGTTCCATGCCGTGACTGAATATTATTAACGGAAATTTTGCGAGGCCTAGACGTAACTTAAATATTTATAAACAGTTTTAAAATATCTTACTTCCGCACGTTGCATGATTTCCAGACAACAATAAGGTGTGATTTACAATTTTGCGATTGTGGAAAGCGAATATCAATCTAAATTATAACATAGACAGTGCAAAACTTGGATGTTTGATAGTTGTAACCACAAAATAGAACAATACAATATATTGTTCTATTCTGCGAGATAATAATAATAAACCAAAAAATAATAATTTCAAACTATGGTTATAAATGCAACGCTTATGCACAAACTATCAACTATCGCTCATGTGGCGTAGGTAGGTAAGTGAACTTATTATACTGCATATAAAACTGTAAAATTTAAAAACAGAGTAAATTAATTCGCATTTTATGACGCATATCTTATTTTGAATGTCAAGACCATCTATTTAGTAAGCGGTTCCTTAGGTCAAGACTGATTAGTTACATTTTTTTCACAATACCATAAAATTTACCGAGCGACGAATGTATTGGGCGACGGAACATTTATGTATGGAATTGTCAAATTTCTTTTTTTGAGCTCTCTGCATTGGTCTCATAGGAAAAATTGTTTATATCGACGGACTGGATCGACCCTTTAAGGGTCCAAAATGAATAAAAATTCACCATGTACCTTTATGTATGTATGTGCCGGACCTTATTGCCCGCTGACTCCAATTTTCCCCCGCCTTCCCCTACTATACTCGCTCAGGAAATTTGTGTATTCTGTAGTTGCATAGATTTTTTTTCTTTTTTGTCACCGGCTGTGTTGTCAAACCTAATAAAAAGTTCGTAAATATTTTTGTGCCTGGACCTCATGCGATCAAGTTTTTGAGTTATATCCAAGTTAGATTCAATTTAGGCACTTATACTGTAGGCGTCTCTAATGCCAGTAATTTTGCATAAATTCGTTCAACTTCCGCGTCTCGCCTCTATTGCCGTGAATATCGTGATACAATGTTTTAGATGCAGTTTGTGACGTATTCGAAGCGAACTGGTTTGCTCTGTAACTAGTACTGTATTTGATCACCTCTGGTCTTACCACTATTCTGTGCTAACTTTACGTCTTACGTGGGTAGGTATTGTTTTTATTCGCTTTCTGATTTTAGTATTCTGTTTACTTAGTTACTTAGACTCGCGCACAAAAGGTTGCGTACCGTTATCTATAAAAACGGCAATATCATGTCTGTTGTATGGGAGGCATGGGAGCCCCCTTTTAATAGTATTTTATTATTGTGAATATATAACTAAATATTCTGTGAATATTTCAAGCGTCTGCCTGTTGCCGTTATCAATATCGAGCAATAACAAGCAAAAAAATCACGTTTGTTGTATGGGAGCCCTCTTAAATAATTTTATTCTATTTATGTATTTATTTTTATAGCGGCAACAGAAATACATCATCTGTGAAAATTTCAAATGTCCAACTATCACAGTTCATGAGATACAGCCTGGTGACAGACGGACAGCGTAGTGATATTAATAGGGTCCCGTTTTTACCCTATGGGCACGGAACCCTAAAAACAAGATTCACAAGAGTCAAGTTCGGCTAGCTCCGTGGCGCAGCGGTCACCACACCAGCCTGCGACACGAGAGTGCACGAGAGGTTCGATCCCCGGCCAGGTCAAGATGGAAAATTATCATTTTCAGATTGGCCTGGGTCTTGGATATCTATCTATATATGTATTTGTTATAAAATATAGTATCGTTGAGTTAGTATCCGTGCCCTTGGGGAGGCCTACGTCCAGCAGTGGACTGCAATAGGCTGATTGATTGATTGATTGATTGAGTTAGTATCCCATAACACAAGTCTTGAACTTACTTTGGGGCTAGCTCAATCTGTGTGATTTTTCCGTATATATATTTATTTAAGAGTCGAAGAACTATATTGGATATGCTGTACTACTTGTAAATACTATACTAGAAATATAAATCTAATGAAATATTAAAAGTATTATATATAAAACTTATAAAAATGTAATAACGATTAATTCCGAAAAAAAAAATGAAACACGATAACGTGTTATGTGGTAAGTCAAAATTTATATGCAGGTGACTAGTAGAACGTTGAATACATTTTCCATTAAAAGGTTATCACATCCCGTGGGTATGTTTAAGGTTTCCTACATGGAACCGATACCGGAAACTTAAAAGAAAATCGACATTTTGATACAAAAATATTCAGCCGCCATGAATTTGTATGGGAATGTATATTTTTTGAATTCTTCCATTCGGAAAAGTTGTTCATATCGACGTCTGAGTCACCCCATTAAAGTAACAAATTGTTCAACCAGTCAGTCTGTATAGCATAAACCAGAAAAAAGAAAAACGATTACGATCTATTAAAAAATTAGGAGTAACATAACTCTGAATTACATACAGTTTAGATTAACGGTGTAAAAAATACAAATATCTAGATATTCCAGTATTTGTATGGCGTATTTTATCAATCGAATAAATAAACATTAAGGATATACCTACATTTTTCTGTTTCGCAATTTACGGAAACGCTTCACAAGACAACCATACATATTTGGTACTTGCAATGCGCTAGAGGCCTTCTAGCAATAGCGCAAAAGTGTGTCAGCATATCGAATTCATTATTTAACACACATAGTATCCTTTTCAAATCACGTAAATTATATAAAAACTGGTTATACTGCTTATTATAATAATGGTCAGGAATTATAAATTAAGCAATGGAGCATTACTCAATCAGACATTGAGAAACGTTAGATTATAATAATTGTACAGTTTATTGTTTTCACCTAATATCTTACACAAATCTTGTAAAGTTTAAAATAATAATTAATTTATCTACGTTTTTAGGGTTCCGTAGCCAAATGACAAAACACGGGACCCTTATGGATTCGTCATGTCTGTCTTCCATCGTCCCTATATCACAGCCACTTTTTTCCGAAACTATAGGAACTGTACTGTTGAAACTTAGTAAGTAGATGTATTCTGTGAACAGCATTAAATTTTTAACACAAAAATAGAAAAAAAACATTTTGGGGGTTTTCCTATACTTAGTACTGAAACTCTTTTTTTTTTTCATCAAACCGATCCGTGTGGGGTATCTATGGATAGGTCTTCAAAATGATATTGAGGTTTCTAATATATTTTTTTCTAAACTGAATAGTTTGCGCGAGAGACACTTACGGTTACACTTACACTTCCAAAGAAGTAAAATGTGTGTAACTTCTAAACTAACAGAATGATTGATGAAACAAGGCTAATAATATACTTAATTTTCGGAAAAAGCCACGAATCCACGATAAATATTTACTATCATGGCTTATACATTAAATAAATAAATTATAAAATAAAATTACAACCAACCTATACTTAGGTTCAGCTCAAATCATCAATTCGTAACCAAAGCTGACATTGAACAAGTAGGCACGCGACACCCATCGAATTGTAACATGGTAAATAGTTTACTTAATGAGTATTTACGTACTTAAAGGTTGGTTAACGGTTGGAGGAATGTGTTTTCGATCCCCGTAAAATAATTGAAGCCAAGCATTTGCAGTCGCACGCGATGCATGGTCAAATGTTAGCTTACGAGACGCGTTGCAACCTCGTTGCAACTGCTGCATTTACAAGTACACACCAAACGTTTTGAAATACAATACATACAATCGATATTTGTGTTATCAATCCATAAAGACAAATATTTTACCTATAGGTATAAAAATGTATAATCATCATCACATCGTGTAGGTTGTCACCTACACTACCCACACGGTCAATCGACCTAGTGTCAGAGTTCTTCGGAACCGCCTCTCGGCCTCAAAAATGTATATGAATCTATTTAATAAAATCTATATTCATGCTATCCATGCTAATATTAGAAATGCGAAGAAGAAAATGTTTGGCGGTATGTCTCTCTGTTCCCTCTTCATGCCTCAACCATTAAACCAGAAATTTGGTAAAGAGATAGTATGAGGCACGGGAAACGACATAAACGTTGCATCCTAAAAACTATTGTTGTTTCCAATGGATCCATATACACGCGAGCGTCATTCGAAAGCTAATCTTTTATTAAAGTTAACAATGTCGCTATTCTTCTAATTGAGTTTAATGAATAATTTTGTGTTCGAATACATTAGCATGTACATATATTGTTACTCGAATATTTATCGCAAAACATAACTTGCATTTTAAGTCAAACGATATGTTTGACTCAAAATTATATATAAATTAGGTTCATAGTAATTTTGTTCAAAAGCACTGATATAAATGAATAAACTAAAATATGACGAATTAATATTTTAATCTTTATATAGAGCTAAAGACCAAAAGCCGCATTTAGCAAGAGCACGTGGAATTAAAAATGTGGGGAAAATGGGTCCTTAATATAGTTTTGCAAAGGATTTAAAGCTTGCAAGACATACCTAGAAACATGAAATTTGGCATTGAGCACGCTTTTCAGCAAAAATAAAGGAAAATCTCAAAAACATTTATAAATTTGTATATTTATTTGGTTCTAATAACAACATTTACAAAGAAAATTATACGTTTATCTGTCTGGGCATCTAGGGTAGCTAGGCTGAGACCCATAAGGGACTAGTGACCATCAGTACTAGGAAATAGATTAGGCATTACTGCAATATGCATCGGTATACGGAATGGGTTACCAGAAATGTCATCGCGTCGTGATGCCCTACTTCTTGTCCCCGAGGGGATTGCAAAAGGTCCGCTCGCTTTGCTGGACGTTACTAGGTTGTAGGCAATGCCGGGTTTAGCATAACCAGTTAACTCTGGGCGAGAATTATGCTGCGCCCCCAAGTTGCAAATCTAAGATGCGCGTTCACTGGACCGGAATCGGAGCGGACGGAGCGGCCGGAGCGCCGGCATTTACAAAATGCCGGTGGGGTGCGTTCACTGCATTCGGATTCCGGATCGGCATTTTTTTTAAAGCAGTCGTCATAGCTTGCACGTGCTTAGCGTTATGGAGGATAGTGATGAAGATATTTTTGTTATTAGCTGTATTTTGTCAGAAGAGGAGGAGAGAAAAAAAAAGAAAAGAAAGATATGGGTGCATAATATGAACTCTAAAAGACTCCTCTATGGTGAGTTTCATACATTATATGCTGATTTATTAAAAGATGAAGATAGATTCTTTGGGTACATCCATAGGACCCGAAAAATTTTTTTTGAACTTCACTATATTCTTGAACCTTATATTTTATTTAACAACTTTTTCGGCATGATTAATATACATATCCGTACCAAATTACAGCTTTCTAGTACTTATAGTCTATGAGTAAAACCACGGACGGACAGACGCACGGACGAACAGACATGGCGAAACTATAAAGGTTCCCTATTTACCACGGCACTCTGAAAATTTGTTGACTGTAAAGTCAGTTTACGGCCAGTAATTTTACGTGATAACGGGGAGAAATAGATGCGTGATAGATACTACTACTACTCCTACTGCTGCTGCTGTTGCTGGTCTGGAACGTGACATTTTTTGTGTGTGCAGCCAATGTACATCGATTTGTATTTTTGTTTTTAATGTCAGTATTTTCATCACTCTATTTTTTCGTCTTACTCATTCACGATCACGACATATGTATTTGAGGAACACCACAATGAACTTTTACAGTTTCATTCAATACCAGCGGTAGACTTGAAAATTAGACATAAAAGTTAAATTAAATGCTGCAAGCCTGCTGCTTGCATGCTGCATGCTTGCTTAAATGCTGCGTACATTATGGTTACTATATACGTAGATTTTCTGTAACATGTGTTGATCAATTGCTCATAATATGTAAACTAAGTCAAATGATGATTCTGACAAAACATTTTCTCAGATATGATAGACTATAGAAATGAATTAAATGGCAAAAGGCAATTGTAACTATGTGTGAATTTAACTTTCTGCGATAAAATGATTCTCCTTTTTAATTATTATGGCTATTAAGTTTATGTCATGGGATGATTAGCTATGAATTTAAAAGTTATGGATGATCTAAATCGAATTCCTACGAAATGAGGTTTCTACCATCCGCTGTTATTCATAATAATATTCCAATATAAAAAGTTCTACCATAAGGGGTAGGTCTTCTTATGAACGGCAACACTGACAACTGCCGATGCCGGTGACGTCACCGGCAGAAATTCCGGTATCCAGCACGGAAATGCCGACGCAGTGCACGCAGTGCCATACAAATCCATACAAAGCAACAAATCCGTCCGCTCCGTCCGCTTCGATTCCGGTCCAGTGAACGCACAGCTCTAAACACACTTCCCTGCACCCGCGCCGTCTTCCCGCTCTATATTATGGAAGGCAAATCTGCCGATCTCTAAGGATATTCAAATAATGACACTTCTATACAAAATCGGTTTAAGCAATTCCAATTGCTTTAAGTAATAATTATGATGCGTCGTCAAATAGTATTTGGCGATATGATAGTTGCAAATCACAATACACTGCCCTGCGCTATCTGCCCGACTTAGATAGCGCCCCTACCGATCTTTAGGTGTATTCAAATACCCACTCCTCCAGTCTAGTATATCAATTAGCCCATAGGCCCATGCCTAGCGCCCTTGTTTGGCTACCCTACCGCCGCTACTCCCGTAGGTATTTAGTGTCTACCTCTCTCTCAAAAGCATTGGTCTATACTCGTACCAGCTATTATTCAACAAAATATTCCGTATTAGCCTGCAGTTGATTTAATGCCAAATGAAAGGACATTATCGTGTATGGGACTGAATTCGAATAGTGAATTATTGCCTCTACTTCAAACACGTGGTAAGACAAAGGAACATGTTATACATTTTAGTCATGCTATTTTCACGTAGCGAACGAAACTAGAGTTAGATAATAACTTAAATCTTATTACGTTTAACGCATTACATAGTGGATACCTTAGTAGCGTTAAATCTGCACGGTTAATTATACATTTTCTACGCTTCAGTTGCCTAGCTAACAAAAGTACGTCAATGGCCAAAGATATATGGACCAGACGTTTATAAAACTCGCCTTTTGTAATGTTTGAAAACAAACCATCTCAATTACAAAGGAGGTTATTACCATATTTTTTAATATGGAAGCTGTAGTGATCGTGTAGCGTTCAAAAGAATAGCGTTTCACCATAACTGTAACAATGGAGGTAAGAGAGCTATTAAGAAACAGTGGTCCACACATCGTCGGGCCACTTGCACCTATCAATTATATTAGTTAGTGCGTATAGTTAGAGGTCGTCGAAGAGTCCGTGGAATACGGTTCATTCATACGTCACGTGGGAAAACTGCTGTCAGCTATGCAGGTGGCTCAGGGCCCTTAGTCTATTAGTTGAATTGTTTGAAAATTATCTATCATAGTTTGTAATTATATTGTTATCACAACTTCAAAGTTTATTTTGTTTGTCTAAATACAAAAAAAAATATTCTAACGGCAACATTCTGATGTATATTTATATATCATAAGATCATCGAAGTTATTTAACTTACTAAGATGATTAAGTATATGAAAATAATTTAAGGAATAATACACTATATAGATTTTTTGATAATTAACACGGTCCATTGAATGTGTTAATAGAATATAATTGATAAGGTACCGTTCTGTCCACGAAATTTTATTAAAGTGGGCAAACAAGTAGATACAACACAACGTGGTTAACGTTGGCAGCCTCTAAAGAATAGCCTGTCTAAACGAGTCGTTCGCACATAAATAAAAACACAAATAAAAATATTTGAGTTGCTGTTATTAAAAGAGCCCTTGACCCACATATCATGACAATACACAGTCCGACAATGCGGTACTTTTGCTATTGATTGCATACTCACATAGCTACCTATTACACAGTAAGCACCTTATTCATACAAACGAATGTACAAAGTAGAATTGAAAATACTTTTAGCAAAACGAAAGCAGTTTTCTCCAGTAAATTTGCGGTTAGACACTAAAGTTTCTAAGCATCTTATATTCGGAGCAATGCATTGTTTTGTATGCAACTAGTATTGCCGGTGAAAATAAGAAGAGACTGTCTCATAGATATTTTGTTCGGTTAAAGATTTTATGTTCGATTGTATTGGTAAAATGACAATTCATTCTGATTCAGTATTATTAAAATGCGTTAGATATTATCCAATTTCCTGTAGTGGAAACTCAATAGAGGATTCGTTTATAAAAACTGTCTAAATCTTTAAAGTTTTGCGTCGACAATAATTATACCTTATAATCATTTATTATTCGGATATTTAGGCATATATCTAACAAAAACAAAACGTTATACAGCGTGTACTAACGACGTTTCCGTGAAGGGATGATTCAGCCCGTCAAAGTGAACAACTTTTTCTATGGGACCAATGCTCGAAACTCAAATTCTTTTTTGTCATGTTCATACTAATTGCCGGGCTGGCTGAACACTTTTGTATGAACTAACATAATTTTTGACTCCCCAGCATTGGTCCCATAGGAAATTTGTTCATTTTGACGGGCTGAATCGCTCCTTCACGGGAACTGTATAGACGACACCAGATAATGGGAAAATGTAACAAAGATGATGACTAACATTTTAAATGCAGTGTTTGATATTGACTCAAACATAACCAACTGGTCGATTTTACATACGTAACCATACGTAACACAAATGCCTAAGAAAACGCGTTCTGGCCCTGATGTTACTGTTATGATTACATTCCATGATACGTGTAATTCTGCGTGGTCATTACCTCTTGAACCCACCAGCGCATGGCTAACACCATGTTCATATAAGTCGAGTCACTTAATTAGCATCGTCAATATATATAAATACGTAGAAATCATACTTGAAGCTCTAGATTATTTAAATCAAGTTGAACCAAAATAAAATAGAAAGATATGTACTAATGACCAAAATAAAAACTTGTTCCGTGACTGTGACCCCTAATTTATCAATAGACAGATAGTACGTAATCTGCTTGCATAATAAAGTCATGCAATGAGATAACACGGTTTTTTTTCTTTAAAAACAGACAAGAACAATGTCGATGGCGCAGCGGGTGGTCGGATTGATTTCGGGTACCTACACAGAATAAGTACCTACATAACTTTCACGATATAATATGTAAAGAAAACCCTGTCCGATCCTTGGAGGGATGATTCAGACCTTCAACATGTACAACTTTTCCTATGGGACCAAAGCTAGGAAATGGGAAAGAAAAAAGCTAAAAAAATTTTTTTTGATGTTCCCATACATATGAATGGGCGGCCAAAAATTTTTTGGGAATGTTTTTTTTTTTAGTTTTTAACCCTTAGCAAAAGTTGTTCATATCGGTGGGCTGAATGACCCCTTTAAGAATCGGGCAGAGTTTTCTTCACATATTGTATAGTGAATTAGTGACCTACAATATCCTACCTACGCCGAGTTTCAGAATCCCGGCCAGGCCGTTGGTCCCGACTATGTATCTTCATTAGAAGGCAGTGGTTAGACTATATGCAATTTGAAAAATCTGATGCCCTTACAAAATCTAACAGCAATAAGAAGATTCACTGGTGAACTCGCCTAATATGAACAAGATCTCACCTAATCGGTAAACATGCCGCGGTTTATGTAATAACATTTGGCGACCACAGCGTGGTCACCTCGTCTCGCTTTCACTCTAATAACTTACTTTCTCGGCTTTGGGTGCATCCACGTGAGTTAAGTGACATCACTTTCGGCTCATCGTTAAGATTTGAAACGCACTTGACAGGAATGCGGTATTACGCGGCTAACTAACCGGTCAATTTGAAATTTCCGCCTCACGATGAATAAGTAGTAAATTAACTACTTATACCTATGTGTGGTGAAATGCGATTATGTATTTTGACACTCGTATTATTTTTTAATTTGGTTTTATTTCTTTATATGTTTACGATATTCCGTATTTTTTTGTGGTTATATTGGACTATTTCAGGGAATCATTCAGTTAAAAAAATTATTGCCATAATTGTATCTTGTAATTGACCTACGAATATTTAGTTATGTTAATGATGTGATAACATCTTATAAATCGATGAACGCCGACTGCACGCTCGAAAAAGTGTCACGTTCCGCGTGCAAGCGAGAGCGCGGAGCAAGCGATAGAGACACGATCGGCCTAAACGTTCGGCTTGTGATGCATCTATCTCTCTTTCACCGTTATCACGTAAAATCTCGGCGTAAAATTATAGTGTGTAAGTAAACCAACTTTACAAACAACCAATTTTTACTCTATCACGTAGTTTTATATAATAACTAGCTTTCGCCCACGGCTCCGCCCGCGTCATTGTCGATCCCTCGGGAACAGTCCTTTTTCCCGGGATAAAAGGTAGCCTATGTCCTTCTCCGCACTCCAGAGAACTTGTATGCAAAATTTCATGATGATCGGTTCAGTAGTTACGGCGTGAAAGCGTAATAAACAAACAAACAAACTCACTTTCGGATTTATAATATTAGTAAGGAAGGATAAGGATACTTTTCGAACTCCTCACCAGCTGATGTGCGATTGTCCAGTCAATAACAAAATAGATACTAACATTTCAAAAAGACTTGGATTTCACTTTCTACAGACACTTGTTTATTTTTTGACACGAAGTGTTTTGACGGGTGTTGTTTCATCCGCAATAGAAGCGGGTTTTATTACTTTCTTACATAAAAGCTTCCTGTGGACATTTTAACTTTCTTAATGCAATGTTCAAATCTCGCGATAATTAGAATCCCGTCAAATAATAATACAGATCCGTCCCGGCTCTTTCGGCACGTTTATAGGCATCCGGCTTGTAATGGAGTTAGGGTCTGCGCACAGTATTAGCCATAAGTATGCCCGTTTATTATCCAATGCTGCTTTTGTATCCTCAATCAAAAACACGCCGTCGATTGTAGATCGATGTGCGGTTTTTCTTAATTTACGCAGTAGCGGATTATACCCACAGTGGTTTAATTAGTTAGTGTTTTTAACTCACTTAGCTTTCCTCGTTACCTCATACTGGTCGCGTATTGAATCTGATGTCCGAAATAAATAGAATGTCAATTACTTACTGAAAACATCTTCAAATAGGCGATTGAAATAAATCAGTCTTACATTAGGCAATAATTAAAATAGTGACGAAAATATGTGTTGAAAAAATTTTTTTTTGTATAATTGTTTAACCAGTACACGGTGAATCGCATGGCAGCGAAATGATTTTCTATTTAACGGTTAATACTCATAAAATATTAAGTTATTATCAAAAAAATAAACACCTACAATCGTTAATACTCTAGTAGCAATTCGATAAATGTCGACAAATGATCATTTTATTTGTGTTCCAACCAGAAAATCTTTATCTTCATAAAAGTTTCTGGATATTTTTTTGTAGATCAACTAAAAAACGTAATAATTAGAATTTGAATATCTAAAACAATTAAATTAATAATTGTTAAAGATAAAGTGTGAGTAAGGATTTTAATGCTTTTTAGAGATAAGATAATGTGAACAAAGAGTACCTACTTAGATGTGAAAAGATCTAACGTTAACGTACCGCGTTCCGCCGTCGTCGCCTATGCGCAACTCACCTTGCGATTGTGGTCGCATAATATGCCTTATTCCTTGCTTGCTTGGCTTGGTATAAAACATGCCAGCCTTATTGTTACCTAAACTATTAACTATATCTTAGAAGGGTCGACATTGGTCTTAATCTATATACATATAATAATCCAGTAAAAATATTTTGTCTGTACATTTAGAATTTTTGACTGAAATGGATAAAAAAAAAAAATATACGGACAAATCACACAGATTGAGCTAGCCCCAAAGTAAGTTCGAGACTTGTGTTATGGGATACTAACTCAAGGATACTATATTTTATAACAAATACATATATAGATACACATCCAAGACCCAGGCCAATCTGAAAAATATCATTTTCCATCTTGACCTGGCCGGGGATCGAACCCGGTCACTCCGTGTCGCAGGCTGGCGTGTTGAATGGATAGAGGGACACTTAAAAAGAATAATAGAAAGAAAAAAATTTTTTTTTCTAATTTCTTGTCTTCTGTCTGTGTGTATGATCACGATTATCTCCAAAAATACTGAACCGATTTACTTCAAACTCACTAATTGCTTTATTTTAACTCAGTTTAACATTTAAAGTTTGTTTCATCAAAATCGGTTAGTTAAAAAAAAAGTTATCGTCATTTGAATGAACTCAAGGCATGAGTATGCCTGCAAATATATAGCTCCTAATAAATAATAAGTGACATAGGAAAATTAAAAGCCAAAGTCAATTCATCATCGTTACACGACATCATTATACCCATACTAATATTATAAATGTAAAAGTAACTCTGTCTGTCTGTCTTCTTTTCACGCTTCAACCATTGAACCAATTTGGATGAAATTTGGTATGGAGGTAGTTTGAGGTCCGGGAAAGGACCGAGGGATCGACACTAACGCGGGCGGAGCCGCGGGCAACAGCTAGTATATGATAAATCACTTAAAATGTTGCACTCACGCTTCAGTAAGTGTGAGTGCAACTTAACTTTAACTACTTCGAAACTTGTGACATATATAGATAAAACTCCATGACCAAGGCCAATCTAAAAAGATCATTTTCCATCTTGATCTCACCAAGTCTCGAACCCAGGAACTCTGGTGTGGCAGCATGGCATGAAGACCACTAGGCCACAGAGCTCATCAGTTCGCACGTGTTGTCATTGGAAACGTACTGTTGGGTCTGCTGTTAGAACCGTATATAATTTACTATCTACTTATACGGTTGAACGCACATGATCAAAATACACACATTAACTTGAAAGCTACGCGTAAGAATACAATCCGCTCGATCAGTTCCTTGTTCAGTGACCGCCAAAGAGCCATTCACTTTGGCTAAAATTGTTATAAATATGTTTCGATTAAGTACGTTGAAGGATGTTGCCTCACAGCTTGGAGCAACTGGTACGGAGTTGATAGGTACACTAAATTGTCATAGATGTAGTAAGAGTTATTACCAGACTCTCGGTGTGACGTGTTGAACAACGATATAATGTATGTCCGGTATCGAGTCTTGGTTAGGTAAACCGATTAAAAAAAAGCTATTATACGTATAAACATATACACATATTTATGTAATTTTAAAAAAGTTGTACTTTGCTTACTCTCTTACCATTCTTCCGATCATTATTGCCTTAATGCGCAAATTATCCCATATCATTTTGGTAGAAACCTAGGTCTACCAAATTGGGAATTTTCAATGTGCCTTAACGTAGGTAGAAATATATGGTTTTAGTGAAAGCCATTAACAAACACGTAAAAAAGATCTTTACGTTATCTACATCAGCCCGTCAGGAGTTTAGTTCTTCCCATACGATTGCCATCGTACTCCAAACTACTAAGAGATGGTAGATGGTAATTATGCAGCTATAGGTACAAGGTATAATGTCACCGTAACCGTCACCCATAACAGAAGACGTGCGCATTGTGCGCGAGTCGTCATGCGTGCGCGCACGCTCCGTGACGAGCCTCCGGGTCCGCCGCACGCTTTTATTACGTAACTTGGCCCATTTTATATTTCCTTTTGTTCGCCGTGGGAGTGATGGCCACTGATGTTAGTTATGAAGATGACATCT
Organism: Elegia similella; assembly: GCA_947532085.1. Taxonomy (NCBI): domain Eukaryota; kingdom Metazoa; phylum Arthropoda; class Insecta; order Lepidoptera; family Pyralidae; genus Elegia; species Elegia similella. Next base: position 10,927,923 of record OX383935.1, on the reverse strand, counting down.
TTGTGTCCAAGATAAGGCAATATCAGACGAGGGTCAGCCGTGGTTGTAGCGAGTTTACTTATAGGGTAAAATTGGGATAATTGCCTTTTTCAAATACTTTATTTGTATCTATATACATAATAGGTAACTGGTTAGTACTTTATCTACAAATATATGACAGTTAAAAAGCATTTCCTTCAATATTGCCAGAGCATTAGTTATTTTTGTGGCATTTATCCCACATTGAGAATGGTGGCCTAATCCATATAAGTTTCATTCATTTAATAGAAGCCCCGCGGAGGAAAAGTGCATCTATCCCCCAAAATCTTTAATCGTAATTTTCTTACAAATGCAATCGCACCGTGAAATGTATATTATTAGTTAGTCTTTCGATAGATAAATAAAATAGCATGCGTTTTTAAGCAAAGCTAGAGTGATTGCAATCGGAGCAATTATCCTGATTTACTTTAGTTCCTTTGAAACTTACCAATTGCTTTTAAGTAGATAGGTAGGTATCGATATTATAATTCAACTAGTTATATTCGAAACTGAGGACCCATCGTGCCTTTTTAGGGGTTAAACAGGACGTGCCTTTGTAGTATGTAATCCCATGATGATAAATGTGGATTTACTCGAGCGTCGTGGGGACCAATTGGACTTTAAAGATTAGGTGGTAGAAAGGAAAAAAGGTTATCATTTCACCGGTGAGGAGAGCAGCTAGGGGGTTTCAAAAATTCAAAATAAAAATAATAATCACATTAAAATACTAGATCGCGTCTAATTAATACAAACTGGCTTTATCGCATGCCAAAAATTGTGTATTAGCAATAATCTGATGATTTGACCATGACGTCAGGGGCGGGAGGGTAAAAAAAGTGCAGAAAAAAAAATCGTTAAAATAACAAATGTATCCTAGGGCGTAGTCGGTTCTTTTTAATTAGGAACGAAATAATTCAAGAGTAACTAGGAACATATAATCTGACGATATGCATATTGTTGTAGCAAAAAAAAAAAACAAAAAACATAACCCCCCCATTATTAAAGTCGAATATGTGGTGGAGGTAGTTATACTGTGTCTGAAGTATCCCTCATATCTTAATCTAACGCGCTCGAGTAAATGACTAAATCCTCTCTTGGGCTCGCCTATTATTATATTGAATTAACAAAAAAAAATCAACGTGAGATATTTTCGTGATGAAAATATCTTGTTGCTAAGCAAACACATAGATAACTTATTAACCAAAAAGGTAGTTCTGAGAGTCTGTCATACCCATCTATATAGTAAGTGTTTTCCTTATAGTACCACGTCCTTAGTCGTACCACCGTTTTTGGCATATACTATACATAAATCAATGAAAAAGCTGCACTGAATATGAATTCACACGGACGAAGCAAGGTTACATTAATTAGTAGAAACGCGCCAAATTAGACTAATCAGCACCTTTGCAAAGGTGCTCATTATATAGACTTGACTGACTTGATTCACTCTGTGGCCTAGTGATTATGCCAGGCTACCACATCCCCACATCCGAGTTCCTGGGTTCGATCCCCGGTCAGTTCAAGATCGAAAATGATCTTTTCAGATTGGCCTGGGATGTTTATCGATATAGGTACTTGTTATAAAGTATAGTATCGTTGGGTTAGTATAGTTGGGTCCCTTAACACTTGTCTCGAACTTACTTTGGGGCTAGCTCAATCTGTTTAATTGGTTTATATCAATATATATATATATATTTATTTATCATATAAACATTACGTTAATATATATAAGAGATAGGAGTACATACATGCACGTGTACCAACCAGCACATATCGAGTAGCGCCTAATAAGGTATTTAAAGTTCTACTTCGAGATGGTTCGTGACTGATTTTGAGACAATCCAATACTTTAAATGTAATTTAAACTGTGAGCTAAAATAAAGGCTTAGATGGTCACGACGGGTCTACACGACGAGTCGACATTGCAGCATGCAAATGCAGTTACCGACCCTGATCGAAATTTAACAGCGATCTCGGAAAATGATACTTGTGAGAATTCTTTTGAGATTACATGTTTCGTTATGTAACTTGACCCGAAGGACGATCCAACGCGTAATAAGAAGTGGTAATTTAAGGAAACCTCATTTTAAAAGGTACATTTTGCAATTAAGATACCGTAGTACTAATGCGTAATAGGGATGAATACACATACTTATATTACAATTTATTATAACACAAACACTTTTGCGTAGTGTGTCATAAATAGTCTCCGCAATCCATAGGTATCTACTAGACATAGGCACCAATTTTTAAAGCCGCTGAGTTTCATAAAAAATCAGCCAATTGCGAGTCGGACTCGCATTAAAATTATTAAAAATATGTTGATTAAATGAATAAGAAAAAATAAGTATAAGAAAATTTAAAATTAAATTAAATTATTAAATTTTAAAATTTTGGTGTATGAAAAATTTCTAGTGTTGCTCTCCCCGCTTTCCTTTCCTCTGTTCACAGCGTTACTGGCTTATGTAAAAAAATTCTTAACGATGATGACCTCGTCATTGACCTGTTAGCAGAGGCAAAGGAAACCTGGTCCGCTCTCTGCCCCGAAGACAGTATCCCGATGGAAACACATCAGCAAAGACTCTGGGATGCTCCTTTGGTTCAGAGAGCAGCAGCTGATTTGGCTCAAAACTATATAAATGATGACTAACTATAAAATAATTAGTCTGTCTTATAGATTATCGAAAAATATTAGATACGTATATTTTCTTATGTCAATCAAACAAAATATAATAAAGATAAAGTGCATCAAAGTTCAGGAGTGGGGACTCATGACGCAACAGGCCGGTAAAAGGTATACCGGATAGTGATGTCACGCGGAACGTCAAGAGGCTATATCTATATAATTTTTTGTTTGATTGACAAAAGAAAAAATACGTGTCGAATATTTTTCAACAATCTACCAGACGGACTAATCATTTTGAAATGTATTTTTTTTAAGAGGGCACGAATGCGAAACTTGTCAATGAACATTCGTCTAGATGTCTATATCTATAACAACTACATGCCTGTTATTTATTATATATAAAACTTCAACATATTTTCTTAAAACTGTTAAACCTGAAAACACGATTAATAACAAAAGCCTCGATACTTTTATTTTGCAAACATAGCCCCTTTATTTGATGTTTGTGGTCAGAACGGCGAAACCCTTAGGTCTTTAGCAATGATTTTTAGTTTCCTAGCTGAGCAATAACTAGTTCTAAAATGTGGTAAAGTTTTTTAACTCATTAACCTCGTACTTTTATTTTAAATAACAATTATGTGATTTGGCGCTTACGCCCGTTAATTCTAGGACACCCGCTTGTGCCTACCCACTATCTTCTTCTCACGTTACGGTCATTAGATCTATCCTGCTTTCGCGCGGGGCGCGGGGCGCGGGGTGCGGAATGGTTTCAGCCGGGTCGCATTGGTGCGCTCTTAACCGCGCTCGGCTCCAAGCTGTATCCTCGAAGGAGTCCAGCCAATGGCTTCACGCCATCCCCTCTTACACCATCGGAACACTGCTGGACAACAACAGCTTCCGCACCGCTATTGGACTCCGTCTGGAAGCCCCCGTGTGCGCGCCCCACCGCTGCCCGTGTGGCGCCGATGTTGATCAGTTTGGGCTCCACGGTCTATATTGTCACCTCAGCGCAGTCAGAATCTCACGCCATGGTTCTCTGAATGACATCATCAGAAGGGCACTTGCCACCATCAACGTGCCCTGTACCCTCGAACCTCGTGGTATGGCACGTGATGATGGTAGGAGACCTGATGGTATGTCGTTGATCCCTTGGGAACGTGGTGGGGCTTTGGTGTGGGACGCTACATGCGTCGACACACTAGTGCCCTCTCACCTCAGGGGATCAGTCATGAGAGCCGGGTCTGCTGCCGAAGGCGCTGAGGTTGCCAAACGGCGCAAGTATGCAACCTTAGCTGAGGATTATATATTTGTGCCGTTTGGCGTAGAGACGTTAGGACCTTGGGGACCCAGCGCGAGGGGTTTCTTAAAAGAGATTGTCCCTCGGCTCATGTCGGCTGCCGGTGATAAGAGGGCTGGCTGCTTTTTCGCCCAACGGATTAGCATAGCTATCCAACGGGGGAATGCAGCCAGCGTTCTTGCCACCATGCCACACGGGCAAGATTTCGAAGACATTTCTTTCTAGGGTTCTTTTTTTTGCACTTTATGTTTATATTGTATATAATTAGTTTTAATCACTGTAATTTAAAAAAATATAAATCAATTCGTTAAAAAAAAAATGTATATGTTTCGCAAATTTTCCTTTATCTGTGCTATAAGACGTTGCTTCGTACCAAATTTCTTGATTCTGAGTTCACGGGAAGTACCCTGTAGGTTTTGATTACCTTACGAATGTCGAAAATTTGCGGCAATCAAAAGATTTTGATTGCATTGGCTTAAAAGTTAGATTTTTCTGTTCTGAGAAAAACGGTCTTGACAGACGACAGACAAGAAAGTGATAAGGGTTCTGTTTTACCTTTTGAGGTACGGGACTCTAAAATCTGCTGCTGTTCTGGAAATAATGCAGTCTTAGCATACTTACTACATAAATTGATAAAAATATTGTTTTATGAATGTTCATCGCCTTCGCCCAAACGAGTCAAGTGATCCAATCTGTATATGACGTAGCCTTTTTTATATTCAGTTTGTATGTAAAATTATATCAGTAGCCTTGGCCGATACGAATAATAAGCAAACGCTCTCAATTCCGCCATTCACAAGACAAAAATTGCACTCACTCGGGTTCCGAATGTCGAGTCATAGTCATAGCGGCGAGTCACGGCGGTATCGGATAGGTAGGATAGGCATCTGTCACATTGATCAAGTTTCGTTCGAGCGATTCGACTCGACAGTGGTATACCTTAGTAATTGTATGAACAGGACATGTAAACTATTAAATATAGATCGGTAGATAAAATAGTAAAAATTCTGTACGATACGATTATTTTTCGAAAACGATTTATCCAAGGAGATGGCGTTAGCTTTAGGCGGTGGGCTGTAAAAACTTAGTCAAGCAAGTCATACTCGTTTAACAGTCCATGTATGACACATCACATTATTATTATTGGAACTTTATTATACAAAAAAAAAAAACTTGTTACAATTGGCGGACTTCTCCAGAGAACATATATTTAAAATCTTATACATATATAGAGAATATTTACCTATGCAAAATCATGATGCGATGTTCAGTAGTTACGGCGTGAAAACGTAACAAAAAACTTACTTTCTCATTTGTAATATTTAACGAAATATAGTACACATCACATACTTGTTATATACAGCGTGATTTGAACGTTATAGCTATATTGAAATCTGGGAATCAGAATCCATAATGGAATTTAGAATTGCAAGAAAAACCTTGTCTCTCCACTGTGTCGAAGTCAGAAATGGTACCAATGTCAGCTTCTCGTATCGAATATATCAAATTCTCTCTTTATGGAACTATTGTGAACTAGACCAACTTGAACTAGGCTTATCGGAGGGTAAAAGTTTGATCTTTTGACTCGATCTCACGGTCGCGAGGTCATGCCTAATATTGGCATTGTGGTAGATCAATTGTTTAATATTAGGTATACTTAATATTAATATCCTGTTATTCAATTATCAGTTTTCCTGATTGATTAATCATCAAGTTTGTTATATTATTTTTTTGCTGTAGTTGATTAAGATTTCTTTTTAAGTTTATTTATCAAGGATCTATTTCTTAGTCTGTAGAAAGGAATAATTATTCATTAGATTCGCTCTTATTGTGAGAGTTGCACTGATATTATCAATATACCTACTAATAATAAATCTGTAAGGGTCGGTCATAGAGTAAGTAACTTTGTTTACAGAGATATCGTGTTTTAGCTTAATACTGAAGCTAAAACTAGTGGTTCTGCGAGAACAGTAGACCTCGCGAACCCTTACAATCAACATCCACATTAGCCCTTCAGTGCTCTAAAATATATCTGTTACTGATATGCTAATTGACTAAAGGATGATTTCCTTCAGTTACTATTTCCCAATCCCCGCTGCTCTTAATTAGGTACCAGAGGAAACGGAAAATTTAAACCTACATTCCATTACCAGAAGACCCGACCACGCTTTTTTTAAGAGGAAACACTAAGCTCGAGAGAATTGAAAAATAGATATTTATAATATCTATTGCTGTCGCGCCGCGTGCCCAAACAAACCCCGCAGAGTGCGATAGAGATAACTGCAGCTCGGCCGGAAAATACCTATAAAAAGTACACAAAATTAACGCTTCGTAGTCCTCTAATTTCTTTTCCAAAACTTAACCGATTTAATTTCTTTTTACATTAAAAATTTAAAATAAGCTATGGCTGTGTTTCTGCGTTTCTTTTTCTTATATAATTGCCCAAATTTGTTTTCTTGATGTTTGAACACAACGGAAATTCGTACCATTTTTTCATGTTTTTGAAGGTTCATATCTCTTTAAATAATTCTATTATGAAAAAAATTTAACATAAGGATTTTATTAGTAAAAAAACATTACTCTATTGGTACTATCCGGCGAGGAATCAGGGGATCTCCTTCGCTCTTGTATGGAAACACGGCCCTTGAGCACCATGTTTAGTATGCTTTTGTACACATTAACTAAGTTGGAGAGATCCTCTTCAAGATCGGAAATATCGGAATAGCGAACTTGGCATGGGTGAATGGGAGGCAAAGTTTAAGTACCCGGTTTCATAGTTGGTATGTTACCAATTGGTAAAAAATTTAATAGGACGCTAATTCTCAACTATTAAGGCAGATAAACATGCGAACTTTACGTTAAGAAGTGGCCGGCATCTATAAGCTCTGGGTTCAAGTCATAGGATAGCATGTGAATCTTTTTTATTTATTTTTAATTTTTATTTCAGGATTCTAAGTTTATTCAGTGTTTTCAATTATAAAAGTAATACGCATGCTGCGCTTTAAGCCAAAAAATATTTTTCATATTTTGATTTTTGTTCCTTAGGGAAAGTTGTTCAATTTCACTCCCTCTCCCACTACACAACTTCTTTCATAAATATACAGAAAATCGATTTCAGACAACTTTTGGGCAAATTGCCGACTAATAACCACGGTCAAGTTTATCGTATAAAAAAGTTGTTCAGACAAAAAACATGCGTCTTAATGAGAATAACAAAAAAGTTTAATGACATTTTTGATTTTTTTTCCAAATAGCTGTGCTATGAGTTTTTTGAAGTTTCGGACCCCCATATATCCGCCATTTTTTAAAATTTCAAAAATCTGGCACGACTAAAAAATTTTATATAATTACCGAACCTGCTCACAAAATTTCATGAGAATCGGTTGAGAAATGCGACCTGTAGGCGAGAAAAGACAGACAGACAGACAGACAGACGGACAAAAGAATTTTGGGCCAGTGGAAACTGAGACGCTTCGCTCGCTCGGTCAATGAGGATATTTGAAATGTTCTCTGTATGTATGTATATTCTCCATAACGCGTAAACGAATTAACTGAATTTTATGAAACTTGGTAGATAAACATTTACAGATACAGGACATAGAAAAGGCTACTTAATTTTTTTCGCCAGTAATGATAAGACGTGGCCCCCATACAAATGTACGCGAACAAAGTAGCGAGCACTGCTAGTCTTTAATATAATCGAGTAATATATTCGGGATATTATCGGGAGCGGCGCAAGGAAACACAGGCGTACAGAGTATGACTGATTTATTTTAGGTTTACCCACATACAATTAATATCCATATGCCACACCTCCCCCCCTAAGCTAAGTAACAATTCAACAACTCCAAATAATTAAAGTTCCTTATATAACTAGCTTTAAACTGTATATAATATAATATAATATAACAACCATGCCAACAGCACAAGCTACCTATTAACTATATAAGATAAAGGCTTCCGTTTTATGTGTCACATATATATTTTAGTAAATAAAATATACAGTGCCTAACGATACGCCAATAACTTTATGATTTGAAACCGTGACATGAGAAGCAAGGAAAAGTAATTGAATGCCAGCATCAATTTTATAATAAACAAAAATGGATGTGACGCAAATTAGGTATTTATCTTGCTTCCCATCGCACCCTTCCGACCATAAGAAAACTAAATTTGATAGCAAAGTATAGTAAACAGAAAATATAAAAAAATAATTTCTAAAGAAGTTTAACATAAAACCTTAATTCCGACCGATTCTAACAATACAGTCAACAAAAAAAAATGCTATTAATATTAATAAAAAATTATTTATTACTTTTGTTACTTTTAGCTTTTAAAACACAAGCGCGTTTAGGCCGCGGTTCTCTATACTTATCAAGGGCACGCGATATGTCTTCGTTTGTTTTTTGAGTGTCCGGACACTTTGAACTAACGATACCGTCGCCTTGTAGATTTTCCGGTGGGGGGTCGAGCGTACCCTCCATGATGTCAGTAACCGGTTCCGAGTTTGACCCGGGCTGTGCAGTTGCAGTTTCTGCCGTTTCCGACTCGCCAAGGACTGTAACAGGGGCTAACGAGTGTCTGATCGGTTTTTTTATAGGAAGTAACTGATCTATGTGGCGCTTCCACTCACAGCCATCCGACAAACGTACCTTATAAGTGAGTGGAGCATCCCTGGTAACCACGGTAGCTGGTGCCCATTTCTCCGCTCGAGCCCTATAGTCGCGAGCTAGGACTGAGTCCCCCGGCTCGACGTGCCGTGCAGCGCCGGGCCGCGCCCGCCCTGCGCGATCTATAGCTATTTCTACCGCGCTCTCCGTCGACGGCTTTAACACGTCTAGACGACCACGGAGCCGACGGCCGAACATTGCCATCGCTGGTGACACACCCGTGGTGGAATGCTCACAGTTCCTATATTGAAATAAAAATTGAGCTATAGACGTGTCAATATCTTTTCGTTCGTGTACAGCTTTTTTCATTGCACGTTTTACTAGCTTCACAGCATTTTCAGCGGCCCCATTTCCGGCCGCCCGATAAGGACTAGTAATAATATGGCTGATTAAATTTTTGTTCATATAATTGGCGAATTCAGTTGAGCTGAAAGGGGGGCCACCGTCACTTATAATTTGGGAGGGCAAGCCAAACCGAGCGAAAAGTTCGCGTAATTTGAGTATAGTCGCCTCTGCGCTAGTGCTTGACATTCTCTGTACTTCGATCCATTTGCTGTGAGCGTCAATAGTAACTAAATAATGCTTGCCCTGAAATTCGGCGAAATCAATATTTAATCTCTGCCAAGGGCGCATTGGAAACACCCAAGGATGCAGCTGTGCGCGCGGCGGCGCATCACGTTGCTGTAGGCACGCCGAGCACGAGCGACACACACTCTCGATCTCCGCGTCGAGCTGAGGCCAGTACACATAGCTCCGTGACAAATTCTTCATTTTAACAACCCCCAAATGGCCCTGATGCAGTTCATGCAACACTCTTTGTCTCAATACCTTAGGAATCACGACACGATGATTATATAAAATACAACCCCTATCGATGGCCAAACAGTCCTTGCGATGAAAATATGGTTTAACTAACTCGTCAGTCACTGCAGCTGGCCAGCCATTCAAAAGATAATCATAAATCATTTTTAAAATACTATCGTCTTGTGTTTTAATAGCTATCTCCTTCGCGCTTATAGGAAAATATTCTTCCACATAATTAACATAAGATATTACGTCCGTTTGCGGTTCGCCCTTTCGCTTGTCCGGCAGCGGCAAGCGTGATAACGCGTCAACATTCCCGTTATCCCTGGACTTTACGAATTCGATTTTAAAATCGTAGGCGGCTAACTTTGTAGCGTACCTTTGCAGCCTACTTGCTGCTGTTTGTGGCAAACCGTATTTTGGGCCAAAAATAAACGTCAGGGGTTTGTGGTCCGTTTTGATGATAAACTGACGACCGTAAAGGTATTGATGATGTTTATTAACCCCGCTAATGATAGCGAGCGCCTCTTTATCCAATTGGCTGTAGGCGCGCTCAGCCGAGTTTAAAGTACGCGACGCGAAACAAATGGGGCGTTCGTCACCATTAGGATACCGATGAGATAACACGCTGCCAATGCCGTACGAACTACTATCCACCGCCAACACTAACGGTAGTTCTGGATTATAATGAACAAGTACCTTGCTACTAGACACAGCCTTTTTTACATCACAAAAACACTTGTCACATTCCGTGGACCAACTCCAATCAACATTTTTCCGTAACAATAGGTGTAATGGGTACAAAATCGTGCTAAGTTTTGGAATAAACTTAGAATAATAATTGACTAAACCCAGAAAAGATTTGAGTTGGGTAACATCTTTTGGCGGCGGCGCGTCAACAATTGCCCTGATTTTGTTTTGGTCAGGGTGTAAACCATCCTTGTCAATAACAAATCCGACATAAGTAATGCTATCTTGTAAAAATGAACATTTCTCCAATTTTATTCTTAAGCCAACCTCTCGTAATCGATTAAAAACCGCCACCAAATTGGAAATATGCTCTGAGCGGTTCCTACCGGTACAGGCGATATCATCAAGGAATACCGCAACACCCTTTAGGCCCTTGAGGGTTTCTTCCATAAATTTTTGGAACTTTTCGGGAATACAAGTTAATCCGTATGGTGTACGGTTATAAATATATGTACCTATGTGTGTTGAGATGGCTGTACAAGGCTGGGAGTCCTCATTTAAAAACAATTGTTGATATGCGTTTGTCAAATCAATTTTTGAAAACTGTTCCCCCCCGCTGAGCGCTGCGAACAGCTCCTCGATTCGAGGCAGAGGGTACGGCTCGCGCATTAACTTAGGATTTATAGTCACCTTGTAGTCTCCACAAATGCGTATTTCACCTGATTTCTTAATCACCGGTACTATAGGAGTACCATATTCCGAATAATCCACTTTTCTGATCGTACCCTCACCCTCGAGTCGCTCCAGCTCTCGTTCAACGGGCTCACGTAAAGCTAATGGCAAAGATCTAGCTTTAATAAACACTGGTGTTTTGTCCGTCAAATGTAATGTTATATTTTTGGTACAAGTTCCTAATCCTGGGGCAAACACCGACGGGAACTGACGGCGAAGTTGTCCCACTAAACTGCTGTCGTTCATTTGAAATAATAGTTCATTTATTTTAATATTGCTAATTTTAAGTTTTCTTAGCCAAGATCTACCCAGGAGGGGCGGTCCACCGTTTTTGATAACAAACAATTTAAGGTCCTTAGCCGTGTGATCCCCGACAACAACATCAACATTAATAAAGCCTACAGATTCGATGGGGGTACCTACATATGAAGACAGAGATATATCATAACTCAAAATGGGCAAATCAGAGAAATTATTATAATAAAAACTTAAACTGATTGCGGATAACTTACTGCCAGTGTCCAATTCAAAGTTTACCTCCCGGCCGTTCACTCGCGCCGGCAACATATACGGTTTGTCATTTGTTCCACGAACACAGATATTATACACCTCACTGTCCGATTCGTCTTCTTCACTATTAACTATGTAATTTTGTTTTCGCGTCGATGTTAAAAACGCCTGATTAGCCTCATGTTTAGCTAACTTTTTGTTACACATCACTTTGATATGACCCTTAAGGCCGCACACGTCACACGAGTAGTTTTTGAACCGACACATCTCCGCGCGATGATCTCGACCGCACCGCCAGCAGCCGTTGCTGCGGTGCCCACCTCGAGACGTCGAGGGATCGCCAGACGAGCGTCCGCCACTGCCAGTTCCACGCACGTTCGCGGTAACGCGATATGCACGCTCCCCGGTTGAAACTCGATGCACCGGCTCAAGAGCGCGCGGCGCGCCCGCCGCTAAGCCACCCGCCGCCGAGTTACCGCTCGTCTGTGCATGTCGTTCGGCCGCTTCTAATGCTAACGCCAGCTCGATTGCCTTCTTGTATGTTATTGTGGGCTCAGCAAATATTCGTGACCTCATTTCATCGCTTGCCAGTCCTGACACAAACTGGTCGCGCAAATTTTCTTCCAGCGTAGTAGTAAAGTTGCATGTACTCGCCAAGTGTTTGAGAGCTTGTAAGTACTCGCTGAGCGATTCACCCACATTTTGTCTTCTCTGACGAAAAAGATGGCGTTCGGCGATTTCTGACCGTTTCGGCTCGAGATGATCACCCACTATTTTCGCCAAATCACTAAAACTTTTACTCTCCGGATTGCTCGGGGCGCATAAGTCACACATGAGATCGTATGTGGCTCCTCCAACTAACGTCACCAAGGTTGCAACCTTTAATTCTTCTTTAATTTCGTTTAACGCCATAAATTGTTGCACGCGCCTAATGTACGCCGACCACTTCTTGCTCGATAGGTCAAATTCCTCAACTTTTCCGATAGGCATTTTGATATTTCGCACTGCACACACTGTCCCGAATACCGTAAATTGATTTTTAAACGGTAAAACTCGTCGCCAGTAATATATTCGGGATATTATCGGGAGCGGCGCAAGGAAACACAGGCGTACAGAGTATGACTGATTTATTTTAGGTTTACCCACATACAATTAATATCCATATGCCACAAATCGCAGCCGGGTTTTTAGATGTATTAAATTAATTTTATAATGATGCTGGAGATAGATGAAAGCTCATTAGTAATCGTTTTCAACAAACAACGACAGTAACGTTTTACTACATACTAGTGTAATGTAGGTACACCTAGTGTCCACACACATGAAAAACAAACAAACTACAAGCTAGTGCCGGCCGAGGAAGAATGCACGTTTACTCATGATATTACCCTTTACCGGAAGCAACACAATTTTGAGGAAAAAGACCATTTATGAGTCATATTGTAACTTTGAACATTCCGTTACCAACATCCGAGGAAGTAACAGGAAATTTTAAATCACGCCAATTCCACAGTATCTGAAGACCCGCCACTTTTATCAATAAGCTCTACCCACCATAAAATACAGTGCCGAAACCGGGGAACCGTTAAATATTACAAATGCGAAAGTAACCTTTAGTATTAATTTTATTTTTATATTATTATTTATTTTTAAAGTGAATATATAATTAATGATTAAACGAACTTACCTGTACGTGAAGTTCTATCATAATTATACGAAGGCTTCGTCCGAAGGGATTTGCAAATTATACTTGTAGTACCGCCTAATGGATCGCCATTCACGCACTTATTTGAGGGTATTTTTTTTTTTATCATCCTTTTAAGTTAGGTCTCTCTAGTTGCTCGTGTCATTTAGTTTAGAGCGCAGAAAATATTTCTCAAAATTGGGGAACCTAGTAGGGCGGGAGGGTTGCTAATCCCTCCGGACGAAGCCTTCGTATAATTAAGATAGAACTTCACGTACAGGTAAGTTTGTTTAATCATTAATTATACTCAGGCTTCGTCCTCGGGATTAGCAAATTTTACTTGTAGACATTGAGAGATACAAGAGAAATATTTTTACTTCTTTTTCATTATTTTAAAAAATTATAATTTGTTAAACTAATACATTTATATAAATGGTAATGTTTCATAAAGTAATCATTACAAAAACAAACTTGTTATCACTAGTAGTTCGCTGCGAACGTGGACCTCGCGATTATTTAATTTTCCTTATAATTTCGTGTGCTAGCCACTATTTTACTGATTTTGATAAGCATGTTGTCATAGTGCTATTGTTTAGATGACTTCAAAAGCACTTGTTTTGTTTTACTCACCACGACTTATTTTTAATTAACATACAATGAACACGATGTCCTTACTTTCTTGTACTAATAGTTAACATTCATTTCTATCCAAACAAATAAACTACCAAATGTTAAACCCCTTTTTTATTACTGTTGCAAGAATAGTTGAAATAGTTTTTCCCTTGCAATCCCTAAATGTACGAGTAAAATTTAATCTAATTAATATGACAAAATTAAAACCGGCTAATACAAGATCTGTGAGGCGTTTAGCTCTCGATAGTGCAACGAGTAGCTGAAGAGCTGCGTTGCACTGTCGAGCAATATTTTATAATTTCACTAAGGGACAAATAAATGTAACAGTTTCGTCATATCTGGTCATATCTGAAAGACTATGGTTATTAACGGAATCACAACATTGGACATTTTATAAAAATAATTTTCGTACCAATTTCCACAGGCGTTTTTGAGTGTTTGAAAATGTCAATAGGCCTGCGACTTCAAGGAATAGAAATATAAAATGCCAGGTATCCGGGTGACTGAGCTTCGTTCGGCATGATAATGATGATTAAGGTTCTAAAAACGAGACATATGTGTTTTGCTTCCTAAAATGGTTTTGATGTGTACCCGTCAATGTTTAATTTTTTTAGCCCCGATAGATATTTTCTTCGCTTGAGCTTAATACTTATAAGTTTTTGGTTTTCATATGTATCAATTTTCTGGTTTGTTTTGTCCGGACAACCCCCCAGCTCATTTTTCATTTGGCTTTTGTTTTCGTTTCTCTCGCAGAGTGCTGCACTCCCATACTCCTCTTTCTATGCTTCGGCTTTACCTCTAAATATGGTTTTCGTACGTTTGGATTCTACATCTGTACTTATCTTTCGCCCACCGAACCCCATTTCTTTGTCTTTATTGTGTCTGTTTTGCGGAATTATATGTTTCTTCTTACAGTACTTTTTTCATTAATTTTTATTGTTTCGTATAGGGTTAAAACGGGACCCTATTAATATCGCTCCACTGTCCGTCTGTCTGTTTGTCTGTCTCTCCGTCCGTATCTCACCAGGATGTATCTCATGAACCGTGATAGTTAGACAGCTGAAATTTTCACAGATGATATTTTTCTGTTGCCGCTATAACAGAAATAAATAAAATAAATAAATAAATACAGACAAATCACACAGATTGAGCTAGCCCCAAAGTAAGTTCAAGACTTGTGTTATGGGATACTTACTCAACGATACTATATTTTATAACAAATACATATATAGATACACATCCAAGACCCAGGCCAATCTGAAAAATATCATTTTCTATCTTGACCTGGCCGGGGATCGAACCCGGTCACTCCGAGTCGCAGGCAGGCGTGTTGACCGCTGCGCCACGGAGCTAGTCAAAAGAGAAAATACAAAAAAATAGAATAACATAAATATTTAAGGAGGTTTCTATACAACAAACGTAATGTTTATGCTTGTTTTTGCACTATATTGATAACGGCAACGGTGAAAGGATTGAAACTGTAAAATGTTGTAAACGGGATGTTCATCATTAAATAGCTCGTCATCTTCAAATCAGATCAGTGATTTTTTATAATTATTATTCCTCTACCATAAAGTGAAGTACAATGCGAAATTGCAGTTAAATTGGTTGTAAATAACTGCTTTAATTTTTTGATTGCAGGCTTAAACCCGAACAAACATATACACACTTAAAATTAAAGATAATTAAAAACTTATTAAAATATCCCTGCGCATTTTTGGACCTCTGTCTCCATCTGTTGGAGAAATTTGGAACTAACAAGAAATTTTAATGGAAATTTTCATGGTCTGGTATTTTTCTGTTCTAAAGGAACAAAATATTGTAAATTAAAAATAAGAAAGTCATTTGGAATTTAACTTGGAACAGACAGCGAAAGAAATATTTGCAATCATTGAAAAATCAAATTTTCTTGCGCGGCTCGAAGTCTAATCTTTTCGATCGGGTAACTACCGTACTGCGACTGAGCCAACCATTCGATAAGTATAGAGGAGAAAGTACCGTTCTAGTTTATAATTGTTCATGTTTTGTTAGTAAATTTGAATTTAATACACAGAGCATGGATAAAGCAAGCGTCAACGAAATACCGCCACCTAGCGGCGGCTGTTTATTTCAGCGCCATCTTGTAACATATTCAGCCTAAACGTCATTTTCAATTTTCATTTCTCGAAATTCTTTAACATTTATTTAAATATCTCGTAAACGGCTGAACCGATTTTGATGCCCAACGAACTTGAAAATTGTATTTATAAGACCTACATACATTGTAAATTTCATCTTAATTGAAGCATTGGTTCTAAAGTTATCGTGGAACAAACATACATACATACATACAAAAAATGTCTTTTCGCCCCAACTTGAATTGAAGACCTCGCTCGCTTCGCTCGCTCGGTCAATTACAAAAACAAACTGATTAATCATTCCAGAAAGTTGAATCAACGAGCATTGTTTACAATAGCTCTTGCAAAAGAATCATCATTATCAACATTATCAACATTACTTATGGTTCTATTATAGAACCGATAGAATGTATTTGAAGATCCGCTCCATCCACCGGTCTTCCTTATTAATTCTAAGCTTACACCTAAGCTGTGGGCCGCAGACGTAGCTGCGTGCCTTGTACTGTGAGCCGTAAATATATTAATATCTATCCCACTGTCACTTAAGGTTTCCTTAATCCACCTACTTAAGGTCTGTGGGCCAACTGCCCTAAAAGGTCTTTTAAGGCTAACAAAAAGAGAAACAATATCTACTCGAAATGAGGCTGTCATTTCTAAATAGGCTAACAACGTTTTTCCTGGGCATATTTCAGGTCGTTCCTCAAACAATGGTAAGACAAGAATTGGTTGCAAAGAACCTTTACGTGTTGTTTTAATAAAGTCAGCTATTTTGACCATTATTTTTGATGGAAATGTTTCAATATTTTTAACATTAATTTTAGACAGTGTTTGAACTCTGTGCGCAGTTAATAATGCCAATAGGGTAACTAGTTTCTTAGAAATATTGTTGAGACTGAGTGTCTCGTTGGGATATAGTTGACTTAAGTGGTTTAAAACAATTGAAGTATCCCAGGTCGTGGAATATCTTGGTAAAGAAGGTCTTAACCGAAATATACCCTTGAAAAATCTTAATAGCCTGTCATCTTTCCCTATATTATTGCCCATTAAAAGGGCTAATGCAGATCTACAGGAATTAAGGGATCCGTACTGAGATCCCTCTTCATAAAGTTTATTTAAAAAAAACATTATTTGTGGAATAGCATTGAACAAATCATAGCGATTTTGATTACAAAAATAGAACCAACGTTTCAGGTATACATCGTACTGTTTAAGTGAACTGTCAGACAATGAGGCGATCATCACATCAATTGCTGACGGGGGTACACTTCTCCTTAGCCACGCTGTCCGCACAAGATCCCTGCAACCAGGGTAATCTTGTTGTGGATGTTGCCGTTGCATGGTTGCGTAGGCCACAACGGTACAACCATAATACCAGTTGCTTTATCCGATATGATTTTTCTTAATGTTTTTAAAATAACGGAAAAAGGGGGAAAGGCATAGAAAGAATAATCGCACCAAGAAATTGTGAAAGCATTAACAGTGATTGCACCTGGATCATTGTGCCAAGAAATATACTTGGGACACTTGTTATTTAACCGACTAGCAAACAAGTCGATCTGTGGTGTGCCAAATTTGTTCTCAATTTCTTGGTAAGCCCAATTAGCCAACTCCCATTCTATGTCTGGATGCACTCGCCGGGACTCAGCGTCTGCATCTTTATTATCTGATGATGATATGTAAGAGGCCATAACATACAAGTTGCGGAGCTCGCACCATTGCCATATTTGTTTTGTAATATCTGTAAGATGGGGATATTGAATGCCACCCATGCGGTTTATATAGGATACCGCCGTAGCATTGTCAATGCGAAGCAGAACTTGACAGTTCCTTAAATGTCTTGCAAATATTTTTAAGCCAAAAAAGGCTGCCAATAGTTCTAGGTAGTTTATATGCATTACTCTTTCACGTTCACTCCACAACCCACTAGCCTTCTGTTGCCCACACACGGCGCCCCACCCCGTATTTGAGGCATCTGAGAAAATTTCCAGATCATGTTTGTCCTCTCTAATTCTGTTGTATGGTGAGCATATTGCTTTATGCCACCATCTCAAGTCAGTCTGTAGTGAAGTAGGTAGATACATATATTTGTCATAATTGTTATCAGATTTCAAATTTAAGTATTTAATTCTTTCGAAAAGTTTAGTATACAACCAACTGTATTCCACAGCTGGGCAGACTGACACCAAAAGCCCAACAAAGCGAGCAAAATCTCGTATTTTACACCTATTCAAATTCATAAACTTTTCAATCTGTAGTTTAACACGATTAATTTTTTCCGTAGGCAAGGTGATCTGAAATTTTTCGGAATCTAAAACAAAACCTAAGAATGTACAGGTCTTGCTGGGTATAAAGCTACTCTTTTCTTCGTTTATAATAAAACCAAGAGAAGTTAGCAGCTTCTCAGTTTGTATGGTGTTATATAAACATGTCTCGTAGGATTGCCCCATTAGCCAATAATCGTCCAAATAGTTTGCCGATGTGAAGCCAGCAGAGCGTAGCAGACGGTTTACAGGTTTCATTATCTTAGTGAAAATATAGGGCGCGGTGCTTAATCCAAATGGTAAAACCTTAAATTCGTACATTTGATGCTCAAACACAAATCTTATATATTTTCTTGAATTAGGATGGATTCTTATCAAATAATAGGCATCTTTTAGATCAATTTTTGTCATAAAACAATGTTTAGATATTAGTTTTATTACTGTACGAAGATCCTCTATTTTGAAATGATTTGTTTCTATAAATCTGTTTAAATTTTCCAAGTTTAAAATAAATCTCATTTTACCATTTGGTTTAGGTACCATGAAAATACTAGATAAAAATTGCCCTTCTGTAGGTTTACATTTTGAAATAGCTCCAATACAAATTAAGTTATTGATAGCCTCTTGAAAGGATTGTAATTCTTTCTGAGAGTAATTCTTCTCCAAAGGAGGAGAAGATTGGTGTACTGGATGGGCAAATGGTATTTCATAGCCCTTGATGCATGAAAGTACCTCCGGGTAATTAGTAATTCTTGACCATTGGTCATGAAATAAGTGTAATCTGCCAGTGTAGGTTACCTCGTCTACCGGCGGCTGCGCGTCCGCTGCTGCTGCGAGTGCCTCGATGAGCTCGATGGCCGACTCCTGCTCGGAGGAGGTTCCTTCGTCTTCGGAGGATTCTGCTGTTTGCGCGCGGGATAAGGGCCCTTCCAGTTTAAATTACGGGACGTGCTAGGTGCTGCTGCTGGCTTCTTATTAGCTGTTTGCGGTTTTGGCGCCGGAGTCTTTAACTCTGCGCCAGATTTATTGATAGCTTTGGCTGTTTTTATTGTTTCAGATAAATTTTCACCAAACAAAAGTGTACCGGGCTTAGTATTCAATAGCTGTTCCTTCATCTCCTTCTTTAGGGACGACAAGATAAAATTCTTTCGTAGTACAGTATCACTATACTGTAAGTCACATAAAATACGTTGTGAGTCCATTAATAAATTTATCAAGGATTTATCTGAATTATTATTCGAGATTAGCCCGTTAATTATTTGGCTTATACAAGAAATGGCAGTGGCCAATTGTTTTTTAACGCTCCTCTATGTTCTTATCACGTTTGGCGGTTATATCCGAAACGGCTACCTTAATTTCCGCATTGAGCGCCGGAGCATTGATTAAAGTGCAGTTACTCGGTAATAAGTATTTTAAGGTCAACTCCTTACGAAGTTCCTTACTTAACCCATGTGCTGCAATATGTTGTAGCCGAACTGCCAGGTCCTTGTGGATCACAGGGCCGTAGTTATTGGAAATAGTAGGATCGTCACCTAATATTTCCAATATTGCACTATCCAATGCAATAGAGGCACTAGGCTCCGCCGTAGTGGCATCCGCTAAGCTAGCAGGCAGTTCAGGAGCAGGCTCCGTTTGGTTGTCCGGTTCAAAGACAGGCGGGTCGGTCTCACGATTCACAGTTGTATCGTCATTGCCCAGAAAGTCAGTAATACATTCAGCAACCTCACATGACACTTCGTTAGACGTGTGTTCTCGTTCTGAAATCGACCGTTTTTATTTCTTTAGTTAAGAAACAGACCAAAGTACTGTTCGCAAAACTAGGTATTGGATAGTACAGCTCCAAAGAGAAGTACGCAATCCCGAATCGGTGTTAAAGACGTTAAACGGTATTTGTATATATATATATATATACAAATATATATATATATATATATATATATATATATATATATATATATATATATATATATCTGCTGCTTAGTTAAGAAACAGTCCAGAGATCTGTTTGCAAAACTAATTTAGTAGGTAGTCCATTTCCGTTGAAATGGATGCATCCCCAGCAGTGGACACCATTAAAGCACGATCTTAAAATACCACATCTTATAGTAAGGCACTGTAAAAGGAAAAATAATGGAGGTTCACTAACCTGGAGACTTCGATTTTGAAGTTGTTCTGCGACTACGGCTGCGACATCGACGACGCACCTTCTTTTCTAACTTTTTAAATTTCTTAAGTAATTTCTCGTAATCGTCTTCTTGTTTACGTTTCGGCATTTTTATAGTACCGAATAAACTAACGAATGTAATATTAAAGAGACACGTGCGTGGCGAGCACAAAAAAGCGAATGACACGAGCAACTAGAGAGACCTAACTTAAAAGGATGATAAAAAAAAAAGATACCCTCAAATAAGTGCGTGAATGGCGATCCAGTAGGCGGTACTACAAGTATAATTTGCTAATCCCGAGGACGAAGCCTGAGTATAATTAAATATTCTGAGAATATTTCAAGCGTCTACCAGTTGCCGTTATCAATATCGAGCAAAAACAAGCAAAAAAATCACGTTGTTGTATGGAAGTTTAAATATTTATTTTATTAGGTTTTTTAGTATTTGTTGTTATAGCGACAACAGAAATACATCATGTCCTGTGAAAATTTCAACTGTCTAACTATCACGGTTCATGATATACAGCCTGGTGGCTGACGAACAGCGGAGCGATAATAATAGGGTCCCGTTTTTACCCTTTGGGTACGGAACCCTAAAAAAATGCATCAAAATCCGTTGCTGAATTTGATAGATCTAAGCATACATAGGGAAAGATAGACAGCGGGAAGCCACTTTGTTTTATACTATGTAGTGATAGTAAAGTGGAGTTAGGCAGGACACCTGGCAAGGCGAGGTGATGATAGGTGGAGTAGGATGCTGACAGAATGGTGGCTCGTTAATGGCAAGCAAAAACTAGGTTGTCCGAGAGCGAGGACGTTCGGCAATCTATACTTCGATACTATAATAATATTATAAAGAGGAAAGATTTGATTGTTTGTTTGTTTGCATCGAATAGGCTCTGAAACTACTGGACCGATTTGCAAAATTCTTTCTCCAACAAAGAACAAAGGCTATTTAAATACCTATATCTTCCCGTGCGAAGCCGCGACGGGCCGCTAGTATTAGATAAAACGCGAAACTGGTTTCATAATGCATAAGACCGAGATGGACACCATGCATTGAGAACCTAAACCCAGCAATGGGATATAGAAGGTAGTCGATGATGATGATCACTTTAGGAGCGAGGGCGGGTCAGATAGAGGAATTTATTACTTTCGTAGGATCAGCTATGTGGCGTTTGAACTTTGAAGGTGGTAGGTAGTTTGTCATTGTTATAGTTTATTCGCACGACCCATACAAGTCACCGGCTATTATATCGTGAATCATAAAGGGCAAACGGAGTAATTCCAGACAAGTTATAATTGGATGCCAAGCCTAAGATATGGTTAACTCTCAAACAAAGTCGCACTAGGTAAGATTTGTGTTGCTTTTTTTATTATTTACTATGTCTTGCTTACAAAATATTATAATTTTGCCATTACGACTCGTTTTGTATGATTTATTAGATTATACCGTAATTTTTTTTACCAAAGTAGGTATTTTGGTCGGTAGGTTATATACTATGTCTAAACTTTTAACTATAGCCTTTAAAGACAGCAACACTACTTATTAAATATACCAACACTATAACTAATATTTAGAGCAACTGAAGATAAGCATAGAATTAATAAACATATAAAAATATTGAGTGTAGCACCAGCCTACTTATTTAAAAGTGCGTTGATGTCTTTTGTTCGCTCTCTCGGTTGCTCAGTGGCAGCCCTATTTATCTTTTCTTTTAATAGGTTCACGGACGATCTATCAACACATGTGAGATTACGGCCACCAATCCCGTATATGTGACTTAGAACCACGTAGGTTGTAGTAGGTACTACGCACATTAACTAGGTTAAGCCTACTATGATCGGTTCGTTGCCGTGTATTAGAAATTGTAATAAGCCTATTATTATTATACCTATTTCTGATCCGTTTCGATTTTTCTAGTTACCGTAACGCAGCTGGTACCTAAAAGCACTCAATCAAGATTAAGAAACAAGAATCAAATCGTTTATTTAATAGAGGTAATTTAAAATTATCATATTTGATTTTAAAACAGAATTGTTGACGTCAATACAAACTGCTTAACGGCTTAATGTTCCTAGGCTGCCACTGTACAAATTTACATCTCATCATCATTTATCATCATCATTCTTGCCGTTAGAGGTACACTGTTGGACAGAGGCCTCTGCCAAGGATTTTTCGTTCCATGGGAGGATATTGCTATACTCACCACGCTTGGCAGTCGGGTTGGCGACCGCAGTTTCTTTGACTTCATGTGCTTCAGACGCTGCTTCCTATCGGAAGATTTTTTAAACTAGGGAGGATAGGACTTTGTTGGATTTGGGCAGGGAATAAAGGTATTGGGTTACTGCTCGCTCGGATGTATGGGGAAAAAGCAAGTAGCAGCTCAGGAGCAGGGACCGCAACCACTTACCTTTTTTACGGTTTTCGTTGGGTTATTTGATTGACTGATTTTCCCGAACCCTAAGGATTCGGTAACCATATCGTTTGCTTACCCTAACGAAAGACTTACTAATACGATATAATTAATTCGACTAAGCACTTACTAATATCTCAAAACCCATGATTAGTAACACCATCAGTAACACTAATCTGACGGTAAGTGGTATATTTGAGGCTTTAAGGTAACTGCTAAGTTCAAGTGGTAGTAGTTAACTAGTTCGAAGGACTTACCACGTTAGGGTAACGCAATAATAAGCTTACCCTAACAAAAGGGTAAGCTTATGATGAAGTTACTCGATCTATAGAGTTAATTAAATAAAGGGGTTTTCCGGTCACTGCTCAGAAGGCCGGGCGCGCGTGACAGTTAAGGATGATACCCATGATCATACATATCATCTATATGGTTTAAATGGCGTAGGTGGTGAAAATAAGCACGGCCACTGATCTCTCGAGCTCATATCTATAATGAAGAATAAAGTGCGTTTGTAATAATGTGGAAAGCCATGTGACGAATGTCAGCTTTCACGTTTAACGTCCAGTCAGCATTATAAACATAAAATCGAGAAAATGGCTATGTGTACTGTTTTATCGATTTTACCGCGTAACGTGTTTAATGATCTTGGTAGATGCATATAAGATTATATTAATCACTTGCTCATCACCAAATGAAAGGTTCTACCATTGACTAAGAAGGGAATGCAACCACGACAGTGCTTTTCGTAAATGACTAACATAATCTGATAAAAAACTAATTCAGTCAAACCACGGAAACGATTTTCATTGGTATTGAAATATTTTTTCAAAACGGGGTATAATAATTATAACAAGTATTAAAAAATGAAACGAACTGAAATCCTCCTCCTTTATGTCGGTTGATAATAAGAAAATCTACCTTTACATTTAAGAGGTTTAGATCAGCGAAACTGCGCCATCTATTATTTTATTCTCTTACTCCTAAAGCCTATCAAATAAAAAAATCTTATTCTGTACTTCGGTAGTAACATACTTGAAGTACCTACTTTTGGTTATTAATAAATAAATAAAAAATAAATATATAGGGACAAATCACACAGATTGAGCTAGCCCCAAAGTAAGTTCGAGACTTGTGTTTTGGGATATTATATTTTATAACAAAAACATCCAAAACCCAGGCCACACCTGACTGGGGAACCCGGGCACTCTCGTGTCGCAGGCTGCCGTGTTAACCACTGCGCCACGGAGCTCGCCCGAATTGTATGAATTGTATGAGAACTACTAATTACCGTCAAAAGAGGCTACTTTTGGCAGCCCCTTAAGCATATACTCTGCTCCTGTTGTTAGCGGCATTGAAGGAGAAAAATAAAAACTATTTTCTGCAGAATTACATAATTTTGTTTCATCGTTTCATATTTGGAAAAACACTAACAGTATTAAAAAAATATTTGTACTACTAAAATAAAATAACTAACGTAAAAACTATATCTTTCAATAACTATTATTATTAAGTATACCTATATTTTTTAAGAGGGTCGTGCTCTTTTACTGGAGCCTTAAAAGGACCTGATGATGATGATGATGATGATATATTTTTAAAGTACCTAGTCTTCATTATTATTAGTATTATTATTTAGTAACTATTATTAAATAAATGTCGACTCAAATGATGCCAAGTAGTCATCTATCCAGGCTGTCACACCGGAGATCCTGGTTTTGATCCCGGTCAGAAGATAGATAATGATATTTTTGGGACTTGTCATGGTTGATTACCTATACTTACATGTAGGTATTTGTTGTAAAATTAATTAGTATTACAATAACACAAGTCTTGAACGTAGGGCTAGCTCAATTTGTGTGCTTTGTCCGTAAGTACATATTTAAAAACCTACAATACTTAGTTTTCCTCGCGATACTAAAATGAAGATGATCGATGAAAATTCAGTTCAGCTGTTAGAAGATGCGAGTCAGGCTGAGGATACATACCTACATAAGTGACTGAAGTATGTATATAGCTTTTTTAAAATCAACAACAATAGCAACAGAATCGTGGTTCGTATCGTCATTCCGTTTTTACATTTGTGATTAGAACACTCTTAATAGCACTAAGGTGAAACCACCACTAAAACCAACGTTCTCACGACACACTTATCACGGACTTATCACAGATTGACACAATCAGATTTACGATCATATCTGTCTCATAGTATTGTTGAATTTATTAGTGAGTAGTTAGTTTAAGATAGAGCCATTATTAAGAATAAGTAGTAGCTTCCAACTCGTTGATATTTTCATTGTTCATTACAATACTTACTAGTAGTCTCAAAACCAAGGATGACGAAGGACGTGCGAAGTGGAGCAGAAAAAGCCGGAATGTGGACCCCAGGCTTCGAATCATTCCACGTAAGTATTTTCCCAGTTGCATGGGAGAACGATTTTCCTATGCAAATGGGAAAGCTTGCCATTATCACAACTCAAGGTTCGAGAATATAGGGTATGTTAATGATGGCAACGGCCCTTCTGATGATGTTATTTAGAGAGCCATGGCATGCGATTCTGTTTGCGCTGAGGTGACAGTATAGACCGTGGAGCCTAAACGGATCAACATCATTGCCACACGGGCAGTAGTGGGGCGCACACATCGGTAGCTTCCAGACGGAGTTCGATAGTTGTGCGGAGGATGTTGTTGTCCAGCAGTGTTCCGATGGTATTAGAGGGGATGGCGTGGACCTATTAGCTGGACTTCTTCGAAGAAAAAAATTGAAGTTAATTTTTGAACAAAGTATCAGAATTTTATTTCCATTTCTGAGCACTCCTGCTGCCACTACCATTACAGAGTAGCAGAGATCAGCTATGGATTTCAAAGCGGAAACAGAAGCTCAAAGAAAATATCAATATATATATAATTTCATTACAATCGAAATTTGCGACACCTGTACCCAAATATAAAGACTGTTAAAGATTCTAGCAACCCTTGTCTTGCCAGGAGGTTCAGAAGCAGCCTGTATAGGTACATTCTAGTTAGAGTATTATATAGGTACCTATGTAGAGTAGTGGGATCCTTGAGTTGTTGCGCAAGCAGGATGCGGATCTCACCTGTCAATTGCATATACCTACAAACTGCGATGATCGTGCCTACAATTCAAAGTGATATGTTACCGGGCGTAAATTTATCCTTGACATTCCCATGAAAGGCGTCTCAGCTCGTCAATATGAACAACTTTTCCTATTTATTTATTTATTTATTTAAAAACTTTATTGAGCCAAAAAAAGCTACAGTAGGTAGACTTAATGCTAAAAGCATTCTCTCCCAGTCAACCTTTGGGAAAAAATATGAAACAAACAAAATAAATAGGTGTCACTAATCAGAAAGATATAAGTAAAAGGAAAGATGAGCAAAGTTTTACATAATTAATATACACAAATATATACATAAATACATACTTGCCTAAAACTATACATATGCATAAATATATATAGACATAAACATAACTATATAATACTAATACATATACATACATACTCCTATGTGACCAATGTAGAAACTCGACATTTCGTATAGTCAGGAGCAGATTAAACTGACCCCTCTAACAAATTTTCAATCGTGGGGAGTCACGTATTATCTGCCTCCGACTGTATATATTACCCGGCCCGCTGATTACTTATGTATGGGAATGTCAAAAAAACTCTAGCATTGGTCCCAAAGGAAAAGTTGTTCATATTTACGGGCTAAGTCGCCACTTCAAGGGAATGTCGAGGGTAAATTTAAACCCGGTATAAGTACATATAATATCTTTTTTTACCAACTGGACCCGATGGGCGAGCCTTAAATACGTAGTGTTATAGTAATACTTAGTGATACACTAGCAGCCCGCCCCGACTTCGCACGGGATTTTTTTGGTATTTTATTCACACCTTGTGGGTTTTCACCACATTAACCAAGTTTTCATACGGATCCCTTACTAGAAAAGCAGAGCCTATTTAAAACAACAATCAAATCTTTCGTCTTTATAACATTAATGTAGAAGTGTAGATATATATAGGTAGATTAATAGGTATGTAGAGTCGTGGATCATTGTGTTGCCGCGCAGGCAGGATGCGGATCTCGCCAGTCACTTCTGCAAGGTTCGTTACACGACACACGATCCAGCCTTTCTAAAATAATTGATTCCGGCGCTCGATCTAAATATTTTCATATTTTATGCTCGTAAATTACTCAAATTAAGTCTCCATTGACTTAATTTAAGTAATTTACGTAAAGAAAGCGTAAAATATTTGCTAAGTACTTACTTTCTTTGAAATATATACCGTACTTACTCTTATGTCAATAAATGCTGCATGATGCGTTTGGACTTTGTTAGCGTTAGTCCATAGGGAACAGTTACCATTTTAAATAATGATAAAAATATATTTTAGGTTCACGCCACTAGCCCCTTCATTTCACGTAACACAGTAAAGATTGAACGTTTTTTTTTTTAATTTGTAACCACGCCCAAATATGATTTATTTGCGTTACACACGTTTGAGTTACGTAAATCTTATATGTGCCAAATTTCATCTTAATCGGTCCAGTATATTTAAAGTGAATCGGCTGTGTGTGATAGATGAACATACCGAAACAGGAATGATCCTACAAGAGTTCCGTGGTGTCACTATGTCGTACGAAACCCGAAAAACATGCTGGCGGCCTTTGGACTTGAGTCTAGTAGGACAAAAATTGAGGTAAAATCTACCTAAAATGGAATATCTGTAGGCTATTGTAATGCTGCTCGAGCTTAATTAAGTACCTAATTGAGGAGTTAGGTAGCCTAAGGAGTTAATTAGGTATCTAATTAAGTAGTGTTTGGTGTTTCAGACATTATGCTCATAACTATGTAGGTAGGTACATTTTTGTTTAATTCTATGATAAGTAAATGCTACGTTTTTAGCAAAAAAAAATTTTTTTTAAACAGATATATTTAGAATATTTCCTTATTTATTTTGATTATAGGGGGAAAGCCTGCGGTACCTAGAAAAGGCAAATAAGGAAAACCACCGTACTAAATTCCATACAAAAGGAGTGAAAATGGATTGGTAATCCACTCTACCGACAAGAGCGAAGAAAATAGCCTAGCGCTCACATGGTTATTTTTCACACCTAATCAAAAACGAAATATGTAAAAACATCACTTAATTAACAGAAGACATCAAAATGCAACTGCGAAACCGATTGGATGAGAGACTTATATATGCCAGTCATAAATGTTATCATAATCGAGTTCCTGAGGAGCTAATTTATGCTTCTATCGTGGTTCTTTATTGTCACTTTGATTTGGTATCGAATCAAACATTAGCTTCTCAATTTGACGTAATACTCATTTGCCTTGGTCAGTTCTATGGCCTGTATTTTGCTTCTCGGGAATATGTTTTTTTAATAAAAGTAAGATTACTTCCAAATCTTAATTTTTGTCTGACGTTCTTACAGATTATCTGCAATTCTTTACCATTTATCATAATCACAGCTGACTAGTGAGCCATTCATTTAAAATTCAGATTTGATAGGTATTGCGTAACTTACGCGAACCGTAGAAAATAATATGTAGACAAGTAGACCAGAGATTATTTTATTTTTGCGGTCACACCGTCTACAGATTCGTTATGGCATGATTTAGCATTGGACACACACGAAGACTGCGGCTTACTCCATCTACTAACGCAGCATTCTGTACTCGAAAGAAAAATTGTTAAGTTTTTATACAATTAATATACCCTTTTTAGGGCTCCGTACTCAAAGGGTCCCAAAAATACACCTAACCCTCAGGAATCAGAGCCTTAGTAAAAGGAGCCCTATGTTCCATGTCCGTCCTTCCGCCACAGGGCTGTCTATCTATACTGTCTGTCAGTATTTTAATTGTCTGTATCTATTGAACCTTAATAGGTAGAGACTTGAATTTTTCCACTGATTGTGTATTCATCATCATCATCATCAGGTCCTTTTTAGTCTCCACTACAGGAGCACGACCCTCTCTGTACTACTAGGGCCAGAGCAGCCAGAGGACTTGGCCTACACTCTCCACGCTGGCCAGACGGGTTGGAGAGGTCTCTTAGATGTTTATGAGCTTTGTTTAGCTAGTATTTCCTAAGTCGCCTTTTACGACATCCACGGGAAGACTTGGATTGGTCCTATTCTACTCTGCCGGATACCACACGGCTATCATATATATATATTGTGTATTATATATCATCTTTTACCACAATGATGACTATAACAACAAATAATAAAAATAATAATTACAGGGTCCCGTACAAGAAACGTGTTCTTTTCTTGTAGGGGACCCTGTAATTATTAGGAATTTTTATCGTTTCTCAATTCTGTTAAAGTTGCTGCTAATTATAACTTAGACGTCAAGCCACAGATAAATAAGAACAATTGTGTTTTAACCTTTTGGGCGCCATTGACCACTTTAGTTGCAAAACGGTCGCGTGACACTTAGGTATATTGATTTTCTGGCGTGACTGAGACGCCATTTACAACTAAAGTTATTACAATTTGTACTAGCCTGGCGTCGGGCGTGAAGTAACGTAAACGAGCGCTGGGGTGCAAAAGGTTAAGCGTAGATATTATTTAGTTTATACATCAGAGTCCCCATACAAGAAAGGTTGATTCTGTAGTTTAATATTGTACGGTGGTTAGGAACCCTTACTGTGCACTAATGCGACTCACACTTGGCGTATTTATCTATACATCGCCTACATACAAAGTAGCACGTGGTAAGGTAATCGGCACATTTGGTGGTCGTCGACAAAATCGAGAAATTGGCCGATCGATGATAAGGAAAATAAACCAGACTAGGTAGGTATTAGGTATACCTTCAAAATCCAAAACCATCAAAATCATCATCAAAATTTAAGAGCTACGCTCTTTTCGGTGGAGCTCCCTCCATCTTACTCTATTTTGTGCCAGTCTTTTCACATCCTGGTAAGTACGAAACCCTTGCCATTTTTTCCTAACAAAGCAACTGTAGGCTTTCTTTAGACTGTAAAAGGCAGTTTACTTTAAAAGATAAAGAAGTAGGTAGATACTAGCACGTAGCAGGAAGCTAGGTTTGCATCTAATCAGATCTCTGTTGTCAATAAGTGAATGCCTTTATTAATTACCTATACATTTGTTACTTAAGAGACCTCGCTTCTATGTAGATCAGAGTGATTAATGTCTGAATGGTCATGTACAATTAAAAGTATTGCGCAACGCCAACGAAAGTGAGAAAGATGCAGATTCAACATTAAGAACACGTATTAAGTGTCGACAGGTGACTAAGTATGTACCTATTTAGAATCGATTTGAATTAACGACTATTGATTATCTTTTTGACAGACTCATAAATGTAATCTTTACGTCACATACCTAGGTTTACTAGGTATTATATAATAAATAAATAGGATAGGAGCAATGTAGATAAATTAAGTGTCAGAGAAATATCTTTTTCCATCTGGGCCCAGGCAGAGATTGAAACTAAAAAGAAACGGCCACGTGCGAGTCGTACTCGCGCACGAAGTGTTCCGTAATATTATTTTTAATAAGTTTAAAATTATTTTTATTATGTGATGTAAGTTATAACTAAAAATATATGCTTTTCGCAATTTTTCCATTATCTGTGCTATAAGACGTTGCTTCGTACCAAATTTCAAGATTCTGAGTTTACGGGGAGTACCCCTAGGTTTTGATTCCCTTGCGAATGTCGAAAATTTGCGCCATAAACGGATGTTCTTTAGATTGTGTTGGCTTAGAAGTTTGATTTTGTCACAGCTCCAGGGGACAGTAGACCTGAATATTTAATATGAATTTCAGCTTGATAACTCTACGCGTTCCTGAAAAAAAAAAGTCTTGACAGACAGACAGACGGACAACAAAGTGATTTTATAAGGGTTCCGTTTTTCCTTTTAAGGTACGGATCCCTAAAAATGTGGTCAAATGCAATAACGTCACTAATGCACTACAAATACAACTTTGAATAAAATGTTCTTGTAGATATAAATATTATGAAGATTTGTCAGTAGGTAAACCATCCCCTTGTTTATCAACACGGCATAGGTACTTGTGGCTCTAATAGTAGGTAATGACATAGTTTTACGTTAACTCATTATCACAAATCAAAATTTTGCGGATGGGAACTTAGCAATAAACCAGATAATTATACTATAACTAGCTAATAGCAACATTGGATTAGGCCTCCCGCTATTCTTAGAAACGTTAACTGTTTCATCAATCTCGAGCCGACCATAATTCGATTTAGATAATAGTTGTCTCACGATCGAGTTATTGAAATACGCCGATGTAGGAGTTCGTGATGCGTTAACAATTTACTGTTACCTACATCCAAGGTGCATTAAGTTTTCATGGACCAAGGTCGATTTTAAAATAATTAACTACCTAACTTTTTTGCTTTCATTATTTCATAAGCGAACAACACTCACGGATATGTTACAAATAAACGTAGCAAAATAAGTAGAGTGTTATTATCACGAAATTTCAGTTCAGTTGCTTCCATTTGCTACGAATCTTAAAGTTATATGGAGTCATTAGCTTTCACATACGTAGGAGGACTCATTTTCTGAAGAAAAATAATACATTTTTTTTGTTACAGTTATACCAGCATTAGTGACATCGATAACCATTTCGCCAAATGGCAATAGTCCAGAGATTAAAATGATAGGAGGCATGATGGTGGATGTCCAGAAAGGATTCACTCCAATGGCGTCGAATAAGAAAGAAACTGTCATAGACATAAAAAACTACCAAGAAAGCAGAAGAATAGTCAATAACGCCACGAAATTATCAATTAACGAACGTTACAGAAGATTAATTCCGTACATGACATTTTACTACGCAAATGATTTAGCAACTCCGACAACGGAAGCTTACAGTGCCAAGAACGTCGAAGTGGAAAAAGCGGAAATCATTGAAGCAACAACAGTCGGTCAACCAAACGACCGGCAACCCAAGAAAATATATTATCCCTCGCATAGAAACATTCCGCGGTATCAAGGCAACAGATTGACTCAATATAATATAGCGTCGGCGAATCCAACTAAACTTTTATACAAAGAAGTGGTCCCTGTATATCAAAGCCCAGTAAAGGTAACATCTAATTATAATCCACTTTTATCAGATGGTAGGTTTGTGGCAGATAACGATTATGAATATGATAAATTACCACAGAAAACTATTATCAAAGCTCCAAGTACTCCTTTTGTAGCTCCTACACGAAACCCATACGTTAACCTGTACAATAATGAAGACTCAGCCAATATACGATATTATTTATCAGAAAAAGAACAGATTCCAAAGTTTAAATTGGTGCCGTACGCACAATCTCCGCCCGTTGCAGTTGTACCTCAAAATGATCAATATTATGAACAAAAGAAGCCTGTGCGTGTATTAATACCCAAAGACCAGGTGTACATAAAGCCAAGGCCAATTCGACCACAACTTTATTATGACGATGCGAATATTCAGCAGCTCACACCTAGGAAACCACCAGCAACCGTCTCAGAAAATTACTTTGAAAAGAGAAGACCGCGTCCTGTGATAATTCAACCAGTAGTCGAGAGTGGGTTCAAACCCATTGCAAATCCATCGGTAATCACAACTGAAGCACCAATTTACAGTACGCCTTTGCCAGAAAAATCCTATATTTATTACGATAGCCCAAAACAGCACCCAGTACCGGCTCCACAGGCATATGAGACGCCTTCTGTTGCACCTAAACTTGTATTCAAGCCAAACTACTATCAATATGTAATAGAACAACCGACTGTGAAACCAGAATCAGAACAAGTTACATATCAACCACAGGTAGAACAGCCAACGTATAACACTGCTCAGCATTCTACCGCTAATACTATCACATTGAGCGAATTAATAAATTCGTTACAGTTAAATAAATCAATACCTAATCCGATTACGAAAGAAAATGTGGGGTCATCGATAAGAACATTACTACAAGTGTTAAATGGTCTGAAAGCAGCTCAGCATCACAATGATGTGGAATCGCCAGTCTTGAGTACCCCCGCACCGTTCGTTACTCAAGAAGTGCTTGTTGAGGTCACGCCAAAACCGGTAATAGAAGACACTCCGGCGCCAAACGATGACGAGGTTGAATTACACGAAGAACCATATCTTGCTACTGTTAAAACTCCATCTCAACATCTTGATGGTAAGTCAATACCTATATCAATTATAAATCTTTATAGCAGATTTAAAGATTTATCAAGAAAATAGGCCTTTTTCACAACAACCAAGGAGGATTCTCTAGGTAAAATAGTTTAATTCATTTTTCAGAAATTCCAAATAGAGGTACGACTAGCCAACGATTCCCTCTTCCAATAGTGTCCGATGACGATGGCGGTACTCCCGGCAGACCTGGCATTGACTACCCCATCCTCACTACAATCCCTACCACGAGCTTCAACTGCAAGACTCAGCGATACAAAGGATTCTTTGCTGATCCGGAGACGAGATGTCAGGTAATGGAAATAAAATTCAGGTAATCATTGCCATTCCAAATAAGATGTGATTTCAGACCAGGAGGTCCTAAAGGGACAATGACGATATTTTGTTCTGCCAGAACATCTTAAGTCTCTAACAATTAATTTTACTCCAAATTATTCTTTAAACAATATATTTTTATAACCTTATCCTTCAGTTATTAATTTGGTTTCATTGCCAATACCAGGCGGTCCCGTTGCCTTTCCGATATAGGTAGTTACTTATCTGCCTACATATTTAAAAAAAACACTCCAGTGCATTCTATATACTCTTTAAGACCCCGATATCATATATTGCATGTTACATGCAATATACCTATGATATCTGACTCTGCATCTGATAATGCATTATGATTATAATTGATATTTTTTTATCAGGTGTGGCACTACTGTGATCTCAACGGGGGCCAAGCTTCTTTCCTGTGCCCTAATGGCACAATTTTCTCCCAAGCTGCGCTGACTTGCGACTGGTGGTTCAACGTCCGATGCTCGTCCACAGCCCAGCTATATGTGCTAAACGAGAGTCTTTACAAGTATATCCTACCACATTCTCCGAAATTCCCGGAAGATTACAGTGGACCATTAGTGGACAAGTAAGTAGCCTATCTACGTAATACCCTGTGATGCGAGTTTTTTTTTTATTTTGTGTAAAAGCTGCCTAGGGCAAGTATGTATAAATCAACTGTTGGTTGTACACCAACAGTTGATTGATACATACTTAGATTAAAAATATGTTCTTATTTGGTCTAGTGGTCACTACCATCGCACCATGAGATGCGATATTAAGTAACTAAAGCGCTGATTATAGGTATTATATATGAAAGTAGGTAATCGAGAATCAAACAACCTAGAAAAACACCTACAAGATCTTTATATAATAAAACATCTAGAAAATGGAATCGATTGATTATTGAAACTAAAACGCAAGGTCACTTTGAGTCTATTTTGGAGTATTATGTTTGTCGTATGATTCACAAAGGACGTGATGGGTAATTTATGGACAGAATATAGATTATGGTAACGAGCCAGTCGAACCAGTTCTCAAAAGACACATACCTGAAATAAATGCTTAAATTTATGTAGATCCGTTTTCGCGCGCATCAGACTTATTGAAAGTTTGATAAAAATAAAGATTTTATTTATTTTTATTGATTAAACTAGGGATTACCTAATTATTTTCTTTGTTTTTAACCGTTACTGATTGAGACATTTATGAGAAAGATGTGACCGAAATAAATGCATGTAGATCCGTTTTCGCGCGCATAAGACTAATACTAAATTATTTGACAATAAACGACAAAGTTATCCGCGAACACACAAAAAATATATACTTATATACGGTCAAATTGAGAAACTTCCTCCTTTTTTTAAAGTCGATATAAATAGAGTTTGATAAAACTACGGATTGATTATTTTCATTTTCTTTAACCTTTACAGATTGAGATACTTAGATTTTTATGAGAAAAATGATTACATCACTCGAGTTTCTTAAAATCATTCAAATAAAATTATAAGATGCCTAAGAGTACACATCTGGTCACTAAATACTTTTTATTTCACAGATATCTGACTCTCAAATTCAAAGAGATGGAAGAACAGTTCAAGAAGAATAAAAACAAGAAGACTGCCTCAGATAAGATGGATGAAGGTGATTCTGAAGAATCGAGTGAGACAACAGAGAGCACTAGCGCGCCCGACCACAGCGAGGCCAATAAAACTAGTGACGTCAGCGAAGCCAGCGTCATCGTGGACACTCCTGGAAACAGCGGGAATGTGGAAAGGCTATCGGAGTAGATGACATAATCGGTCAACGTTACGATATAATTTAAGAGTCCGATTTTAAAGAGAAAATTGGTCTCAATTTTGATGAAAATCGAGTCATAAAAGAAAACAAGTCTAAGTTATAAGACACTACCCAATATTTAAAAAAATGTTTGTGTCTAGGTGGTTAAGTCGTTGAAGTGCTAAAAAGATACAAAAAGGTTATCATTCTCAACAAATAGAGGTATTTCGACTCACGTATTTATATCCCCAATATATATATATATATATATATAACACGTGACACGCTTCAATGACAAAAATGCTGTCAACATAGACCGAAGCAAATATTTGCCTTATTTACAACATGTTAGTCGCAAAGGGTATAATCTAATCTAAAGCAGGCCTGCCTGTCTCACTCCCCGTGTCGGAATCAAAAACATTATACGCGCGGCGACCCCTACGAAGGGGAAAACCATGTCATATGAGTTCACAGTCTTCAACGAATTATCAATCGTTTGTTCAGAGCTGTAAGTATAAAATTGGCTTGCTGTAGGTATCTAAACCAAAAGGTGTTGCGTTCTGGAGCGAGCTAAATTACATCGTATCGCTTACTACATTAAGTTGATATTTCTTTGAATACCTTTGCAGAGTGCGACTTCTGAACGTATACTAGTACTTATTCTGTGCCTAAAGAAAGGTTAATGTTCTCATCATTATAAACACAGTAAAAGTTGGTGCATAATGACGGCGATCCGCATTCGGCTATCTTACAGCTATCCGATTTGCTATCTTACAGACTGCTATAACAAAATGACAAATATCATAGATTATTTGCACTACGAGACATTTAAATACTCATTATATTTTGTACATTAAAGGCGTTAATAACGATAAGCATAGGTAGACCTAATAAACTGTGATAGTTGAAAGTCCACTCAGCCTACTTTTATATATGTCTGCTAAAGTACCAGTCACATTCTGATATAATCTTACATATTATAAAAAAAAAAAAACCCGACTACAAACTACTGAACTGAATTTGGTGATATGTATAAATGACGGATTTATGAGGTAACAAACATTAAAAAAACAACAGAATTTATAACCTCTTTTTCGTAAGTCTGTTGCAAATATTTATATATTTTATCAAAATGTGAGTGATACTTTGACTGAAGAATGGTAATTGGTGTGTGAATCAAATTATAAATTTTAATTTTGCCATTTTGGTTTTTATTATTTTTGCTCTAAGTTGTTGGACTGTTGAGTGGACAACGTAATTTAAGGAATTAAACTTGCCATATATTGCCATGTTTAATTCGATTGATTTTATACTAAGGATTATATTTCGAACATGTGAAGAAGTATAAAATATAAATTATTTTGATGTAAGTCGAAATAAATTATTCTAGTTTAAAACTATATTTCATGTGCTTAGTGTGAGTTGTAGTACTTAAAGTATATGTGCAATTTGTAAATATCGATGTGAATGTATATTTTGTCTTCCTGCCATTTATTTCATCAATATTTGTCGTGCAATAAATTATTATTTAATATATATTTTGTAGATTTATTTAAAAGGCTTTGAAGGAAACACCCGTCTAGTGATAATTGATAATGAATTTATTTACATTGTCGTCGAATTTATCAACTATTTAATACTATAGAGAATTTGTAAGCATATTTTGATATACAAATTCGAAAAAGGTAATATATCTAATAGCGAGTTATTTCAAAATGGAAATAATACTGAAGGAAAATGATAAAGAAGCTTTGAAACGATAAAACCCAAACTGAATAAGTTACATACGGCTACACGGATGTGACGTCTGCTTATACAAGATTATCAAGTACATTCTTAGATTGGGACTGGTAACATCAATCAGGGTCCTAATTAATTCAATTTACTTAGATGATAAAAGCGGCTAGTGGCTGAAACTTGATGAGAATCGATTATTAATTACGCACAATATATTGATGAGTATGACGGTCTAAACACAGACTACATAGATACTAAATTGATTTATATTTACTGACATTTGGACCATTAAAAGCTAAGGTACCTGAACAATTGGTACAATGCAGTTATCGCACACAATACGTATACAAAAATATAATTTTAGGATGAAATAATTCTTAAACGTAGATTAAACGATCTTACACATATAACGTGCCTCATTTTAGTATAATTTTGAACACGTTCTTTCAAGTCCCAGGATTATTCCTATCTAAAACTTTTAATATTTATTTACAACAATAAGTATTTACATTCAGACCACGTCTCTTCAAATTACTTCGATCACAAGTTGTTACCGTTTCAGTCTTTTCTTCACATTCCCATAACTAGGTAGTTAATTAGTAGAACTAAATGGCTTAGCTAAACAACCCATAAGATTAACACTGTCAGTAAACAACATTCATAGACATATACACAAATACTTACTATGCGAACGAAAACTTACGTCACTGCCATTAATCATCATACTTTCTATATTATCTGTTTTGACGTTGAGTATTTTAAATGCAATAAATGTACAGTTCATAGCCACATAGATATCAAGCTACAAGTATTATGGCAAAACAATATCACCTATAAGTAAATTTATACTGAAAGCCTACCTTCCATTAAAATTTACCCTGTTAGTCGAAACATAGTCAAATTATGTTAAATTACGGTACTTACCATAAAGAACAATAAATGCACGAAAACGTGCGTAAAATATATTAACTACTTATCGAAATGTAAAATGCAAATTGTTAGTCGATATACCGACAAAACAAGGTATACGTAACAATAGTACGTCTAATAGTCGATCGAGTGCAAGTCAACAATGTAGGGGTCGAGTGGCGTCGGTCAGGCCGGGGGGCCGCTTAGTGCTTGAGCAGCATGGCGGAGTGCTTGAGGCGAAGATGCGCGCGCAGCGTGTCGATGCGGCTGTAGGTGGCGGGGCAGTAGGGGCAGGGCGAGCGCTGCGCCGTGTGCGAGTGGTAATGGTGCCAGCGGTTGGACACCTCCTTGCCGCATGACTTGCAGCGCCACAGCGTCAGGCTCTCCGCCGCCGCCACGAACATGCTGTGGTACGAGAACTGCGGCGCGGGCGCTTGCACGCGCTCTGCAACAAACCGCCTCGCCGTCAGCCCGCCTCTACAGCTCACTACATACTCGCAGCAGTCAGGGCTCGAACCTGACGGACATCGGGGCTATACGATCGCTTATTGCAAGTGGGTGCGGGGCATGTGACACGCACAACTGAAACTACACGGATTGTAACATACCACAATTTAATGTAAAAATTAGTAATAAATACAACAGATAAATGCAGGAGTTTGCAACATGTTAAAATTGCATTACATAACATCAAACAAACAATGTGAAAAAAAAAATTGCATTAACTGCTTGCATAAAACAAAATTATTTAAATTAAACTTTAACGGAGGCATCAAACCAAGACATTAAACAAAATATTCATAAACAACATATCGTTCATAAAATTAGATGTAATAATATAACAAGTCTAATAGCCAGCTGTTAGGTACGCGATTTGACACCCCCTCCCTATTAGTATTAACTATTGTGATATACGACACTATAACAAATTTGCTAATATATAAGACGAAACAAAATAAAATCTAGACCATTGCTATCCTGAAATAACCATATAGCTTGTCCTGCACTCCATTGTTTTGAAATGATAAGATCACATCCCTTGTGATACAATTGTAAATTTTAAATATACAATAAATTGGAATATTCAATAGATTGGCCAAATAAGTGACTAGGTCCACAAGACCTCCATTTTCATAAGTCTAAATTTAGTAATTCGTTAACCTTATGTATAAATTCCATATGGCATAAAGTTAGCTTTCATTAAGTCCGATTACGTGGTCACCGTACAATAATTAAGTTGCATACTTTCTGAAAGCCGAAAAGAGATCAAAGGTAGATATTTTCTGAGCCAAACGATGTGATACTCCAAAATATTCTGGCCAGACACTATCAAGTATCCTAAGCTAAAATATCTAAAATAATATTCTATGTTACTAATCAATCAATTTGCTATAGCAAATTCAATATTAAAAAATTGGTCTCGAGTGATAGTAATATAAAAATGCATTCATGATTAGATGAAGCGTTACACGCGATACTTGCGCCTCTCGGGCGGCAAGGGAACCCGTACCGGATAGCTATGATCTATTTCAACAAGACTCCCACTTGCGCGACAATAAATTATTAAATAGTACATAACTATTACGATTGGCAGAGGTAAACAAGCTAATTATTAATATTACCAGCTATAAAACCTGTACATCACCGTAACCCAAACTGTGTTCGCTACATAGTTATAGAAATTAGGAGTAGTTCACTTATGTAAATACAAATAGGTAGTTAACTCTCTTCGAAGACATTAATTATATACTTTTAAAATATCCTTTAGTTTGGTTACGTAATTAAATAACTAGTAATATTGCACTGAGTATGAAATGCTATCAAATAATAAGCGCCCACAGTATATTGAACAGCAGGTATAAAAATCTTTGATATCCTTAAAGTAAATATAAAAATCTTTGTGGAAGTACATTACATATGTTTGGTGATTTTTGTTTATAACCTTATAGACGCGGGAGCTTAGTGCCTATTTCAGTGGGCCCCTATATTCAATAGTTAATTGTAAAATCTATCTAGGAGTTATGACTATTTTCAAAAATTGCACAATGTGAAATTGCATGTTCACAGCTTCTAACAGCACTAACACCTCAACTTAGTTCTGGAAACGATCAAGGGTTCTATGACGATGCCGTTATATAATACCGATAACAAATGTTATCATTTTTGGTAGACGATATCAGATTCAAACGTGGTCTTACTATTAGTTTATATTATTATTAAAATTGAAGATCTCTGAAAAAATGAAGGTAAAATCTCGAGTGATACTGTAATCTCTAACAGCGTAGACGATCCGTGTTTGTTACCCGTTGACCAGACAGATGCGACCTCACTGGATGCTAGATGCCTTACATTATAATGCAAAATAACTAATCATTAAAACATTAATAATATTATAATAGGAGTCGAATCGTAGCGTGTTAACACTCTTGGTTCTAGCACCATTCCGTTTTATCACATTTCAGTTACCGTACCACTCTAAGTGTTTAGCTAAAAATGTAACAATCTTAAATCTTAATTGAAAAATACATACATAAACGCTAGGTTAGTCCCAATCGTAGAATGCCAATATTAGTTACTAAATGCGCAACCTCGAAACGTTCCATCCTATCTTATAGTAATTGAAAGAGGTCTTCGACCCCAGCACCGAGCACACGGCGGCGCGCCGCAAATAAACACCTACCAACGATAAAATAATAAAACTTGTTAACATTTTATGTCCATACGTCTAACGTCAACTGAATATTAACGAAATCAATGTTACTATGCTGAATCAATAAAAACAAACAACACTAATAAATCATATTATATAGTTATATAAATATAAAAGTATATTAAATCAGACATAGAATATATCTAAATATAAAAAAAAAACAATCTCCGTAAATAGATCAACTAGTCTAGTATAAAAATCTTTTCGTATGTTTGCTTAGGCGCTATCCTTTTTTTACATCACAAACCTTAATAATTATCCATCTTGCAAAGGCCTCATGGAGTTACAAATGCATCTACACTGAGATTCAGTCAATATTTATATGTCGTTGACCAACGACAGATCACAATCTCTTGACAGTCCTCTGTATCCTCCTCAGATGTCGTTCCGCACCACCCGTACGATGTACATAATAACATAAATACAATTGGCTACAGGAAACTCATAATTTCCTATCTAATGAATAAATATAACAAGAAAGTGTGACACACGTTGTGCCACCGTTAATAGCCAGCATCACTTCGCGGTCGCACCGCTACTCAATATAATGTATATTTCTTAAATAGCTTAAGATTCCTATCGATATAATATAAAAAATAATATGGTAATAAAATTAACATCATATTATTGCTTTTGCCCGTTCCCGTATAGCGATTGGTATAGAAAAAATTTGCTTACCTAGTTATATACGCTTCGAGTCATTAATTCAGTAACATCGACATAATAGTTATATTCCTGACGCGGAATCTATACAAGGTCACACTGGGGCAAGTCATACGCACAACCGAGACAATACTAGACGAGCGCCCGAAACGGGCGGCCGACTTAAGAAGGCCCGTTA
Source organism: Elegia similella (assembly GCA_947532085.1). Lineage (NCBI taxonomy): Eukaryota > Metazoa > Arthropoda > Insecta > Lepidoptera > Pyralidae > Elegia > Elegia similella. The sequence goes on along the minus strand of OX383935.1, from coordinate 10,886,794 downwards.
AGTAATAGCACTTCAGCTTAATCCTAAATAGGAAGCGGTTCCGACGCGAGACGGTCTGTTAAAATTTTGACACATCAACAACGAGAGTCTGCTGGCGGGGCGGCGCTCACAGAGCGTCCGTGCCGAGCCAGTACATGGACAATCAGTCGAAGCCCGCGTCCAAGTGGTTGGCGAAGAGCGGAGCGTGCGGCGGCGCGGGCGGCGCGGGCGCGGGCGGCGGCTCGAACTTGCGCGTGTCGGGATTGTACGCGGGGTGCTTGAACTTGCAGTGCGTGCGCAGGTTGTCCGAGCGCGTGTACGTGGCGCGACACAGCGGGCACTCGAAGCGGCCCGGGAAGTGCACGTGATAGTGGTTGCGGATGTGCGTCACCACCTTGCCGCACAGCTTGCACCGGTGCAGGTTGAGCCCGCCCGCCACCCGCTCGAACGTCAGCCGCATGTGCCAGCCCTTCGAGCCTGCAACCAGCGAGCGGTCACTGCCACCATACCCTGACAAATTCCCTGCGCTTTCACATCGTGCGACTGATGCGACAGTACCAAACTTGCTCATACAAACTCCTCTTTACGCAGTTTATTTTCAAAAGAAAGTATATATAGTAGGTTGGTTCTGTAGCATCGAATAGTCTTTGATTTTGATTACAAATTTAGATTTATTTAGCAAACAAGTAGTCACTTCATTTAGCACTATCGAAAGCTTCATACTGGTTATTAAGGCTGTACTAATTATGCTTCTCCTAGCACTATATTTTTAAAAGCGTTAGAAAGTACAAGTTAAAAATCGAAGTCATAAAACCAAAAATAAATTATTTCTTTAACCAACCAAACAAAAGTAAGAATTTTAATGATAGATTCATGCAAAAATGAATCAGTATGGAATCAATGGTACTGAAGAAATGGTGTTTGTTTTAGTTTGTTATTTTCGCATGAAGTTTAATTTATTACTGTCACCAAGCCTGTGTACAGAGGCGATTTAGAGAGATATAGGTCTGCCATATACATATATAAAGAGAAAGCATGGAAAGAGGATGAAAATGAAAAGAAAAGTGTTATAAATAAAGGAATATATTTGCAACAAACACACAGTAACGATAGACTTACAAACAAATTATTTGTAAAAGAACTCATTACGAAATCAAGAGGAATAAATAAAAAAAATGGTGTTCCTACATTACAAAAGCAAATCAGTCCTTGACACAAGGTTATGTCGTCATTACATCTACAAGGAACAACAAGAGATCATAAATCAGCAGTTTATCTTACGAACACAATCGAGTTTCAACAACAGTTGTAAAACCATTAGAAAGCTGTGCAGTTATATGTACAAACAAGCCTCTTGAAACATGAATCAGTCTTGTAAATTCATTCTAATATTTACCATCTGAATTATTAATTATTATAAAACAAGCAATCAAAATATTTACCATAATTAAGTTCGATTAAATGTGGATTGTGATCAAAAATATTTAAATGCTGTTATCAAAATATACATCAATTATACTATATTGCTTTCGTTATTGAGATAAGTTGATCATGCAATGCTATTGAAGATTTACTTTATTGTGGAGAAATTAACTATTTTAACAACTAATATCTAATTAACTCGCGGTAGTTGTAACTTATAAACTTCATTTTACAATAGGAATGGTCCCTATTCACTAGCCTTACACAATGATTTACATTGGTAACATATTCTATAATTGTATACAATATTAGTAAGTACAAAAATGACAACGATTTAAAAAAGTATTTGTAATAACGAAAATCATAATCACTTATTCATGATCTTTGGACATTTTAGGAATAATAGTGTAATAATTACATAGGAAGGAACTCTAGATTTTCGCTATTACTTGAGTATTTTGTAGGATTAAAATGTAAATTAGAGAAAATAAACACACCACACCTTAATATCTAATAACAAGTTGGCAATTGTTAGAACCAACAGATAAGCGCACTTTATGTTAGATGGTTTGAATGCATAATGTTAGTCATTAATGTTCAATTGAAGCGTATTAGGACATCCTTACATAGGTCTTACAGTTTTGGTATTCAATAAGATTTTACAAATCCAATTAACATTTAGTTTGTATATTCGACAAATTACTGGATCTCAAAACAGAGCAATGTTTCATTCGCAAATGTCTTTTTAGATTGTCAGCGCGCGTCAGAATAATCGGGCACAGAGGGCACTTGTGCTGCTCTGGGTTGTGAGACTTCATGTGCTTTTTAAGGTTGTTCACCAGCTTACCGCAAATGTTACACGACTCTGGCATGTTGTATGGTTTATGATTCAAGGCTACTTTAAAAGATTTCACTATATTATCTATATTAACTAATTTATGTCTGAACGATTCTTGAGGTTTTACATTTTCGTCATCGCCGTAATAATCACCTGCAAGATACGTAATAGTTCATTTCTGAGATTGTTTCAAGCATGCTTATTTCTTCACTCATGTTCCAGCAACCGGGATGCACGCATCCTTGACCGAATCCCACACAGTTCAAAATCCGTACCTCATGCAAAACCTACTGTTTTGTTTTTATAAATAATACCAAAATACTTATATATTTAACCTTAATAATTAAATTACAAACGTATTTAGGACTCTTTGTAATATATCTCCTAATGCACGACCTATGTCCCTCAGGGGGCGCCAAATCTTTGTATATGAAACCGTGACACCGATTTCTTCCAAAAATATTAAAAATAGATAATAATCTACAAAAGCATACCAGGAAAAGCATTTGGAAATAAACAATGCATTAAAGTGAAAATAATAAGCTATTGGTGTCATGCTCAATTCTATGCATGCATCATTGAAGATATGTCTACAAAGAGAAAACACAGTGTCCCACGTTATAGACATTTTGTTAGTGTTTGTTAATAACAATAATGCAAAATAATAAATTCAAAAAGAGGAATAAGAATTTTCATTAAAATATGTAAACAAAGGTAATATTACAATGAAACATTAAAAAATCTTATCTCTTATTTGAATTGTAAGCCGTAACACAGAAGTCATTGCGTAAATCCCTTGCCATTGTTATATTGCTGCTACCTAGCTGCTACGTAAATTTTTGTTAGGTATTATTTTAATTTATTCCAAGGATAAACAAACTTCTTAGCTCAAATATCAATATTACACGTGGCAAAGGATTCATATTATAACTATTGAGAAAACAAAATCGACTGTAAAATTTAGTCGAAAATGGGAATAAGTAAAAAGTATATTGTTCGCGAAGACTTTAAATTGTACAGTCGTCTGCCCTTGTAGCATAGCACTGCGAGACTTTAATCGCTAACTGACATCTTACTGTATTGTAATGTAATACTTAAATTATTACAGATGAAAGAGAGATCGCGACTGTTAAAGGCGCGATATAAACCGCGTCGCGGGCGCAATGCAGCAGACGAAGTTCATATCGCGCGATAAACTATACCATCTTGCTCTTTAATATTATGGAAAACAAAATGGAGAGTCGATAACCGTCGCGCTTGCCATGGTACGGGGGCTGAGAACGTTGGCAAAACAACTCACCGTCTATGGTGTCGTTCGGGTCCGGGGGAGGCTGAAGCATCGGCTCGTTTTCATTACACTCGTTACCGAGCGGGTGCTGGGTTAACATGGACGCCATCTCAACTCCCATCCCCTGGAAGTTTAAACGACAATCTTAATATATGAAACAAAGTCGTGTTTGTTCGACACTTATAACTTACGATCAGGTGAATTGATTTTTTGATTTTTGATTTGTTGGTCTATCACTCATAATAGCAGAATAACTATTTAAATATAAGAAATATTTACGACAAAAAGATTTTCACAGATTATTTATTTCTGTTGCCGCTATAATAACAAACACTAAAAAACAGAATAAAATAAATATTTCAGTGGGCTCACACAACAAACGTGATTTTCGATATTGACAACTGCAACAGGCAGACGCTTGAAATATTTAGTTGTACATTCACTTTAATATTAAATAATTAAACAATATTGATAACGGCAAAAGGACAACGCTTGAAATATTCACAGAATGTCGAGTTGTATTATTCACTTGAAAACTAAATAATTAAATTAAAATTAATATTTAATAGGGGCTCCCATACAACAGACATGATTATTGCCGTTTTTATAGATAATGGTACAGAACCCTTTGTGCTCGATACTTGGCCGGCTTTTTTATTTTGTTTTTATTATTTGTTATCATAGCGACAATAAAATACATTCTGTGAAAAATTCAAATGTAGTGACGGATTATTATTTCGAAAATTACTAAGGAGATTTGAAATGTCAAAAAATTGTTTATAAAATATAATTTAATAATAAAAAATCACGGCAACAATATTAATTACACTTTCTCCCTAATGTTGCAAGTTTACAATATGGCACCAAAATATTTTACAAGATTTGGTGATGTCAGTCACAGTGAACTGTTTAAGGAATTTCAGAAAATTACATTCGTTTTGGAGTTCCGAAGCCAAAAGGGCAAGACGGAACCCATAATAATTTATAGTCATTATCACAGATTATAGTGTATTCTAAAAGCTAAGCAAACATTTAAAAATATATTTTATACAACTACAAAATGCAATCTAACTCAGTAAATAAATATAATATTATGCTTTTTAATATCAGTAAGTAACTATTATCTTTAAGTTTTTCCAATTTTGGTACTTATTACCAGATACATATAAAAGTAAATTGATTACAGCCATTCTATAAAAAAACTTGGCAACATTTGTATCAGCAAATTCTATTAGTCAATGTGCCAGTTTCACTGGCAGATTTATTTATACATAGAGCTAATATCAAAAATCACTATTTCTGACTATCATATAGTCATTTGTTACCACAGCTAGATGTAAAAATGACATTATATTTGTCTACCAATGAGGACTATCACGTGTGAATTTTCCGAAATAATATTAATAGGACTAATATCTGGGAAACCGAGAAAAAGCGTACTTCCTAGATATGAGAACCAGCTATATTGATTTTTCGCTCCTAACCCTACATTTATATTTCATCATAATCATTCATAAATTGTTAAAGCCATTTCTTAAATTATTTTTTTATATTAACAAGATAATATGAAGCGCTTGTTAAAATGAATAAGGTTTTACAGTTTATGTAGACAAAGGCAATAAATATGATTGAAATGTGTGCGCCAACTAGTGAGCAAAAATATGGTAGCCCTCATTGAATTAGGTAAAATACAACATTCATATCCCTAGTTTAAATTATATGATCCTCCTTGATGGTAAAATACAACATTCATATCCCCAGTTTAAATTAAGGAATAATTTAAGTATTTAGGTATGTACTCTTATTAAATTAAGAAATAAAATATAGTGAAAAAAATTCAAGCGGGCGGGATTTGAACCAGCGACCTGGAGTCGTACAAAGACTTAAGGTCACTGGTTCAAAACCCGCCCACTTGAAATTTTTTCAGCATATTTTATTTCTTAATTTAATAAGAGTATATCAAAATAGCATTGTGAATGCAAAATAAAACACAAAAATATATAATTATTTATGTGTCCATTTACGCAGTGTTTGTCGTATTGTTACTATCAGAATTCATCACTTTATTTGGTTCCACTATTGCATTTTGTGATTGTTCACGGTCGTGGCAAAACTTATGAGCTTTACACTTATCATGATGATTCACAATTTCGAGTCTAAAATTTGCATTTCCCTCTATGAAGGATGTTCTGTTGACGGATAATTCGTGCGACCACTTCCTGCAATAAGTGCAGTACATGATGTTGTGATGTTTGTCGTACTGCAGCCAGGGATAGAGGCTGAGCCAGCTGGTGCGGAACCGCCCCGTCTTTTTGGGATTGTTCTGGCTCTGTTTGGCGGGCGGTGGCTGGCCGGGGACAAGCGGCGGGGACGCCAGGATGGAGGCGAGAATGACGTTGTTCGCTCGGTCGGCGCTGAGGTCCAATGGAGGCAAATCAAGTCTCTTTACCGCCCTGTCCATCTCGATAACGAGGCCGTGCCGCTCACAGGTCTGCCAACAGATAAGGAAAGGATCTGCTTTACTTGATAATTTTGAATTCGAATTTATCCAATGAGTGATCGTAATGTAAGAGGCAGATCCATTCCTTCCTGTTTTTAGACCGACAATTAGTACAAGGCAATGAGATTTCTAATCGTATACGAAGCAAAGGCGAGTAAAACGAAGTAACAGAAGAAAAAGATCGTCCTTATTAAGAACTAGAAATGAGGAGTTAAGAATTCGCTACAATGCGTATAAAATAAATAAGCGATTCGATATCAATACATACAATATAGAATAAATATATATATGTGAAAGCGCGTCGAAAGTAGACGGCAATTAGAACATGGACTGACCGTAAGGTGCGTCTGGTCAAAGTGCGGCGGCGGGTGCTGCAGCGGCGCGTGGGGCGGCGCGGGCGGCGCCAGCGGCGGGTAGGCCGAGTCGGGCTCTTGCTTTACGTGCGGCGTGTGTGGCGTGTGCGGCGAGCGGGGCGGCGCGCGGACCGCCGCGTGCGCCGGCGGCGGCGTAGACGGCTCTGACCCTGACCCCGTCGACCCGCTTTTCACTGACTTCAGATGACCCTGCAACATCGCGTTATAATTACCTATCAATTGAACACCCACCAAACAATAAGAAATATCATCATTTTGTTTTATGATGATATTTCTTATTGTTTGGTGGGTGTTCAATTGATAGATAATCTTCAGAATGAAGTTTTATCGCCACATATAAGAAAAGAAAAAAAATGATATTTTTATGTTTTTTTTTTTTGGATTTACAATGCTATTTTGATATAATCTTAATAAAATATGGTGAAAAAATTTCATGCGGGTGGGACTTGAACCAGCGGCCTAGGTCTATGTACGACCTATGCTCTGCCATATGGGCTACCGCACAATTCAATCCCGGCGCCGAAAGGCTAAATATAAGCGGAAATGGGATATGGTTTTTTATGGATATGGTTATTGGTATAATTTCGGCGCCGAGATTGAATTGTGCGGGTCGCCGGTTCAAGTCCCAACCGCATGATTTTTTTTCACCATATTTTATTTCTTAATTTATTAAGATTATATCAAAATAGCATGGTGAATCAAAAAAAAAACATAAAAATATCATTTTTTTTTCTTTTCTTGTATGTGGCGATAAAACTTCATTCTGAAGATTATTTGAGCCAGTGTTAAGTTAGCCAATGGCGCCAATTATTCATTCTTTTTTCTTAGTCTTGTTATTAATCAACGAAATGATGGTGTAGTTCATTTCGTTGATTCTACGGAGACCCTGGCAACAATTCCCACGAATCCACTGGCTTGATCACAGACGATGCAACTAGGCGGACAACCATCAGCCAACTAAGTAAATCTCACTACAGCTGCACCATGACAGTTTATTTTAGTTATTCCATACATTGTTCATAAACATTGGCATTTATAACACCAAATTACACCGATTTCATTATAAAGTCCACTAGAAACAATTTGCAAAACAATCCAAAACAAAAGCCGTGCAGTCTGCCAAAACTCCCGCTGAAAACTCCATCATCATTTTTTAATAAGAACCGCCTATAAAAAAAATCAGATAAGTACACGTATGATTAATCTGGGACCTAGCAAATTATCAATAGTTTGTGTCACGCTGGCCTTTGTAAAATCTGGGTATACATTTTTTTTTTTTCAGAATTTAAAAATTCGAATTACCTCATAGTGCCTATAGAGATCGACATCCTCTCTCGGAACGGCGGAATTCTTTCTAGGTCGTTTCGCGTGCGGCGCGTGTGGATGCGCGGGCTGTGGCGCGGCGGGCAGCGGCGTAAGCGCCGGCGCGCAATGCGCTGCGGGGGGCGTGGCGAACTCGCCGCGAGACGACAGGTTTTCCGCACTCACTAATGGCGTTGAGCGGTCTTCTGCCTAAAAATTTACACCATTATGTTACAATATATGTAATTTCGTAATAATCTCATTCAGTAATGAAATTCTCAAGTCTCAACCACTGAATAATCAAGGGCAATTTCCAAAAGGTTCATATAACTTGTCGCTTTATAGTCATACCTAACACATGTGCAATGTATATTAAATTGTCCAAGTGGGACTCGGATTCACAGATACACACTAAGATGCTACCGACGCTACCGTAAATATATATATTACTATAATGATCTGTAACATGATGCCGCAGTTAAATTTCAATTTTGATAATTATTACATGATAACTTTTAAATGGTATGTCACATTTGAATAATTCAGATAGTAATATAACCTTGAATACGAAGTGATCTTGAATACAAGGTACGAATAATATGGTCTAGTTTGTACCAACGACGTTAACGTACGATATTTGTTAAGAAACAAATTAAAAACAAAACGCAAACTCTCGCGCGGGCATCACTGCGGGGGAGTTACATTCAAAATTTAGATGACACTTCAATTTGGCTTTTGGTATATTACACACATCTCCATCTTTGTATTTTCGTCTATTATAACCAGTACCTATGCAAATACAGTTTATTTACTTCCCGCAATATTCTACAGTTAGGGAAGTCCCATTTTTTCTAATATTTTAACATAAAAAAGCCGAATGAGCTGAAAGAATGTAAGAGTGTCAAACTCTTTAAAAATAAACTTTACCTACACATCGCAACTAGCACTAGTATTTAATTTAAATCCTTTTTCAAATATTTATATGTACTTATCTCATTGTAAATGAAATGTGATTTCTTATGAGAATAAAGTTCTATAAATGTAAAAAGTAGTTATTGTGACATTACTGTGATAGTTAAACATATGGTATCGTGGACATTTTTGTAAACATTGATGGCTTCTATAAAACTGTAGTACATCACTTTGCTCTATTGTAGATAGTTTTAGGAGCGATACAGGGTTTTTGTTTGGTCTGAATAGATCCCACCGTTGGAGAACCCCCCCCCCCCCCCCCTCTCTCTCTTTTTCTACTTGGCTTTATATTTATATCTCTACAACGTGATTGCGAACTTCTGAACTATATTGAAAACCTGGAATCAGTATCCCAAATGAAATATAGTATTGCAAGAAAAAAAGCTTGAAACCGAAAAAAATTGGGCTTCCCATACAAAGTCGCCGATCAGCTGGACGAATTTCTATGAAAGGTCAAATTTGTTTTTCGTTTTTTTACCTTTTTTTCTTGCAATACTATATTTCATTTGGGATACTGATTCCAGGTTTTCAATATAGTTCAGAAGGGATTCTGATTTCAGGATTTCAATATACTTCATAGGTTTAAAATCACGCGGTACATCTAGATGTTATTCATATTATTTTTTATGTTTCTAAGCTTTATACAGGTACTACTAATAAATACACCCGACGTTGCTCTTCATAGATAAGATTAAAAATCATATTTGTATGAGTAGAAATACTAATAGTATTTAAATAGATGACATCTAGGTATTCATGGGCCACTGAGCTATCGTCATAGAATGAATACACCTAGGTTGCCAAAATTCAAGGTCGACAGCCTATTTATACTTACGCAGAATTATAATATATTCTTATACAAGTTACATTAGTAAGACAGAGTTTAAGGATTAAAAATTCTATTGATTTTATGTTAATTATTGTTTTAGTCTAGGATCTCGCAATACACACATGTAAGTTATGTACGAGATGTTGTAGTAAAACAATTATTATGTAAATATTTTTTGATTAGGTATGTAGTTCCGAAACGTTTTGATTGATTTAGTCAATACGCTATAACAGTTTAGGCGAGATCTAGTCTTATTAACTACCTCGTCTTATCTAGTAGAAGTCATAAAGCTTCTAACCCAAGAAAACTTCTTTCACATTATAGATTGGCAAACCTTTTTAACGTGCTGAAAGTTGAAATGTTACCTATATCTGAGAAAACAAACATTTTTTATTTCCAATAAAAATACCGGCCAAGTGCGTGTCGGACTCGCGCACGAAGGGTTCCGTACATTATATATACTTAATAAGTTTGAAATTATTAAAAATATTTTTATAAAAAATGATGTAACTGAAAATTTATGCTTTTAATAATTTTTCCTTTATCTGTGATATAAGACGCTGCTTCGTACCAAATTTCAAGATTCTGAGTTCACAGGAAGTACCCTGTAGGTTTTGATTTCCTTGCAAGTGTCGAAAAATTATAAATAATATTTTTTATAACGCATGGAGGTATAAAGCTGAAATTCATATCAAATACTCAGGTCTACTGTCCCTTGGAGCTGTGAAAAAATCAAACTTCTAAGCCAACGCCATGACAAGATACAGCAGTTTATGCAGTGAATTTTCGACATTCACAAGGAAATCAAAACCTACAGGGTACGTCCAGTGAACTCAAATTTTTGAAATTTAGTACGATGCAACGTCTTATAGCACAGATAAAGGACGAATACATTTTTATTTACATCATATAAAAAATATTTTAAAACTTATTATACAGAATCCTTTGTGCGCGAGTCCGATTCACACTTGGCCGGCTTTTTCTTATTGTACTAGATAGCAGGTATCAAAATTAACATTTATTATTCTTTACTACAGATTTTGACTCTCCCAACACACCACGTGTAAAATAATAAAATAAAGTTTAGTTATTTTTTATAAGATATTTTGAAAACTTACCTTAGGATTCAATGTATTGTTTTCTGTCAAACCTCTAACTTGTAGACTTTCGGCGGTTTTTAGGAACATAGGTAGCATATTTTGGCCAACATTTACTTCACCCTGTAAAAACAACATGTACCATTAACTACTTAAAGTTGAGTATCCAGTCAATATAGAATAAAGGGATAATTCTGTAGTATCAACATTTCAAATCACATCTGTTGTTGTAGTGCAGCTTCAACCACTCATTAGAGTGGTCACATTAGTGAATCATATTCATTAAATAAGTACTTTATTTATTTACCTTATACATGAAGTCCAATAATGACTTCATCTCCGAGTATCGTACATCTTTCAGGAATATTATTGGATGTGGGTGCGAGTTTTGCAGGAATATTGTTTCAAAATATGGGGAGCAGGCGGACAATATGGTCTGATGAGCCTAGAAATATAATAAATATATTAATATATGCTAATTTAAAAGTTCTTCGATCCACGTTCCATTCGTGAAGGTCTTCTGAATTGTGCCAGTATTGAAATTGAAAAATAGTGCCTAACTACCATTTAGGCAACGGCATTGTTATTATAATTAGGCACTAGGTAGTGCCTATGCAAAGGAGATTCGCCAATTACTAATTATGTATGTATGTCATTTGTCTAAGTACTTTTCATTTTACGATTCTGTTTCCAATACAAGAACGACATAATGCGTTCACATAAAAAGATACCTAACTGTAGTTTCACCTTATTAAATCGAGTTGATATATTGATATTATTTTTCGCTATAAATAGATACCTATTTTAAATTCAGATCCAAGTTAGCTTTTCGTAAATACGAATATATCAACTTTCATTTTGGTTTTTTTTTAAACCTGCTTTCGCATTGAGGTTTTACCAATAATTAATTATTTCTGAATAACATTATAGGGAAGGTGCAGCGGCGCCGGCGCAAGCTATAAAATATATGAATGTCTGCGCTGAAGCATTTGTGCCAGCTACGAAGGATTCCCGTTAGTGAGCTGGCCAGGCTAAATGACGGTACTATAATGCAACTGCCGTACATAACCAGATCAGAAAGATCGAATGCTTTAAACCAAAGCTCCAATGCAGACATCAGAACGTTGCATCGAAAAGCTTTGGTTGTATTAATTTTATATCCCTAAAATTATCAATTTTATGTTACATAGGTGTTATTTTTGATAACTTTTTACATTTTATGCTTTTCTGAGTCCATATTTATGTTAATATTTTAGCAGAAAACCGGCTGTCGATATTTTGGATATTTGCGACGAAATTATTTACTTTTTCACTAGGCCGCGTCAGAGAGTAATATAGATAACGGCGTTCTCTTAGATTGCAGTTTTTACCAATTAGATTGGTTATTTCATAAGTACAGAAACGCCGCTCAGTCACATATTAATTGCCTTGAGCCTGCCGGTAAGTAAAACAGCAATATTCAACACACAGAGATTCAACATCGTACTAATATTGTATCGTATAAAAAAAGGCGCCATGTATCCATTCCACGAACCTAGTCGAAACTAGTCCCTAAAACCTGTCAAACAACTGACATTAAAAATTAGAAAGTAAAAAAATATGCAACTCTTCTGCAGACTCCTTTCAACCTACAAAACAAATTGCATTTTATTAACATAAAACTTTAAACTTTCATAATTGTTGAATTTAAATGGCTTAAAGGAAGTGGCTAGCGGACAGGTTATTGACCTTATTAAAACTGTATTTTGGCGCGGCACAAAAGAAAAGGGCGAATTATTTAGAACACCGTACTTTGCAATGTTGTTTACGATTTGAATTTTATAACAAATTAATAAGATTATTTTTAACAAATTTGCCAGAACATAGGCACACCATTAATAATTTATAATAATTGCAAACTTTAGCCTTATCGTAAGTCTCCGAAAATAGTCAATATGTACCAATTTTATCTTTAAATTTGTTCTAGCAATATTGTCTCTTCAATTAAAGAAAGACAATAGCGATACGACGTCTCACATAGGTATATGAGGGTTTTCTGAAATGCTTGCCACCAGACGGTAGAACTGAATCGAAGGGTCCGATAAGAGCTGTCATTGGATAATATTTAACAAGCAGCGACAACAGCTTGCCGAACCGGACGTCTTATTGCTGCCGCCACTTATATCAGAAAACCCTCGTTGATAGTTTTACGTTCCTATTTTGATACAAGTTTAAAGTAAAAAAAATAAGTCATCCTATGCAGACTGATAACTTGTTATTACACCTAACTGATAAGACAGCTTAAACCTAATGTAACATGTATTAAATGAGTATTCTATATTTAAAAATTGTACTTTTCAAGAAAAGCTTTAATCTAATTCAGCCTTATAAATAAATAAAAATAAATATATACAGACAAATCACACAGATTGAGCTAGCCCTAAGGTAAGTTCGAGACCTTATAGTTTACTATACACAACAATTAAAATCTAAACCAAATTCTAATGGTGAATATTAGTTTATTTCCACTTAAAATAAAAAATGGTCTACAATTTACACGAGAATTATGTAAACAAGAGGGGGCCTTATCACTTAAATCTCTACCAGGCAACCATTTGATGATAGAGAGAACATCTAATAAAATGGGCGGCGCCGAGTTAATAGTTGTACCTATTTAAATTCAAATCATTCAAAGTATGACAAGTACAAAGGTACATTTTAAAGACAGTGATTATTATAATCCGAAATATGGTATGCTTTGCCGTCCGTTGCCATCTCAAACATTATTTCAAGGCCCATTCCTTTATTATTTTTAATAATTTGTTATAAAAATATAAGTTAATTATTAAACAATTCTGCTTCTTTATACTTTTATTTCAATCTTCAAAAAGACTGGAATACAACGTCAAGCTACAGGTATTTGGTGAGGATATTTATATTACAACCTATTTAATTATCTCTAAAATGTCCAATATAAGTTAGGTAAAGAATAACCTTGTGAAATTAGCACATATTTAAATACTATAAGCCTGACTACCTTGACTTAATGGGTTGAAAAGTAACATTCGTGCACATGCCCAATATTGATACATCTGTGTCGATATACTTCAAACTAGTATATTTTCTTATCTACTTGTCCTTAACTATAAACAAACACGTATTTTTAACTTTTTCTAATAAAATTAATTTCCATTGTTGTGCGTGTTAATTTTTTTAAGGTATGTCAGCCCTAACAAACAATAATTGATAATATTTCAGATGAAAAAACCTACTTCATCCAAACTAGCAGTTGTCGATTTTGATGAAATTGAAATGGGACCAATTCGGAATTATACCACTCTAAAAATAAAACATAAATATTGTTTGAAATTGGTTCATGTTGGAGTTACATAAACACATAGTCTAATTGAGAATTTCCTTTTTTAAAACTTTTAATCAAGGCTTTATGAGATGAGACAACTAGTTAAATTTGCTGTGAAGGTGGAAAAGGGAATCAAAATAGTAATGTGTTTTGCTAGCCGCATCGCCTATGAGATGATTACTATGTGACAAGCTGTATAAAAAGTTGTAGTTAAACCTATCATGTAGTTAAACCTATCATGTTGTCTATATAGCGGGCCCTGTGACCAGGGTTGGGTGAAATACATAAATCAAATTCAAATACGTAATGAGCATTTGTATTCTGATTACTTTAAAATGGTGTTTTAATAACTTTAAAATAGGATTTTAAGTATCTGACGCTGAAGTATTTTTTTATTAAGTATTTAAATTACTTATTAAATATACATTATACATAAGTATTTTTAGAGAGCTTAAAAATTAGTGCATTTTGCAGAAAAATGCTTTATTGAGCAAAATTAGTTTACTGTTTTTTTCCAGTTTTTCAGGCGGTACATTTAAAAGTTTTCATGTAAAGAAATTCTTACATTAGCTAACACCTGAATGTTTTGTATTTTACAAATAGTCTTAAGACATACACAACTTAAAAGTAAAAAAATTAAATTAAAATACTAAATCATATTTAGTATTTTAATTGATAAATATTATTTTGTTATTTGTATTTTAATCAAAGCAGAGCATAATTTTTGCTCAGCACTGTCTGTGCCCAATCAATCAATAGTTTTGCTCATAGTTTTTAATAAATAACAGAAGCCATCATGTTTTCAGTTTCATATTTAATATTTTTCTGTTGTATAAGAATATTTTGAACCTGACTTTTACCTTTTTTATGAAAAATTTCTAAATTGAGTAGTTAAGGACTGAAATGAAAATGGATTAATATAAACTCACTTTTAAATCTACATATATGAATTAGTGACCTGATAATAAACCTATTCTTGCCACAAAAACCGGCCAAGAGCGAGTCAGACTCGCGCACAAAGGGTTCCGTACCATTATCTATAAAAACGGCAAAAAAATCATGTCTGTTGTATGGGAGCCCCCTTAAATATTTATTTTATTCTATTTTTTTTGTATTTGTTGTTATAGCAACTACAGAAATACATCAACTGTCTAACTACCACGGTTTATGACATACCACCAGCCTGGTGACAGACGGACAGACAGACAGCGGAGCGATATTATAAGGGTCCCGTTTTTACCCTTTGGGTACGGAACCCTAAAACGTAAATAAATTAAGGCATGAATATGAAGATAACAAGTAGTATTACATCTAAGAACCCTTGGGTTTTTAAGACGAACCTAAGATGAACAATCTATGCAGTCATTTGGAATTCAAAATTCAAGAAGATACAAGGTAGTCAAGGAAGATAAAAGGTAATAAAGAAATTAACAAACATACATAATACACGACCTTCTTGGCAGTCAAGTAAAAAAGGTGAATCTGAGTAGAGAGGAAGAGATAAAATACTAACACATCCAATACAGTTTTACCACTAGTTGTAGCCAGTACCTAAGTTAATATGGGTCATACCCGTGTGTATAAATCACCTGAGACATCTCTCTCATTAAATTATCATTACCTATTTTTTTTTAACCTGTCGTGTCCCACAGCTGGGCAAAGGCCTCCTCTTTCCTTTTCCACACTTCACAGTCATTTATTCATTATATTAATTTCTTATAAGTTAGCAAAATTATAACTATGGTGTTTTACAGATAAATAAATGTGTTTATTTAAATATTGTGATGTAGTTGATTCCAGATTAATTTTATTTTTCATGAACGGCGCCTGTCTAATATTCTCTTACGGATCTGCTGGAAGATGATGCGGTTCCGAAGAACTCTGACACCAGGGTGTGCATGGTCGATTGACCGTGTCACCTACACTAAATCATGATGAGAGATTTTTTTGTATGAAGTAAGCAGCACCTTTGTACTTGTTCTCTTATTTAAGTTTTTTTCTGAATATTTTATTTCTGTGTATATAGTTAAAAATAAATAAATCATATTATAAGTCAAGTCTTAATATTATATACCTATATATATAATATTAAGTTTAATGTAATGTAATAATGTAAGTTAATATCTATATATGTACCAGTATTTTTCATAAGTCACATCTTTTAAACTAAGAATGCTTAGCTGAAAAAAACAAAAGCTTATTTTTTTACCACTCTAGTCCTTTTTAGTTAACATTACCGCATTATTTTGGCTATGAAGCACTTGTGTATGTTTATCTATCAAGTTTCACAAAATTAAGTCAATCCATTTAAGAGTTATGGAGTAACATACAAATATACAGAAAAAATCTATAAAATGTCAATTTAGTTTCAGTATCATGTATAGAACTTATAAACACAATATCTCTGAAAACAGAGTAACTTACTCCATGACCAATCCTTACAGATTTATTATTAGTATAGAAGATGAGTTAAAGATGGTGCAGCAGATGTCAGTTTAGGACATGGTGTGTTAAAGAATAATTTAATGAGCAGATAATAAAATACACATCTATACTTAATAAATGTTAGATGTAAACTCAGTAATTTTAGCTGTGCATTGAATTAAAAGTACCTATTCCATTGGATCAGTAAATTACATTTTTCAGAATAAAGTATTTGTGGTATCAGAATTATCACGTTTCGTATCTACAAATAAAAACGTTAGCTGATATCATGCAAAAGTAATCTCTTTGAATTAAACAGTAATGAATGAGTTTTGAATGACATAATCTATTGTTGCATATTTCATGACAGTTACTCAAGTTTGTTTACTATTGAATGCATTTTGTAGTATAATAACAATTGATTGCACATGGTATGATGTAGTAAGCAAATATTTGCATCCTATGACAAAATTAAACCAAAACAAATATGTAGCAATACATATTGAAATAATATTTTTTTGTGAAAGTTCTCATGTAAATTAATTATCTCATCTTTAAGCTAATACTTCGTTTGTTTGTATGCAAGGTATAGTCTTGAGAATAACTGGACCAAATGTGAAAAAATGTCATCCACAATATGTTATTCCTATATTATCGCAGCTAAGTCAGGCCAGACCGTTGGATTAAAGTATGCAAGGCTTTCTGTCCTTTTTTTCCTTTTATCCCATAATCTAAATCACCCATATGCAAAATATGATATAAATAATTATACAAGTAACTTAAAAATATTTAAATTGAATTCATACCTTGACAGTCTCCCCATCACAGGCCAGTGTGACGTCGCAGAGGGCCTCTCTCTGCAGCAGGCTTGCAAGTACATCAGTCAGGTTGTTCGGGTGGTTGTTCCAGCGCAAACAAAATTGCTGGTCCATGGTAGGTGCTAATGTCAGTGACCGTGCTGCAAATAGTTTCATACATTATGTTCTGTACATAACCTATTATGACACATTATTAGTCTTATTTAAATATTTAAAAATAATTTAGGATGCATTTAAAAAATATATATATAATTATAAACTGAGCAGTTCAGAGCTCTGAAAACAAACCTAGAGTTGCATCACTAAATATTTTAACAGCCGGTAATTAGAGCCGTGAGCCAAGCGCCGGTTAGCAAATTTACGTTAAGATACTGTGTGCAGAAAATTGGCGGCCATAGGGCCTAGATAGGAGAGCGCAGAGTTAAGTGACATCAGCGGCTCGAATTAATGGGGGCCGCGGGCATCGAGCTTACTGTACTCCACATTGACAGTTAGCCCGCCGACACATATCTACTTGTTGCATGCTCCAAACAAGACCCATACATTATGTAATTTAAGTCCAGAAGACGGACCGCGGGGCCACCGACCCTACGGGACGCGGAAACCTCTAGCCGCCTCTATAAACGAGTTTAAAAAAGTAGTACCGCTCGCCAAAAAAATCGCAACATGCTGACACCGTTATAATCGCCAAGCTGGATGTCCCAGTTGCTATGTCCACACGCGTAACACCAGGAATTTGAGGATGCACCACTCTTTGTTGTTATCACAGATCATACCGCGTGCTCAAAAATTTACGACCAAAGATGAACGGGGTATCTAAACGCGTAGTTGTGTCAACTTTGGCTATTCGTAGCGCCATTTGCCGATCCCGTATCACAGAATCTGAGAATTTTATTAACAATCAACACTAATATTTTCTCCGAACACACAAATAACTCACTAACACAAATCAAAATCAACTCCGTGACACACAACAAGTCAATAATTCCTAACTCACCATTTGCAAAAATTTTGCCATCACAAACGCCACCCGACCCCTACCTTGCACTGTCTTTTTGACCACACACACATCTCGATTTCCGTGTTCACTCACGGCCTTCGGAATATCTTTCACATCATAATTCGGGCAGTATTCGCAACGCGAACTTCACACGTTTCTCACTTCATGGCGGTAATTTTAAATTTTGCAATTGCGAAGTTCAATAACACCGCTGCCTTGATTTTAATTTAACTTTTTCATTGCTTTGTATTTAATAAATGAAACAAATGACTTAATTTTAATTCAAACAGTTTGACATTTTAAACAAGAATAAAAAATATACCATAGGTCCGATAACAAGTTGAGGTTATCTTGCAAAATATTGCGGAAATAAAAAGTTTTGTCGTTTGCAAATTAAATTAAATTGAATACAGGAGAATGTTCCATTGTATTTATTTATTATTATTTATTTATTTGTAATCAATGAAATATTTTTTACGATCATTGGCCTTGAAATAACTGTTATCATTTTTGCATATTGCACTGCACACATGCATAATAATTCTACTACTGACGCCATCTGTATGTGATTCTAGAATGCGTAGATAAGATTTGCTTTGTTTATCTGTTTTCATATAGATGGCGCTACTAATAGTAAATTGAGAAATTCTTCTGATTCCGATAGGTAGACAAACTAGTACATACTAGTCAAAGGACGATGACCCTGGGATGCTGTTATTTTAATGTAGGTAAGTACGTTTGGAATGCCTGCGGCATGAGCTAAGAAATGGCAAAATTTAAGAGGGTCATTTACCCTAAGGACCAAATCAATTGTCGATAAGGGCAAAAGAGATTTAGGTGCCTATGTAGGTAAGAGATGGGTACCTGATTAGGGTTATGTTACGGAAATTTTATTTTATAAATGCATGGTTCATTGCTAGGTACAAAGACAAAATGAAGACCTACTTCAATTTATTTAGGTAGGTACTTAGTTACCTAGATACTTCGTTTTTGAACAGATTTTATATTTTAATTGGAGCCAATGAAAAAATTAAGCTTTTATACTACCTAATTTCTGTCTTTTAAGACGGAATACCTATTGGGTACCTACCTAAATTATGCAAACAGTATTTTCGTTCTGCAATGCAAAAGCGTGCTATTCGATTAATTTATAAACTGGGTTTTCTTAAGAGAAAAATAGGTATCAATAAAATTTAAATTTTAACAGTTAGGTAGTACCTACGTCACAATTACAGTCCGGTACATTCGATATATATTACTGCACGTATGTACACACATATAGATCAATTAAGTTAGAAGGTATTGTCATGTTCATACTTACAATACTAGAAACAAAAATTAACACTTTTGGACTCATTGGGCTATATTCTATTTCTATTTCTATTTATATTTCTATTTCTAGCCTATACTGTCCCATTGCAGGGCAAAGGCCTCCCTTTCATCATTCCAACTATTACGGTCGAGGGCAACTGAAGTCCAGTCTTTCCGATAGGATTGCAGTTCGTCTTCCCATCTCTTTCTGGGCCTTCCAATTGGGCTATAGAAAACTAGAAATACATTTTAAAGACTTATTAACTATTTCTTTGTTAACTGAAATTCCAGACAATAGTACCTAGCTAGGTCTTACAGCTTCGCTCTTTCCATAGGTTTAAGAGAATACAAAAATGCTCATAGGTATTATAGAAAAAAAAAAATATATTATGTTGATAATAATATTTGGAGCCGAGGGCCGAGCGAGACCTAGTACCTATAATACTCCTCTAAAAGGGCTTTTATTTTAATTTTATTATATAATTTAAATGATTACTTTATTTCAAGAAGGAATGAAACCAGAACAGCATGAAAGAAACGATTTCAATGAGGTCGTTATAATATTTTGGTAAATATTTTTGAAAGCATAGGTACCTATTACCTATATTATAAACATTTCACACCAAACTATATATAACTAACCAACTAATCACTTTTTTTATATTTGGCATTAATAAGAAGGTTCTTCTGTTGGGATGATTTGCTCTCTAGCTAATTTTAATTGTGTTTAAGTAGGAGATGATACCTATACGTACCTACTTAGATATTACTGATGTTTTTACTGATTGATCTATCTTGACTTGACTCTGATATGGTTTAGCTAGCTATATGTGTACGATAATAAGATTTGTTTAACGTTAAATTTTACAACTTTTATACTTGCCTCTTTTGAAGAGGACGTAGGTACCTAAGTAGGTAGATATACCAGTAACAATATGGTACAATATCTACCTACATATACCTATTTTGCGGCCATGTAACAAGGTATGTACTTAAGTATTTATGGTATTCAAAGGCTCGAGAATGTTCTGTTTATTTTATAACTACTTAGTCATTTAAACAGTCTTGTCTAGACAATTGGCCAGTTTAATTTCAGCGCCTATCAGCCTAGATAGAGCGACTGGCGGCCTAATAATGACCATGAAGGGGTCGGCGAACTTGGCAATAAATCCGCGATTCTGGCCTTGATTTTTTTTGTCATCGCATAAAATTAGATCAGTAGGCAGTAGGTATCTTGATAGGTTGACATCCAAATCCTACCGAGGCTATCTCAAGAAATTCACACTTGATACATGTACAATTGTACAAGTACATAAGTGAGTTGGTAGGTAGGTATATAACATATCTACTATATTAAGAAGGAACAAAAAATATTTACTTATACTAGAACTACCTACTTAATTTTTTTTTATTCATGCATAAGTGTTAGGAGAGAATTTTCTTTTACTTTTTAGGGTACCGTACCCAAAGGATGCAAATATGAGCAAATAATATGCCGCCTGTCTCGCTATCACAGGTTCACAGGTAGAGACAAAGTTACTAGAATGCGTAGAATACGTATTTTTGTTGCTGGGGCGTAACAAAAAATAATAAAAATGATATAGGTTAAAAAGCATACTAGCTGCCCACCCCGGCTTCGCAAGGGTAGATATAGGTATTTAATTCTATTGCCTATATTCATCAGGGATTATGTACCGAGGATCCTAAAGGTGAAAGAATACTTTAAATCGGTCCAGTAGTTTCGGAGCCTATTCAATGCAAACAAACAATCAAATCGTTCAAAAAGAGATACATGTATCCAATTTTGAATAAAAGTCTTTGACTTTGACTTTTTTCCTATTTATAATATTAGTGTTGATTTTGTAGTTAATAAATAGTTTGGTTGTAGGGGAATACTGCTGTGTGAATATTGGTACTTGAACGTGGCTTTTTCTTTAAAACGTGTATGTACATAAAATAGTGATAAGACCGATATCAGGAAAATTATTTTGGTAATATTCTGGTTACCGCCTGATCGAATATTTCATGTGTAAATCTATTTTTCTACAGATCCAGGTTTCCTACGCCCTTTCTTAATTCACCGGTAAAATTAGTTACCGGTATGTTTTTTCATTATAAGGTAGAGTTTAAAAATTAGCTAATGACATGGATAATCTTACTGATACATATACGAACTTCTTTTCTCTTACAGGGGAGACAAAGCCTAGGCCTAGGGCCGAAAGAACTACTGGCCACATTTAGCTGTAGGTGGGTGTTAGGTAAAAAACCGGCCAAGTACGAGTCAGACTCGCGCACGAATGGTTCCGTACATTATATATAATAAATTTGAAATGAAATATATTTTCATTATATGATTGAACTCAAAATTAATGATTTTCGCAATTTTCTTCTTCGTACAAAATTTCAAGATTCTGAGTTCACGAATGTCGAAAAAACACGAAAATTAGCGACATAGCCAGCTCTATCTTTTGCTTGCGTTGGCTTAGAAGTTTAATTTTTTCACAGCTCCAAGTGACAGTAGACTTGAGTATTTGATATGAATTTAGCTTGATACCTCTACGCGTTCCTGATATAAAGAACTTTGACAGACGGACAGACGGACAACCACGACATGCTAAACACTGGTGGCATTCATTTCTATGCAGACGACAGTACGGGTGATGCATATTATGCAGGTCGTGCGAATATCCCTCAAGCACAGGTGGAAGAGAGCAGAAAGAGACTTGTGTCTGACATTAAGACCTCCCTGGATCAGGTCTCTGAATGGGGTAAACTAAACCTAGTTCAATTCAACCTTACTAAGACACAAGTCTGCGTGTTTTCCGCTAAGAAGACCCCATTTAAGATGGCACCGAAGTTCCGGGACCGCCCCTTACCATTTCTAAGAGTATTGGGATGCTTGGCGTGGATATTACGAAAGATTTTCAATTCCGGAGTCATCTGGAAGGTAAAGTCAAAATGGTTTCTAAAAAACTTGGGGTGCTCAATAGAGCGAGGCAGTACTTCACTCCGGGTTATAGACTTTTGTTATATAAAGCTCAAGTTCGACCCCACATGGAGTACTGCTCTCATATCTGGTCTAGTGCGCCTCAATACCAACTCCTTCCTCTTGATTCCATCCAACGCCGGGCAACTCGTATTATCGACCGACCGACGACGTCTATGAGTGTGGGATCGTCGTATTATCGACGATCCCACACTCACAGACGATTTAGACACCCTCAGTCTACCGAGAGACGTTGAATCTCTGTGTGTCCGTCTATACTATGGGGAGTGTTCTGAAGAAGTTTTTGAATTGGTGCCACCGTCACCTTTTTACCACCGCACCGCTTGCCACAGGAGTATAGTCCATCCCCCCATCCTTGACACTTGGGTCTCCAAAAATGTCAGAGCGTCACGTGGTTTTTTCCTCGTACAGCAGGATTGTGGAATGGACTCCAAGGTTTTCCCTGTGTGCTGTGACTTGGGGTCCTTCAAAAGGCGTGTTTACAGGTATCTTAAGAGTCGGCAATGCATCAGCACCTCCTCTGGTGTTGCAGATGTCCATGGGCAACGATGACCACTTTCCATCAGATGGCTCGTCTCCTCTTTTGCCGTCAAATATACATATACATAAAAAAAATAACGCGTAGAGGTATCAAGCTGAAATTCACATCAAAAACTTAGGTCTACTATCCCTTGGAAAAAATTGCTGTGAAAAAATCAAATTTATAAGTTTACGCAATCAAAAGATACAGCTGGTTATTATTCGCAAGGGAATCAAAACCCGCAGGGTACTTCCTGTGAATTCAGAATCTTGAAATTTGGTACGAAGTAACGTCTTATAACACAGATAAAGGAAAAATTGCGAAAATTTATGTGCAAATCATAGATTTTTAGTTTCATCATATAATAAAAATATTTTTAATAATTTCCAACTTATTATACCTATATATTGTACGAAATCCTTTGTGCGCGAGTCCGACGAGTCCGACTTGCACTTAGCCGGTTTTTGCTAGTAGTGTGAATGAGCCGGCTCGTCCGAGAAAGTAGGCACCACACTCTCACAGAAAATCGACGTTTGCTCCCCATGTTCTCCCCCAACTGCTTGAAAGGCCGGCTACGCTCCTGTCACACCCTGGTGTTGCAGTAGTCCATGGGCAGCATTATTCGCTTCCATCAGGTGACTCGCTTGGTTGTTTGCCGACCTATATCATAAAAAAGCCCACCAATACCTATACTAAACGTGGCTTTTAGGTTTTATAGACCAAGGCTTTGTCTACTTCGCATGGGAAAAAGACGTGACAGAATGTATTATTAATATATAGTTCCCTTTCTAGATGAAGAATTTAATTAACTTAGTGTTAATTCTCCTCATTCACAGGATTTCATAATATTAATTATATTATGAAACATCTCATCACATGCTAGATATGATTGAATATGACTAATTCAGACAGAAACTAATGTAATCTAACCTTGTCAATTCCAAGTCAAATAGGAACATATTAAATTACAAGCTAGACTTAGGGCGTTTGCAATTAGACCGAGATTCAAGTGACACAACAGCTACCCCACCCTGACGGATGGTTACCGTGTGTGCAGATGAAGTATCTCTTAGCTGGATATTAGAGCAAGGTAGTATCTGACAGTCTTGGATCGCCTTCATTTAATCATGTATGAAGTGGCCTGAAGTGGCATGTGG
This sequence comes from Elegia similella, assembly GCA_947532085.1. Classification (NCBI taxonomy): domain Eukaryota; kingdom Metazoa; phylum Arthropoda; class Insecta; order Lepidoptera; family Pyralidae; genus Elegia; species Elegia similella. The sequence continues at coordinate 10,862,616 of OX383935.1, read as the reverse complement.
GCAGTAGGATAAATTGAATCTTCAGACTATACTGAACCACACCATTGTAAACGCTAAGTAGATGATAGTAATATTGGAATTTCTTAGTGTTGTAACAGTTATTGTAATGACTATCACGTAGTACCTACTACAGGTTCTTGAAAAAAAGTGATATTTATTTAGAATTTACCTAGGTATACAGAAGGTTATATTGTCTGTGCCGAGGTACCGAACAAAAGCGCAGATTGTAAAAGCCGATCAAGGGGATAGGCAAAAATCTGTTAATAGGCGATGCGGCTTGCTAGCCGAATCGGAATCGTGCTTTGCCCAAGCTCTACCAATGGGATTTTTTTAACAGCACCTCTAATTACAATTCATACAAACTAAGGGTCTTCACAAAGTATCTTACTGCATACCAGAAAAATTAATAAGCTACAAATAAACTACTTAATTATCTTAACATGTTTAACTAAAAATATATGTAGTCAATCAAAACTGGATGACCTTTTTTACTTGTTTAAACATCAAAAATGCTTATTGTCTAACAAAAATAACTTGCTAACTAATTTATCTAAACTTACAACTGAATTTTATTTTTTTTACTAGTTTAATTGGTTTAGTAGTTTCAGATTCAGAGTAGAACATGCATCGCGACTTGAAATTGATATATAGAAAAATAAAATTTATATAGATAAAATATAGGATGGCAATTCGATCATACACAATCTCCTACTCTGACAATTGTAATCGTCGTTGCGGATGAGTTCAGTGTGTGAGACTGGAATCGATTTCCTAATGGCGCGGTGTCCGTGGAGATTGACTCATTTGCACCGCATTACATTACGCGACACGACTGTCCACTCTCATCATGTCTGGAGAGCACTTGTTGCAGATACTCTGCAAAACTACTGAATGTATTCTGATTGATTAAAATAACTTACATAGTAGGATACTCGCTTTTCTTCAGTTTCGTTTTATAAAAATAATATTGATTATTGAGACACATAAAGAGATGCTGATTATACCTATAAGGCCAATTTATATTAAGTGTAAATATTTTAAGGGCTGACACCCATAAGCTAGAAAAATGCTTAAGAAGTGAAATAAAAAAATCGTCACGCTAGTTTTCGAAATATCTGAAACAAAACATTTGGAAAAACAGACGAAAAAAACACCCTGTGTACAAAAAAAGACACTTTCTTCGTACGTGTCGATTTCTTAAATTTTGCTACTATAGCATTTCTTTGACCTATTGATACCACTTTTTAAAATATTTGCGCGACTTTAAAATGGATCATATATTATTTATTTTGATAAAGTTTTAATCCTTGACGACTTATCTGTACTTTAGTGGTCATTATTAAAATATAGTAACTGTTGACGACACGCTGCTTCTGAAAATATAAAATATAAAAATTAGGATAAATGTAAAACTAAAATACTTTATACTTACCACTGGATCTGTAACCTGTAAGAAAACATTAGATATTAATAAAATAATATGCAAGGAGGAAGGTACTCATAAGCATCTATGTACTTACCTATGCTTTACTTCAAAAGACGGCCCCCCCGCACAGCCGGGTCAGTCGCACTAATGAGATGCAACAGGACGCTTGTGTGTTCATGTCCTCCGCGTACCGCGATTCGCCAAAATTTCACGGTTGTTTTCATTGAAACCTTTTACCAGGATCCTATCACCAACATTGTTTGGTCACTTCGGCCGGATCCTTCGTTAAAATCATGTTTCACACGCCGAAAACGCCGCGTAAGAAAAAAGTGTTACGTGGTGCGTCTGCGCGTCCAGAATGTTCGACGCACGATGGTGAAGAAAGTGAAAAGCTAGTGTCAGTGAGTTTGAAAAGTGAAGCTGTTGAAAAGCCGCCAAGTGTCACTAGCTCACGAAAAACAGCGAGGACAGCCAGGTCAGCAAATACGTCGTCGACCGTGGCACGTCAGCGAAAGCTGGAGCTCGAGACAGCGCGTGCTAAAGCTAAGCTGGAGATGGAGGCGGCAGACGTGGAGGCAGCAGCGGCAAAAGCAGATGCAGCAGCTGCAGCTGCTCAGAAAACAGCCGAAATTATTAAGAAAAAAGCCAAGATACAGTCCGACCTGCTGGAAAAGGAATTGGCAGCAGACTTAAGCGAGTTAGATAAGTGTTCTCGGTCAGCATCAAGTTCCGCTGTGTCATGCAAGGATAAAGTGTATGATTGGTTGGACGCCAGCGCGGGCTCAGCGCGGCCGCCGCCGCAACCGTCGCCGCCAGTGAATCACGGCGAGCAACCTCAGAGTGATATCGAAAAGTTGGCCCACGCACTCCAGAAAGCCATCACTACTTCGTCTAAAACAGAAAATCATCAGCTGATGACTAGATTGGCTACGTCTAAAGACCTTCCGATATTTTCCGGAGACCCGTTGGAGTGGTTGCACTTTAAAGAAGCCTTTGTTGAGTCCACACGTTTATGTAAATACTCCAATAATGAAAATATGTGGCGGCTACGCAAATGTCTCCGCGGGGATGCCAAAGAAGCAGCTGCATCATTGCTGATGGGGAATACCACAACCGAACAAGTTATAGAAGTACTCGAGTTAAGGTTTGGAAGGCCTGAAACTATATTGAATAAATTAGTGCTGCAACTAAAAAAGATTCCTGTCTTGCCAGACGACTACCACCACCATATAGTGAGCTTTGCCTTGAAGATAAAAAATTATGTAACGGCGGTAAGGGCTGTCGAGCAAAGTGAGTTTCTTCAGAGCCCTGAGATGGCTGCGACGGTCATTGCAAAATTCCCCAATTCACTAATTAGTAAGTGGACCGACTATGTTTACAGTCATCGTGACAGCCCAGCAGCGAAATTAGAAAAGTTGGCGGATTTTCTATACTTGGAGGCCGTCAAGACTGCCGAATCAGGCGTGAGTCATATTTATAGTCAACGAAAACCTGATGATCGCAAGAATCCACCGCACGCCGTGCTATTGACCGATACAAACACAGAAAATGATAAGTGCTCTTTCTGCCATACAAAAGCTCATGAGATATGTAACTGCCCAAAATTCAAGCGAGCTTTGAGAAAAGATCGTTGGCGTTTTGCAAAAACACACCGACTATGTTTCAAGTGCCTGGGCTCTCGACATAGCGATGCATCTGCGTGCAAAGGCAGCAATTGTGATGTGGATGGGTGCGAGCTGCCGCACCACCGCCTGCTGCACTGGGTCGCCCCCAAGAAGAAAGAGGAGCATCAACAGCAATCGAATTCTGAGTCGGCGCGTGATGATCAACGTGAGACGCATACGGTGCATACGGTCTCGACGCAGTGCCCCAAAGTGTTGCTTAAAATAGTGCCTTTGACTGTACACGGACCCACGGGTAGTATACACGTCCACGCGTTAATAGACGAAGCGTCGTCTGTGTCTCTCATCTCGTCTGATATCGCTGATCAGGTAGGGCTCCACGGTCGGAAACACGAAATGCGCGCGCGTAGCGCCTGGGACGGCGCCGAGTTAGTGTGCGAATCTGAAATAGTGAGCGTTGATATTACTAACTATACCGGCGATCGCTTTACGTTTTCCGCGCGTAAAATAAAACAATTAAATTTACCCGTACAAAAAATATCGGCTATGGACCTTAAGTACGAACATATACAGAAAATTAAGGACTTTAAGGTTTGTGAGTGTGGTGTTCAAGCTAAAGTGCTTTTGGGTCAAAATAACCACGATTTGATTGCCCCTATTGTGTGTGTTAGAGGTAAGAAGCAGCGTGAGCCTTATCTAACGAAAACAGCTGTTGGGTGGTGCGTGCACGGACCACTGGTAAGTGATTTTACGCAGTCTAGTCGTTTCGTCTCACTCGTACATGACCATTCGGAGCAGGAGAGAGAAAACACTGACAATATTTATCATTTGTTTACAATTGAAAATAATAGCAAATCGGTATCACAACTCGTGTCTCCTCTCTCGTCCGAAAGCCATATGTTGAGTGATGCACAGTTGCATGACTTAGTTAGAAAATCATTTGCTTTGGATTCGATAGGTATAGGCACAAAGCCGCGTCAAAACGCAAGTGAGGCGCGAGCTATTGCCATTTTAGATAACACCGCTGTTTTAGTTGACAATCAATGGACAGTCGGCTTACCATGGCGTTATGACAATTTTAGTATGCCCGATTCTTACCCTAATGCCTTAAAACGATTAAAATCGATTGAGAATAAAATGTTAGCTAATAAAGACGGCTATGCATTGCGTTATAAAGATAGAATGCAGCATTTATTTTCTAATAATTACGCTCGTGAGTTGCGCGACGATGATGAGTGTTCTAATGGTCGTGTTTGGTACCTGCCACATTTTGGCGTAGACAACCCCAAAAAACGAAAACTAAGACTTGTGTTTGATGCGGCCGCCAAAAGTGAAGGTTTTTGTTTGAACGATTTTTTTCTACAAGGGCCGGATTTGTTGCAATCCTTGCTGGGGATTATGTTTCGTTTTAGGGAAAACGCGGTAGGCACGATCGCAGATATTCAAGATATGTTTCTGAAACTGAAAATAAAAAAAGAAGATTGTAACGCATTTCGATTTTTATGGGAAAATAAAAAATATATAATGACGTCCCTAGTGTTCGGCGCATGTTGCTCTCCATTCATCGCGCAATATATAAATCAAACCAAAAACACTGAGCGATTTGAATCGACTATGCCTGAGGCTGACAATGCGATTCGCAAAAATCAATATATGGACGATTATATTGACAGCCACACTGATACTTCAACTGCAAAGAAAATAATTAAAGATATTTACTATATCCATCAACAAGGTGGTTTTTTAATGCGAAACTGGCTTAGTAATTGTCCAGAGGTACTGAGTGACACGCCAAAAGAAACCTTAAATGATAAGGCGGTAAGGTTCAATGTTGAAAATCAACCGGAACGTACATTAGGTTTGTTATGGTATCCCGCTAGTGACCTTTTGAGTTTTGATCTATCACTTAGCCGAATACCAAGTGATGTGCTGAAGGCTAAAAGAAAGCCTACTAAGCGTGAGATCCTTCGCATCGTCATGTCCATTTTTGATATACATGGCTTTCTAGGCCCATTTACTATAAAGGCAAAAATCATAATGCAAGAAACTTGGAAGGCTAACATAGAATGGGATCAAGAAATAACAGAAGATTTATTTATTTCATTCAAAGATTGGTTAAAACAATTATTTACGGTAAGCAACATACGGATTCCACGGTGGTACTTTAATCCAAGCACAGAAGGTCGCGTTTCGCTCGACTCCGACGCGGCTCGTAGCACGACCGAGCGGACATCGAATGAGACAAGTGCATTGCAATTACATGTTTTCTGCGACGCATCGCCGTCTGGCTATGCCTCAGTAGGATATTTTCGTAAGCTAAACAGTAATGGATCCGTGCAAGTTGCTTTCATTGCTAGTAAAAATCGTGTTAGCGGTTTAAAATATACGAGTATAAGCCGACTCGAGTTGCAATCAGCATTTTTGGGGTGTAGGTTAGCGCAGACAATAAAATCAGAACATCGTGTTAAAATCAATGAATGTTTTTATTGGACAGATTCTACGACCGTACTGCACTGGATCAGAAACGAAAATAAAAATTACAAAGTTTTTATTGCGAACAGGTTAGGTGAAATATGCGATCTTAGTAGAATATCTGAGTGGCGTTATGTACAGACTAAAATAAATCCCGCTGATCTGGCCACTAAAAAGAGCGATCACATCTTGGACAACGACTCGATATGGTTTACGGGCCCCTTGTTTTTATATCAAGACCCGCAACACTGGCCGCGCGACCCTATAAATAAAGAAATTATTAGTGATGAAGTGTTAGAAAGAATACACACCGTATCAAGTGAAAATAATAAAATATTATACTTACCAGTTCCTGACCCTCGACGTTTTTCCTGTTGGTTACGTTTATTACGTACAGCTGCATCGGTTTTATTATTTATAAAGAAATGCAAAAAGACGAATGTCAGACAGCTGGACGCTGATTTACTGAAAGAAGCAGAAATATTGTTAATAAGACATTCTCAAGCACAATCATTTAGTGATGAAATAGAAGTGTTAAAGAATAACTTACCTCTTAAAAAAGACAGCCGTTTACGCTCATTGACCCCAATTTTGGACAGCGACGGAATTCTCCGTGTCGGCGGGCGTATTGACGCTGCTAAAGGAGTAAACGAAGCAGTTAAGAGGCCTGTAATCCTGGATGGCAAAGACCATATGTCGCGCCTGCTAGTGAAGGAGTACCACGTTCGCGCTCATCACGGCTACACTGAATTAGTGGTGAACGAACTTCGGCAAAAGTACTGGGTTTTGAACCTCAGGCCTACTGTTCGCACTGTAGCTTCTCAATGCTTGATTTGTCGGATGCGAAGGGTGACTCCTGTACCTGCACGTCTCGGTGACCTTCCTGAAGGTCGCTTGACACACCATCAGAGGCCGTTCACAATTTGTGGAGCCGATCTGTTCGGCCCTGTAGAAGTTGCTGTGGGACGACAAAGGCATAAAAGATATGGAGTTCTTTTTACCTGTTTAACTGTACGCGCCGTACATATTGAGATCGTGACATCCCTAACTACAGACGCATTGATTATGGCCTTGAGAAGGATGGCTGCGCGTCGTGGATGGCCTCATACAATAATGTCAGATAATGGGACTAATATGAGAGGAGCTGACACAGAGCTGAAGAAGTCGTTCAAGGAGCTTGATCAAACAGCATTGGCAGCCGAAGCACTGCACAAGAACGCGACTTGGCGTTTCTTACCACCGGCTAGCCCTCATATGGCAGGAGCCTGGGAGCGGCTCATAAGAAGCGTGAAGACTGCACTGAAGGTCGTGCTGAAAGAAAGGGCTCCGAAGGAAGAAACCTTAATCACTCTTCTAGCCGAAGTCGAAAATATAATTAACAGTCGACCCCTGACCCATGTGTCAGTGGACCCACGCAGTGAAGAGGCACTCACTCCCAATCATTTTTTGATTGGAAGTTCGTCAAACTTACCTGTTCCGGGTGTATTCGATGATGGTGATTTGTACCTCAGACGTCAATGGCGTGTTTCTCAACGTTTAACGGATCTGTTCTGGCAACGCTGGATGAAAGAAGTGCTGCCAGCTCTCCTTCCTCGAAAGAAGTGGTCTCAGGAAGGATTGCAACTGAACGTAGGGGACCTAGTAGTTGTGGCCGACCCATCATCGCCGCGTAATACCTGGCCTAAAGGTATAATCGTTAAGGTATACCCTGGTGCCGACGGACGGATTAGGGTAGTAGACGTTAGGACAAAGACGGGTGTGATGAAACGACCTGTGACTCGCGTGGCACCACTTATGCGTCCTGATGAGTGTCGCTCTGGCAACACTGGGGGGGAAAATGTTGACGACACGCTGCTTCTGAAAATATAAAATATAAAAATTAGGATAAATGTAAAACTAAAATACTTTATACTTACCACTGGATCTGTAACCTGTAAGAAAACATTAGATATTAATAAAATAATATGCAAGGAGGAAGGTACTCATAAGCATCTATGTACTTACCTATGCTTTACTTCAAAAGACGCCCCCCCCGCACAGCCGGGTCAGTCGCACTAATGAGATGCAACAGGACGCTTGTGTGTTCATGTCCTCCGCGTACCGCGATTCGCCAAAATTTCACGGTTGTTTTCATTGAAACCTTTTACCAGGATCCTATCACCAACAGTAACGTTAAGTTAGTTTCCTATAAAATAAAGTCTCGAACTTACTTTGGGGCTAGCTCAATCTGTGTGATTTATTCGTATGTTTACATACATTTTACGAGCGACTAGCTCCGTGGCGCAGCGGTCAACACGCCAGCCTGCGACACGGAGTGACCGGGTTCGATCCCGGGTCAGGTCAAGATGGAAAATGATCTTTTTCAGATTGGCCTGGGTCTTGGATGTTTATCTATATATGTATTCGTTATAAAATATAGTATCGTTGAGTTAGTATCCCATATAGTCTCGAACTTACTTTGGGGCTAGCTCAATCTATGTGATTTGTCCGTATGTATTTATTTATTTATGTCCGTATATATTTATTTGACAGCCCAGGTACTTAGGTACTCGCGTTTTTGCTTATGAATAAGGTGAACATTACGGATGTTAAAATATGATTGCATTACTTATTTCGCTACATTTATAGCAAACAAAATTTACAGTATGATGGATATAATATACCTAGTTAGGTATAAAATTTAATTAAATTAATAAATGGAATTTAAAACGATGAATAATTTTATACATTAATCATGATGAATAAGCACATTTCTTGATAACAAAATGAATAACCGAATTATACCTTTTTTCTATTAACATGTCATGTAGGCTGGAGTTATGAGTAAACATTATTCTTTTTTTTTAATTAAAGTGTTTTTTGTATGTTCAGGCAGCTTATACATTTTAATACTTATGTTTTGCAAGTACATTTGAGTTCACGGAATGTGATCGTCAGTCTTGCCTTGTATTTGTAACATATATATTTCAGAGACTGTTTTAAATAAATTTATATTATTTATGTCATATTTACATACCTATTTCTAAGAAGTAAATGCAAGGTGGCTTAGAATAAATAACATACCTATTTCTGAGAAGAAGAACCTAAAGCAGTATTTTTAATTGATCGAAACTAAAAAGCGAGAGTCCTACAATATATAATTGTAAGTTACTTTAATCAATCAGAATAAATTAAGTAGTTTTGCAGAGTATCTGCAACAAGTGCTTTCCAGATGTGATAAAAGTTACATCCATCTAAAGCCAGTTACATCAAGTGCCCAACTTTGATATAAGGACTCTCAGAACTGATCGAGTGCAGTGATAATAACTAAATAACATTTTAAAAACGTTGACAGTGACTAGAACAAATCAGCTGTGTTGTGGTGTCGTGCGTGATTGTTATGAGTCATCAGCTGACGCGGTCAACCGGTCTCGGTCTCGATAGCGTACCACGACAGCCAACAGAAATAAAATTTCACCGCATTGGTTAGCTCCCCAAGTGGCACTGCTCGATTCACATCGACTTGTATGCAACGGGCCCCTGGTTCGAGTCTCGCCCACGCCTGGACAGATTTGCGGAGTTCCTTGCTTTTGACAATATTATTTATTTTTGACATAATTTTTATCTTATTAAATGAGAAAAATGTACTATTAAATCTTGACGAAATTAATAATGAAATATTTATATTGAAAACTAAAATAAATAAGAAAAATAATCTGAATAACGTCAATACCACAGATAAATACTGTTTTCGTCCGCTCACCAAAAGATGGCACCACCTGATACAAACCAGAGAAAGAACAAAAATAATGATAACCAGGACATCATTTTACAATGTGAAAAATGTAAAAGGAAAGTAGACACAAACCATTATTTAACGTGTATAATATGCAAAAATAATTTTGATCTGGAATGTACTGGAACAGAAAAACGTTTTTATACAACCATGACTTCTGAACACAAAAAAACATGGCGATGTAATGATTGTTCATCTGGTCTTCATCACACCTCCTCGCCGCAACTTCAAGATAATGTCACAGTCAGGCCAAAACACGACAAGAATATAGCACTTCAAAACTCATTCGAATTACTATCAGACTCGATATCCGACGAAGATGAAGAATACACATCATTTACCGACGAAAAACTTAACAAGGGTTGTTCAAAAAGTATAGATAATTTGGTCGATGAGATAAATAACCTAAAAAACACAATAAGCTCCCTACAGAAGGAATTAAGTACATCAAAAAATAAAATAAGAAGTCTCGAGCTGGAAAATAACTCCATAAAACAACAGCTCTCTAAAAATAGCAATAAATGTGTAATATCACAAATGCACGATGGTTCAACCTTAAAAGAAAATAACAAAAGGGATATCATAAACCACAAACAGTCTGACTCTTTGAAATCAAAGTCATCCCAGATCCCCAAACAGAATACAGATTCTATCGAATCCAACTTACCAATTATGCCTCCAAAAAATAGATTACTTATTATGAGTTCCAACAATAAGCATAAGATTTTGCCTTACCTGCGGAAGGAAAAACAGTTGGAAAAATATCAGTATTGCCATTTCATCAAAGCTGGCGCAGGAATAAAAGACCTATTAGAAGGAATTGAAAAGAAATTACAGACTTTTACCAATGTGGATCATTGTGTTATATTGATTGGAGACGCGGATTTTCATTACTCTCAGAATTACCACACCTTAGTAAACGTCATTAGAAAAAAAATGGAAAAAATCAAATATACAAACATCACCATTGCCTGCCCAACTTATATATGTGGGGCGCCTGTGTTTAACAGCCAAGTTGAAACTTTTATTACCCTCCTACAGGCAGACATAGAAAAACATCAGTATGCTTATTTCCTCGACTCTAATAGAGAACTGACTTTTGATATGTTTTCATATTATTCAGGACGATTGCGAAATTCTGGAATGCAGTGTATATTACAAAACGTTGGCCAACTCTTAGAATCTATAACTCACACTTTTAAATCTGAACGGATGCCTATTGATATACAAAGTTCAGCCACTGAAAATGCATCTGAAACTACAATGAACCCACAACAGCTATGTAATATCTCACCTATAAATATAGGAAAAAAAAATACGTTTTTTCGTTCCTCAAAGTAATAAGAAATACAAAGTATTATTTCATCAAAACATAGCTGGTTTCTTCAAAAAAAAGGATAGTCTTGAAATAATATTAAATGATTTCACCAAACAAAATAAGAGTATAGACATTTTATGCCTGTCTGAAACTTTTATTAAATCAGGGAGTGAAAAAAATATGTTTTTAAAGGAACTTGTTCTAGCTAATTGGTATTCTAGAGAAACTAAAAAACGGGGCGGTGTAAGTATATTTTGCAAAAACTACCTAGAGTTTAAGACATTGGACTTTATTAAAGATTTTTGCATTCCTAAATCATTTGAAGCATGCGGCATAGAAATACTAACTTTAAAATGCATTATTATTTGTATATATAGAACGCCGGATAGTGACTCGGACATATTTCTTAGTAAATTAGATTTACTTATGACCAAACTACGTAAAAGATATAAAAAATGTATTATTATAACTGGTGACTTCAATATTGACTATCTAAAGGAAAGTAAAGATTTGAGAGAATTAAAAAGAATAGCTCTGAACTATAATCTTACTATACATGTGAGAGAACCAACACGACTCAAATCTTGTTTGGATCAGATAATGAGCAACTGTCCCGAAGCTACTTGTGAAGTCTTAAACCTTTGCCTCTCTGACCACAACACGGGACAACTGCTTAGATTCCCGACGACAGACACGAAAGTTCCTCCTAAAAAGTATTTTATTCAGAGAAGAGACTTTAGTCACAACAATATAGGAAAGTTTTATAATTATTTGAGTAGTCTGTCTTGGGCGGAAGTACATGCAGAGAATGACACAAATGTTGCATTTAATAAATTTCATGACTTGTTTACTTTCCTATTCGATCAGTGTTTTCCTTTGACACGAATTCAAAAAAGCAATACACCAAGGCGATCTACTTGGATTACCAAAGGTGTTAAGATATCGTCTATTACAAAACGGAAATTTAGATACCAATATTACACTAATAAAAACCCTGAAGCAAAAATACGCTACAATAAATACAATTCGGTTTTTAAAAAGTGTGTTAAAGCTTCCCAGAAATTAAGCAATATGCGACTAATTAATAATGCAAAGAATATATGTCAGGCTGCTTGGAAAATAATTAAAAAAGAATCCAATAACATCATTAATTATAGGACAAATATAGACAAAATAAATCATAATGGGAAAATAATCAATGACATTAAAGAAATTGTAAATATATTTAATAATCACTATACATCAATAAATAAAGATAACAGCAAAAATGACAATAATAGAAATAATATTCGATACAAAATTAATTCTAATCAGCACAGTATGTTTTTACTTCCTACAGACAGTTACGAGGTACAAAAAACTATTCTATCATTGAACAATACCCCAGCAGCTGGTTATGACCATGTAACAACCAATATTTTAAAAAGGTGTGCTTCTGTAATAGCTCCTGTTCTTGGATACATAATAAATTTATCTTTTTCCCAGGGCGTATTTCCCGAACGATTAAAAACTTCAATTGTGAAACCAATACACAAGAAAGGAGATAGAGATTTAATTGTAAATTATCGACAAATAGCACTGATCTCAATATTTTCAAAAATATTCGAAAAAGTAATGCAGAATCGCATCTCTTCCTTTCTTGTCAAAAACAATATATTATGTCCCCAACAAAATGGTTTTCAAAAAGGAAAATCCACAACCTTGGCAGCGTTTAACCTCATAAACAACATAACAGAAAACATCAACAAAAGAAACCCGACAACTGTTACGCTGTTTGACATGTCGAATGCTTTCGACCTAGTCTGTCATAAAATATTGCTGACCAAATGTGACACAGTTGGCATTCGTGGAAAACCGCTAGAATGGTTGAAATCATACTTAACGGAACGAAATCAATATGTAGAAATTGCAAAACTAAACGAAAATAACGAAGAGATATTGTACAAATCTAATAAACAAATAACTAAATTTGGCGTGCCGCAAGGTAGCATTCTGGGTCCACTCCTCTTCTTGCTCTACATTAATGACCTACCAAATGTCACACAACATGAATGCTCACTCTTCGCGGACGATGTAGCATTGGTAGTACCATGCTCAAATAAACAGACCTATAATAAGGACATAAACGAAGCCATATCGAATATTACACAATGGCTTGAACGAAATAATTTGAAGGTCAACACATCCAAAACAAAATACCTGCAGTTTCATAGTAAAGGTGGTAGCGGACTGCCATTAAAAGTAACCCTAAATAACGAGCAAATTAATGAAGTTGCAAAGGCTGAATTTCTTGGCATAACATTGGACAAGTGTTGTACATGGAAGCAACATGTCGATAAAGTGTGCTTAAAAATAAATCGCTTTGTGTACGTTCTAGGACGTCTCACCGCGGTAGCTGACAAAAAGGCGGCTATGCAAGCTTATCACGGATATGTTGCTTCTAATTTAAGATATGGCATTCTGTTGTGGGGAAATTCAGTAGAAATAAATAGGCTCTTTCTTGTGCAGAAGAAGTGTGTTAGAGCAATATGTAATGCTCCTCCTCTAACGAGCTGTAAAACACTTTTTCAAAAACTGAAACTTTTAACTCTTACAAGCCTTTACATATACGAGACCTGTGTTTTTGTCATTAATAATGGGCACCTGTTCAGAAAACGAGCTGATCATTATAGTTACAGTTGTAGATTTCCGGATCGCCTGCTCTTGCCTAATAGTAGAACTGCCATCTGTTCTAGAGGCTCCAGTACCATGTGTGTAAAAATATTTAATAGAGTACCTAATGAAATCAAAAGAATGCCTGCTAAATTGTTCAAAAGGAAATTACATGAATGGCTAATTGGGAAATGCTTTTATACTATAAATGAATATTTAAAATAATTGACATTTAATAAATTGTAAATTTTAATTTCCTATCTCCTTTTGACATATTGTACTATTGACATATTGAATCTTTTGACTTAATGTACTTTTGACATAATGAAATACACATTTCTGAATTTATATTAACTTGACATGTATTTGTAAAATCATTTATACATTTTGCATGCTGGAAACGGCTAAGTGTACGCTTTTACCTTTTAATGCATTCCACCTGTTGTACGACACTTATGCAAATAAATTTCATTTCATTTCATTTCATTTCATTTCAGACATGATGAGAGTGGACAGTCGTGTCGCGTAATGTAATGCGGTGCAAATGAGTCAATCTCCACGGACACCGCGCCATTAGGAAATCGATTGCAGTCTCACACACTGAACTCATCCGCAACGACGATGACAATTGTCAGTGCAGAAGATTGTGATTAAGCGGCAATTTACATTTTGTATCGATTGGGGATAGTTACTAAAGAGACTACCTAATTGTAGTGAATAAACGGTTTTATTCAAATTTTCAGTCAATTTGTTGTAGAGTAACTCTATGTGAATAACCTGTAAATCGAATAAGATTGTCTATAGTTTTTCTTAATAAGGCTCCTTTTGATAGAATGTATAAAAGGTATTGAGTAAAAAAGCCGCGATGTAATATTGAAGGAGCCACTTATTTCGTCAGTGAGAATTTGACTTTTTCTATGGGACTAATGCTAAGAACCCGACGGGCGGCCGGACAATTTTCATGTGAATGTCGAACTCTTTTTTTTTCCACATGTTGTAATTTTATTGTGGAGCTTTGATGTTCTCTGTAGATGAAATTACTTTTGTTTCCATTATAATTCAGTACATCAATATTCAAGTTAACTTTTTGAAGATTTCTCATCGCTTTTGTGGCTCGTAAAGCAGATTGTTCTGCATTCACAGCACCTGGAATCTAATAATGACGTGAGAGGAAAGTCGACCACAGCCGCACTTAGTTTTCCAATCTAAACAATAGAAATTCAACGGGTGCACGTCCCGCCGGGACACTGATCTATCTCTATGTAAATTATGCGGCAAATAACGCCGACTTGTGCTCATCAGTCGGCACGTGGCAACGGCGACGCGCCGACTTGTCGCGTCACATTTTTTGTACCCTCGTATGACCAATCAAATGGCATAATAGAAGTCCTTCGACCTAATCTCGGCATTTGTTACGTTAGTACTGATACATAATTGGCGTAAGTACTTATATGTATTTTTTTTAAGAACGAGCAAGTTCTTAGTAGCCCTATTAAATTTAGTATTCTAACTGTAAACCTAGTTAGACTACTAACTGAAATCTAAACTTATTATTTAGATTTATGTGGATTTAATATATAGGTTGCATCTGGATCGGTCGTAAATCAGTCCATCGAGATAGTACTCTCACTTTTCGAGTCACATTTTACAGAGGTTTTTACTGTGATTATTCTAATGACAGTTGAACTCGTTACAAGACGATATCCAACTGAACATATTTTATCAAGAACCTAAGTGTAATATGGGTCATATTTTTGTTGTTTTGCTGATTTCCTTTCTATTAATTTAAGATTTTTTGGCGAACGGTACGTAGAACTTAGAGATTCTTAAAAATAAACTTACCGTCTCGTAGTCATTGAAAGGTGACATTCGCAGTAGCACAGAGCGCATAGCAAGCAAAGTGTAAACATGGTGTGTTCACACTTCTCCATTTTTAGGTTGTTTCGGAACTTATATTTTATTTTGACAAAAAATCGCACTGCTTTATATACTGACTTTCTAGATGAATAACTGAATTAATTATTAATTAATGAATAAATTAATTCATTATATTTCAAAGATGCTGCATAGAGACAGGGTCACCAGCGACGTCAGTGGGTCAGACCGGAGGCAACTGGTTTGAAAATAGAGTTATAGATCTAGAAGTCTGACTAGGAAGTATCATAATCAGTGGGTCCAAGTAAGTGTGAAAGTGTAATTGTAAGATTCGCTTTGCAGACGGCCGGTTTGCTTCATAACCTGTAAAATAAAAAATAATTATTAGAATCACAAGGCAAAAATATTTTTGTCTCTGTTTATAACTTATTGTGATGTAAACGATATGAATCTGGTCAAAAATATGTCTAACAGATATTGAATTTTAGTTAATTGATGTGGAAATCGGTTTTTATCATAATTTAGGTAAGTAATATTTTAAAACTTTGAGTCTTAGTACTATTAGGGTCCTGTTTTTACCCTTCAGTTATGGAACCCTAAAAAAGCAAATCCTATGCTAAAGTACAAGGCTATCTTCAAGGCTAGAAACGATTGCTTATGAGGAACTTTACTTATATCTTTTGCAGAAGAAGGTTAAGTCATAATCAGTTTTTCGCTGTTCTCAAAAAGCTATGGGAATAAATTAATACCAGTTTTAAGGCTGTTTTTTAATTATATTTTATTTAAAAGTAATTTCAATCGGTATGTCTAGTTTTAGCATGATGCCGAGTAATCGGCAAATTTAATGCCTTAGGTAGGCAGCTTGAAAAACTGACACCAGTGACACACGAAAAACAAACAATCGGTAAATTTTCGTAAATTTACTAGATAGATCCTAGTCCTAGATAAAGACAAAATTGGCATCTCCTTACTTCTATGGTTACATAGATTATTGAGATGTTATGCCGTGGGACTTCCTGCATATATTCCTACAGCTCTATCTCCTCTATGGACGGCGCACGTGAACCTTGCCCAAAATCGTCATAGATCTAGGACGTTTGGATATGTTAGTAAATATTTTACAGGTGTTTTTTATCATTTTGTGTATTCTCATACGACGTTCAATAGGAGAGTTCCTAATATACTTTTATTAGGACCACTCCAACTCTACTATGAACCACACGGCATCAAATAGATAACAGTAGGTACCTATTACTGAAACTAAAATATACAAATTGTGATTGAATTAGGCCCAAAAACTGGTAAGTATTCATTTTTGTCTAAATTCCAATAGAACTCTAAGATATAAGCGCAAAACAGTTATTACTTAATAATCATACACATAATTAAGGAGGTTTGCATATTTTTCAAAACTTTCTAGGTACTCATTTTTGCTTTAATAATATGCTCAAAACTGTTTAAAAATCAAGCAATTTTTTATATTGTTGATAGATAATAGTTAATTAAACACAACATAGTTACTTCTTGTAAAGTTTTAACTGAGAAGTTAATTATTCTCAGTTAAAAGTTAAGAAAAAGTATTTATGTCGTCTAAATTTAATAGCGAATATTCATTTTTTTTTAATTCCATATTAATTGTTAATTGACTTAAAAAAAGGACATCCTTAATGTTTTTTAGGGTTCCGTAGCCAAATGGCAAAAAAGGGAACCCTTATGGATTCGTCATATGTGTCTGTCCGTCCGTACCTTACAGCCAATTTTTTTTTCCGAAACTTTTAGAACTATACTGTTGAAACTTGGTAAGTAGATGTATTCTGTGAACAGCATTAAGATTTTCATACATGAATAGAAAAAAAAACAATAAATTTGGGGGTTTCCCATACTTAGAACTAAAGTTAAAAAAAAATCGTCAAGTACGTACGTGTGATCTATGAATAGGTCTTTGAAGTTTCTGTTTGCGCATGAGACACTTCCAAAGTGGTGAACATTACCATGCAAATTCTCACCGAAAATTGATTTGAAGGAGATCTAGTAAGTAGTTTTTTTTTAATACGTCATAAGTCGTATTCCGTAATTTACCTTTCATTCAATCAATTAAAATATAACAAGAACTTTTATATTATATTACTTGCTGTTATGGAATCCTTCATGGGCGAGTCCTACTCGCACTTGGCCGCTTTTTTTGAATGTTTGTTTGACCTTAATTATTTTGTCTGGATATCTCACGGCTTGGGCTGGCTTGCGTGTATCGTAATGAAGTTTCTTCGCAAAAGTTTGTACTACGTGCTACGTTTCTGTAATTGCTTGTACTGCCTTTACTTTATCCAAGGCAATGTAACTATTTGTAACATAGAGGATCTGATGAAATAACTCAAAATGGCTACTGGTTCTTATAATATACAGCGTGTAAATAAACCCTCGACGTTCCCGGGGTGACTCAATATGGACAACTTTTCCTATGGGAACAATGCTGGGAACTCAGAAAGAGTGATCGCCCGGGTGACTTGCACCCAGGATAGGCCCTTCTGGCAATGTAGCTTTCGGTCCATTAGGCAAAAGATGAGAGTTGCTGCTCTCCAAAGGCTTTTGCTATTGTTTCTCAGTTTGGCCCTTCAGGCAATGCATGCATGCACGTATACGCGGACCATCTGGCAATACGAGTATGAGAGTTTGCTTTTTCTCTAAGCTTTGCGCACACAGGTAACGCCCAAAGCCTAGGTCCGTCCCTCCTGGGGGCCCTTGGGTGATGTTGTCTATAAAGGCTGAGGGCACTCTTCCCTCGCCAAAGCTTAACATGCACATGGAGCTAGCTACATAAGTCATTAAAAAAAATGCGAGGCTGGCATGTTTAAGCAATTATTTAACAAATTTTTAAGGTGTAGTTTTAGACTATCCCTCTCGACTCGTCTACCCAAAATCACGTGTATTTTTTTGGTAGCAAGAGCAAGTAATGTTAAAAAATATTATCTTTAAATACAAGTTAATAAAATCCAGCTTGATTTTCCAGAATTAAATTGGATTATACCTTAATATCATTTATTTTTGATAAATCAAGCACCGTAATTAAGATGTCCAGACAAACATTAAGGTTGCTGTGGTCATTTCTGATTTGGCCTACATAAAAATAATAAGGAAAAGGTGTAGTCATGTGTGTGTTATCTTATCAGTTCATGTTCCCACCGAGACACGAGCATATCCTAGATTAGGATGATAAACATTAGAAAAAATATATTTGTAACAGTACATAAATCTAACTAATGGACATTGTTCTCGGACGACGGATTAGTAGGATTCAATATTAATAAGGCGAATCAAGGTCACGCTCATGCGTTGTTCTTCGGTTTAGAAATCGCGCTTTCAAAGAAAAATTAAATACACGTGATAATCTCACTAAGCATGCTTGTAGTATACCATATGTACTTATCTAAGTGAGTATCATTTTATTTACTTATTTTTCATAAGTAAATGCATGCATTTTTGCAAGCTTTTCTTTTTTAAGGACCTTGGGGCTACCCCTTATTCTATTTCGCTTCGACGAGATCGATTAAATGGTGCAGATTGATGGAAATAGGGTATGAACTATATTACTGAACCATGTAGTGTAGAGGCATCATTTGGAAAAAAAACACGCGAGTTTGCCAACCATGTAAAATTTCACACCTCAGTTAATATCAGAGGGAGGCCGCTATAAAAAATATCGACTATTGACGCGTATTATACACTTAATTTGATGCCTAATGTAACGGATATAAATTCACTCTTATTTATAGTTTTGCAACATCAAAAGAACTGATCGAGTCCGCAACACCACGCTACGTTCCATCACCAAAGTTACTGACGTAGCCGTCGCATCCGCGAAACTAAAATGGGATTGGGCTAGTTACGTCAGCCGTATTCCGTCGAGGCTTTGGGTTGGATTTTTGTCAGCATGGACCCCAACAAACGAACATTGGCGACTTGAAAATCCTCGGCGGAGATGGCGGGATGACTTGGATGCGTACTACAAAGACTGGCCAACTAAAGCTCAAAATAGGAAAGAATGGAAAGCAAAGAGGAAGGCTTTTGCCCAGAAGTGGGATTTAATGGGCTAGTTATGATAGTAATAATAATAACTGTCCTTTGAAATAGTCCATTAAGACTAAAAATAATACACTTTAAATGAATGACTAATTCCTAACGACTTTTTTGAAAACCTATATTAAGAGTCTATGTTTGAAGCAGATAAGACTCAATATTAAGGGATATAAAAAGAGCGCAAAAAGAGTTTTCTGATTTTTCATTTTCGTAATATTTTTTTGAGCTTTATGTCTGAGTATCTGTTTCTTCTTTTTGAATCGAAATGGTTCCATTTTATTAGATTATCGTTGACCAGTAATAAACTAGTACTGATCGCCTTATCATTAGGTACAGGACCTCATTGAGGTCAGGTACTGTGCAAGTAGTAGGGCAGTTCTATCGTGACAGATGGTGAGACTTGTACTGATTGGCACCGCAGTCACACAAATCATTGGCAGAGAACCCCACCTTACTCTGTTTTCTCGACATCTCCCAACGCCAGCCCGGAGTCAGTTAAGGGACATCCAGACTGCCCAGAGAAGATCTCTCCTGGGCGGAAGCTCCTCAATAGGTATTCCACCTATCGGATGGACTGGGCGGGTACTTTGTTTTCCAAAGTATGAGCCTGGTTTTGGGGGATTCTTTGTTATCTATTCTGGTCTGCCCCATTTATACTGTTTCGACTCTTAAGGCATGATGAAGGTTGAATTTGTCCAAAGAGCAAGTGTCTTTTGTCTTGAGTCTGTTTGTATTTTCCCAACCCATAAATTACGCTTCGCCCCACTTGCAGTGTGGCTATCCCAGATAGAGTGTAAAAGGTGGGAAAGTGGTATACGTGTAGGTATTTACCAGTTATTATTCTGCAAAAATCACTTAGGGCAACATCTACCTCTTTGGCGTGCACTGAGCGTGCTCACCTCTGATCATAAAAAGGAAGTTCTGAGGTGTCTACCTAAGGCTAGCATACTCACCAGCCAAGTAGCAGAACACAAAGCCACCTATGCGGAGTAAATGCGGAGGAAGCTCCCCAATGCGTGGCGGTGTAACGGCGTAAGATATTGTTCCGTAATGTTGCTTTTAATTTTAATAAACGGCAGTTTTCCCGAGTTTTCCAGTCATCAGTCCATCAGTTTTTTTATAGTTAAACATTTTCATAGACAATGTATGTCGGATTTATCTAAGTTTGTTGTTCTGAGGATTTATCCGACGTTCGCGGTTAAAGGGTTAATATATTTTAATTCTAACTTAATTTCTTTATAATTTATAGATGTGGATTGTTGATGATTAGTTTTATATACACATATTCGAGGTTTAATCCAAACTAAACTTTGCCCTAAATTATGAAGAGCTTTGTAATATTGAAGCTAATTAAATACCAATTGTTAGCGGTAACCAAGAGCATTTTATAGATATTCTTCTCTGTCTGCAACTTGTAGACTACGTGTATTTTATTTCAAACATTACAAAAATGTTAACAATAGCTTAACACTCGCAAAGTTGCTGAGATGATCATCAGGACACCAAACTCACCTTTGGTAGTTAAATTCATCCGTCCCTCTTCAGCGGTGCGCCAATCAGCGCCGATTGATGCTGGATGCGCGCTTATTAATTTTGGAATGCCGGATAATTACCCTGTGAATTTTCGAAGTACTCACTCAAGTGGCACGAGTTAGGGTGTACGTGTATGTGTGTGATTAGTGTTCGGCGTAACTGAGACAAGTACTACTCGGCTCAATTGCGCCACCTCTTCGTTACAACGAAATACTAGGCGAGCATATTCGCTATAGAGCACTCACATTACTCACACTACGACGAAATTGAGTGCTTGAATCAATGAGATTCTCTTGCGGTGTGCTGTGGTTTTATTGTTGTGTTAACGTGTGTTTAATTTATGTGTTAGTGTGCGTTTCCCTACAGTGACGTAACAACCGCGCTTAAAGTTGTTGTTGGCATTTGTTTGCGGTGTTTCCACATAGTTTGAATGAAAAGTAGTTCTGTTTGGCTCAGTATGGTTCTGTAAAGCAAACGAAATCTATGTAGATAGCGGTTGCAAGAGTCTTTATGAAAGTTGGTTAGTTGTATGTTCATACGTTGTCATGAACGGCGAGACTCTAGATCTACGCTGATTTATCTGAAACAAACAAAAAGGTACCTTAGTATCGTCGTTGTTAATAACTCTATAGAAAATGACCTTGTGGTTACGATGATATTTACTGATGATGATAGTAATATTTCAAGTAAGTCCAACAAAATAATAAATGATTATCTAATATGAAATAAAAAGCATCGATTAGGTCTGATGAATGATATTACAAGAGTAAGAAAAAACCTATCAAAAGACTATTGGGTTTTTAAAACGATCCCAAAGATACCTTAACAATCCAAATCCATCCAGTCGTTTGTAAGATACGAGGTTATAAAGAAATTTGCAAAATTACAAGATGTGCGCTAAGTACATACTCGTAGGTAGCACTTCTTGGCAGTTGGGTAAAAATTTAAACTATTTTTCAAGGCAACCTACCAGAATACTATTACTTATTCTCTACTACCAGTCAAGGTATAAAGTGATTCACCAGTTAATGTTATAAGTAAGCACAGTCTTTTTAATTTGGTTAGTTTTGTTACACTTTAGAAATAAAAGAAGTCTTCCTCTAATTCTGGAAAGGATACTTCTTATGAATTATCTTCGTTTTGATAAAAATAATAGGAGAAAGGGGTAATAGGTTTTTTAATATTTGTCGTTTTGTTCTTATCAAACAATAATGAACCATTGATTTGAGTAAAATAATTGAATTATTCGCAATTATGATAGATAAGTCAAGTCATTACTTGACTAATGCCATAATTCATTAAAATAATAAAAGAACAAAGTAACTAACAGCGTGTTTTAAATTTTTATTACAACAACAAACATTATTTTGCAAATATACTATTTAACTTTGGTATTATAGGTAAATAATAAAAGAACAACATCCTTACTAATATTATAAATGCGAAAGTGAGTTTGTTTGTTACGCTTTCACGACTTGACTACTGAACCGATCATCATGAAATTTTACACACGTTATCTAGAGTACGGAGAATGACATAAGGTACATTTTATCTCGGGAAAAAAGTACTGTACCCGAGGGTGGATATCGACATTGACGCGGGCGGAGCCGCGGGTGAGAGCTAGTATTATATACAGCGTATAACATATTTTTTTTTCGAAGTAACATCTCATGCCTATGCTATACTTAGCAGAGTCATTAGGATACCATCTAAGGATTTTACCTGCACTCAAAAACAACGATCAGCTCAAAAATATTTTTGTGCCCCTTGCGGTTACCAACCCAAGAGTGAGAAGCGTATGTGGTTGCTTTACTCATTCCTTGACAGTAAACTGCTATAGTATACATAACAATAAAACTTGTATTGTGTCTCGTTTAGTGTCCGTCAAAGTGTTAACATGGGTAACACTGGGCATCAAGCTATATAGTATGAAATGGTAACGGCATATTTTGCCGTCCGTCTGTCTGATGTATCATTAAGCAATCGTAACTACTCCTTGAATAAGTAATATAATTTGCTGTGAACACAAACGTATGCACACGTTTGTGTTCATATTACTTATTCAAAGAGTAGCTTAATGATACATCAAGTAAAAATCATGATAGGTAACATTAACGAGAAATTAAATATTATGTTTAGTATAAATGGGAGCTTTTTCTTTGCATACATATTAGAACCAATGAAAATATTTTTTTTAATGTATATTTATTACGCAAATGCATAAACAGAAACAATTTTTATCATAAGACCAGTAAATATATCTATTAAGGTAATATCTTACCTTATACTTTATTAAGGCAAAGAAAGGCTTTGCTCCATTCAGTATAGTTTCATTTCAGATAATTAATCGGCTTAATATTTACAGAGCTTATCTCTTTTACCTCCGTATTACAGAGATAAAGTTCTTTCTCAAAACTCAAAACATAAAGATACTACGTACAGACAAAATGTAACAACAGTTTATTTTTTTATTTATTTACTTCGTGTTAACAAACAGTATAACAATATATAATACATAAAAAATAATGGTAATGAGCTTTACTAAATGTTACACCAACACCGTTAACCACGGTCTAAAGTTAAAAGAAATTTTTAAATTGAGCTATGTTGGCTAACAACAAAAAGTTAGGATTGTGAATTTATGCTTGCTTATTAAACTAAAGTGTCCTAGATATCTATACATATACGTAAAAAAAGAGGTAAATAATAGAATTGACCTTCAAATTACGATACCTTACCATGATATTGCCCATGCCGTAACTAAACTAAAATTATAATAAATGAAAAATCACCTGCGCAGCTATTTATGCTCATTTATTAATGAAATCCATACCGAAACTCCCATATCTGCCTGCCGTAGCCTTGTTTAATTCTGAGTTTATGAAAATGTTATAAGTTTTTTTTAGGTACCCTGTATCCGTTCTTGCCACACAAGTCTCTGACAAGAGCCTAGCTTGACGGTTTAGAAAGGAAAAGTCTCGAAATTGGAAACTAGCTATTTATACCTTCAAAAACATTGATGCAAGTTGTAGCTAGGTAAAATATAGCGATGCCGGCTGTTCCATTCGTCAGATGTATATGCAATGCACGTTCCTGGAAATTTATTTAGTTTATTGACGACCTCTGTGCTGCAGTGGTACCGCAAGTGCCCTTGAATCTCAGGGTCCCAAGTTCAGTCCCAGTCAAGATGTTACGAGTATCTTATGTATCTATTATAAAATAAAGTATCGTTAGTTGGTATTTAACGAGACAAGTTAACAACTTGCTGATGGGCTAGCTCAATCTGTGTACCTTGTGCCTAAATATTTACATTTCATACTTCAAATAGCATATTTTTTTTTAAATTGAATCAATCAATCTATCAATCAGCTTAAAATGAAGTCGCTTCCACTGTCTGTTCGCTCAGATCTGCCCCATATTAATATCTAAATTATACCATATAATATCTACAGAGGAAGACGCAAGACATTAAGTCGCAATACCTGATAAATTTATTGTCTCCATATTAACGTAATATTGATAGGTGTCTATGATAATGTTGTTTATATGTATGTTTATAGAACTGAATACGAATAGATACAATCATTTTTTTAAATAGATACAATGTATGTATTAAATACGGTGTATGAAATACCGATTTTTTTTTAGATTTAGCATTAATCAATAGTTGACCGGTTGACCCATTCAGCGCACGGCCACTGACATGATAGTTATGCGAATTCGTCCAAATGTGTCCATGGTCACACGTACCCCTCTCCCCGATTTAATACAATCGCCAAGATTTGCATGTCACAGGACACAGGGCGCCTCGGGCAAGCGCCGGTGTATTATACTAGGCATTGCATTGTATGTAATACAATACCTGGTTTGTTTGAATTAATGGGCAATTTGCTTGGAGAGTAATTTTTAACTAGTTTTTTCGCAAAACATACATGTGATTAGCTTTTTTTATAAACGAATCCACATTATAAAGTGTCATCATCATCATCATCAGGTCTTTTTAGTCTCCACTGCAAGAGCATGACCTTCTCTGTACTACCGGAGCCATACCAGAGAAGCCAAGAGGATCTGGCCTACACTCTCCTCGCTGGCCAGACGGGTTGGAGAGGTCTCATTTATGTTTATGAGCTTTGTTTAGCTTGTATTTCGTTAGTTGTCTCTTACAACCTCCATGGGAAGATTAGGAGTGGTCCTATTCTACTCTGCCCTAAACCACATGGCTAATTATAAAATGTATTCCAAGACAAATCAAATGAGCCCAAACAATTTGTAATCAGTTAAACATAGGTACAATCAATTTTTCAAATAGATATAAACTATCAAATTCTCTACCGGTAGTAAGATTGGCGAAATTAAATCGCGTCGTTTAGATCCGGGCAAAAAGTTGGACATTATTAAAGTTATGTGAACCAGGGCTAACGTGAGATTATAAAACTGTTTGTGGGTAATGCCATTATTAATGCAATTGCGCCTACCACAGCTAGTAACACATAGAAACGTCATCGGAAATAAATATAAGATTCGTGCTAAATAAATCCTAATCTATATAATATATATAAATCTATAAATCTAATTCGTGCTAAATCCCGTTTAAATTAATAATTAAGTGTCTAAAGTGCGAAAGTTTAAAACGGAATACTTTTACGATACTTCATGTACCCATTTCCAGCTATATTTTTAAATTTAACCAAGATCCCAAGTCCCATTCCGTGCACGTCCACTGCCATGCTAATTACTTACACGTATTTGTCCAATTCTGTCCACATCTTCACACCCCTCTCCCCGATTTAATACAATCACCCAGATTTGCATGTCACAGGACACAGGGTGCCCCAGGCAAGCGCCGGTGTATCGCGAATGCCATTGTGTTGCAATACCTGATAAATTCATTTTCACATATTAATGTAGTATTGATAGCTATCTGTAGACAATGGCGTTCATTTGGACATAGCTTTGTCCGCATTAAGATATATTGAACTGATTACAAGTGCGATTAATTCTCAAACAAGATACATTGTGCAAGTAACTCTATTAAAAAAGTTAATGGGGCTGACACGACATACTTAAAGTAAAATTGTCAAAGTTTAAGTTGTTGCTTTTTAAACTTTCGCCGTTATCGACATAAGTACGAAACATCATTGAAATATCAAAAAATCATAATAAAAGCACTATGATTGTCCGATAATTTTACGAATCAAAAGTATTTGTTTTGGTAGAGTGAGCTTAACATAGTTTTAAAAAACCGGCTTAGTGTGTGTCGGACTCGCGCACGAAGGGTTCCGAATGATTATCTAACGTCTAAAAACGAGCCCACATAAGACGGTGGTAACTGAAGAAAGATTTATAAAGTCCTACTTAACAAGGGAATTTAGAAAAAATATTATAACAATATTATAAATTGGTAACAAGATTTCGTAGGTATATTACCTACATTGATTCCCGAGCGCAATACCAAGCGGCCTCCTATCGTTCCGCCAAGCGCCGCGCGCTGTCAAACGTAAACACATTGCTATAATTGTAGATATTATTATTATTAAAACTGCTATGATTTCATATTTACTCGACTTTACGTGGTTCGCAAATTAATATTCAGTAGTTATTTTACGTCACTAACAACTGTCTTAACTATTTTTTAATTAAATTTGTATGAAATTTTACTTAACCGAGTACATTTATAAGTTGGTCCACTATAACTCTTTTCAAACTCCTTTGATAATCATGCCATGCTGAACAACGGAGTTCCCGGGTTCGATCCCCATTCAGGTCAGTATGGATGGTGATCTTTTCAGATTGGCCTGGGTTTTGGAAAAATTTGTAAAATATAGTATCGTTGAGTAAGTATCCCTTAACACAAATCTCTAACTTACTTTGGGGCTAGCTCAATCTGTGTGATTTGTCCGTATATTATTTATTATTATCTTTTCCGCGTTTTTTCGGTTGCATCCTACGCTGTGGTGCGTCGAAACACGGGTTGTAACAACATATATGCACTTAATTCATGCTGTAATTTCATATGGAAAAGTATTTACAGCCGGCCGCCTGCTTGACGCCGAACCTAGACACGAAAATTATAAATATTTATAAATTTTAATGAACCTGGTTGCCATATAACAACAATACCACGGCTCACACCACATCAAAAAGTTGGTTGCAATATTGTACTGTTCATTCATTTCCAAGGCTGTAAGAAAACGATATTATTTGGAGTGGATCCAATCCAAAGATCTGGAAAAAGATAAGTGTTATATTTTACAATAATTTGGAAAGTTTGCGAGCGCAGCGGGAAATTTCAAGAAAATCTTCCATGACGAAACTTTGGTAATAAACAAATAGTAAATTACCTACAAAATTATATTTGTTTCCATTGACGTTTCAATTATTAAATAAAAAGGTTCGTGATAAGTCCCATCAAATAAATAATTACGTGTATAACGCGCGAATGTTTAAAAAAACCGACCAAGTGCGAGTAGCACTCACTCACGACGCTCACGAAGGGTTCCGTACCATCCTTACTATTACTATTACTTTACTATAATCCTTATCCTTATCCTTACTTCCTTATCCTTACTAATATTATAAATGCGAAAGTGAGTTTGTTTGTTTATTTGTTTGTTTCTTACGCTTTCACGCCGTAACTACTAAACCGATCATCACGGAATTTTGCATACAAGTTCTCTGGAGTACCGAGAAGGACATAGGCTACCTTTTATCCCGGGAAAAAACACTACTCCCGAGGGATTGACATTGACGCGGGCGGAGCCGCGGGCGAAAGCTAGTCATGAAATTTTGCATACATGTTCTCTGGAGTACAGAGAAGGACATAGGCTACCTTTTATCCCGGGAAAAAGTACTATTCCCGAGGGATCGACATAACCGCGGGCGGAGCCGCGGGCGAAAGCTAGTAATATTATAAATGCGAAAGTGAGTTTGTTTATTTGTTTGTTTGTTTGTTACGCTTTCACGCCGTAACTACTGAACCGATCATCATGAAATTTTGCATACAAGTTCTCTGGAGTACGGAGAAGGACATAAGCTACCTTTTATCCCGGGAAAAATTACTATTCCCGAGGGATCGACATTGACGCGGGCGGAGCCGCGGGCGAATGCTAGTAATCTATAAAAACGGAAAAAATCACGTCTGTTGTATGGGAGCTTCCCTTAAATATTTATTTTATTCTGTTTTTAGTCCTACTTGTTATTATAGCGCAGCAACAGAAATACATCATCTTTGAAAATTTCAACTGTCTATCGATAGTTAGACAGTTGAAATTTTCAAAGATGACAGTTCTTGGACCACGGACAAAAAGACAGACAGTCAGCAAAGCCATATGAATAGGGTCCCATTTTTACCCTTTGGGTACGGAACCCTAAAAATAGTGTCTACTAATCGAATAGACAGATAACTGATGGCTTGCTGATCGATGCGAATTTATTCAAGCCTTTGTGTGCGAGCGTATGGCGAATTGAATACATAATTGACCATTTAGCTTGTGGAGTTACAGGTAACGGAGCTATAGCCCTCAGCGATACAACGGCCAGGCTCAGCCATAAACCGAGGGGATACATCCATGCATTTGCATAACAAAGAAACATCTGTCTGCATTGCCATAGGTCCTGTTTGTGTAGCATTGGATTTGTTTCATAAACAAACAATTACGGACCAATACTAGGTAACAATGCGATCTATAGTTGTCATGTGTGTACTTGTCAGGTCATACCTAGAAGGAATTTGTTTTATATGTACCACGTTTAATATGACCAGGCCATCTAACTATTTCTTGAATTTTCTAAAATAATATTAACATAAACATATGTTATATATGAATAATATGTGTATATATTACATATGAAATATTATATATGAAAATATATTATATATGTATATTCAGAAAGTCTTCATTAAAATCTTTCTGAATATATATTTTTATGTTAATATTATTTTTAGGGCCTTTTCAGATCATCATCATTTCGTGTAGGTGACACGGTCAATCAACCATGCACACCCTGATGTCAGAGTTCTTCGGAACCGCCTCTCCGCCTCTGACGTGGGTCATTAACGACTACCAAATGGCAGCCTGACCAACGACTTAACGTGCCTTCCGTAGCACGGAATCATCTTTATTATCAGACAGTCAGGTTTATCTGGTCACTTGTTCTCTTCCAGGAATGTCCGAGAACAACAAGTGAAAAAAAATCACTTGCCCTACTATTTAGGGTTGCATACTAAAAAAAATCTAAGCCTCCGTTGTCCGACCGTCTGTCACAGATCTTTAGAAAAGTAATAAAAAGAGACCTCGAATTTGTAAAACTTTCGATCTAGTCTAATATACTACAAGTTACAGTGTCCCAGTGTTAGTTGCCAATTTGCCATACTCCTCAGATTAACCGATTTTGATGAAATTTTATAAGTATACTCGGTAGGTCTAAGAACCTGCAGTTATTTTTCCCCTAAGTGATATCTAAGGGTGGTCAACCAATTTTTTTAAAATTTATATGGCAATACAACGATTGCCCGGTCAGTCCAACCAACAAGTCACATACATCCTTACTTGAAGATGTAGCAATGTATGCAGAAATGGCCTGATTTACACTCAAATAATACTTTTGTTTGCATTGCAGAGATACAGCGTGTACTGCAGTCAATTAAAACCACGGAGCGATCGTGTAAAATTATTATTTCCAGCACGTCCTCATAATAATAGACACCCAATGCACAAAACGAATTCCATTTCACATCGCAAATTGTTGTTTTAATCTGGAATTGTAAAGTGTAATTAACTGGCCAGCCAATAAAATTCACCTACGATTCACACCCCAAAAAAATATATTGTTTTTTGTATTAATTTGTCTCATAGAATATCTAGGTATATTTCTCGGCTAGTGAAATAGTACAATCTGATAATAAATAGCCCTGTCGGTTGAAAACAGCCCTATATTTTTTCCTATTTGTTTATCCTTGATAAATCTATTACACTTAGCTACAAGTAGTTTATATGAAATTATTATAAAGGTGTGAATTTAGTTTTTACAATCTCGTCTGAAAACCAGTCAAGAGCGAGTAGAGGGCTAGATCGCATGTAGAGGGTACTGTATTAAAAAATAATTTCTACTAGCTCCCATACTTAAACCATATTTAATGTTATAATGGTTTTCCAGTAATCTATAAGTAAAGATGGAAGAATGTATTTTTCAAATATTTTGGATTATTGATTACATCGATAAGGCCTTAATGCCTTAATGGTAATTTTTATTAGATTTTGTGGAATAACTTTAAAATTATATATTTTAAACTTATAAAAAAATAAGTAAGTGATCCTCAAGAATGTCACATGGTACAGGCTGCAACTTTTTTTAATTTCCTGTTTTGAGATCGCCAAAATACCCTTAAACTCAATAAATATGTAGATACGTAACGTGTTAGCCGGTGGTTTCCGGCAGATTAGAATAGGACCACTCCAAGTTTCCCGTGGATGTTGTAGAAGGAAATACCTACAAGCTAAACAAAGCTTATAAACTTCAATGAGACCTCTCCAACCCGTCTGGCCAGCGAGGAGAGTGTAGGCCAAATCCTCTGTCTGCTCTGGCCAAGTATGGCTCCGATAGTACAGAGAGGGTCATGCAACTGCACTGGAGTCTAAAAAGACCTGATGATGATGATGATGATGACGTAACATGTAGATACGTTTTTGAGTCACATAAATCTATAAGGGTGCCAAATATCATCTTAATCGGTAGATTTGATATAGATCGTTAAATCGGCTGTGACAGACGGACAGATGAGAGACCATATAGGAGACTCATGAGTAATCCTATATGGGTAGCGTTTGATCCCACGCTAGTACGGGACCCTAAAAATTAAAAATAATATTAATGGTGACTCAGTCAGCTTAGTCAGGATAAACTAACGACGGTCGAGATGAGATAGAACAAAAACCAGAAAGATGCAAGGTTCACATTAGAGTTCAATAGAAAGCTAGCGTATGCGAAACCAGCAAAAATAATGCGGAGATTAGTAGAATAACTGAGTGGATAAAAGTAGGCCCGTGTATACAGATATAAAAAATATACAAAAAATAAGAATAACTTTTCAGTAGCAATTGCTCTTGGCATTTTTATGTTTCAACTAGCTGTACCTGCCACATTGATATCTATTATAAAAACCGTTCAGTACCCAAAGGGTCAAAACGGGACCCTCCGCTGTCCGTCTGTCTGTCCGTCTGTCCAGCTGTCACCAGGCTGTATCTTATGAACCATTATAGTTAGACAGTTGAAATTTACACAGATGATGTATTTCTGTTGCCGCTATAACAACAAATAGAATAAAATAAATATTTAAGGGGGCTTCCATACAATAAACATGATTATTTTGTTTGTTTTTGCTCGATATTGATAACGGCAACAGGTAGACGCTTAAAATATTCACAGAATATTTAGTTATATATTCACTTTAAAAATAAATACTTAAATAGAAATAAAATAAATATAAAAGGGGGGCTTCCATACAACAGATATGATTTTTTGCCGTTTTTATAGATAACGGTACGGAACCCTTCGTGCGCGAGTCCGACTCGCACTTGGCCGGTTTTTATGTTTCAACTAGCTGTTACCTACCACATTGATATCTATGATGAAAACTAAACGAATTGTATATTTAATAGTTCAGCAGTTTTTAGGGTCCGTACCAAAAGCGTAAAAACGGGACCCTATATTCATATGGCTCCATTGTCGTGTCCGTCTCTCTGTCTCTCTATCCGTCCGTCTGACACCAGTCTGTATCTCATGAACCGTGATACTCAAAATTGTCACAGATAATGTATTTCTGTTGCTGCTATAACAAGAAATACTAAAAACCAATAAAATAAATATTTAAGGGCTCCCATACGACAAACGTGATTTTTTGCTCGATATTGATAACGGCAACAGGTAGCCGTAGCCGCTTGAAATATTCATAGAATAAAGTAAATTATTAAATTAAAATAAAATTAATATTTAATGGGGTTCCCATACAACAGACATGATTGTTTTTTTCGTTTTTATAGATCATGAAACGGAACCCTTAAGAGAGCGAGTCTGACTATCACATGACCGGTTTTTTTTTATTAATGGGAGAATAAGGATACTTTTGTAAATCATTCTCGATATTTTTATCATAATATTATAATAATATATTATTCATATAATATATATTTTAAATGCGAAACTGAGTTAGTCTGTTAGTATATTTGTTTGTTTACTTTTAATTTCTTTGTAACGCTATCTAGGGTTCTGAAAAGGACATACAAAGGGGTATCTTTCACCCATAAAAAGTAATTAGTGCATAAATTTATCTGTATGTAAGTTATTGACGTCAACAATAATAATATCGTAAATAATATTATGTAATAAAAGTTAACGTGACCAAATTATATCTTAAATCTCATTTGGTCACGTTAACTTTTCTTACGTCGAATAATATATTTGACTTGACTCTTTCCATGAGACTTATAGCAACGTGAGCAGATGTGTGGGCGGAAGGTAGGTAGTTATTATATTCATATCTTCAAAATGCATCTACAACGTGACTTCATTAATTTAATCCTGTCGTGGTTAAATCAATATTCATATTAATATTATAAATGTGAAAGTAACTCTGTCCGTCTTTCTGTTACCACTTCACTCTTCAACTATTACACCAATAGCGATGAAATTTGATATGGAGGTAGTTTGAGACCCGGGGAAGGACAAATGGTATCCATTCGTCCTTCCCGGAAAACCCGCGGGTAAAAGATAGTAATTTATATATTTACAATGGCGGCGTGAATTTTGTAACAATGGAACAAATTGACCAATGCATCGCCCACGAAACAATAGGTACAATCATGAATCAGTTTGTCACGCCGAACTCACTTCAAAACAAATACATTTATTCAAATTGAGTGAAGTTTAGGATTTGATTGATTTTGGATGAAAATTTTGCTCAACGTTTTACGAAAAATGCGATACGGTAAACATCATGAAACTTTGCTTGAAGAGGTTTGTGGTTACAATAAGTTTAACTTCTGCCATCGAGCTAACTTGAGGCTGGTTGCTCAATATGCCTACATATTGCATTGACAATAGACTACTCTATTACCTCTAATATCTGTAAAACTTCAGACACGAATAAAATTCCATAAGCCTT
The DNA here is from genome assembly GCA_947532085.1 of Elegia similella. Taxonomy (NCBI): domain Eukaryota; kingdom Metazoa; phylum Arthropoda; class Insecta; order Lepidoptera; family Pyralidae; genus Elegia; species Elegia similella. The sequence continues at coordinate 10,829,709 of OX383935.1, read as the reverse complement.
ACTTATCTTTCATGCTCATCAATGGGTTTTGTATAACTATCTATTAATGACAAGCAGGTCTGAGGCCTGTCACATCATGAGTCTTATGAGAAGCACTCAGCCATTTTTAATAATTCCAAAAATTGAATCTACAAAAGAAATCATGTAATTTTTGAAACTGCTCATAAAATACCACGAGAATCGGTTGAAAATGATACCTACCTGTTGAGGTGAAAAGCCGGACAGACATATGATATAATTTTTGCAAAAGCTTAAGAAGAGAAGCTTCGCTCGTTTTTCTTTTCGTATTAAATAATATGTTTAATAAAAACGAAGCCTAACAATACTTTCTCATAAATACTCCGATATTATTCGAATACCTATCAATATGTCATCAAACAATTATTTCAATGATTAAACCCGTAAGCTGTTTACCGTGTATAATATCAATTTGTTAAAGCAAACACTTAATGAATCAATCGTATAAAATATTTGTACTAGGTAAAAAGTAATAGTATATTTTGGAAGGGCAGAATTGTGGACGGAAATTGCCCTTGATAAGTTATTTATTTTAATAGTAATAATGTTATCTGGAACCAACCTGTTAGCGAACTGTTTGTACATTTTCCTATAAAATAGATCTGTATACTAATGAAATCTTATAATAATACTTAAAATAGCAGTAATAATTGAAAAATTTTAAACTAATATATAAAACTAATTTTAATAGTAATTATTTATATTTGCATTTAGGAAATTTTGTCCACATCCCGCGAATATCTTGGGTGGGTCAATGGATCCGAATCTATGTGATCTACTTTTATAAAAATAAATTTACTTTAATTTTATTCAATAAAATGTAAAGTGACAGATTTTATTCCACACACGTATTGTAAATGTAAACTAACATGGCAGTTTGGCGACGATTCAAGAAATCAGCCGGAGCCTTTGAAAAAAGCTAGCGATTTTTAAGAAAATGAAGTTTTGTTCTCCTACGTTTATAAACTTTTAGTAGACGGTACGAATATGGCTTAATAAAATAATATGAAATGGTTCTACTTCCATGGAAAAAGGTTACCATAATTACATGAATTATTAATGCGGTACAGTTAAGGTCTTACTTAGAATACGTAGCGCAATCAACAAAACGTATGGTTGTTTGTGTCCTATTCTTATCAGTTGATTTGCACAAATTTAATTTAATCAATACACAAGTAGGTACGACAAATCACAATTTCTAATCTCGATTTTTTTTAATTCAAAACGATTTAGTTATATTAAAATCGAGACACAAAAGAAAAATATCTTTACTGGTAACAACGACTTATATAACTTTCAGATAGGATTTACGAATATGATATAAGCGCGAAGCATCTCTTGTTTCAGCTTGGACAAAGACAATTTAATAGTAATGTAATATTTTGCTACAAAATACTACATTTGTTTACTAAAAAATATTGACCCAACTTAAGGCCTGTTAAAATCACGTACAAAGTACCTGGCAAGCATGCTGGCTGTGGTAATTAGTTCCACTAAATGCCACTGTAATCGGCTGCGAGGGCGCTGCAATGCCATAGCTAAGGAATTTTTCTACCCTTTACTCTAGTAAAGGGTAAAAAATTCCGTGTTATTCTAAACTTGGTAAAAACCAAGTAAAACTGAAAAATAAAGTTTTAATATAAGTTGAAAATATTTCTATAATCTTAGATTGAATTTTTTCGTGAATACTGAACTTTTTTCATCATAATATGGTGGGCGCCATCTGTGTGATGAGCCTGAAACAAATCGTACGCAATAGGCGTTCCGACTTGGGACTACATGGCTTGGGAAAAATATCGTACGTCCGTCTGTCCGTCAGTCTTCTACAGGTCACATTTATAAACTGATTTTCGAGAAATTTTGTGAGCAGGCTCGTTAATGACAAAGATTAGTTTACAGATACAGATTTTTTGGAAATAGCGTACTTTGGTACAAAGTCCCGAATGCTATTGGTACCTTTAGCGCTTAGGACAATTGTCAGTTCGCTGAGATAAAACTCGCGAGGTCTACAAGGCCACTAAATAACATTGTTGCACACGGGTTGTTGTTGTTGCAATTTGAAAGTTAAATAAAAACAAAAATTGTTTATAAAAGATATCGGATTGAGTAAACCTCTACTTGAGTTCGAGTGACTTTCCATCTAAATGCCGATCTTGATAATTACGCTCTCTGGCGGCAAGCCATTTAAGCCAATTAATAATTTATGGTGCTGTTATAGGGGCTTGAATCGTATCAATCAGACAACGTACTACGAAGCTACGAACGCGCGGCGTAACAAGTCATCGTACCAAATTATTCGTAGACAGCTAAGTGTCGTTTGTATGCAACTTCGTTGTAGCGTAGCGTCGCACCGTACCGTAGCATGGCGTAGCGGTGTATCTTGTTTGACCTGCTTTATATAGTAGCTTCGTAGCCTTCTGTAACCACAGTTCACGGCCACTTGTGAAGAGACTTGATTGCGCGGTCAAAGCTAACTTACAGTTGCAATATTTTCAGACGTCATTTACATGGACGACAATTTTACGAAACTAACGAGTATGCGTTTTAATCGTTAAATCACCTTAAATTATTGATAAATTGAAAAGATAAATAACGCTTTCATAATTCATATTCTTTAGTTCAAATAAAGTGTAAACGGAGATCGGTAAAGTAAAAGATACAATTTCCATTGAAGTAACTCGCACAAACTAACGCCAACCAAACTTATACAGTTAAAAATTGTATTGAAAGTATTGCGTGTACACTTCACTTAACTGTCAGATGAATTTTCCGCTTCAAAGTTCTCGCAAACTAGATCGTTTACAGCGGAGAGAGGCAAGTACTAGGGGCACAGAAAAGCGAGAGGGCTGCGTTACACGTGGATCACTCATACAGCGGCACTGGCGCTTGTGTGCTGTGGATCGCTGTGCATGTGTCCTATCTGTATAATTTACAAACGTGGTAGACTGGAAAGCGCGTTTAGCCGGAAAAAGACGGAAGAGATCAATACATACAATAGTGTGTATTTATAACTTTTATTTCTATTTTATCGATGTTTACACCACGGAGCAGTTTACACACGTAAGTCCTTGAATTATTTAAAGTATTTATTCTTGATATCATTAGTCATTAAGCAATAAATTGTTAATAAATAGGTTTTCTATATTTTAATTACAGTTTCTTTACTAAAAGTTTAAGACATTTTCTTAGCTCTCTTGCAACCTTTACAACCTGAGAGCAATTACAAAAGCAACCTCAGCCGCAGATTTCAAACGAAATGAGAGCCCTGAAAGATGGAGGTTCTCTCTAAAGGCAAAGCTACGTTAACGACTATACTCAAGTTTTATTTAGCCATGTAAGGCGAGGGAAACGGCACGTGACATTCAATTAGAAATTTGATTAGAAATTTTCTTTTAAAGTTCACTCTTCATGGAGACGTTTAAGTGAAAGCTGTGCGCTTACTAGGTAAGTATAAATAGGGTAAACCGTTTTTAATTAACGACTCAAAACAACATTGTAATCTACTTTTTAATTATATTTCCAATAATGACTTGTAGTGTGTGGCTGTGTAGTGATGATTTATAGTATTTAGTACGGACTAAGTAGGTCATCGAAGTAAAAACTTGTCTTAGTGGTTGCAGCGAAACGGAACCAACGATTTATCTCAGAAGTGGGTGTAATATTTAGTATTTCTTTTTCTTCTCATATTTGTACCTTTAATATATTTAGTAATCCATCAGTTCAAGCTAACTTATAAAAACTTAGACAGTTCAGCGACATGTAGGTATGCTGTAGGTAGTCTTCATTAAGTAAGTAATGACGTCCGAACGACTATTAGGTCAGGGCGACCGCTACATGTTTTCAGTAATCATTACTGACATAGGAACCGCACTATGCTTCGATAAGCACCTTTTCTTGTGTCACAGATTTATTTCTTCTGTTTTTTTGTAGATAATTTATTTATACATATGAATCATGGACCAAGTATGGCGTATTAATCCCGTATAAGTAGCTAGTGTGACCAAAATTTGATAAATGTAGTCGATAATTTATTTGTAGAATTACAAGCAGTGATCGGATCGTATGAAGTATATTTACCAAAATTTACTAAAAGTACGAGTGATAAATCGCAAGAGTGGATAATACCGCCAAAAAGCGTGATCAATACCGCCAAAAAGTATTGATAATACCGCCAAAAAGCGTGATTAATACCTCTAAAAAGCGTAGTAATACCACCAAAAATTGTGATTAATACCGCCAAAAGCGTGGATAATACCTCCAAAAAGCGTGAAAATCGCGCAAAAAGTCCTGATGTTAAGATATTTTAGCAAATCATCGAAAAAATGCTTTTTTTTGTTTCTTCAGTCAAATATTTTTATAATACATCAATTATTATGAAATTATTCAAATCGGATTTCCTTTTAAACCAGTATTTTGCCTCTCTCCGTACTATTGTCCCTCAGCGGTCAGCAAATAATAAGATTGCAGTCGTCATGATGAGAATAGTTGGAAACTGGGTTGTTTTCGTCTGGGCTAGACTGCTGAGTGTTTCGACTATAATATCATCCGTTGTAACTATGGCTAATAGGTCGTGTTCGGGGTGTGGCAGTTATTTATAGACGTAAAGGTAGGATATTTTGGGATTAATAGGCCTGTCGCATTCAGCTTAGTTGTTAGCCAGTTAGTACCGAAGTGTGGAAATTCAGATGGTATATTTATATACTCCATGTTTACCATTCGGTCGAGAAAGTAAAAGATGTCACATAAACTGCTTAATGTTTCTAGTAACATACAAAATGATTAGTTCATTTTAAACTATACTTATAGAACACAAAATCGTAAAAATAGTTGCAAAACTAAAAAATACTTGTGTTTCCCATATAAATTAACTTATCAGTTAATCCGTAATTTTATCGTATTTTTTCTTTTTCTTTTCGATCTATATTTGTAATCCTGATTCGAATGTTTCATCATCATCATTATAGCCAGGAAAAGTCCACTGCTGGAGAAGGACCTCTCCCAAGGATGCCTCGTTCCATGGGACGATATTACCACACTCACTACGCTTGGCAGGCGGGTTGGCGAGAGCAGTTTATTTGACTTCTTGTGCTTCCAACGCTGCTGCCCATCGCAAGCATTTTAAAGCTGGGAAAGGATAGGAATTTGTTTGATTAGGGAAGGAAGTTATTGGGATACTACTCACTCGGATGAATGGGGGAACAGCAAGTAGCAGTTCGGGAGGTCGGGCGCGCGTACCCGATGCCATACCTGCAACCACCTGACAGTCAGTTGAGGATGACACCCCTGACCATTCGAATATTTAACTATTGGCAATGTACAAACCTCTTAAGACTCGAGTAATATACAGCCTGATTTTGAACTCCCTAGCTATATTGAAATCTGGGAATCAGAATCCCTTATGGAATACATAATTGTAAGAAAAAAAGGTAAACCTCTCATAGAAATTCGCCCAGCTGATCGGCGATTTTGTATGGGAAACCTAATTTTCTTTTTCGTTTTTCACCTTTTTTCTTGCAATTCTGTGTTCCATTAGGTATTCTGATTCCCAGATTTCAATAAAGCTAGGGGGTTCAAAATCACGTTGTATCATAAAAAATATACATACTTTTTGATGGCCTTTAATTAATTTGATTTCATACATGATAAAACGTGACTCGAATTATGGTAGGTACTAAAAATCCCCCTTTTGTTTTTTAACTGACTTATACCGATATATTATAGACCGATAATTTATAAGAATATCATTACTTTGATTGCATACAAATCAAAGAATATGAATATGACAGACAGGGCTTTTAACCTCCTACACTCAGGTAAAAATAACTCATAAGCCAAGATAAATTGTTAACATTACGTAGCAATCAAACTGTATGTGGGTGTATATGATATGAAATGACGGCTTAGTCGCTTCATCTTAAATCGAAAATTATTTTCGATAGCGTTATAGCCACTGGAACTTAAATCTCGAAAGGCACTTATAGGAACTCCTTAAAAAAACAAGATAACCTCTTGTTTAGACTTTGTCTATATGATTTATTTTGGAAGCACTTTACATTTTTTTATGATAAAAGATTAACAGAACAAAATCTAATAATCTTTTATATAGAGAAAAATAACTTCAATCACACTACTGGACCGATTTTAATGAAATTTAAATGGAATTTAAGTGGAAAGTAAACGGCGCAGTAATGGCGCTCGTATGACTCAGATAGTTTGCTTTTACTAAGTTGTACGTGTTTGATGCATTGAACGATAAGTCATCATAATTTCATAATTTCAGCCGTTAAAAGTCCACAGCTGAACAAAGCTCCCAAGGATTCTTTGTTCCATGGAAAAATTTTGATTCTTTGCTTTCATATTGCCATACTCACCTACCACGCTTGGCAGGCGTGTTGACGACGGCAGTTTCTTTGGCTCCTTATGATTCCGACGCTGCTACCCATCAGAAACATTTTTAAGCTGGGGTAGGATTGGAATTTGTTGGCTTTGGGAAGAGAATGAAGGAATTGGTATACTATTCACTTGGATGAATGATAGAAAGGCAAGTAGTAGCTCGGGATGCCCCGCGCGCGTACCCGATGTGCAATATCGGGTACGCGCGCTTACCGGACAGGCAGTTGACGATGACAACCTTGACCATTGTGATAATGTTATTTGATTTTAATGTGTTAAGTGTTAAATTTTTATAGTTTTCAAGCGAATCCGATAATAGTTTATTCACTCATGTATATTGAATCTCTTTGTTCTATACGTTTTTCATATTTTGTTGTAATGTCGCGTATATACAACGTTATTCTTCTATGAACCGTTTCAAAATATCTTTTTTTTTTATTTGAAATATTAGCTTTCTAAAAAGTCCCATTTAATTTTCATCAAAATCTGTGTAGCAGTTTGCTTGAAGTAGGTTTTTTTTAAATCTGAAAGACGACATTTTTATGTCTCATAACGTAAAGTACTATGAAGCCTTCCGTTGTGTTTGTTTAACATAATTTGATTTCGTTTGCATCCCCGTTTTGTTAAATCGAAGTAAACACCTTAACCTATAGTAGCCTGAGAGGAAAAGGAATTCATACTATTTACGTCTTTCCCTTACGGGGTAGCCAGAGCCTAAGGCTATGCGAAAAACTCCCTTTACATATTCAAGCGGCGTTATAACTGTTTCGGTGTCTCGCTGAGTTTGTTTTTGCTAAGTTGACACCACGGAGTCAGTCACGCTATATTTGCATTCAAACGTTTGGTTTTTAAAGTTTTCGTTATTAGACATAATATATTTTAGCTAAAGTTTTGATATTTCCTCGATAAATTACTTTACCTTACGTCTATTACAACATCAATAAGTATACGCTCTCGCTCTTGTTTTTATTTTGGCTTGTTTGACACTTAATCATATGTAAATGTTCAGTTATTAAAATCCGATACAATTTCTATGCTTTGGAGGAAGTTATTTTTCGACTCCCATAACCTAAACTACCATGAAGATTTCCAAGTTGTATTTGTTTAAGGCACCTCCTCTGGTGTTGCAGATATCCATAGGCGACGGTGACCACTTTCCATCAGGTGGCTCGTCTGCTCGTTTTCCGTCAAATATACATAAAAAAAAAACTTACATGAAGATTTGGCTGGCATGCTCAATTTCTTCAATCGTTCAGTTGCGAACCAAACACATTTGTTGCAAATTAAGAACTTAAGTCCTAAACCACAGCGGCTTGAGCAGAAGCATCGCGTACATTCAAGCGGCGTTGTATGTAACCGCTATGGTATACGCTGAGTTCGTTTTTGCTAAGGTGCCAAGTTGCCACGGAGGCGGAATGCAAACTTTTCATTCCAATGTGTATCGACCACATTTTTTACAGTTTTCTAGAGGACTAGTACCGGGATTTCGTCTACGTGGATTTATCATATAGTCTATATGGGGCCCTGGGCTGACCCCAATCCCCCGAACCCCGGGTTCCGAAGCAGCTCGGGTGAGATTGTGACCGCGTACACGTTCTGACACATACATCAATAGTTTTTTCAGCATTTGACGACGACCCAATACTGACGGTTTTAAGCAAAATGTTGACACCTTGTGTTCCATTATTGAAGTTTTCGTACAGATCCTATTTATTTTAAAATAAATTATAGCCTATATTTTTTGCTGATTAAGTCGCTTTAGTTAAAGTTTTTATTAATCGTTCTAGTACTTTTGAGTTTATCTATTACAAAGAAACACATGTTTCTTTCCTCTTTATAATATTATAGATATCAGTCCAGAGATGCAGTAGGTGATGAATTGTTTGGGTTATTATTTTCGCCAAAGTTCTTCTCCGTGTGGGGACGGAGTAGAATACAATTCCCCACTGCCCGTCAGGTTGGCATCTCGTAAGAGGCGAGTAAAATACCCGACATGCTCGGTGGTAGGACCTCGTGGGGTCCGACTGGCTGGCGACCACCCTCATGCCGAAATCTATCGTAAAGCACCGTTGGGTGTGTTTCGACGGTTGCGCGTGAGAGCCAATCCCCATTCCCGATTCCCGTAGTTTCGACAGTTTATGGTCCCTTAGGGGCTGGAGTCTTGCACTGTCTGATTGGGGGTGCGACGTTGGCGCGGGGGCCAGGGAGACCCGATGAAACGGTTGTCCGCTGGCCGCCCGCTGGTACGTAGAGGACCCGAACCCTGGCTGTCCCGGCTAGGGAGGCTGTCCTGCCGCCAGTGTCAAAAGCTCGTGATTGGTCGTCGTGCCGGCCTGGGAGACCGGAGTGGAACACGGCGGCTGATCATTGTGTTGGATCGGGGGCCCTTCCGTCCCCCGTGCCAGCAGCGCACCTCACTGGTCATTCATTGCGGGCCATCATTCCTTAACTTTGCCTATGTAACTGTCGTAACTACGGCAATCCTCAATTTTTTCCCCTGTTAACCACCTTTTTTATGGCAAGATCGAAAAATAGAAAACATGTTTTTACAGCGGCACCCCCTTCCACATTCAATGTGGACTTCTTCAACGTCAGAGGAATGCATTCCAATCTCAATGTCGTCCATCATCACTTGGAGACGACTAAGCCGGCTCTATTTTTCCTGACTGAGACACAAATATCCTCTCCGACCGACATCACATATCTCTTGTATCCCGGTTTCAGCTTGGAGCACAAGTTTATGCCCAATGCTGGGGTGTGTATGTACGTACGGGAGGATGTATGTTGTCGACGTCTCAGCAGCCTTGAAGACAGAAACCTGTCATTGTTATGGGCGCGCGTAGATCACGGTGATCGCATCCGGTTCTATGCGTGCCTTTACAGGTCCCATAGCGGTGATGCCGAAACAGACCGACTTCTCGGGCATGTACAGAAAGGCATAGACGAAATTCTCCAGCAGCACCCATCGGCGGAGGTAGTGATACTAGGGGACTTCAACGCTCACCACTTTGAGTGGCTAGGATCACTGAAGACCGACTACGCTGGGAAGGCTGCATACAACTTTGCTGTAACAAATGACCTCAACCAGTTAGTTGATGGTCCTACCAGAATACCTGATATTGAAGGACACAACCCTGCTTTGTTGGATCTTCTGCTGACCTCACATCCAAACGATTACCAGGTATTCCGTGATGCCCCTCTAGGAACTTCGGATCATTGCGCCACACGCCTATTCTCGCTGTCTTACACCTCAAGAAAAGTCCCGTCTTCGTGGAAAGTAGCCTACGTTCACCCTATTCCTAAAAAGGGTGACCGCACAGACCCGTCTAACTATCGGCCTATTGCGATAACCTCCCTGCTCTCTAAGGTGATGGAGCGTGTGATAAACATCCAGCTCCTTGGTTACCTTGAAGATCATCAGCTAATTAGTGACCGTCAATACGGGTTCCGCCACGGGCGTAGTGCTGGTGATCTTCTTGTGTACTTAACGCACCGATGGGCAGCCGCCATCGAGAGCAAGGGAGAAGCACTGGCATTTAGTCTAGATGTCACAAAGGCTTTTGACCGGGTCTGGCATAAGGCTCTTCTCGCGAAGTTACCATCTTTCAGGCTTCCTGAGGGACTATGCTTGTGGGTCGCTAGTTTCTTATCTGGGCGAAGCATTCAGGTCGTTGTAGACGGATTATGCTCCGATATCATGCCCATCAATGCTGGCGTCCCCCAAGGATCTGTTTTATCACCTACGCTGTTTCTTTTGCACATCAACGACATGCTTAACACTAGTAGCATCCATTGCTATGCAGACGACAGTACGGGTGATGCATATTATGCAGGTCGTGCAAATATCCCTCAAACACAGGTGGAGGAGAACAGAAAGAGACTTGTGTCTGACATTGAGACCTCTCTGGAACAGGTCTCTGAATGGGGTAAACTAAACCTAGTTCAATTCAACCCTACTAAGACACAAGTCTGCGTGTTTTCCGCTAAGAAGACCCCATTTAACATAGCACCGAAGTTTCGGGACACCTCTCTTACCATTTCTAAGAGTATTGGGATCCTTGGCGTCGATATTACGAAGGAGGTCCAATTCCGGAGTCATCTGGAAGGTAAAGCCAAAATGGCTTCTAAAAAACTTGGGGTGCTTAATAGAGCGAGGCAGTACTTCACTCCGGGTCATAGACTTTTGTTATATAAAGCTCAATTCCGGCCCCACATGGAGTACTGCTCTCATATCTGGTCTGGTGCACCTCAATACCAACTCCTTCCTCTTGATTCCATCCAACGCCGGGCAATTCGTATTATCGACGATCCCACACTCACAGACGATTTAGACACCCTCGGTCTACGGAGAGACGTTGGCTCTCTGTGTGTATTTTACCGTCTATACTATGGGGAGTGTTCTGAAGAACTTTTTGAATTGGTGCCACCGTCACCTTTCTACCACCGCACCGCTCGCCACAGGAGTAAAGTCCATCCCCACATCCTTGACACTTGGGTCTCCAAAAATGTCAGAGCGTCACGTGGTTTTTTTCCTCGTACAGCAAGATTGTGGAATGGACTCCCTCCCGAGGTTTTCCCTGTGTGCTATGACTTGAGGTCATTCAAAAGGCGTGTTTACAGGTATCTTAAGAGTCGGCAACGCATCAGCAGCTCCTCTGGTGTTGCAGATGTCCATGGGCGACGGTGACCACTTTCCATCAGGTGGCTCGTCTGCTCGTTTGCCGTCGGATAAACATAAAAAAAAAAAAAAGTTTGAAATTTCATTATGGTGCTGCAATATTTGCTTGCCATCATCTTTTCCTACATTTACATTTACGTTATCATTTTGATTTTCATAATCATTTGTTTGACACTTAATTACTTTTATCTCAACGTTCAATTAAAACTTAACTTGGATACAGTTTCTGTTCCACTAAGAAATTTGTTTATCGAGTCTCACTTATAACCAACTACCATAAGGATTTCCAAGATTTGTTTGTTCCACATAAGTATTTTGCTTACATGCCTAATTTCTTAAATCGTTCAATCGCGAAGCATACACATAAGTCGTAATACTCATACATATTCGTCACGTCTGTAAACCTTACGGGGTAGACATCCCCTAACACCATGTGAAACACATGCGTACATGGATTCGCTGAGTTTATTTTTGCTAAATGACCACCGAGTTGGAACGTCAGATTTTTCATTACAGAAAAACATCTGGTAATAAATTGTCTGTGATGCAAAAGTATGACATTTCGCCGTAATGACGTCGCTTACAGATTTTATAACATCTGTTCTTCAGAGCCATTTGTTTGACCCTATCATCCTTACTAATATTATAAATTTTGTTTGTTTGTTACGCTTTTTCGTCGTAACTACTGAACCGATCATCATGAAATTTTGCATACAAGTTCTCTGGAGTAAGGAGAAGAACATAGGCTACCTTTTATCCCGGGAAAAAGTTATTAATATAATATAATATTCCCGAGGGATCGACATTAACGCGGGCGGAGCCGCGGGTGAAAGCTAGTCTTATCTAAATGTGTAAAGTAATTTACTAAAACTCTGTTTCTATTCTACAAAGGTTACATTTCTCGGATATCATGACTTAAACTATCATAAGGATTTCCAAGTTGTGTTTGTTTACGTAATGATTTGGCTTTCATGCCCAATTTCTCAAATCGTTCAGTACGTGAAACAAACACGTTCGTTGTAAATCAGGTAAGCCTTAACCGCAGCGACCCGAACGGAAAACCTGCTTTTACATATTCAAGCGGCGTTATAAACGCATACACTTGTAGTCGTACTACTCAGGATGTTTTAGTTAAATGCTTGTAAGCCGCATTTATAGCTTTATAGGTCTGTGTGCAATTATTCTCAAATTTTATTATTAGACTCTTAGCCAATGTATTTTATTTATTACAATATGAAATTATTTTAATAATGTCAATGGGTACCCTAAATTTGTAGTGACTGATGCCGAGATAGGTGAGCATCGGCATTCTGTTACTAATGCAGTTTTTTGAAAGACACCTCTTAATTTTGTAATTAACCTTTTATTACAAAATTAAGATGTTTACGGACACTGAACCAGACACCAAAAAAATAATAATAGAATTATGTCTACAGGCGGGCAGTGTCCGCGAAAGTATTAACTATTAAAATAAGATGTTTTGAGCCACGGACACCATAAGAAGAATAAGAAGCAGTGTTATTACTTCATGTAAAGTACAACTCTTGTTTGTTCTAGTAAAACGCTTGTAAACCGTATTATATAAGTTTGAGTGAAGTTATATTCAAGAAAAGATTGAGTACTAATCTAAAGCAATTAATAACAATCTGACAGTAAACTTAAATAAGACAAAATATATGCAATTCGGAACTTATAGACAAAATAAATATAATTTGAATATAGTTTATAATGGTATAAATATAGACGAAGCAATATCAACAAAATTTCTTGGTATAATAATTGACGAAAATTGCGGCTGGAAAGAACATATTAATAGTGTATGTGATAAATTAAACCGCTATGTGTACGTTTTGAGAAGATTACGTAACACATCAGCAAAAACAACTGTCATAGCAGCTTACCACGGCTATGTGGCATCCATACTTAACTATGGACTTTTTGTTTGGGGGAAATCTGTTGATGCTAATAAGGTTTTTATAGCACAAAAAAAATGTATTCGTGCCATATGTGGCAAGGCACCCCGTGAATCGTGTAAGCCTCTATATAAAAACTTAGGTATATTACCTTTGCCATGTATGTATATACTTGAAGTTGCCTGTTTTGTGAATTTTAACATTAACTTGTTTGAAAAGCCAGTAGGCACAAGAAGCAGGAGAGACCCATACAGACTTGTATACAACAAAAACCCTAAATTAACTCTGTATTCAAGACAATGTAATTATATGTGCGTTAAAATCTTTAATGCCATACCACGTGAAATCAAATCTTTACCAAAACGATTATTTAAACGTAGATTAAGTAGCTGGCTTAAAGAAAAAAATTTTTACTCCATAAATGAATTTCTTAGTAGATAAGTAGATATATTGACAACATGAACTTGACGAATGTGAATAACTGAATTTGAATTTAATCCTTAATAAATTTTGAAAACTTTCATGAACATAAATATCATAATTATTGTGAAATATGACATACTTAAATATTAATTCTGTGTATTTGCATGCCACAAATTGGTAAAATATGTGCGCTTTTTTTTTTATTTTATAACATCTTTATGTACCATATTTTTTGCAAATAAATTATTCTTATTCTTATTCTTATTCTTAAAAACTGTTTTAAAAAGTTGTACGAGTATCATGCACAAACTTTTTGATTATAAGATGTCTAGAAAATTAACGGTGTCGGCATTCTGTTTCCATTAAAGTTTTACAAAAATAAGAACATTACTGACGTAAAGTCAAATTAGCTTTCACATTTGCAAGCGTTATAAGCGCTGTCGGCGCTATTCGGGAAAGTAGCTTTTTGCTAAGTCTAGTAAGGTGTTTGGTGTTGCAATGTGTGCAGTTGTTTCCGTATTTATTTCAGTGGTTTGACGTACTTTATTGTAAATGTTTTATTATATTAGTTTGCTGACATCGACGACCCATCACTTATAGGTGTCAGTGCTCTATATTTCTTACTATTTGTTCTTGCTACACCTTCATCAGTTTCCTGGTATTAGCCTTATCCTAATGCTCTCTGTTTTACGCTTGCTTTTTCTTTTTTTAACCTTGACCTATATGTGCTAGTTTTCGGAGGTATTTTACCGTTGTCAAGCAAGCCAAGAGTGGTTTTTCAATTCTAACGATGTAAAGTCGGCTCTTTCTAACTATGTTTTATTTAGGACTTCTTTACATATATCCATATTATTTAAGACCACGTCGATCTTCTGATGATTACTAAAATTATATACTTAATTGAAAATAACGTGAAATAAACACACTATATTTTGGAAATTGCTTTTTTGTCGGAATTGCTAACTATAGTTTTGGACTCGTCAGACATCAATTTTCAAGGTTAATGTTACTAAAACTGAACTAATTTTTATAAAAATAGCGAAGAAGTGTGAAGAAAATATATATAAACGGATGTGCTCTTAGCTGTGGAGACATGGCATCTGAAATATGAGTTAGCTAGCACCTGCTTTAATGCTCTTTGTCCAGCACCGTGTAGAGAGTCACTTTGTATCTTTTATTTGTAATGGTGTGTTGTAAACCACATTAGATCTTACTAATTGCCGGACCCGGCTATCCCAGTCTATTTAATTGCATCACTGGCCTAGAACTCTTGGCGTGCGCTCTCCCCCTATCCCTCCCTCACACCACCCATTACAGAAGGGGTGCCAATGTCGTGCGTTTGAAATTTATTTAACAGACTTTCAGCCAGCTCTTTCATCTTTGATATTAAATCTATGCGTAGAAATTTAATACTTTTGTATGTATGTTTTTAAAATATAGTACCTAACTTCACTTAAATTGTAATGCTGTGTAACTGTAATTGCTCAAAAATAGGATTCTATTTCATCTCTCCCTATGAATATTATACAGGCTGACTAAAAATACTTACACTTAAAATATTTAATGTCATAGTATGGTCATATGAATCGTATAAAAAAATAGAATAAACAATGTCATAGACTGAGAAAAATAAATTAATTAAATGTACTTAGACTCGAAATTTTACCGCGCAGACTCACACACCGACCGGTGCATGAAGTAGTTAGTTGATCAACTTGTTGTTTGCAAGGCTAATACGCTCGTGGAGTGAATGGACACAATTATTGGTTTTACAGGAAAATTATGTAAAATTTTAAGCATCTATATTTTTTATAAGTAATTTTTTTGCACTCACGATGTTATTAATAAAATTATGAAAGAATAAAAATATGATGACAAAATACCACGCGGGCTGTGTTTGAGCCAGCGGGATTTGTACGTAAGGTTGCTGGTTTAACCCCGCCAGAGTGGATTTTTTACCATATTTGATATCGTAATTTAATAAGAGTATATCTATTTTTGGCGCACCTTGGGAGAGGCCTACGTCTGGTGGACTGCCGCAGGCTACTAATGATGATGACGATGATGATATCTATTTTTAACATAATAGAAACAGAATCTAATACTGAGTAACCCTCTATGAACATAGCATAAACCGGCTACCAATACCAATTCATTTTAACCATACTGGTGGAACAGGATAGATTAATATGCTGTCTACGAGGCGAGTGTAGGCCAAATCCTCTATCTGCTCTGGCCAAATATGGCTCCAGTGGTACTGAGAGGGCCATGCAGTGGAGACTAAAAATACCTGATGATGAATATGCTGTCTTAATAGATCAGTAGAGCTGATGATGCAAAAAAGTTATTAAAAGGACAGTGTAACAGAGATCCTTCTTTTTATGTATCAAACGTAAAAAATACTTATCTTAAGAAAACAAAGGATTTTGAATAAAATTGCTTCGTATTAGCATTCTCACAGTAAGCTGTAAAATTTTGTCAGTCAGTGAGGCATCCTCTGGCACGCACTATGGTGTAATGTAATGCTGGCTAGCGGCCAACGAAGGATTATGACACCGTGTGTCATCGATGACGCGGTAACAATATATAATTGCTATTTATTGACGCGGTAACGTATTATAAATCGATGAACGCCGGCTGCACGCACAAAAAAGTGTCACGTTCAGTGTGCAAGCTAGAGCGCAGAGCAAGCAAACGAGAGGCACGATCGGTTTAAGCGTTCGGCTTGTGATGTGACGTATCTCTCTCTTCCACCGTTATCACGTAAAATTATCGTGCGTTAACCGGATTTACAGACAACCAATTTTGTTACTTCATTGTAGTCAACTTTACTTCTGTTAAACATACCATCATCCTATTGATCTCGCTCTCATTCGAGCGAATTTCCGGTTGTATCTTCAGCTGTAGTACTAAGCCTCGCTTCGCCTTGGAAGTCCGCATACTTCCAACTACGCATGCTGTTAAATTAATTAGCAATGATTTTTTGGCATTTCGATCGTAATAGCTAGTGAAAGATGAATTAAAAATGATACAAACCAGTTAAACTTTTGCAGTCGCTTTAGGCAATTGAGGTACATAAGTGTTAATAATAGGTACCCCGACTGAGCTTTGTCTTTCTGACCCTAGACATACTAAATACGTTATCCTCTTAGTGTCTAGTAAAGAAACTGGGTTTTAGTATGTCTCCATTTTTGGCGACTACGATGGCACAGTTGCACTATCATCATCTACATATGGCAAAAATTACCGTATTAGAAATAATGGGAGACAGAGCTTTGCTCCAAAATTTATATTTCCTAGACACTTTACATACAATTATCAACCCCAAAACCCTCAATACATCAATATTTATCAACATTTCAGAGCTATTTTAAGATCTCAACAAATTACAAAGTATTTATGATTTGAAAAGAAAAACCTATGGTGAGCTCACTGAACTACAGAATTTCCTTCAGTCAACGTTGCATTCACCCTTGGCACGCGCACGCACCGTGTAATTTCTATGTAACGCTGGATTGGAGCCAGGGTTTACGGCCCCGGGTGACGTCGGTGAGAGACGATAGCAAAATGTCCGCTATGAGCAGAAAAATGAGGAAAGAGGCATTATTAGATTCGATTTTAATTCGGATTTCATGGTGCTATAATGAAAAGTTGGTTTAAAAACAGTCTTAAAGCCCCGTGTATACTAACATTTCCTTATCCTTACTAATATTATAAAGGTGAAAGTTTGTGAGTGTGTATGGATGTATAGATGTATGGATGTTTGTTATTCTGTCCTGGCAAAAAGGCTGAACGGATTGTGACGAAATTTTGTTCACAAATAGGTTACTACCTGGATTAACATATAGGCTATCTTACATCCGGGGAAAAAGTACTGTTCCCGCGGGATCGACATTAATGTGAGCGGTGCCGCGCCGACAGCTAGTCTTATATAAAAGTAACTCTGTTTTACACCGAGTTAGGCGTCATTGGTGTAGCATTGATTAAAGATATAAAAATAAGAATAATAAATCTATGAATTTTTAATTTTAAAAAAATTATGCCTTCCGTAAAATTGTAGCCAGCAGATGAATATAATACCCACCATGCACCATGCTATTTAATGTATCGCGTCGTGAGACGATAGCAAAACGTCCGTTCGACCATGAACAGAAGAAATAAGTATTCAATTACATTTTGGTGTGATTTCTGTGCCTTTTTAGTAGTTATATGCAGTAATAGAGATATAGAACTTTGATAAAGCACATACATTTAGGTAAATTTATTTTTGATTGTTACAATCAGACCCTATGTTAAAATTTTATGCATCATGAAACTTAAATATAGGATAACATCCAGACATTACAGAATCGTGTGTTCAATGTGCAACAATAATAAGACCAATGAATTATTAGCAGTAAAAAGAGGCAATTAAATTTTGTTGTAATGAACTATATAAATGTTCTAATCTATCACATGCGCTTATTATATATGGTCTGCAGTTTATTTTCTAGGAGTCAGTTTGCGTTATCTTCTCCTTGGCATACAACATGCTGTAACTTAAAGTAACGCTACATTGGAGGCAGGATTTATGATCTAGTGAGTGTCATCAATATAGCAAATTGTATGTTAGAAATAACGCAGAAAGAGAAAAAAAGAAAAAATCTATAAATTATTTTTTCATCTCATCTATTCAAAAAATAAAACATGGTGGTCCGTTTACAGGGTGCAAAATACGATTTTATTCCTGAGGGACTAAAAAGTTACATTTAAAACTTTTTTTTAGGCCCGTGGGAATTAAAACACAATTATTGTTTTTCTCATAGCGGGAGATGAAAATCAGAATATGTCATCTCGAGACTAACATAATACTTTTACTTCGGGCAACATATTTTGAATCCCTCGCTTCATTCAAGAGTCTACTTTAGAATCCCTCGCTACACACGGGATTCTACGCTAAATGATGATTCAAAATAATGACCTTACCAAAAATTATTATGTTAGATCCTTGTGTCACATCACAATCTAATATTTTTTGTGTGTGTATGTGCTTTCAACGGGCATTAGTAATTTCTTTAAAATATAACTAAGGGTCAGCCTAACGTTCAGTGCTGAATCGAAATTAAATAAATTCGCAAAAAAAGATGCAAATTAAAATTTTGTCTAATGCCCTAGGCCCTAGAAAATATTAACTATCCTGATAATACTATAAACGCAAAAGTGACTTTGTTCGTTTGATAATATGTTTATTTATTTGTGTGCCAGGTTCAATAGTATTGTTTTTATTTATTTGATGTTTGGATTATTGTGTTGACATTTTGAATATTATTATTATTTTCAATTATGACTGTATACGGACGCTTTCAAAGAAAATTAGAAGATAAGTATAATTTATGACATGTATAAATTAATGACTTATTTGTATTCATAATTTTGTTCGGCTAACATGTATTTAATAATGTCAATGTGTGATGATTGTAATTGATTTGTATCGTTTTCGTCACAATTAATAAATAAAAAAAAAATAAAAAAAAAAAAAAATAGTTAAAGCGTGATATTTCACGCTCTAACTATAATTTCAAACAAATATACAAACTAACAAACAAAGAACTATAAAATTTGGTATACGCGTTGTTTGTGGGATACGGAGTAGTCCACGTGATACCATGCATCCCGGAAAAACGTATTGTTCCCGGGGGAACGACACTAACGCAAGTGCGTCATGGAATAAGGGTTTTCATTCAGAAATCCTTTGCGTGCGGGTTGCGGTTCTTTAGTTTTATGTTCAAAATATAAAAAATTTTAAAGCAAGAAAATTTTCCGTTGAGGTTTTGATGTTTGTAAAAATATATAATATAAAGACTTAATTAGTGCTAGAATTTAATTAACATTCTCGTTTTTCACATTTATTAAGAATGGAGTAGCACGAGCTTATAAATAATGTTATAAGTACATACATGTGTGATGCATAATGTATTGTTTAGAGGTCCTAGGATTATCTTGGTAACATCTAAGTGCACTTACACTGCAGCTAAATTCTTCTCAGTCAGTTATTGTTGTATCTCCTTGGCAAGCGCCCTTGTAACACTGGACAGGAGCCAAGCTTCACTCAAGCTACCGAAAAATTAACAAACGTCTATTGTCAGGCTATTCTTTGGTAACTGCCAGGACAAAACAAACAACAAAACTGAAGCAAATGATCAATAAGCAAGCTACTTTTGGGAAAATGTCATCCTCATCATTATTTCAGCTGGAAAATGTCTGCTACTGGACATAGTCCGTTATCTAAAGATTCTCGGCTTTAGTGCGATTAAGTCATCTGAACAAGATGAGGGATACATAGGCACAAGCATGCAAACAATAAAAATACCTTGGTGGTATGATTGTTTGTACATTGCCGGGAAACATTCAATATTTCCACCCTGTTTTCCAATCTTTTGCAATTGTCGCACAAGAGAGAGACATAGATTTCGTTTGCTTGTTTGTAAACTTATCATTGATGAATCTACTGTTCGAATGTGCGTAGCTGGTAAGCTGTAGAGAGGCCTGCAGTCAATTTGCTCGATATCTGCATCTCCTGACAAGCGCCATGTTGTAAGTTTGTAACGCTGGCCGCTAGCCAGGGGTTTGATTCCTTGCCATTGATGTGGTAAATGTCCGACGGATCGCGAAAAAAGAGGAAACTCGTCCAATTTAAATTAAATTTTGTTTCAAAAAGTTGTGTGTGATATGTAACATCGTAAAGAATCAATTGCAGCATGTTTGCATGCTTAAAAAATGGAATACCAAAATATCGTGTTTTTTTTTGCCTTTTTTACTAATCGTTTCTTTATTCCCGAGGAAATATAAAATTTTGAATTTTGAACCTCGGAATCTTAAATTGGGGATAAAGTTTTTCGGACTATTTATGTGATCTCTATCCTTAAGTACTTGTCATATCCTGTCCTGAATTGTTATTTTATATGTATGTATTATATTAAATTCTACAACTACGTGTTTTGAACGCGATCGTTGGTTAACCATTGTCCATTAAACGATTAAAATACCTTTAAAAATTCTGTAATTTTCCTTTGTACAGTACATTTTTTCTATGGAAGAACAAAAAGCGCTTATTCAACGAAACTGCAGTTACTATGAAATATCAAAATAACTCTTGTCCATCATACATAATAGAAAGTTTCCCCTTTTATTCTCAGTCTCTGTTGCTACCATCTTGTCATAATCGCTAAAACAAAATTAACAAGTTAACTTGTGGTTAACTGGCGTTGATTGTAAACTCGGTAACTAAGTAGTTACTTTTTACCTGCTAAATGTAACTTTGTATCTTTGTATCGTTACTACACTGTACCTAAAATTAACTTATGTATATGTACGGTTGATGTTAATTTTACTTCATAAAATCAATGTAACACTGATCTAATCTCTCAATATATCGACAAACGTTTATTCAAGAGTATAACACTATGGTATGTATATATTATATGTATCTTGAAATATCAATTAGGTACCTATTAAAGCCATTACTGTTTATGATAGATTGACTGATTATATTATCAAAGAAAGTAGAAAAATATGAAAATATTGGCTTTTGCTCGCGGTTCCGCTCGCGTGACTGTAGGTAGATCCCTCGGGAAAAATAAATTTTCCGGGATTACAGGTATTCTTTGCCCTTTCTTATGTCTCAAACTACCACCACATGAAATTTCATCTAAATCGGCTCAATGCTTGAAGCGTGAAGACGTAACAGATAGACAGACAGATAGATATGGATTATTCAACGTCACACACAATTGAACTGCTGATTGGATTGTGATATGGTGATAGTACCTACAATATATTTTGCTAATCTATCGAAAAAATAATTAGGTAACTGCATTGCAAAAATTGCGAATTTATTGAAAATAGCACCAGTTAAGAAATTTAATGAACTATATGTGAACCTTTTTAATTATTTCGCTACTAAAGTATCCCAGACACGATAAGCTGCTAATTATGAAATAGGTCACACTCACGTCAGACCAACTCGTTTTAGGTACGAGGTGATACCTTCCTGAGCAATACTTATTACTGATGTCGATATTTAATAAAATATATAAATAATAGGGACGAATCACACAGATTCAGTAGTAATTTGTGCACTTGTTTCGTAGGATACAGTTGTACTACTTATATTTTGTAAAAAAAATACTTATAAACTTTCAAAACCGAGGTTTGAAAGAGGTCATTTTCCATCTTGACATAGCTGGGAATCGAATCCGGGACCCGGCTATTAAAGGCACTTGAGATACAACTGAGCCACAGTGGTTAATTATTTGGCTGTTTGACAAGTGAGTTGTGTTCAAATTCCAAATGGCAACTAAATATGGTGAAGCACACTATTCGTTTAACTTTATTTTTTTATTGGACGTACCTACTGACGTTTTTTTGAAGGTTAATAAATAAATTACAATCTTACCTTTGTACATACGTTCACCTATGTACAAAGGTAAAAAAAGAATATGTAGTTATCTACGTTATTCCTCTTATGGGTTACTCTTTTAGGCACTGGTACAGAAATTGTCCAATGGGACTTCTGACGACTTTTCGTAAAATACACAGCAATACAAAGAGTTATAGAAGGCAATCGCTGGTCTCTTGGGACTTAGGCGAGGAAAAATGTTGTGTTTTTTATAGCTTTTACCTGATTTGGCAAAATCATTTTGATTATTTATATTCAGGTCCTTCCTTTCAGACCTACCTTACTCTGGGCATACCTCGGCTGTTATGGTGGGTCTCTTAATATAAACACGTTCTCTGCCGGTCAGTTTTTAAGCCAATGCACATTTAATTGTCTTAATACGAGTATACTAGTAGTTGGCAGTGAACGTGTTTTACGATACCACTGACTAATAATTATGTGATGACGACACTAAACTTGATGTTTCTTTATTTCTTGCTTACATGTACATGATAACAATAGATGGTGGTAAATATTGTGTTAGTAAGTGCATGGACCCAGGCAGGGCGTTGCGAAGTTTTATTATTGAGTATTCATATTATTCTAATATGTCAAGTTATCATTAAAATTATATAGTATGAAGAAGGTAAGAATTTATGATTTTTAAGAATTGTGTTAATTTAAGGAACAATATAATACAAAACAGTTGAAAGATAAATTTAATGGGCAAAGACTATCATTTTCATTTTCTTTCTCTCATTAAGAAGTTTATTTGGTTTCGAGACAGCATGAAATCATGCCAAACAAATATTTTAAATTGACCTAGCTATAATCCGGCACTGGTCCTCGTTGATAGGTCATGGGCCACTTGAAATATTGGGCACAAAAGGAGCTCAAAAGATATATTGAGATCATTCGTGCTTCGCACGCAAACCGTTGGACTTAGTTGTTATCATAGAGAAAGTGGAAGCCTTAGCCCTACCTAACTAAAAACACTAAAAATATGTACTTAATTGTAACAGGAAATAATGTCTACAAAAATTAAATATATGGCTACACAAACACAGAATTAATAGAAATTAATGTTATGTAAAAAAAAAAGGTACAGCTATAATTATAACACAAAAAACACAAAATAGCAAATTACATATGTACAACTTATATTTCAAGTATCCTATATCATTTTTCTGATTATACTAGAAATTTTATGTAATGTCGAACGTGTGAGGGGGGGACCCGGTGACCCTAGATACAGGCTCCAGAGCTTCCACAAGTTTAATATTACACACAGTATTATGAATACTGTTTATTTATATCGTACTGTGCAACTTGTGGAGTGAAATAAAGACTTTTTGTATTTGTACTTAGCCACAGTTTCAAAAGTTAAAATCTAAGCCAATTGACGCCACATAGCCTGTCACTCCGGCGAAGAATACGAATTTTACTGAAGAATTTTACACACTTCAGAATCTTATCAAAATGATTAGGTTACAGGAAGTAACAATGGAAGAGACGTACCTATGTACTTACGCGCGAAAAGCATTATCCGCCCTCTGTGTCGGTCAGTCGGGTAAATACACAAGAACGAACCGTTTATTCACCGAAGTGAGAAGTTTACTTCATTAAATTTTATGGCAGCCGCCCGAGAACACTAGCGATTGCAGGCGATCGCCAATTGAGGGCAGGTTTAAGTTAATTACAGCTCTAGGCTTCTTGTCTTCGCCCGTAATTCCATGTAACTGCTTTAATTGATAGATATCGGCATTACTTAATAAAATGCATTTCATTTATTTAACAATTTAATAAATTGGTAAAATTTATATATACGCATAACGGTGCGAAAACATAATTATAGTTGTCATTCTATTTAAACACGAAAAGACTAGTTGATAGTTAGACTTTATCGAAGGAGGTGGTGAGCAGTGTTGTTGTTAGTGACTCGTGCCATTTGGGATATAGTGTTGATAATTCATAAGATGTAAGATTATTATGAATACTATGAGTTGTGAGTACTATATTCTTTTGTTAGCAATGATGTTGAAACATACCCGTGACTCACCGTGCACCTGATTCGACAATGACTGACTGACGTCTTCTCTGATGGTAAGCCTAGGTGGGCTAGAGAGAATTATTGTGGAGGCTGTATTCTCATAGGTAGCGTGCGGGTGTCGGGGCCATACCTTACCATCAGAGACAACTCCTTTTAATGACTTGACACCTTCTTGTACGGCCTCACTCATCCTAATTTAGAGCCTATGGCTCAAAGTAATTACCCTCACCTACCTTTTTGTTCCGACAAGCATAACATATTTTTCAAAAAAGGCTAGACGAGTGAAGTCGATGACCCAGTGTACATAAGCATTATTATTATAGTATAAAAGCAACCCCGGGCGTGATTCACACTTCGCTGGGTTACCAAAATTGGCATTAAAATATCGAGCTTCTCTATGCTTCGGAAGGCACGTAAACCTATGGTCCCGGTGATTTAAAACGAAAACACATGAAGTATCTTGCTGTACAATTGTAGGTATTATCTAAAGATTTTAGATAAAGCTGGTTAGATGTTAATTTCAATCGTTTTGTAGAGTAGATTTAAGAAATTTAAATAGAAATAAAACAAAGACGTGTGGCACTCAGGGACTGCCGCGGTATAGCTATTGCATAGCATTTTTATCAACTTATGCAATTATAAATATTTATTTATTTTATTTATACCGTGTGGTATCCGGCAGAGTAGAATAGGACCACTCCAAGTCTACCCGTGGATGTCGTAGAAGGCGACTTAGGAAATACAAGCTAAACAAAGCTTATAAATATCTAAGAGACCTCTCCAACCCGTCTGGCCAGCGTGGAGAGTGTAGGCCAAGTCCTCTGGCTGCTCTGGTCAAGTATGGCCCTAGTAGTACAGAGAGGGTCGTGCTCCTGCAGTGGAGACTAAAAAGGACCTGATGATGATGATGATGATGATTTTATTTATGCAGTAACTCCGTTACTGTAACTCACTGTTAACTTACTGTAACAGTAACTGTAACTTAGTAACTTAACTTAACTTATGCTAAGTTAACTTAACTTAACGTAAATTAAGTTAACTTAACTTACTATTACTAAGTTAACTCACTGTAACAGTTACTCCGTTACTGTAACACTCTTAACAGTAACTCTATCGAGCCTGTCGCGACACCCAAGTCAAAGTATCACCGCTGTGCCGGTCGGAGTGGAGGGTGTTTTCATTACGGAATTTCTGGATTCGGTCTCCACGCTCAACGCCCGCGATAGAAGCTATGCAATAGCTTAAAAACAAGCGTTTAATCTACCGTGCTCTAGCCAGCATCCATGTCCCTGCCGCTTTATAAACAAATGGCTGATGACTGGAATGATGGTAAGAGACCGGACGGATAGACTCTGGTGCCATGGATATTGGGGTGACCGCTTACCAAGCTGTAGTATGTGTACATGATAATTCAGTTGTGACGCACTGTGTGTATGACAATTAACTCCCACGTAACGAACACGTTTCACACAGGATAAAATAATATTGCTTTATTTTTTACATTGCCGGATTTTTGTTATTTTCTATATTTAATACAGAAGTTTGTATTAGTTTTAATTTAAAAAATCATGATGGAGTATTAATTCATGAATAGGGTATAGATGCGGACGGAGTTACGGGTGAAAGCAATACAATCAATAAGGGCTCTGTCCTCCACCTTATAATTTACTAGCTTTAGCCCGCGGCTCCGCCTATATATTGTTTTTCACCATTTAAAACAGGCTGGACGTTGTGTACATAAAAACTCTGTTGTGATGTACTGTGTGTAAATAATTAGCTCTCACGTACCTAATAAATACGTTTCACACGATCAAATCATATTGGTTTGCTTTTTTACATTGTCACGTTTTTGCCATCATTGCCATCCTGTTTAAAGCGCGGTAGCTCAATTGGCAGAGCATGGGTCGTACAGAGACCTAAGGCCGCAGGTTCAACGTATTTATATTTGTAGTGATAATTGATAGTTGAACATAGTATCATAGTATTACGTCTTTTTCCCTTGTGGGGTAGACAGAGCCTAGGTCTATAAGACCTAAAGGCCACATTTAGCATGTTCGTGGGCATGAGGTGGAAAACGGAATCAAAATACTGATGGGTTGCTAGCCGCATCGCCTATTAACATGATTCCTCAGATTTTACCCATTCCCTCGATCGGCTTTTACGATCTGCGCGGGAAGAGAAGCAGCTGGTACATTCTACGTTTTTTCTTTTCTCCCAGATCAGTTGAAAGATGGAGCAAAAACCCATTGTATATATTTTGACCTATGTTATATAAATCTCATATAGATTTGTGTTCACTGATGGAGCTTTCACGCCTCAAATGAAAGCCCAGCGCCCATCCGCTTCGATTATGCAAGCTTAGTCGATGTGCTGACGGCAACTTCGGATTTAGTTGTAACGGTTCGTGGGACTTTGTTGTATTGAATTGGAATCTTTGTTTTATCCGTCAATTACCGCCTTTGTTTATTATAAGATGATGAGAAAAGTATAATCCGATTAGGGTTCAGTTATTTCAGTGGTGTAATATTCGCACAGACAGGGTTACCTATCACCGAACGTATTTATTTGTTTATTTATTTATATTAAGGGAAACACAACAGATAACAAACATTAAAATTTAAACAACACAAATCTTATAATATATGGAACAGGTCTGTTATCCTAAAGCGTGTTAACACAGCATTCTTACAATTGCAACATATAATTATTCAGTTAGAGAAAGTTCTTAAGTAATGATAATTAAAATGTTAAAGAAGAGACAGCAAGAAACTATATAAATATAACAATAAAGAATTTTAATACAAACATACTATCACTTATTTTTAACCCTGCGGGGTAGGCTTAGTCTAGGTCTATAAGAGCTAAGGCATGTTGGTGTAGGCGGAAAACGGAATCAAAATAGTGATACCCATCATCTACTTATATGATTCCTCAGTTCTCGCCCACTCCTTCGATCGGCTTTTATGATCTGCACGGGAAGAGAAGCAGCTGGTAAATTCTACGTTTTTTTCTTTTCTCTCAGACCCGCATGGAAGAGAACAATATTTTACTACAAAGTATGCCAAATAACGTGGCTCTTAGGTCTCACTTACCTAGGCTCTGTCTACCCCGCAAGAGAAAAAGAAGGGATAGTATGTATGTATGTATGTTTGCCAAATAACATACGTTGTTTGTATGCCCTATTTATTTTTATTTTTGTTGTTATACCGGCAACAAGTTACTTAATCTGTAAAAATGTCAAATCTACCTATATGGTTCCAAAACATAGATAGCCCTATGACAGACGGACAGAGAAGTCTTAGTAAGACGCGACCTTTGGGTACGCAATCCAAAGCAATACCAATAATACTATTTAATGTGGACAGCGCTGTAAAGGTAAATTAGGCAGCAGGTATTCACATCTGATTTTCAGTGCTTTTTATGCCAATTTGATATGTTTGGACATGTACAAACATCGCAATCACGATATTGATAAAACTGCCAGAGGGCGAGTCATATTTGCACACTCTTAGGGTTCCGTACCACCATTTTAACACACATTGTAAGGGGTCGATGTATTAGTTCAGGAAAAAAGATTTTCGTAGTTTCATGATTTTTGTAGTAAAATATCTTCGGTTACACTGGTTGTATCTGACTGGTTTTGATTCCATTAGAAAGGTGGTGACATTTCAAAGATGAATATATATTGGTAAAAAATATTTTCTTATTTTTATTATGTTTCAGTCTGTTAAAATGAATCAGATTAACGAAAAAATTCTATACATTTTTTAATAGTTCATTAATAAGGGGAAAAAATAAACCGCTTATAAAATTTTGATGTTTATGGTCCTACTGCAATGCTAATAAAACCAACACAAGGTCGATAAAAAAAGAAATCATTCTTTGTATTTAGATACCAAAGTTACAGCTGTTTTGTATGAACAGAGAAAGTCTCCATACAAAATATGAAAAGACTTTTCCCCAACCTTAGTATACGAAAGCATGAAATATCTTTGAAATGACCTCACTTGCAAGGTTAACCAAAGTATTTGTTGCAAAGACACAATTATTTTTAAATATTGATATGGTTTGACGTCTGGTTTGGTGCCGTGTGGTTTCTAAGCTCATACATTCTAAGCTCTAAAAAAAATGGTGTAAAAGCTTTCGACTTTCCGCGCTATCGCTTAGCGTAAAATCAGATGTGAATACCTGTTGGCCCAATTTACCTGAAAAACTATGTAGCTAGCTAATCTTATTGCATAATCCAATCTGCCAAAAGCAAAGATAACGAAAAAAAATATATTCCCGAATCTCGAAAGACATTAACATTCAACGCATCTACACTAATAGAATTAAAATGGCGAGGACAACACCTTCTCGGGCGGAGGATTTCCTCGATACACTAATAGGAAGAATGGTTCTGAGAAGTTATAAGGGCGGTGGGTGGAAAGTGATCCTTACGCATGGTCGCCGGCCCGTGGTGTAGGAAGTTTGAATTGCTTTTGATGTATTCATCAGGCACTCAGTGAGAGAGCAAACTTATATCGCCATCGCCAGGACTATATCTATAGATGCGCTTTGATGGTGTTGATGTAAAATATATTTTTATCGTAATCGCCCAAACACAATCTGTCCTAAAATTTAACATATATATGTATACATGGTGAATTTTTTATCGTTTTGGCCCTTAAAGGGGTGACTCAGACTATCAATATGAACAACTTTTTCTATGGGACCAACGCTGGAAACTCAAAAAAAAAAAAATTCGTCATTTCCATACAAAAGAGTTCCGCGGCCCGGCCAGTTTGTATGGGAGTGAATGGGAAATGTGAATAAGATAAGGTTTTTTGAGAAAGATCTAAAAAAGCCTAACACTGTCCGGATTTATCCGGACAAGAGTACGGCCAATCTTGACTGCGTCCGGCCCATCTGTTGTTAGGTTTTTTATACTATCGTTCAATTCAATCACTTGAGTCAGTAGAACGAGCGAGCTAGACGAGATTTACTGCCACGCGCAACTATACGCAAGTTGTGAACTTGGGTTTAAACTTAAATTCCTTTTAAATATGTTTTATTCGGTATATCTGCCAGAAATCCTTAATTTTTCTTAATATTCGGGTTTGAGTCCCAAAAGTCCGGTCTTTTTGCCGGGTAAGTCCGGTTATTTGATTTTTAGAGATGGCAACGCTATCTGGAGCTATATGGCAAAATATTTAAGCCGTTATAAAAAAAAGTAAATTCATAATAATAAGATAAGTAGTCATTGAAAGCATCTCAAGAATCTTATCAACTTGTCTTGTCTGGCTTTTTTCTATTTATACCTAATCTCTTTGAGGCAAGATTAACTATTCTTTTTTATCTCACAGAGAAAAAAATACCACGTACAAAATAATTGCTAAAATATAATCTAGTACAAAATCAGTTTATTTATTCAAAACCACTTTCGATATCTAAAAGTTAGCATTATGTCAATGTAAGGTCATTTAACTAATTTCGCCCCATTCTCAATAGCTAAGTTCTGTGTGGAAAGTTTGAACTCAAAGCATTTGCTACGAGGCAAAAGTTGATCGGCGTTACACGCCTCCGCGCACTTACAAAGCTTTCCCAACAAAATGTGTGCTTACTTTACACTATGTGGAAAAACAAGGCAAGACTTTTCCACTTCTTTTATTGAATGAAAATAAATAAAGCACGTGTCGTTTCCGGCAGAGTAGAATAAGACCATTCCAAGTCTTCCCATGGAGGTCGTAAGAGGCGACTTAGGATAAACATCAATAAGACCTCTCCGGGTTGGTCTGGCCAGCGAGGAGAGCGTAGGCCAAATCCTTTGTCTGCTCCGGCCACGTTTGGTATATCTGGTAGTACAGAGAGGGTCATGTCATGCTCCTGCAGTGGGGACTAAAAATAACTGATGATGATGATGATGATACATGCAATAGAATGGTTAAAAATAAAACATAGGTACTAATATTTTCTTAGTCCACCAATTTTACCTTGCATAAACGCAGTATCAATACAACATTATTACAAAGTATATAAGTTTGGTTACGGTATGCGTCGTGAAAGCCGACACCGACGCTAGTTGAGAAACACTGCAACACGGCGCGTGACGTGAATCACTTCAACAATGCAGCGGCTGCGACCCCCAATTCCCGCTGCCCCTTTGGGATCTCAACTATTTCTACCTGACTTTCATAGTGCAGCATATTGAATACTTACTAAGAAGTAACTAGTAAGTAAAGACAGCGACCTTAAGGTTGCCTTGGAGGCGCATATTTCCATATAAACATTACTAGCTGTTGCCCGCGACTCCGTCCGCGGCAATTTCTGTTATTAATTCTTTTTTTCTTAGTATAAATGAACAATTTTCCCCCGTTTTCTTAACATTTTTTATTGATGCTTCGCTCCTATTGGTTGCGTGATGTCCTCAATAAACGGACTATCCAACACAAAAATAATTTTCCAATTTGAACCAGTAGTTCCTGAGATTAGCGCGTTCAAACAAACAAACTCTTCAGCTTTATAATATTAGTATAGATTTGTAATTTTCAAGCATTACTAAAATCATTTTTTTATTAGCGCTTAAGGTCCGACTGCAGGGCAAAAGCCTCCCCTTTCTGAAAATTGAATAATCTCATCATAATAAATATACGATCATATATAGCTTGTTTAAAAAGTCAAGAGTATTATTAGCCTCTAAACATCGATCAATTTCGATTACATCATCAATCGATTAGAATTCGATTGAACTGTAAATGTTAATTTGTACTTTACCCGACATGAAAAGCAATGATTCGTTATTAAACAGGTTACTCTTTTCATAAATCATATGGGAACATATCAATTGTTCTGCTATTGTGTCTCATTTATAGACATGGAAGGGCTTAAATGTGTCACAATACTCACGTTCATCGTAGTTATTATTCTGACGGTCAACACGAATAACAAGTTATATCTACACGATACGAGCCGTTGTAGGTGTGTTAATTATTATTTATTCATATCTCCACGTACTGCCAGACCGCCACCCCATTCTCTGCTTTAAATACAAATTTCCAAAAAAATCTTAGCTAATTAATATAAGTACGAAACATGTTTCAGTACCCGTAAGTTAATTTTGGCTGTATGTCTGAAAAAAGTTCGATTAAGTTAAAATGAAAGGATTGCAGCAGAATAATTTTATTGATCACCATTGTATTCCTATAACGTTTCATGATAGATTATTAATACACTGCAGACCATAAAATAAAAAGCTGCTCATCCAATCAGGCCTAATTACAGTAATTGGCTCATCGTGCTTAAAATAAACGGCAAAAATTATCCACTCATACGAATGTAAATATTTGATCAGGTTATTTCGTATGACAAAGCCAGGCAGTCCTATATTTGCAATATTTTATATGATTTAAAGAATTTTATTATATCATAATCATACATTCGATTTTTACCATACTTACTTAGGTAAACTCAAGACCTGAAAGGAGCAAACTCCAGAGGCTAACTTTTATTTCCGGTACTTATTATATGTTTGTCAAAAATCTGATATTTTGATCTTTTTTAAAAATCTCTAATAGTGTTCCTTTTGATAGATAAAGAATGTATTATATCAGTCTAGTAATTTTTGAGCAACAAAAGAAATGATGCCGTTTTCCAGGTATTTATACAAAGGCCACGTTTAGCGTTGGTGTTTGTGGGCGTCCACAAACACCAACGCTAAACGTGGCCTTTGTGACTTATGGCCTCGGGATCTATCTACACCCTTAGGGATAAATACATGATGAATATGTTCGTGTAAACAGACTATATGTTCCATTCATGAACATTAATTGACATATCGGGAAACTGTTAACTTGCTATTAGGGCCATAGGGTAAAAAGAGCTAACACATAACAGTGCTAGTGTATAGACTAAAATCATTTAATTAGAATTATTAGTTTTAAAGAAAATATGAAATGTACATATACACTGTTTGATAACCAACATATCAAACCACTTAAACTTAAAATCTCGATAGAAGAAAACTTCATAATCTCATAACAAAATTCGTCGGCAGCAGATTACTGATTCAATATTTCTGAAGTCAATTCATATAAATGCAGGAAAGAGTGAACACGCGGAATTTATGAACATAACCACTCAAACGCAGGCCCCGATAGGAGCAAACTTAATAATCTTGTAACAAAAGTTTCACTTGTGTAAGTTGCAGGCGGCAGAATATTATAATATATATAAAATAGATATAAACGTAGAGGAGAGTGACTTGCTCAGTTTACGAAGTAGCAGTAAACTTTGCCTGACCGACAAGTTCATGATGCATGTTTATTAAAGAACATGTTAGTAACCCTGTTTTATTTTTATAAATAAATAAATATATACGGACAAATCACACAGATTGAGCTAGCCCCATGGTAAGTTCGAGACTTGTGTTATGGGATACTAACTCAACGATACTATATTTTATAACAAATACATATATAGATATAGATACAGCCAAGACCCAGGTCAATCTGAGATCATTTTCCATCTTGACCTGGCCGGGGATCGAACCCGGTCACTCTCGTGTCGCAGGCTGGCGTGTTGACCGCTGCGCCTCGGAGCTAGTTCAAATAAAATAAAACTAGTCCAAATAATAATGATAAACATGTAAATCTGATAAACATGGAAATAAAGGTATTCTTGAATAAAAAAAAAATTAACTGAGATCTGTTGTAGGTACTTCTCCTTTTTCCATGTTTCAAAAAAATCTAAATGTGGAATTCAAACATCAGTCGTATTTTACACGGAATTAAATACGTGGGTCCTTTTCACCCATATGATGTTAGTGTAAATACTGCAATCATTGTCATCACCTGTTTGATTACTACCATCATAACAAAATCCACCAATTAAATGAGCAAACTTTGATATCTCGTAACAAAGTTCATCGGCGGCAGAACACTTATTCAATATTTCTGAAGAAAATTGATATAAACGCAGCGAAGAGCGAACACGCAGAATTTATGAACATAAAACCACTCAAACGCAGGCCCCGATAGTAGCAAACTCAATAATCTCGTAACCAAAGTTTCAATTTTGTAAGTTTCACGGCGGCATTGCATTTATGCAATATTTCTGAAGCAAATTGATACAAACGCAGAGAGGAGTAACTCGGGCAGTATACGAAGTTGAAGTTAACTTGCGCTGCGGCTGATACCTGCCCTATAATGCGAACACATCTAAACAATAGGCATGTTTCCTAAAAAAATACAATTAGTCCGTCTTATAGATTATCGATAAATATTAGATACGTATTTTTTCTTTTTTCAATCAAACAAAAGATGATAAAGATAAAGCGCATCAAAGTTCAGGGAGTGGGGGCTCATGACGCAACAGGCCGGTAAAAAGTGTACTGGATAGTGCCGTCACGCGGAAATTTAACGGGCCATAACTTTATCAATTTTCGACGACAAGACGACAGAGACAAAAAAATATTATATAATATGATCTAGACATGTATTTGTATGACAATAGATATAAACGTATTTTATTTATAGATTTTACCGATTATCTTAAATATTTCTTTCGAAGTAACATAATTTTTTCCAATCATTTCAGAGCACTGAATCACTTCTGCTTATGTAAAGCTCAACAAGCATATTGATTGAAACTTAGTATTAAAAGTGATAGCTACATCCCTCTAGCATCACGTCGATAGCGAACCCTTGGTCTTAATGACATACTTATAACATGCGTACAGCTTTAAAACGTAAAGTTTCTTCAGGGCCATATGGCACCGTTAGGCATACATAAATTAAGCTTAACATGAGAAAACTTCTAATTATATCTCTGTTTTTATTCAAATAATCTCTTTCAAATAGGGGATCATAATTGAGGTATGCTTTTCATTTAACAGTTGCGGCATATCTTAGAACATTTATATTCAAAACTCATAAGAACGATTTTGGGGACTTTAAAACTATAGGCATCCAAAATTGCTTTTGTGCATGTTTGCACACTATTAGACCCTAACCGTCATAAAGGGTGTGAAAAATTCGTTCGATCAATTCATTTGCGGCGCTCAAACCAAAGCTGAAGAGTCATAACAACGCGCGTCGATCCAATTCAACCACAAATTACGTAAGGCGTCAAAGCTCGTGGCTGTGAGCTAGCTGAATACAGCGAAGCAGCGCTGTAAACGAGTGCAGCCTTCACCGGTGCAGTAATGTAACTATGCAGTTCGCGTATGTATACGACCGCGGCGCGTGTAAGATCAGGGCCACCCGATATCTCCTCCCCACCCATGTTAGCCTGGTACTTTCCGGAGCAATTGTAAGCTTGCAAGGTAAATTTAAATTTCACTTCGTTGCCTCTTCCTTCCCATTCTAATGAGTAAATGACATTCAATACTTGTTTACAGCGCTCGTATTTCTAATCTCGACTGATCGGATAGAATGTCAATTAAAATAGTACTTTTAAGAGCATTCTAACAATAATGTGTATTCGCTTTACTACGTCACATACTTCTAAAAATAACTTAATATAAGTATAGACAGATTAAGTACAATGCAAATTTTATCTCTAGTAAAATTAATTAGGAGCTAAGTTCTAAAAAGGTTGCTATTTTATTAACACGATGTAAGGACATTATTAATATTCAATTAGAAATCTCAAATCAGTCTAGACTAAAATTGTCAGCAATGGCTACATCGATGGCAGCCATACATTTAATATGAGACTTCACACGTTTTGACGATTTCGTCCGACGGCCCATGCCTGCATGGCAGAAAATCATATTATAACAAAAAAAAATATTCTTCATGCTGAAATTTAATTGGAATTTAAAATATCATTAAACGTAGATATCACTGTCCCTACCCACATTTTAAGTTATTATTAGTATCTTCTATACATAGATCTGTCCAGATCGCTATCATTATCATCATCATCAGGTCTTTTTAGTCTCCATTGCAGGAGCATATCCCTCTCTGTAGTCTCCATATCGCTAGTTTGTTCCATAATTTGACGTGCAAATCTCTGTACGACAAAATCAAGAATACTTACATTTAATATTATATCATACATACCTTACAAAATAATTTAATCCCATACCATATAATATTAAAACGATATTTAGAGAGATTATTTAAAATATATATTTCTTTAATGTCATCATCAATTGTATAATAAAATGTTCTCAATTTGAAGAGCTAGAGTATAATCCACAGGTGCTTAAGAAAAATACTTAGTTGTCGTAACCTTTCTATTGTATACTAAAAGCCAGAAGTTAATAACACGTGCAGCTGGTAAAGCCGATTACATAAAGGCTACTTTACCAAGAAACCGTAAAGTATAGAGATCACAAATGGAGAAATGTAAAAGCGTCATGTCAAAAAGAAAAAGACGTTGGCAAATTGCCCCTAAGTTTATTTCCCTAAGAAAATTGTAAACTATAAATATATACTTATACTAGCTGTGCCCGCGACTCTTTTCGCATACATTATGTTTTGTAAACAAAACAATAACGAAAAAAAAATAAGTATGCTATCCTGTGTCCTGTACGGCTGAATGTGTATCTACCAAGTTTCATAAAATTCAGTTAATTCGTTTAAAAGTTATGGAAAACATGCATACATACACACGTACAGAAAAAAAGTCATCAATTTAGGTTCAGTATCATGTAATTAGCTCTTCAAATTGAGAAGAGCTTAATAAACACGATATTTCTGAAAACAAAGTAACTAACTCCATAACCAACCCTTACAGATAAGTATTGATGATGATATCGTTATCAAAGATGTTTGAAAAATACTTAATTTGAATTATTTATATTCAGTCTCAGCGTGAGAGGTATATGGATTTATTTTACGTATATGAAATATCTCTACTACCCGAAATAAGTAATTGGATCGTAAATTTGGCTATCTTAACAACCCATTCACAAATTAAGACGATCCGATGTAATTCGAGTAAAAGGCGAGTAGAAACTTGATGCATCGAAGGAAACGATAGTTGTTGGTTTGTCTGGTCGGGAACAATCGATTTAATCGCGAGGAAGTTTTAGTAAATCGGAACCGACCGTAAAAGTTTTATTTCCGATCGACAGAGGCGACGCGGCGGATCCATTGCGGGGACCTATTGCGATTGCGACAGTCGACAGCGCTCGACAGGCGGTCGTCACCCGTCGCCCGCCCGCCAGCCGAAACGCTTACAAAATTCACGAAACAATTCATTATGCAAATCCGAATTAATCCTGTAATCGATAAGCTGTGATTCGAAGTGTTACCCTATTATTGGCTAACCGAGCCGTTCAAGGGAATTCGGAAATAATCCAGCTTCCAGTACACAACAGGCTCTATTTTATTGATTGCCTTGTACATTATTTCTTATAATCAATCTATACCAAACCAACAATAAATCTGTTAGATTTATCATGGAGTAAGTTACTTTGTTTTTGTTTTAGAGATATCATGTTTATAAGCTCTATACATGATACTGAAACTAAATTGACGATTTTTTTGTTTTATTTCTGTATGTATATCTATAACGAATCAACTGAATTTTATTAAACTTGGTAGATAAAAATTTAGACGTACAGGACGCAGAATAGGCTACTATTTTTTTTCTTTAGTTATGATAAGACCCCCATACACGAACGGACTCATGGGCACAACTAATATTCTCAATAATTATGATTATGAGACTAGTTATAAAGGGGGCTTTATATATAGGCTCATAAATTATGAGCCTGTATATTATTATGAGTCATAATAGTCCGTGCGGTTTTGGTAGTTGCCTCCTCAGCTGTGGTGCGTAGGAGGCCGGGGTCAGTTATTATGGGTGGATCCATGCTACCTGTTTGACGTCAACCCTCCTTGGGTAGCTCCAGAAAAGCAGAAAAATATCTGTGAAAATGAGGTACCAGTATTTGGACGCGCCGGGAATCGAACCCGGTGTTGGTATAGCAGGGTATCGTGTGCACTGCGCCACAGGCCGTCATATTTATAACTAGTCTCTAGGATAATACATATTTAATACCAGATTTCAGAAAAACTCAAAAAATTACATCTTTCAAGAAGACATATTAGATAAGTTAGTTATAAGTGGCTCTTTGTTAGACCTACTTAGACACAAATTTGTCTGCTCTTCCGGTTGGAAGTCTCAAGTTTTCTTTACAAAGCTCTGTATAGGTTGCAATAAATATGCTCTTATACAAAAGTTTTAACCGTATTTGAGCGGAAGTGGTAGGACGTTCTAAGAAATTGTCAAGTGGTTTACCAATGGAAAGCAATGCACCGGCCACCGTCATTATTATTTAAGTTTACATGAACCGTACAGTGCACATTATTACTCAAGTTCTTCTCTTACTATTATTAAAGGTTTTAAATAGACCTAGTTTAACAGGTTTGTAACAACTACAGTGGTAATTGCAGTCTTCAGGGCTCTGCACCTATATTCAAGTCGTGTCGTTCCTATAATTTATTTAAACTAAATTATAGCCTCGACAATCGATAAACTTGGTATTGTAAATCCGACTATGTGTATTTTATTCTTTCTACGAGTATATTATCCCTACCGTCGGATTTTATTGATAGAACAAAGTCTAATAAGTACTTACTGGGACTACCGAAGAAGTTATATAAAGCATCAGTAAGTAGAATTTTTAGTTTGACATTCCACCTTTTTGTGATATATTTATAAAATGGGATTTATAATCCTAAAAATATTTTAAAAGGTACATTCCGTTTCACGAACGAGACGGATAGACACAACAAGACGGACAGCGAAGCCATATGTTTTCGTTAACGTACCTTAGAACAATCTATTTGCTTATTGTTAATATATTTTCCTTACTTTCAGTACCTATTTATCTTAATAAATACTGTTCTGTGTTACATTACATACAGTGTGCTTAAATCTGAGTTGCATATTGGAAGGCCCTGGTGTCTATAATACAGGCTCGGCCTGGTATAGACAGTGGTGTGCTTTGGACCGAACTTATA
The DNA here is from genome assembly GCA_947532085.1 of Elegia similella. Classification (NCBI taxonomy): domain Eukaryota; kingdom Metazoa; phylum Arthropoda; class Insecta; order Lepidoptera; family Pyralidae; genus Elegia; species Elegia similella. Next base: position 10,791,860 of record OX383935.1, on the reverse strand, counting down.
TTTTATACTTATTGTATCTAATATTGTGTAAGTATTCTTATTTACAATCTGTACTAGTAAATAAATGGGTTTAAATCCAAAATATAGTTTTTACAATGAAATAAATAAAAGCGTAATATATTAAAAAAAAAGAATAGTTTCACGTTGAGTACGGAACCCTAAAAATCAGAACTACCTCATTATCAAGGCAGCACTTCTTTTTTTGAACGATTTCCATGGGATAATTAGTCAACTTTGCTTTTGCTTGAATTTTTGCTGATATCATATATTCATTTATCATCAACAAAAATTTAAGCTGACAGCCGCCATAGTCATACCGAAAATAAGTTAGCAAGAGTATTCGAACTCAAATTAATCGACCAAAAATATCTTTAATTTGTTCGGATGCAGACGGACATCAATTTCATTAAGAGCTGCGATTATTATCATTGGATATAATAAATTGAATTGGCAAGTAATGATATAACGCGTTGCACAAATTAAGAGTTAACCGCAACCGGAATGACGTTTAATTTAAAAACTACCTCTATAGACGGGTATGAGAAAAAACATTGGGAAGTTGGCCGCTCGGAGGGTGCGTAGGGTGGCCCTCTGCGTGAGCTTCCGGGGAGGGAATGGGTGGCAGGATCGTGTAACGAGACCTCCTTTCAGTTTCTGCTCGCCTAGTACTATTTGGCATTGACTTAGGGGAGACATCCGACGATTTGTTGGCCAATCTGATTGTTTTCAAGGAAACTTTACTTGAATTTGAGGGAAACGGGATTATCTAAAATTATTTATTTACATTCATTTCTGGTTCAATTTCTAGAAACCTTTTGATATTATTAGTTGTATAGCAGTGCAGTATCATTGTTGTTTTAAAATAATTGGATAGAAGTAATTTTTTACGTATTGAGTTGAAAGTGTATTTTTATAACATTCGTTTTCGTGTCGTTTTCGGACCTATTGTGTATTCGGTAGTATACAAAAATAAATAGGGTTGACACAAGTCGAATGACTATATTCACAGCCTCCGTGGTCCAGTGGTTAAGGCGTTTGCCTGTTGACCCGGGGGTCGTGGGTTTGATTCTAACCGGAAGCATACTTTGTTTAGTTGTTTCCAGTTTGGTAAGGACATTGCAGGCTTGAATCACCTGATTGTCTGATAATAAAGATGATTCCGTGTTTCGAAAGGCACGTTAAGCCGGTGGTCCAGGCTGCCATCTGGTAGTCGTTAAAGGAACCACGTCAGAGGCGGAGAGGCGGTTCCGAAGAACTCTGACACCAGGGTGTGCATGGATTGACCGTGACACCTACTCGAAATGATGATGATGATTCACATTAAAATTCATAGTAGACATCTCTTATTTTTGTGCTGAAATAAGTCACAACTCGTTAACAATATGTACGATTTTATAGAGGTACCTATAAATCACTTTTGAAATACAAAAAAAAAATTGAGGTACTCGTATTTTTTAGTTCATTTTATACAACGTGTAACAAATGAGGGTATCAATACTTAAGGGCTTCAACAGCCAATGATATTTGCAATTTAATATGCGAAAAAAAAACCTTTCATACAAAATGAGCAATCAGGTGATCAACTTTCTATGGAAATATTACAGTAGATGACGTACGAGTAGTTATTGTTGTGACTTCAATAAATATTATAAAAACAATAAATGAAGCAATTCGTTAAGTTCGTTTTACCCGTCATATAAAGCAAAAACTAGCAAAGTGCGAGTAGACTGGAGTAGACTCGGTTCCGTACGGTGAATACATTTTTTTTCAAACCCCCATAATTTAACCATACATTATTTCTTAAAGGCTTTTCTATACTTAATCTGTAAGTGGAAACCCATATTTTGTATTTTATCAACATTTTTGGGTCAATAGTTTCGGAGATATAGTACATTACTGCAGAGGCCGGGAAGTAAGGTATTGCCGGACGAGTAGAGTTTTCAAGGCCGAGCGTCAGCGAGTCCTTGGCAATAAATACGAGTCCGGCAAGCCGTTTCCCGGCAAAGGCATGTATTGTGCTTTTCTCAATAAATGCGAGGAAATAATGAAAGACGTACTACTGGGAATAAATTAGCATAATATAAAAAAACGATAATAGTATGTATATTTTTATTTTCATATTTGTTTTACGGCATTTGATGTCCTACGCCTTTTAGACCTTCATATTTTTCAACGTTTTATCAAAAAAATTATGGTATAATTCATTTCGTTGATTCAACGGAGCTCCTGGCGTCATTTTTCACGAATCCTCTGGTTTGATCATAGACGACGCAGTAACGCGAGCGACCATCAGCCCGCTATGTAAATCTCTAAATCCGCACCACAGCTCCACCATCACACATTGTTCATAAACATAGTCATTTATAACACCAAATTACACCGATTTTACATTATAAAGTCCACTAGAAGCAATCTGCAAAACAATCCAAAACAACAACCTTGCAGTCCGCCGAAAATAAATAATAGTACTTTTTTTTTTTTTTTTCATATTTGTTTTACGGCATTTGGCTTTCTGTGCCTTTTAGCCCTTCATATTTTCTACGTGGTATCAACGAAATGGTGGTGTAATTCATTTCGGTTATTCAATGGAGCCCCTGGCGACAATTCCCACGAATCCACTGGTTTGATCATAGACGCAGTAGCAGTAAGGCGAGCGACCACCAGCCCGCTATGTAAATCTCACTACAGCCGCACCATGACACTTCATTTTAGTTATTCCACACATTGTTCATAAACATGGACATTTATAACACCAAATTACACCGATTTCACATTATAAAGTCCACTAGAAGCAATTTGCAAAAAAATCCAAAACAAAAACCGTGCACTCCGTCGAAATTCCCGCCAAGAACTCCATAATAGTACATTCCCGCCTTATTTTCTTTTTTAATTGCAATTGTCATTTAGTGCTAAGGAAACATAGCCCATACAGCCCAGTCATATTTAACCCCTAAAAATGTAATACCGTAAAAATCTACTTTTCCGCGTTTTTTCTTTTTATTATTGGCATATTTTTGTTTGATATTATACCAACATTTTAATAAAATTATTTTCATATTCATATACTTATATGCTCGATGAGTGCATTTTTTTATAATGTGGTAGCCATGGCTGTATGAAAAGTTACATAGATTAATTAAAAAGTTTTGAGCAGCGGCCAGGAATGAATTTTCATACTTACTTCCCTGGCCTAGGCCGGTAAAGTAATGGACGAGCCAAGAATTACAAACTTTGTGGCTTCATTTTACTCCAATAATGCCTACATTTCCGAGCATGTTTGAGAAAAGATATATTTCTGACTATTGTGGAATAAGTGTAAATTTATTTCCGTTAAAATTTTTACAATAATATGTTTGGGATCCTCGCAACTAGCCCTTTCATTGGCAATAACATAGTATAGTTTCTAATAGTTCTTTTTTTTAATTTCTTGATTTGTTACCCTCAATACTGCCCCCAATCTCAAAATTTATTTACGTAACACGCTCGTGTTTAGGTTGCGTTACTCTATCATCATCATCATTATTATTAGGTCTTTTTAGTCTCCACTATAGGAGCACGACCCTCTCTGTACTATGTAGGTATATTTAAGTTTCCGACACAAATTATCTTGTTATGGAATAAATGAATTGAATTGAATCAGAGCATATTTATACCAGAACAGATGTTACCCTATACGTGTGACAAATTTCATCTTAATCGGCCCACGTAAATTGGCAGTGACAGACGGATGACAGAGATGAAAGTGATCCTATAAGGCTTCTTTTTTATCACTCGGTCGTACAGAACCCTAAAAAACTAAACGTACCACTTCAACTTTCATCAATGACTTAACTAGATATAGCTATAGATAACTAGATATATAAGCCTGTGGCCCTTCTGACCTATGAATCTGACTTTCACAACATGGCAAAACGTTTTTAAGTCAAGCCAAACCTTTTTACCTTTTTTTACAATCAGTTATCATGTTTTTCTGCTTGGTGCTCATAGAGATTAGGCCGTGTTTCCATGGCAATTTATTAAAACAAATATAGATATACTTTGTCGAGATTTTTCTAAAAATTCGCCACTAGGGTAACCATGTTTTTACCTAAGTGTATCTAACAATTTCAATCTCCATGGACATCGCATCAACCCGCTCGAGGTATGACTTTAAGCTCTTTCAATAGTCGTGTGCTGGCAGATAATCAATAAATGCTTTTCACTGCCGTTGAATAATCAAATGAAACTAAGAGTATGAATGTCAGCGGCAATGTATGAAAGATAGGGACAGTTAAAAGCCGCACCATGTTTTATCTTTTTAAGGGTTCTGTTCTCATAGGGTAAAAACGGGACTCTTTTCATTTGGCTCTACTGTCCGTCTGTCTGTCTAATTTAAGGGGGGCTCCCATACAACAAACGTGTTTTTAAGGAGACGCTTGAAATATTTACATAATATTTAGTTATATATTCTCTTTAAAAATAAACAATTCAATTAAAATAAAATTTGTATTTAAGGGGGCTCCCATACAACCGACATGATTTTTCCATCCGTCACCATAGATGAGATGGACAGAATACAATATACATATGTCGAGAAGTTTGCGCTGAAGACACAATGGAAGGTCGTCCTTTATTACCGCTTTTATCAGAAGCTCTTCGAGGAATTTTTGACGCAGCGATCGATTTCCTTTTCTTCTTGTTAATTGCTAAAGGGCGCTACCTAGCTGTTTTTCTGAACTACCAATCCCGATGCCTAAATCTTGTGTTTTATGCTATTGGTCATCAATTTAGTCTTTGACCGGTTCATCTGAGTCCAGCCTCAAGGCTCGCTGACCACTTTGCAGCATACTTTGCAGCTCCACTGCTGATTGGGCAAAGAGAGAGCTGAATATCATCGGCGTATAAGAAGGTAACCAGGTGCACCGATGTCTTTGCCCACTGTCTCACATGAGTCAGCCAACCCTTGTACTACTGTAGTTGTTGTACAACTGTAGGATCGCTTTGTTGTCCGTCTGTCTGTCTGTTAATACCGTTTTTCTCATGAACGCGAGGAGGTATCAAGCTGAAATTCATATTAAATAGTCAGGTCTACTGTTCCTTGGAGGTGTGAAAAATCAAACTTCTAAGCCGACGCAATCCAAAGATAGAACCGTTTATGCCGCAAGTTTTCGACACTCGCTAGGGAATCAAAACCTACAGGGTAGTTCCCGTGAACTCAGAATCTTGAAATTTGGTATGAAGCAACGTCGTAAAGAACAGATAAAGGAAAAATTGCAACAAGCATAATTTTTTACATGGTGTAACTAAAAATGTATTAGTTACACCATTAACGCTAAGTTGGCGAGCTCCGTGGCGCAGTGGTCAACACGCCAGCCTGCGACACGAGAGTGCTCCGGTTCGATCCCCGGTCAGGTCAAGATGGAAAATGATCTTTTTCAGATTGGCCTGGGTCTTGGATGTTTATCTATATATGTATTTGTTATAAAATATAGTATCGTTGAGTTAGTATCCCATAACACAAGTCTCGAACTTAGTTTGGGGCTAGCGCAATCTGTGTGATTTGTCCGTATATATTTATTTATTATTTATTTATTATTTATATTTATTTATATTTATTAATTACTTTTACACTAACGTTTCAAAAAGTTTACAGTTTTGTGTAATAAACCGTATTAAGTGATTTAAATTAACTAGAAATGCTGTAACAACGGCTTTCAAAATTTAAACAAGGCATTCTATTTGTACTTATATTATTTTTAAGGATAATTACGTTTGCAGCCGCCTTTCTATAATTCTTAATTCAAGGAACGTACACATTATTTCGCATTACTAAGAGTTCAAATTAAAAGAATTTATGTATAATCTATAATCCACAAGTTTTACATTTAAGGACTAGGAATATCAAACCAGAAACTGCATAACGAAAGAAGAGTACGAGTAGTTGTGCATTACGATTAATCGTGCGTGTGGTAACCGTTGCGTAAGGTGAAAAAAAAAAAATTTCGCGTAGTTTATTTCTTAAATTATTTATTTCTTAGTATTATTGAGTACACTAAGACTATGAATTAATGAAATGAATGAATGAATGAAATATACTTTATTGCACCAAAAGGATACTTATCTATTTTTGTCTCTGCGCCACCTGTCTATGTTTCATTACACTGTCTCCATCTCTTCAAGCGTTGTCTGGAAGAGATTGCTTTAAGCGATAAGGCCGCCTCTTGTACTTCATTTGTATATATAACTAATTATTTTATAAGTACCTTTATTAAATTCCAAATCATCTAAATTTCCTGTTTGGTTTCCTCAATCACTTATTCATATATTAAAAAAAACCAGAGGGCATGGATTAAACGGAAGAAATTTGGCAATGTTTCGGACTGTAAAAGTTTTTCTTATTACAGGGGCATATTCAGGGAAAAGTGTTCTAAGAGTTATCATGATTACATGTCGTCTGTTGAAAATAATATCTCCACTAATATTTAATACTTTTGAACATATATAGCCAACCGTAGAGGTAAATCCAGCATACCATCTAAAATGAAATATAAAATCAAAATCTACTAAACCTGAAGTAATTTGTGATATGTTCTCTGGATATTTTAAATCCGTTTTCGAACCCAAATCCCCCAAAATTGATAACTGGCAACCTCCGACTGATATCTCCGATAATTGTGAACCTATATCAAAGTTGTCTTTTACTGAAGAAAAAATCCTCAATGAACTTAAGTTGCTCAACACGTCTAAGGGCGCTGGGCCCGATGGAATCCCACCATACTTTAAAACAAACGGCCAGTACCATATGTAAACTCCTTCATATAATTTTTAATAAATGTTTAACGGAGGGCTTCTTCCTTAAAATCCTTAAAAGTCTACTCAGTAACTTATTTCCGATCTCAATTACTCAATAATGAAATTTGGCACTGTCCAAACCAGAGGACAGAGACCTAGGGGCGGTTCCGAAGAACTCTGTCACCAGGGTGTGCATGGTCGATTGACCGTGGACACCTACACGAAATGATGATGACTGTCCAAACCTAGGGTATAAGTACAAATAGAATGCCTTGTTTAAATTTTGAAAGCAGTTTTACAGCATTTCTAGTTAATTTAAATTAAATCACTTAATACGGTTTATTACACAAAACTGTAAACTTTTCGAAACGTTAGGTGTAAAATTAATGTAATACATTTTCATCAATAGTAACTAAAAAATTCTGCTTTTCACAATTTTTCCTTTATCTGTTCTTTATGACGTTGCTTCGTACTAAATTTCAAGATTCTGAGTTCACGGTAACTATCCTGTAGATTTTGATTCCCTAGCGAATGTCGAAAACTTGCGGCATAAACGGTTCTATCTTTTGATTGCGTCGGCTTACAAGTTTGATTTGTCACACCTCCAAGGAACAGTGGACCTGACTATTTAATATGAATTTCAGCTTGATACCTCCTCGTGTTCATGAGAAAAACGGTATTAACAGACAGACAGACGAACAACAATGCGATCCTATAAGGGTTCCGTACTTTTGAGGTACGGAACCCTTAAAATAAATTTATTTACACAATAATATAAAAGTGCGTTTTAATAAGAAAGTATTGTCAAAACAAGAAATAGTTTCCATTTTGTTATTAATAACTTCTGCGCATTTAATTTTAAAAATAACAACGAAAGCTGCCTAATGAAGGTCGCCTTTAAATCTCGGCAAATCCGGCCTTCGATAGAAGATCGATGCTTACAGCGTTTGTCCTTAGATGTTTAGATTTTTATTTTAAAAGGAAATCGGGAGAGTTTACAAAACAATTAATTTGGAAAAAGCACGCCGCACTTACTTGTTAAATTCTATTTGAATCTATTTATTTTAACCTTAAATTTAATCAATTATCAAAGGGATATTAAAACATATTACATTTTAAGTGGGCAAATTATTATTAAAAAAAGATTCACATCCTCTTAATCGTAGAAATAAAAAAAGAGTGTAAAAATTCTGGATGCCATAAACGAATATTTTGCAACAGTAATATTGAAATCAATTAATAATTATGAACAGGTATAGCGAACTCTATAAATTTATTATGGTAATAGCTTGATTACTTCAGTTAGGTCTAGTGGGAGTCTGCTGATATTAAAGGGCTCTTTGTCTGAGTCCTTGTGTGGAAAGAAACACACAGTGTATTTTTGGCGATAATTAAAATAGTGTGTTGTCTTCTTAATTTCACACACTAGTAGATAACACTAACTAAATCGTATGCAGGGCAACACTTTCTGTTTATTAGGGGTTAACTTTTTGTTTACCATTTTTACATGCTTTTAGCTTCACCTGTATATTTGCTTGTTTGTAATTTGTTTGTAACCGACATCTTTGCGCTCGATTTTGACACACTTTATACGGTCAGTTTTAATTAAAGTTTTGTAGACTTATCAAAGGTCGATGACAATACATTAATTTGAAAACCAGTTTTTCTTAATTATATATTTTTTTCTTTCACAGCTGGCTCACGGCTTCGTTGTGTACTAAATGAATAATGTGTTGTAATGTAAAGTAAAACTCCACGCGCAGGGCGCAGTCAAAGTTGTCGCCTGGAAGGCCACGGAGTTACATACGTGTCAAATATCAGTTTTCCGGAGAATCCCCTTATATTACTTTCTCTTTGGAGAATCCCCACAGACAGCGAACTTCGCTTAAAAACTACGCTGGTTCCCAAAACCAGGAATTGAAATTTTAGATAGCAAAATTTACGAGGGTTTTTCAGATAAAAGTTGTATATGTACTTTTTTAAAACACGATTATTGACTAAAATATTATTTACTTTAAAATGTAATTTTAGTTAATTTTATTTTGTATCTGTATGTTATCTAATTGTTTTATAATAACGCTTAAGACTACGAAAAATATTTAGTCTTTTTTTTGTTATAAGAATTTATTTTAGTGTCGTATTTTTTTATGTATTTTAAATAAGGTTTGAAAAGTGTTAAAAAACAATACTTTGTATGATTGCACCTTACACTTATTTTTTCATGAATTTTATGAAAAAAGGTATTAATAACACTTGATAGACTAAGAATTTTTACTTTATTACTTCGCATCTAATACAAAGTAACGCAATAAAATCCATAAATTCATTATATTAATGGCACTTTAATGTAAAATAAACTGGGTTACCTACTAAAGGATTAGTTACCCTGTAATAAAAAAGAATCAAACAGTAAAAGTTCATATTTGAAAATTAAAATTATGTTCGTTCTAAAAATATTCAACGACACTGACTGCACGCACTAAATTGCTCTTCAGACCCTCTCCGCGCCATCACTTTTGATAATTACGAAACATTTACAAATTGAAAGAGAGAGTTGGGACACCGAAACCTGCTTTCCTACATTCCAGCGATAAAAGGGAAACCCGTGAAACTTTCCGCGCCTTGAAAAGGGATGGAAACGGAGAAGCAGGTAAAGTGCGAGCGGAAAGGGAGGTCGAGTGTAAGCTTACCTCTGCTGCTGTCCTGCCAGCCTGGTAAGTCGTTACAGGTCGCGTAACGTCGCGGCGGGCTTTGAGGGCGCAGCGGGCGAGCTGCTGCGTCGGCTAGGCAGCGCTGACTGCATTCGCATCGCCATTCGCCGGGGGTGGTGCATTTGTGCAAGCGAGACTGCACCGCCCGCCCATTCACCACGTGCCTCACATTCCCGCCCTACAGCTCCGTTAACTTAAATTTCAAAACTTACAACACTTTTTGATTTATGAGATAAGAGACTTAAGATTCGTGATTAAATTTTAAGAAATATTTCAGTTTACAATTAATGTAATTCGTTACAAAATTGCTGTAATTGTAAATGCTCTTTAATGTACAAAGTAAAGTGTTACAGTATGATATCGTAGAGCACTAATGTGGAGCTTTCAGGCTGAAAGATGTTTATAGACTAGTCATTATCTAAGAAGTTATGAAAAAGTTACAAAGCGAGGTGGGCTCGGCGGCGGGCCCGCCTACTGGCCGACAGCGGCGCGTCGTCCCGGCGACCGCCTGTCGGAACTACACTACACGTGAACTGAAACTACGTTAACCGTTCTCTGTATTTTTTCTCAATTTAAATACGCCTTTGTGATGTCAATCTCGCAATTAACCACCCTGGGCATAACTAAGGTTTCCCACAGTATGTCACTGAACACTGTAATCTTGTGCATAGTTTTTAAAAGGAAAATCGTTGATCATTTGCTTTGCAAGTTACACAATTAACATAGCAAATAATATTATAGGTATGTACCAATAATGCTTTATATTATCCTAAGGTGAGAGCATGTGTTTTTTATTTTGTTTTTGTTCTTTTTCGTGTGAGGCTGTCTTATCATCTGACATAGCTTATTATTATAAAAGTAATTTAATAAATGTATACCTATATCTTTTCTCTTCACATTTCGTAAAACGTTCCTAGTCTTGTAGTCAAGTGGACTATACAGCGTTTAACATAACCAACGATGTTAAACGCTGTCTAGTCCACTTTCAAGGAGCCCGCCATATGCCAGGCGGTGTTTCGATACAAACGCGGATGGTCTAAACGCGTTGGCTACTTTGGATATTTTCGTTTTTTAGGAATATTCAAGGGTTATTCGAAAAAGAAAAACATACGATGGCTGCCTTATCTATAATGCAATAATATTCAAAAGTTTCAAGGTTAATTTTAATGTATTTGGTGAATAATACTATATACCGAGTAAATTAGACGTGATTTAAAGGCAACTTTGCAATTTTTTTCTATCGAGAAAATTTAACGCAATCGTGTTTTTGAGTCATATAGTTACCAGAGTTAGTCCTGAACTTTGCAGCATTTTTATTTCAATTTGAGTATTTAATTATTATTCATATAACAGTCAATCACGCAAAGCAGTGTGAGGTAGTACGGGCCCTTAACTGAAAATCATAGTATTTACGTACAGAATATATCATAGTCATTAGAAACAAAAGGGCAAGCGGAAACAAACGCCATTTTTATAAGTAAAAGGTTTGCGAACAATTGATGTTTGATCAAACAGCATTAGATTACAAGTAGGGGATCCGTAAAGACCGATTATGATAATTCGTTAATAAACTCATTAGCGAAAATGTATTTTGGTTATTAAATACAACCTCCGCCAATACGTTTACCTACTATCGACATTAAAAATATAGTTAAAGAATCAATAAAATAAAATTCTCTTCAGGAATGTATCTAATAGTACAGACTGTATTCGAAGTTCAAAACACATAAAATGGAAAAACATCAACACCAAGTTTCTTTTCATGACCGACTGAGTACTTTGAAACTTTGATTTTCTTTAATGTAACTCTAACCGCAAATATTGGAGCAAATGTTGGTGTTTTGACTTTTAGCTTATAATTTGTACGCACATTTCGTTCCAATATTGGGCCAGGTTATGGGCCGCGGCGACTAAGTTCCGAACAAAGGCAGCAAGTCATGTTTAAGTTGCTTTCTAGCTGAGTTCACTGAGTGCTGAATCCAATAACATGTAAGTTTGCTTCTTCTTATGATGATGTTTTGGGTAAAATTGATATTGGTTTATTAAGTTTACATAATTTCGTATTCTGAGGTTATTTTGCACCTTGAAATAAAAAATACTCAGTGACAATATTTGTGAAAATCTGACATTGACATAAAGGTCCTCTATTTCATTTTATAGATGATATTATGGCGTTTTATAACAAGTGTATTATCTATTTAACTTGCAGTGTAGTGGGTATGTATCTTAAATGTTTTTCCCTGTATAAAGTAATTAAGTACTCCACTTGTAAATCCAAAACCGCATTTATTTAAAGTGGGTATATTAAGTTTAATTCAATGAACTTAATATACCCACTTCAAATAAATGCGGTTTGGATTGTAACTAGTGATTTTTCAGTTATATTGATACAGTTTTCCATTTTTCAACCATTGAATTGATTGCAGTAGATATTACAAAATTTAAAGTATATTATAACAAATAATTCGTTTTGATTTGATAATAACATAACTTCAAAAGAAAAAAGTACATACACATATTCTTCTTCTTCCTTTACCTTATCCCACTTTTTATGTGGGGTCGGCACAGTATGTCAGTTCCTTCCATTTTGATCTTCTGGTACACATATTATAGTAGACATATTATCACGACCCTTACGGGGTAGATAGAGCCTAAGATCATAAGACCGGAAGGCCACGTTTAGCATGTGGTTGGGCGTAAAGGTGGAAAACGGAATCAGAATAGTGATGGGTTGCTAGCCACAGCGCCCATTGTCATGATTCTTTTAATTTTAGCCCATTCCCTTGAACGGCTTTTATGGTCTGCTCGGAAAGAGAAGCAGCTGGCACATTCTACGTTTTTTCTGTTCTCCCAGACCAGCATGGAAGGATAGCAAAAAAAAGACCTAAAGTAAATTATTATTGTTTGTTTCTATTGTGTTGAGACTGTACAAACCTACGAGTTCTTACATAAGGTATTCGATTCCAGGAATCAATATATTGATGAGCATGGAGTTTATTAATCTCTGAGATGGAATAATATGTTTACTTCTGTTGCCATGGGTCTCAAGGATGCCGCCGCGCCGAGTACAGACAACGTACACCCACGAGTTACGACGTAAGGCTGTGATTTCCATAAAGGGAACCGACGGGGTGTGAAGTTTTGTATTTGTGGCATAAATTTACCTCTACAGCATAATTTCTTCACTAAATGACAGCTTTGTCAGGGTTCGTGGAACATTATGTTTAGTTATATTTATTACACTTTATACCAATTCATGCTATATAGGTATCTACTTATATATTGATAACAATGAAATACTCGTACCAATTCGTTCTCACTTATTCAATGGAACTACTACAACTATTCTTCCCATTAGGTCAATTATTATGGCTACCTGAAAAATAGATCTTATGAGTACATTATTATTACAAATATAAATTGCTATACATATCGCTTTATAAAAAAAAACCCGGAGTACGAGTCGACTCGCGCACGAAGGGTTTCATACCATTATCTATAAAAAAGGCAAAATACCATGTCTATTGTATGGGAGCCCTTAAATATTATTTATTTTTAAAGTAAATAATGTAACTCAATATTCTGTGAATATTGCAAGTGTCTACCTGCTGCCATTATTAATATCGAGCAAAATGAGCAAAAAAAATCACGTTTGTTTCCCTGAAATATTTATTTTATTTTAATTTAATTATTTATTCTTAAAGTGAATATGTTAGTAAATATTCTGTGAACATTTCAAGCGTCTCCCTGTTGCCGTTATCAATATTGAGCAAAAACGGTCAAAAATATCATCCCTTAAACACTTATTTATTTTCTGTTTTTTAGTATAGGTTGTTATAGCGGCAACATAAATAAATCATCTGTGAAAATTTAAACTGTCTAACCATCACGGTTCATGAATCGTGATTGGTCATGTAATACAGCTGGACGGACAGACAGACAGACATACGTACAGCGGAGCCATATGATAGGGTCCCGTTTTTACCCTTTGGGTACAGACCCCTAAAATGGTTATATGTTGGACTTGTATGTTCTCAATAATCGTATACATAACCACAATAATACCACTATTTCCATTATGGAAAATCCGCTTCAGACCCGGCCTTTCCTAAAATTTGGAAATCCATTTTGGTTGGCAATATCTCGTCAACGTCCATTTGATGTCATTGATTTCATGTTCGCACTACAATAACAAACATCCTTCTATTCAAAAGGCAAGGGCTGTCTTCATCGAGTTATCGAGCTACTAAATGAACCTCTTTGTGTGTTGTACTTAAGACTACGCTGCTAATAAGTTAAAGATATAATGTAGAGGGATTCCAAGTAATACATTAGTTATTTATAAAATAACCTTTTTTATTTTTTTATCTTGATAAGGCTGTTTTATGTCCATACAAATCATTAGAACTCCAATTTAAGGTATGCTCTTAGAACTTGTAAAAAATATAGCAGCTCATTCTTTTTTTTTTAAAGGACTTTGTAGCACCACCGTCTTGGGTACCCATCTACACACGGTAAATTCTTCAATATTTATGTTTGTATTAACGCAAACACCTCCACATTATTTATGTCAGAAACCTGAAAGACAAGTGAGTAATGAAAATGAAATGCGCTCGGTTGTAATGGCTCTCTGCACCGCCCATACTCAAATAGGCAAGCGAGACTCATACAGCCTCGCTCCGAAGCTGTGTGCCAAGAAACGTTTGAAGTAAAGTAGGTACCTACCTTCTGTTATTACACTGGTCTGTTTAGTCTTGCATATTTACGAGTTAGTCTTAGTGATGCCATTGTTGTAAGGCACTTACTCAATATATATATTGCTATTCTGCTCTCGATTACATAACATACACGGAAGACCAGCGTCGTGGCCAACACCACGGCATTTATGCTGAGTGGGGACCATTTTGGTACAAAATTGATTTGTCATGTGTATATTGTTTGTATTGTTTTACCTATATGTGCTAAATAAACATTTTATCTTTCTTTCTTACACTACTGATGTGTCTACGCTGGCGTCCTAACATTTTTTTCTTTCAATGGAGGTAATTATATTTCAGTTAAAGAGGTCAAGTAAAAGGGCGAATCACTTGAAATAATAATTGAGACATATTTATAAATATACTAGCTGTCCGAGCGAACTCCGATTCGCTATAAAAAAACTATCGATTTTTTTAAGTTGGACCAAATTAAAGGTAGTTACGAAGTTTTTACGAAAGGGGAATTTCTGTCGCCCTTCACTTCCATCTCTGCACAATCGTCAGGACTCGCTGGCTCACTCCGCAAAAGAGAAGGCCGATCTCTTGGCTACTCTCTTCGCGTCAAATTCTACCCTTGACGACGGAGGAGCATCGCCGCCCTTTTTACCGCGATGCGAGCACTCAATGCGGGAAATTCGGTTCACTCAAAGTGCAGTGCGACGTGCTCTGTTTTCCCTCGACGTCAGGAAGTCCAGCGGGCCCGATGGCATTCCAGCAATTGTGCTCAAAACATGCGCCCCTGAGTTGGCTCCGGTGTTAGCACGCCTATTCTCGCTGTCTTACACCTCAAGAAAAGTCCCGTCTTCGTGGAAAGTAGCCTACGTTCACCCTATTCCTAAAAAGGGTGACCGCACAGACCCGTCTAACTATCGGCCTATTGCGATAACCTCCCTGCTCTCTAAGGTGATGGAGCGTGTGATAAACATCCAGCTCCTTGGTTACCTTGAAGATCATCAGCTAATTAGTGACCGTCAATACGGGTTCCGCCACGGGCGTAGTGCTGGTGATCTTCTTGTGTACTTAACGCACCGATGGGCAGCCGCCATCGAGAGCAAGGGAGAAGCACTGGCATTTAGTCTAGATGTCACAAAGGCTTTTGACCGGGTCTGGCATAAGGCTCTTCTCGCGAAGTTACCATCTTTCGGGCTTCCTGAGGGACTATGCTTGTGGGTCGCTAGTTTCTTATCTGGGCGAAGCATTCAGGTCGTTGTAGACGGATTATGCTCCGATATCATGCCCATCAATGCTGGCGTCCCCCAAGGATCTGTTTTATCACCTACGCTGTTTCTTCTGCACATCAACGACATGCTTAACACTAGTAGCATCCATTGCTATGCAGACGACAGTACGGGTGATGCATATTATGCAGGTCGTGCAAATATCCCTCAAACACAGGTGGAGGAGAACAGAAAGAGACTTGTGTCTGACATTGAGACCTCTCTGGAGCAGGTCTCTGAATGGGGTAAACTAAACCTAGTTCAATTCAACCCTACTAAGACACAAGTCTGCGTGTTTTCCGCTAAGAAGAACCCATTTAACATAGCACCGAAGTTTCGGGACACCTCTCTTACCATTTCTAAGAGTATTGGGATCCTTGGCGTCGATATTACGAAGGAGGTCCAATTCCGGAGTCATCTGGAAGGTAAAGCCAAAATGGCTTCTAAAAAACTTGGGGTGCTCAATAGAGCGAGGCAGTACTTCACTCCGGGTCATAGACTTTTATTATATAAAGCTCAAATCCGGCCCCACATGGAGTACTGCTCTCATATCTGGTCTGGTGCACCTCAATACCAACTCCTTCCTCTTGATTCCATCCAACGCCGGGCAATTCGTATTATCGACGATCCCACACTCACAGACGATTTAGACACCCTCGGTCTACGGAGAGACGTTGGCTCTCTGTGTGTATTTTACCGTCTATACTATGGGGAGTGTTCTGAAGAACTTTTTGAATTGGTGCCACCGTCACCTTTCTACCACCGCACCGCTCGCCACAGGAGTAAAGTCCATCCCCACATCCTTGACACTTGGGTCTCCAAAAATGTCAGAGCGTCACGTCGTTTTTTTCCTCGTACAGCAAGATTGTGGAATGGACTCCCTCCCGAGGTTTTCCCTGTGTGCTATGACTTGAGGTCCTTCAAAAGGCGTGTTTACAGGTATCTTAAGAGTCGGCAACGCATCAGCAGCTCCTCTGGTGTTGCAGATGTCCATGGGCGACGGTGACCACTTTCCATCAGGTGGCTCGTCTGCTCGTTTGCCGTCGGATATACATAAAAAAAAAAAAAAAGTTTGGTGAAAATCTTAGTAAAGTAGTACTCTGGTTTATCCCGAACATACATTATACATATATAACTTATATTATAATTCTATGTTATTTTATTCAAATTTTCGAATGCTTGGAATGGTAATTGAAATAGTGATCACAAGTGGCATAATAATAAGGCGACCATTGTAGCCAAATACGTATTTAGCTACGCTAAAAGAAATCTAATCAAATAAAATGGAAACATTTTAACTCGAAAATAAGAAGTGTCATAAAATATCTTTATCTCCGTCGTATATTGAAGCGATTAAGATATGTCAATTATCTAAATCTCAATCAGAAAAAGTCATCTCGTGAATCTATTTTGTTGCCAATTAGTTTTTTAAGAGGTCGCTGCACTAATATTTTTATTCGAATTTGAAAATCGAATGCCGAATTTCCGTCAAATATTGTAATGTTATTAAATTGTTGTATTTGAAGCGAAAATTAAGTAATGGTCAACCCTAACGTGAATCCGCTGTTGGGCGACGCACCGTTCCCACAAAGATTCAGGCTGTGGTGCCCGTAGCAAGCGTGGCAATTACCGGCCGAAATTAGGCGGGCGATCGAAGCCCATGGACACTACGCGACTAGGAAGTGCGCATACTAACAGTAGACACAACGGACAAAATTATAACTTTTTAAATAAAAAATGGTTTTGTCTTTTAATTTTCGTGATAACCTTTCTTGTGGTCAAATAAGTACGAGTACTTACTTATTATTGCGACTGAATTATATTTTTAGTGAAATAATAAACGTGTTGATTTTTGTTAAATTTCATTCAAGGATCTGTTAATTGAAAATTCGGCTGAAAATTTTCCCTACGTACTTGGAAACATTAAAATATCTATATATGCTATTTAGTTTTGTACCATTTTGTGGGCAAAAGTAGTGCAAAAAATATAAAACTATTTACCATCGAGGAGGTCTCCACCAACACTTTGTTACAATAGATAAAAAAGGTTTGATATCTTATATTGTGTTACCTATGAAAATTTTCAGTTGAATCTGGAAGTCGGCCAAATTTACAGACACTGGGACAATACAAGTATTTATTTATTAAAATTAAATTGAAGCATAAAATATTTTTTGGAATTTCTTTACCGCATTTGCTATTGAATGCTTTTTTACGTATAGTATAGGTAATATTCGTATATGTTTTTATTTCTGCGAATCACCTTCCAAGAATCGGAATTGGTATTTTTCGTTCGTGGTATTGTCCGTCGAAAGGTTGGATACAGCAACAGAGATAAGAAAAATTTATTTGTAACTAGACCTCTCTTTTATAATTCTGTGTGCAGGTTACAGGTGCGGGTCCTAGGTGCCAATTTTAGTCTCTTACTTTTGTATAGGCAATATTTTTTTTATGTATTTTTTTGCATCTACAATGCTATTCTGCATGTATATACGTAGTATCAAGTCTATAAGACTGAAGGTCATATTTAGCATGTGGTGGGCATTTGGTAGAAAGCGAAATTGAAATAGTGATGGGTTGCTAGCCGCATCGCCTATTAACATGATTCTTCTGATTTTTTTGAATATTCTGATATACTCTAATTAAATTAAGAAACGAAATACGGTGAAAAAATTCCACGCGGGCGGTATTGGAACCTACGACCTTAGCTCTACTACCTATGCTCTGCCATTTGAGCTACCACGAGTTCTAAAATACCTCACTTGTAAAAGACTGGTAGGTGTCCTAGGTGACGCACGCCTTAATGCATATAACGGAATGAGATATGGTGGAGATTTTCGACGTCAAGGTTTGAACACGTGGTAGCTCAAATGGTAGAGCATAGGTCGTATAGAGACTTAAAGTTCGCAGATACAAACCCCGCCCGCGTGGAATGTTGTTTTATCAATATAAATTATATAATATTTAATTTTATATTCATTCATATTTTTATTTCACATGTTTTATTCAGATTACTAGGGGCACTTTCTAAAAAAATAACCTTGCCTGTCATACTTCAATACTATAATAAATTGAGTCTTCTATAACGTCTTTTATCTTGCATTAGTTTTTAAAAGCAACTTAATAACATCAAAGGTCTGTGTAGTATAAAGTAATATTTTTTGTTCGCAAATATCTAGTAGTTCAATTATTTGTAACCCAATTTAACCTTTTAATTTCGCTTGCCTGTATTCTTTTAAAAGCCTCTTGAATAAAATATTAGGTACAACGGGAACGTTTGAATCATCATTGAAAGGCACAAAGTGGGAATATATTTTTGGAACCGGTTGGGCGCTCGTAAAACTGTCCAGGATCGAATAAATTGTATCAAAATAATAAATCTTAAATTTTGTAACTTTTACACTTTAACATTTTTATGCGGGTAACATTTTGGTTCGTAGTTACGGACATGCGTTAGATGCAATGCTTGAAAAGTCTTAGTTTGCTTTTTTTTATTTCGGTTTTGTTATTTTTATGCTTTGTTCGGCATATAGCAAAATAGACATTCAGTAACATTATCAAATAAAGGTTAATTATTTATTGCTTTAGTACCATTTCTTTAGTCAGCTTTTTATTAAATCACCTACTACCTATACTGTAAGTATTTAAAAAAAATTGTAATTTCCCGAAATATGTATTCTAGTTAAAAAAAAATAGTTTTTACTTTTCTTTCAAAATGATGTATTCCTACAATATATCAAACTGATCTGATTCTCGTATAACCTTTTTAAGAATTTCCGAAATTACAAAAGTCTAACGTTTAAAATCAAGCAGTGAAAATTCTAACAATATTCTTCTAACAATATAAAATCAAATATACGATTTTATTCTTTTGGGCTTAACAAATTTATTTAAATTTATCGTGAATTTAACAATAACTTATTTAACAATAACAATACTTATAAATAGAAAATAAAATTACAAATAAAATAGCCGTGCAGCTCATTACCCCCAAGGTAGCATGCCCAGAAGGCTGGCAGCATTGCCATGTTGCATGGCAATGCTAATCTTTTGACCAAAATACAGGCAAGCCCTCTGGTCACGCACGAGATTCCTCAGTTAACTTCTTGACAATGGCGGTGAATAATTTGTGAGCTAAAGGTCCCCACGTCCCAAGAGTTTCAACCCCAAACGGTTGCAATAACATACATGTTGCCGAGACATTGATATTTGTGCTGTTTGAGGTTTTCCGCCGCAGCTGCTGCTGTACCGGCTTTGAAACCTGTGACCGGGAGGTGAGATGATGTCGACACAAGAGGCCGCCCCAACCTCCCAGGCATAACAGTCAATTATTAAAATTATTAGTAGTATTAGTTATAAAGTTGTATTACAATTTCGATTAATAAATTAAAAATCCTTCACTTCTCTATGTGTAACAATAACCTTTCGTTACCAAGTCGATTCTCCATGTCAGTCGCTTTCGTACCCAAACAGACAGGATGTTAGAGTAAACACAGTTGTCCTTCAAACCATCAAATCAGCCCGTCAAAATGAACAACTTTTACTGCGGGGCCAATGCTGGGAACACAAAAATTTTTTCGACATTTTCATACAAAGGCGTTAAAAAAAACATATTGTAAATATCGATATTTTTTAAGTTTATGATGGTCTATGTGTGACCTTAACCTAACCTTCCTTCCGTTCCCAAATCGGGTTCGGAATTGGGAAATTTGATTTGCTTTGTTATATTAAAGAAAAACTGTGATTTTTTCAATCGTAATTTTGTTTTATATGAATTGTGTAATTGGTATAAAAATGAAATTTTCAAACTGAAATAAAGTTATCGGAATTCGGTATGATCCCTTATATTATAACAGCTCAACACAAATATTAAGGGGTTACCTACGCCACTCAGAAATCTTATTTATGGAATTATGTTTCCCGTATTAAGTGCCGCCAAATGTCAGGTACTTCGATCATCGAAGGTTAGATATTATTTTTGTACATTTTTCCAATATAGTTCCCACCATTTTTTCCACTATTTATCACGACTATTATTATTCTATTCTATGACAAAAGACAACATTTCAATGTGTTTGTGGTCAATTATTAGCAATATTCTTATCTTTCCGATGTAGATTGGGCCTTTGTGTGCATGGTCAGAGTTATAATCGAGCCTGTTCATTATTTCAGCGTATGATAAAAGCAGCTTAAAGACAGCACTAGATTGCTAGTGTTGGCCCAATGTTAACAGGTATTATCGATATTTGCATCCTTTATCGACACGGCTTTGTGAGAATCTTGATTAAATGGTAATGAGTTTACGTTTGCGACAAGATTTTTCTCTCTTAGCAATTACGGAATGCGGATAAATTTCAATTTTTTACTGATACGTGTTTCATTATGTGGGTAAAGTATTAGGAAAAAACTGGTTATGTGCGAGTCGAAGTTGCATGAGAGGGTTTAATACGACGAATGTCATTTCCTGATTTGGACATCAATTGTACCTCCCTATAATTAAACCATCATTATCAGGTCATTTTAGTCTCCACTGCAGGAACATTACCCTCTCTACAGAGATTTGGCCTACACTCTCCTTGGTGGCCAGACGGTTTGGAGAGGTCTCATTCATGTTTATGAGGTTTGTTTAAACACACAATGCATATAGAATTTCCTGTAATCTATAAGTACCTAAATACTTAAATTCCGTATTTTAAGTATAATTTTCAGATCAGTCATTCCGCAGATATGGATGGTCTCTTTTCGTCTATTATATCGAAGGATATATTTTGAAATTATACAAATTTAGTGATCACATAGTATTAGTAGGTCCAGTCCGTAAAACATTTTTGGTAATTTGTTTGTTTTTCGTGTGTGGCCAACTCTCATGTTAAATTTTCAGCCTAGCCTGATAAGCTGCCTAAAGACATCTGACATACATTAACGATTGCTAATGATGTCATCATTGGCAATCGTTAAACCGAGACCAATGGTTTAACGTACCTACCGAAGCACGGAGAAGCTCGAGATATTTTTTTGCCACTTGCGGTGATCCACCTCAGTGGGTGGACACCGTGCCCGGGGTTGCTTAACATGTGCAAGCGCCAATAATGCTCACGACCACTGGGCAATCGGGCACCTCAAATAGTCGTGTAATGAGTATCACTTTATGTAGAAGGAATAGTTCATAGTACATTTATTCAATTACAAAGTTCATTGTGTCTGAATGTTTACAATAATAAAAGAGTTAATAATCAATAAAATACACATAATTCCAAAAAAATATCCAAATACAATGATTTAAAAACAAAATAAACTTAAACTAAGACAGCAGAAAAAATATCTTTAAATTAATGTCACTATCCAATATTTTTGTGAGTGAAGAAATCATCTAAAATATTATAGTATAGTAGCATTTTATATTAAAGAAGCATTTTATATTATATTTCATTTTATATTATAGTAGCATTAATCCAAAGAAATAAATAAATGTAGTACCCATGTTCCAGCTGTTTCTTGTTGACAATAACTTGAGAATAAGTAAGAGGCTAGTATCTGGTCAATATTTCTGATTCCCATTTCGTCTAAATGGATCTCATGGCGGGTTCTCTCTGCTTCAACTACCTAATTCTCTATATTTGGAGTACCTGAATAAACAAAAATCTGCGTTTAATTTTCCTTATGAGTTTTGAATCCCGGCGGAATCCATCGGAATTGATTGAACGGACAATCCTATTTTCATGATTACTCTCCAGAATCAGCGCTGAATCATTCCATCAGTGATCAACATAACGTGTAAATTACAAATATGCTTATAGCACTTGCATTATGATAATGCTATTCCGATAATATGTATTCGTCTGG
The DNA here is from genome assembly GCA_947532085.1 of Elegia similella. NCBI lineage: Eukaryota > Metazoa > Arthropoda > Insecta > Lepidoptera > Pyralidae > Elegia > Elegia similella. Next base: position 10,769,561 of record OX383935.1, on the reverse strand, counting down.
TGCAATGATGAAAGATATTGGTTTTGGGTTTTTTTTTATAATTACTTGTAGAATTTATAGCTGGAAATTAAGTGTTCGCGTGAACTGAGCGTTATATTTTCTTTTTCTTTAGCTTTCTCTCTGTATGTGCTTTGGAGCCCGGGGTCCACATTCTGGCTGATTTTTCTACTTTATCTATTTTTATAAAAATCCCGTGTCTCGCTGTTTTGTCGCAACCAAATACGAATAATGAATTAAATTTTACATACAACTGTGACTACTGTATGTTAATTTGTCCTACTACTGAGAGATTGATAAGTTTTTTTTATTTCGATCAAAATCCCTCATATGACGGTTTGCTTTTCGTGTAAGTGCTCAACACTGGTGTCAGATTTACAAGCTGCCTAAAGGCATCTGACATACTTTAACGACCGCCATCAAGTGATGACAGCTGTGATCAGCGTCTTAACGTGTTTTCTGAAGCACGGAGGGGTTTGAGAAAAGTTTGTACTACTTGTGGTCACCCATCCCAATGGGAATCACGCCTGGGTTGCTTTACATGTGTAAGCACTCACAATCGCACGCCATCGAGGAGCGCGATGGTCCAGACAGCCTCATAAGACTAAACCACGGCAATACAAGAAATACAATACATACGCGAACTCCGTAGCGCAGTGGCTAACACGCCAGCCTGCGACACGAAGGTGCCCGGGTTCGATCACCACCGGTCAGGTCAAGATGGAAAATGATCTTTTTCAGATAGGCCTGGGTCTTGCTTGGATGTGTATCTATATATTTGTTATAAAATATAGTATCATTGATTTTCTATCCCATAACAAAGTCTCGAACTTATGTATGGGATAGTAACTCAATGATACTACTTATATTAAGGTAAACGTCCCAATAGCCGTGAAATTCTGAACTTCGCTGACTTTGCAAATCTCTTGTGTTAAAAGTATTAGTCTTACAATGATGATATATACACGTGCTTGTAGGTAATTTACAGTAGTCTTGACGTAAATAATTTAATTAAATAAAATATAAACATTTACTTAACAATATTACAAATTAAGATAAAAAGGGCTGATTGTTCCAGTATCCGGCAAGTTTGTACTAATAACCGTTATTATAGTGTACCAGAAACCGGTAAACTACACCACGATTTTGAATTCTATTATAATTAGCATAAGACTCACAAAAACAGCATTTATACATTTTCGTCAGGGCGGTCGGACTGCCGACCTGCTTTATTTTATTTTATACTTTATGTAATCCGAGAACTGTCGACAAAATGAAATATAAAAACTGATCGAGTGCGAGTCTGATTCGCACACTGAGGGTTCCGTACCAACTTGCATGTTTTTCAAATTTTTATAGTCAAGCATGAACTGTTAAAAGTTGAGAAATTTATGTATTTGATATAAATTTGAATTTGATACCTTTACGCGTTCTTGAGTAAAAGGATCTTGACAGACGGAAAGACGGACAACCGAGTGATCCTATAAGAGTACTGTTCTTTTCCTCTTGACGCACGAAACCCTAAACACAAAAAGATCCCTTCTAATTTTTTCTCAATAACCAGTTATCGGATACAGTGTGATCTTTCGAGCCGGATCGGATAGTCTTAACATTCCTATTTTGCAGAACTGGTGGTTTTTACATATTAAAACCACTAGTTCTGCAAAATAGGTACATAATTTTAAATAAAACACGATCGTTTACGATAAAAAAATGAGAAGTATATTGCTACCAAACTAAAATCTGAAAATGAAATTTATCAAAAATCCTTACGTGCAGATTAAAGTACAAATTCTGAAGTTTATTTTAAACATATCAAATTATTAAACCATAGTACCCTGTAGTCACAGTAGGCAAAAGTGCTGAAAACGGCGACTTTTAATAAAATACATAAAAAAACTGCAACTGTTCAGCAATTTACATGATTCTAGGTATAAAAAATAAAGTAATTCAAGCGATAGCAGAGAGTTAAAAAATAAATTATATAGCTAAAACAAAAATGTATTTGTGATTATCTTACCCTTATACAACTTTTAAGAGGTATTCAAATTTGTTTACTAAAGTAAAATTTTTCACCATACGTTGACCCTCCACCCTGATGCACATTGTTCTATGTTTAATTTGAATCCGGTAATAACTTTATACAGTATTTCAAAGGAAAATCAAACTTATTCCGTTGCAATAAAGTCTTAAAACGGGTTTAGGTACAATAAATATTACTGGACTGATGCGTGTACCAATAGCCGGTAAAGTTTTGCCGGATTATAGGTCAAGTAGGGAATTTTGAGTATCAATAAATGTAACAGCCCAAAATATTCACTTTTTTAAAAGACACACTAAAATTTATAGTTTGTGTTGAAAAATACATTATTTAACTTGTCAAATACCTAAACAAACTTACCGAACTCCTACTCGTATGAGTATGACACAAATAATATTACGAACAGGTCGTTGATTCGTTCAGCAACTGCACATAGCCAAATTATAAAAATGTTGGAGTACAAACTTTTGACATTTTATTGTGGTGAATCTGTCATAGTTTTTGGTACGTGTTGCCATTATTATAGATCAAAATATTACTAAAAACTATTTTTTGTATAGAAACATTGTAAATTTATTTGTAAAATCGTGCAAAATTTAAAAATATGTTAGATTACCGGTAACAGGGACACTGCCGGGAATAGGTACTTCTACCTTATATATAATACTAGCTGTTGCCCGCGGCTCCGCCCGCGTTAGTGTCGATCCCTCGGGAACAGTAGAATTTCCCGGAATTAAACATACCCTATGTCCTTCCCCGGGCCTCAAACTACCTTCATACCAAATTTCATCCAAATCAGTTCAATAGTTGAAGCGTAAAAAGACGACAGACAGACAGATAGACAGACAGACAGAGTTACTTTCGCATTTATAATATTAGTATGGATAATACGTATTTATTTATATTTATACTATCGTACGTATTTATCCCTTACGAGGTAGTCTAATTAGCGTGTTGGTGGGCGTGAGTAGTAGTTTGAATAAATATAGCTGTTTTCGAACTTTTCGAATTTTCTAGCACCCTTTGTATCAATATGTTAAATGGATTTCAAAGCAGAAAGATAGAATAAATTACCTTTGTAATCAAAGGGAAGGACACGAATTAAAACAAAACCTATACGCACTTGTCACCCGATAGGCATCCTAGATTGTGCGATGATTATTGAGAAAGCCTTATTGATATATATCATCATCATCATCAGGTCTTTTTAGTCTACACTGCAGGAGTATGACCCTCTCTGTAGTACCGGAGCCATACTTGGCTAGAGCAGAGAGAGGGTTTGGCCTACACTCTCCTCGATGGCCAGACGGGTTGGAGAGGTCTCATTGATTTTTATGAGCTTTGTTTAGCTTGTATTTCCTAAGTCGCCTCTTACGACCTCCATGGGGAGACTAGGAGTGGTTCTATTCAACTCTGCCGGAAACCACACGGCTATTGATAAATAAACTACTCGTATACTGTTATGATCTTCTTATGCACTTACATGTTAATAAAATACTTAAACTTACTCCGTGACTTAAACCTAGACCTAATGCTGCAAACTAACAGTAGTATATACAGTCGTCTGTCTCGCTTTGATTGGAGTGATTAGCTTCCGAGGGGTTACACAGCTCTGTAGACAAACGGACAAGGTTAACAGCGATTAGTTTACTTACGAGTGTCCAAAGCTCGTTACAGGAGAATAAAACTTACACCTAAGTTACAGTTGTATATCAATCCTTTTTTTAAGCTTCGGGCTTTGAAATATCAATTAGCTGTATGGTTTTAGCTTCTATACACACAAGAGGTACTCGCCAACCCGCCTGCCAATTGGTGAGTACCTATGGCAATATCTTCCAATGGAATGAACAATCTCCGATAGAAGTTTCTCTCTCCCAAGAGGCCTTTGTTTGTGAAAAACATCGGGTTGCACCCCAGGAGAGCCGGCATAATATAAAATTCACCTTTGCGGCGGTCTCGGGTCACGTGTCCTTCTTACGAATTTTCAGGTCACGTGTCTTGACGCGAGTACAACATTTTTACCCATCCCAAAAAGTGCACAACTAAAGAAGTTTTCACTTCAAATACAGGAATGGGAGGTTTTATAGTTTTATTTATGACTTCATGACTTTGTTTACATAAGGGCATTGTAAAGGGTACAGAGAAATACTGACATTATCATTCATTCAAAAATAAGAAACGTACTATTTAAACGGGATCCTTAATAACGAAAGAGTATACGCGGACTAAAGTTTTATAGTCTGGGTGAAGCTTTGGATTAGAAGGAAATAATACATACATACATATTATCACGTCTTTATCCCTTTCGGGGTACATAGAGCCTAAGGCAATAAGAACCAAAGACCACGTTTAGCGTTTTGTTGGGCGTATAGAATGAAACATAGGTAATCAAAATAGTGATGCATTGCTAGCCGCATCGCCTATTACCATGATTCCTTAGATTTTCGCCTATTCCCTCGGCCGGCTTTTACGGTCTGCGCGGGAACAGAAGCAGCTGGCATATTCAATGTTTTCTCTTTTATTTAAAATAAAATCAATACGTAATATTTGTAATTTCAATAAGAAGGTTGTTCAACAGTGAAAATCAATACGTTTCAAAAACCTACTAATAATGTTATATTATTTTTATAAATAAAGGATTTTGTATGTATGCAATATTATTTATAAGTTTCTTTTTCACTTAAAAAATATGGGTTTGGTAGTCGTGTAAATTAGACAAATGACGACCGCATCTTATATCAATCAAAAATTAGTTTAATAAAAATTTAAGCAAGGCAATAATGCATTTAAAACATAAATCAATAATTTTTCCTCGTATTTGTACTACGGTGGCTGGAAATTTCTCGGCTTATTTTCCCAGTGGTGTAAATCAGTTTCTAATGAATCGCGCGTCCCATGGAGCCCTGACAAGACGGCTGCCGATAACTTTAATCGAACTAGAAATAAGTTCAGCTGATGGAAATTAAATTTCGATTTGTGCGAGCACGCTTATTATTAGATTATTACAAGCCATTATTATCAAAACTTTACCAACCTTCGTTGCACCAGCTGCTTCTCTTCCTACGCAGATTGTAATCCTATTTCGATATTGTTTTCAACCTTCCTATTCGACCCTAACAGTAGATAAATATGACGATATATGATGATGAGTAGATAAATATGATCTTTTTCTCTTATAGCGTGAGCATTATCAATGTTTACGCATGTTAAGCAACCCCGGGTGCAGTCCACACTAAGATGGGTGACCGCAAGTAGCATAAAAATATTTCATTCTTGTCAATGTTTCGAAAGGTTTTCACATTTGAAGGCAGTCGTTAAGCTACATTAGATGCCTTAAGGCAGCTTGAGAAGTCTGACACCAGTGTAGGCCAATTACACACAGGAAAAACAAACAACTTTTATAACGTTAGGCCTTGTCAACTCCGCAAGGAAGAAAATATGTATTACTAGCTTTCGCCCGCGGTTCCGCTCGCGTCAATGTCGATCCCTCGGGAATAGTACTTTTTCCCGGGATAAAAGGTAGCCTTTGTCCTTCTCCGTTCTCCGGAGAACTTGTATACAAAATTTCATGATGATCGGTTCAGTAGTTACGGCGTGAAAGCGTAACAAACAAACAAAAAAAACAAACTCACTTTCGCATTTATAATATTAGTAAGGAAGTAAGGATAAGGAAGTAAGGATAAGGATAAACATTGGATATGAATGATTTATCTGATGATGATTTTGTTTTTGACGGAATCGAACAACACCTATCCATAACTATTATATTCTATGTTCTTTTCGCACAGAAGTTACTGTGCTAAGTGGTTTTAGGCCCACAGTTATGTCCAAGCCATGTCTCGTATTACCTATTAATGAGGCTACAGGCATGTTAGGAGATATTTCGGTACGATGTCCCTATTACCGACGGAGATAGCTGGGCAGAAGGTGCGCAGGGTTTCCAAGTAGTGAACAATTATACGGTTTTTAAGTCTCACAGATAGCAACAGAGAGCATGCATATATTTTATTCGTTGAAATATGGCAAGACCTCCTAAAAATAAGCACGTCAGTGAAAAAGACCTTCATAGTCTATAAACTCTGAGATTGAAACATTACAAAGCACATTTTTGGCCGCGTCCATTAACGCCACCGCTGACCGCTTTGTTGAGACCAGACAGATGTGACGTCACACATGTCGCTATTGTGTGGGTGATATAAGTTTGGTGGGCAACTATGCTTAGTATTGCGTTTATAGGAATGGCCTTATAATAAAAGTTATTATAAGTTTTAAGGGGATATCCGATGTATTCTTTTTTTTAATTTTCCATTCTTAAAAAAAATACTTTCCTTATCAACTTTAACCAATCTTAATGTATAAATATGAAATCAAAAGTGTGCTTAAACAGCCTTTTTGACGGTTATATCATACATATTTTTCAAAATCTACACATCATGCATGTTCTCTATTAAAAATATGTTTTGTCAACGTCAAGGCAACATAATATTTGAAGAACATGTCCAGTCCCTGATAATGATCATCTCTACCCGCTCTCTCTCTTTCCTTTTGCATATTAGGACCCGCACGAGGAGAGACGTTTCTGTGCTCACGGAAAAGCCCTGAGCCCAGAATAAGTAGGTACTAGTACTCATGTACCCTAAATATATAAATATGTCTATGGCACATCCTTTATAAGATCGATACATAAAAATAGACATTCTGTGGAAGTACCCAATTTTCTATTCATACTTGCGTTAGAAACAGGTTGAATCCCTGAAAGTTTTTATTGATATTATTAATAGATACATAGTATCGTCTTTTGCCCTTACGGGGTGACAGAGCCCAGGTCTTTAAGACCTGGCTCTGCCACGTTTAGCATGTTGGTGGGCGCTAGATAAAAACGGATTCAAAATAGTGATGAGTTGCTGGCTGTATCGCCTGCTAATACAATTTGTCAGAATTGTACTTATATCCTCGATCGGTTTCTACCATCTGCACGGGAAGAGAAACAGCTGGTACATTCTAGTCGAAAATATTTTTTTTCCCCAGATCAGCATTGATGTAATTATTAATTTACAAAAAAATAAGTTCCATAGATCCACACTAATATTTTAAATGCGAAAGTAACTCTGTCTGTCTGTCTGTCACCTTTTTACGCTTCAACCATTGAATAAATTTGGAGGAAATTTGGTATGATGTATTTAGAGGCTCGGGGAAGGACATAGAGTACCTTTCATTCCGAGAAATTCTACTGTTCCCGAGGGATCCACATTAACGCGGGCGGACCCGGGTGCAAAAGCTAGTTAAATATAAGAATACTTTACGAGTTCCTAGTTCGTCTCTGAAGCTCTTAACATGCGCTACCCTACTCCGGGCGATTCAAACAAATTATACATATCCGGCTAATTCGGTTGGCGGGGTCTGAACAAAGGCGGCTACATCGGATGCTAATCAGCCTTTATTAGATTTGACCGACATTTAAAACACTGTTCAAGTTGAACCGGCAAATTGGATTGCTTACTGCTTGCGGCGTGAAATAACGTACGTCATAACACTGCTGTTACAGTCGGGTTTGATTGAATAAGTAAATTTTCTCCACTGCACGGAATATTTTTATTTTGTTCGTCTTTTTTATATTCATCATCATCAGGTCTTTTTAGTCTCCATTTCAGGAGAATGACCCTCTCTGTTCTACTGGAGCCATACTTGGCCAGAGTCTGCTCTGGCCAAGTATGGCTCCAGAGGATTTGGCCTACACTCTCCTCGCTGGCCAGACGGGTTGGAGAGGTCTCATTGATGTTTATGAGCTATGTTTAGCTTGTATTTCCTAAGTCGCCTCTTACGATCTCCATGGGAAGACTAGGAGTGGTCCTATTCTATTCTCACCACGGTGGGTTGTCGAGCGCAGTCTTTTTGGTTTCTTGTACTTCCGACGCTGCTGCCCATCGGAAGCATTTTAAGCTGGGAAGGATCTGGGGTTTATGAGACCTTAAAGCCACGTTTAGCATGTCGGCGGGCATGAAGGTGAAAAGCGGAATCAAATAGTGATGGGTTGCTAGCCGCATCGTCAACATACATGATTCAAAAGATTTTCGCCCGTTCCTTCGATTGAATTTTACGGTCTGCGCGGGAAAAGAAGTAGTGTGTACATACTACGTTTTGTTTGTCTCCCAGACCAGCAACCTAAAATAAGTTCGTCTTCGCGGTAAACATTTATTTATTATTATTTTAATATAAATCAGTTTAAAAAAGCTATTAAGATTTTTACTATTAAATTTGAAGGCTGAAAATTATTTCGCGGACTTAACTCTCCGTAAGCGTGTTTCTACATATAATAACTTTTTCCGCTTATTTAGTTTAATTATTTTTTCAAAAATACGTGTAATATATTTTTTTAACCTAATGTTGCCTACTTTGTTTTTTATATCCTCATTTTCAAAGCTATTTTATAATCAAGATCGGACCTTTGATGCATAAGGTTGTCTAAAGGTTGTCTCAGTTAAACAGCCTGCTATGGCAACGCGTTTGCCAATTAGGAGTTAAGGAGGAACAAATCGCGAGCTCGAACTCACTGGCGGGCGCGGCCAAAAAGCACGTTGCTTCACCTAGCATTGTGTCCAACAGAGGCATCAGTGATGAGCACACAGAAATATGGATGAGCAGTTAGACGCTATATCTACACGCATACCTACGCCGAGTCGCATGCACACAAAAATTGCAAAACGTCCTTTGGAAAATGGGATTGAAAAAACTACTACATAAATCAATTATAAATAAAGTTAATTGAAATCTTCGATAATTGAACTTTATCGTACGTCTATGTTATCGATACATTATACTTCTTTTATTACTCACTAGCTGTTGCCCACGGCTCCGCCCGCGTTAGTGTCGATCCCTCGGGAACAGTAGAATTTCCCGGAGTCAAACATACCCTATGTCCTTCCTCGGGCCTCACACCTCCGTACCTAATTTCATCCAAATCAGTTCAATGGTTGAAGCGTAAAAAAACGACAGACAGAGTTACTTTCGCATTTATATTAGTATGGAAGTATGGATATTATTTATACTTCTAAGTACAGAAATGAGAAAATTTCCATAAAACCTTTACCCTCCCATTTTACCCCTTTAGGAGTGAATTTTGTCCATTTCACCCACATATATGTTTTTTGATTGTAATCGAGAACTTACATACCTATTTATTTTCATACTTCATAGTCCAGAAATGAGAAAATATCCAAACAAACTTTACCCTTCTGGGGGATTTTTTTCCAGTTGACCTACACAGATCTTTTTCAATTGTAATCGTGAATTTGTTTACCTATTTTCATACTTCTAAGTCTAGAAATAAGTAAATTCCTAAACAATCTTTACCCCGCTATTTCAACCCTTCAGGGGAAAATATCGTCCATTTTACCTACACAGATATTTTTAATTGTAACCTAGAACTGATATATTTATTTTCATACGTCTAAGTCCAGAAATGAGAAAATTTCCATACAAAGTTTATATCACCCACCCACCCCCATTTTACCCCTTAAGGGGGGAATTTTGCAAATTTCATCTACCTACACACATCTTTTTTAATTTAATCGAGAACTTATATACCTACTTTCATACTTCTAAGTCCAGAAATGAGAAAATTCCATATAAATTTTACCCCTTTAGAAGTTAAATTTCTTAAAAATCCTTTCTTAGCGCTCACTCACATCATTAAAAGAACCCCTGTACCAAATTTCAAGTTTCTAGGCGCAGCAGTTTCGGTTGGTTTGCCCGCGGCTACGACGCCGCCGTTAGTGTCCATCCCTCAGGAACAGTTTGGACCCTTAAAGGGGTGACTCAGGTCATCAATATGAACAACTTTTTCAATGGGACCAATGCTGGGAACTCAAAAAAAATCGTCATTTCCATAAAAAAGAGTCCCGCCGCCCGGCCAGTTTGTATGGGAATGTCGAATTTTTTTTTGAGTTCCCAGCATTGTTCCCATGGGAAAAGTTGTTCATTTTGATGGTCTGAGTCACCCCTTTAAGGGGCCAAAACGATAAAAAATTCACCGTGTATATTTCCAGGCAAACTAATGCCTTGAGTTCAATCAAATGACGATAACTTTTTTTTTTAATGAACCGATTTTGATGAAACAAACTTTAGATGTTTTGCTGAGTTAAAACAAAGCAATTGGTGAAAGTTTGAAGTAAATCGGTTGAGTATTTTCGGAGATAATCGTGATCATACATACAGACAGACAGACAGACAAGAAATTCCAAAAAAAATTTTTTGCTTTCTATTATTCTTTTTAAGTGTCCCTCTATCCATTTCAGTCAAAAATTCTATATGTACAGACAAAATATTTTTACTGTTTTATTATATGTATAGATTTACGCCCAAAGTTGTGTTAAGATTAGTAAGAAAAGCTAAAGTTTGTTGGCTCATAACTTCTTACTTAATAGCTTTTTATTTTACTAATCTGTTACCGCACAGACAAAATTAATAATGAGACAAAACGATATCATGTTAAACTTTGGATGTACAATGTCAAACAATGGAGTACTTATAGTCATTTCAATAGGTCTTATGAGCAGCCGTTAACCACTACTCGCGTACATTCTTAGGCAAAGAACAATAGGTATATTATTACGACTCGTTGTGCAGTCTAACAAAAAAAAAATCTTGGCGTAAAAACAATATTGTTGTGTAAAATTTCAATAGTGTAGTAACATCGCGAACCATGCAAACCATGCAATGATGCCAAAAGACAACATAAACATTTTTCACGCAGCGGGCTCTCGTAAGCACCCTTCATGTTGTGATTTTTTTTTGACTTAAAAACTTATTCGTAGCCTATAATACAAAATAATTACTTCTTTTAACGTTAATGAATATGTAGCCTATACATGTCTACTTCCAAAAGTAACCTATATACAATGTGTTCGGTATGGGACCAATGATATATAAAAAACCGACTTCAATGAAACTACTGAACTCATAGATTTAAAAAAAAAAAATCGACTGAACTGATACAATAGTCAATAGTCAAATATTTTATTCGTCGTAGGATATTTTAAATACCGTTTGGTGAACGTTAGCTAAAATTACACATTACGAGTATTATTTACAACATTATTATTGATGACGTCAATAACTTAAATACTTAGAGATATTTTTACGCCGCTTCCAAGGCGGAGTGCAGAAGAAGCGGCAACAAACTGCACAACGCATTTTCTCCAAATGACATCAACTTACAATCTACGACATACTTAGAACTACATTTTTGCGATGTTGATGTGTGATGACCAAGTGACAAGACGAACAACCAAGTGATCCTGTAAGGGTTCCGTTTTTCCTTTTTAGATACGAAACCCTAAAGACCGACTTCAATAAAACTATTGAACTTATTGCGATGAAATTTAAATAGAACCTTATGGCAATAATCTTAATTGCATACGCCTTCAAACAAAAAAGAATTTTTAAAATCAGTTCATAAATGACGGAGTTCTGAGGTAACAAACATAAAAAAATACAACAGAATTCATAACCTCCTCCTTTTTTTAAGTCGGGTAAGAAGGCTTCAAACATTGTGAATTAGCAAGTGTTTCGTATTTATTCCGTATTTCTTCGTTTCAATTATTATTTTAAAGTTATTATATAGGAACTTTTGCTAGGAAAGTACCACCTAACTGTTTTTTTAAATAATTATCTGATACTGAGGTATGCAAATGTGTATGTAGATAAATATTCATAGTCAATCTGTTTTTACGTGGACATGATTGATATCAATTTCGGCGTTGGTTTTTGCAAAAGACTCGTTTTTAAACATTCAAACTTCATTAATAGCGAGTTATGCACAGCCAGTGACGGTATCGTATGTGAATATATAAATATTGTATTCGTCTAAATATATTAAAAAAAATAGACACTTGAATCACTAGGACCTATGATTTTTAAATGGGAAATATGATCGTTTTGTGAAGTGATCTTTTCTAAGGTACTACCCTCATCTACCCAGTGCCTTCTAACGACATTAATCAGATCGTGTTACAATTTTAAGTATTAGCTTCATATATAAGTAGTGCCTTTGTACTCATTTATAATGCAAATGTTTTTTCATGTGACCATTTTGTGTACATAAATTTTTAAATAAAAAATAACTTGCAGTCATTGTGTGGGTTAGATTAAGTACCTACATAAATTTCAAAAATTTAACTCTTTGTATCAGACTTATATGATGGGCTGTTTCGTCAAATTTATACAATATTATTAGACCGGTTATTAGATTATTTTACCTTATAACGTCACACTTTACTCTACAACTATAAGTAGAAAGCCACCTAGAATTTGTTGTACTTAGTTGGCTACTAAGTACAACAATTCTAGGTGGCTTTCTGAGTCCATAAGATCGATGCGGACTCGGTGGCCGTTGACTTAATTGCCAGCGCTTCCTTGTTTGACTTAATAAAACCTTTCGCGTAAAATGATAATTGTAAAATCGCTTATTTCTTTCTTTTTTCAGAATAGACTCGTAAAACCAGTGTTTCAGCTTGCCTCATCTCTGACCACCAAATAGCTTGTCAATATGCCAAAGGGCGATCAGGGACATAACAGCTGATCGTCGCTCAGTTTACGACATTAACCGACGTGCCCGGGCGCCTCCGTATATTTCCTGGCTGCTTTACAGCCTCGTTCCCGCCCATCGTAAACACTTTTAATTATTTCTGACAAGGCAAAATTTGACCTGAACATAAACCTTATCCGTCTTATTATAAAACGCGGACTAACTTTAGTACCTGGTTTAAACCATTATCCGACCAAAATAAGTCGACAGTCATTACTTTGGCGTTTGGTCAACTGTCATTGACAATTTGTTTTGGACGGATAATGGTTTAAACCAGGTGCTAAAGTTAGTCCTCGTTTTATAATAAGACTGTATGGATTTTTACCGTAATCGCTGCAAATGCAGCCGGTTCAGTATTATACTTCTAATTTAAAATATTTTATAAGATATGCGCTTTTGAGATCGAAATCTCGGAACAATAACATTTATGGATATTAAATGATATCTTTAACCTACGTGCCTACACAGTCCTTGTTTCAGAATATGGAAATAAACTTTACTAGAATGCGCTCAGATACGTAATACTGAATGTTTGAAACTGCGTATGTTTTTGACGAACTTTATGAAATTTTGTGTGTTTGGTCATAAAAGCTGATTAAAAAGTTGTATTTGGGATCAAAAGGGGAACAAAGTTTCTAAATGCATTATTTCGGTACGTAAAATAACATTATTTTATTTGAATGCTTTCGTTTCGTTTATATAAATACTGAGTAAAACTTTCGTATACCTGTGTAGAGGGAATATATTTTTGATAATGGCCGTTAAAGAATTTTCACTACAAATAAACGATGGCTACAACAAAGCTATCATTTTCTGAGAAGCGCTCCGGCTCGTAGCACGGTCTACAAGTCTACGGATTCGTAGAAGCTACGACACACGATACGTTAAGCTGTTGTTATTTTATGTACATTTCACTCTCCATTGACAACTATATATAGATATTTCATCTAACTGGGTCAGTGGGGAGATTTTCTAAACGATAAGAGATAGAGATAAGTGGTCAAAAGAACTACGACATAGATTTTTGAGAACATAAAACTGCATTCGTAGATTTTTATTTAATTTATGCCATTGCTATAAAGGTCTTTTTTATCATCTTGAGTAAATACTAAAATTAACTTTATTTAAGGTTTTTGAAAATTCCTCCTTTGAAAGAGTCAAACAGGGATTGTACGTTGGTCGCCTCAAAGTCAGAGTAATGAGATTATTATAATTGAATGTTTGTAGTCAAGAGACATAAATTAGATTTCATTCGGAAGAGGTCTTCCCTAGTGATCTGACCTAACGCAAGCGAAGCCGCGGGAAAAGATAAGCTTGCATCTATACTCATAATCCTAACTAATATTATAAATGCGAAAGTGAGTTTGTTTGTTTGTTTATTTGTTTGTTTGTTTGTTTATTTGTTTGTTTGTTTGTTTGTTTGTTTGTTTGTTTGTTTGTTTGTGACGCTTTCACGTTGTAACTACTGAACCGATCATCATGAAATTTCGCATACACGTTATCTCGGATATGGAGAAGGACATAGGGTACATTTTATCCCGGGAAAAATCGACATTGACGCGGGCGGAGCCGCGGGCGAAAGCTAGTAAATTATAAAGGTGTAATATCTGTTAACATCGCTTTTAGCACAACATAGGCATCCCGCCTGGAGCGGACTGATGCGACGTATGAGACAGTGAAATATCATAACTCTAATATTTTGGCGATTTTCATACTTTTAAATTAATTTACTAATACGTTTTTATCACATTTATAACATTACTAGCTTTCGCCCGCGGCTCCGCCCGCGTCAATGTCGATCCCTCGGGAATAGTACATTTTACCGGGATAAAAGGTAGCCTATGTCCTTCTCCGTACTCCAGAGAACTTGTATGCAAAATTTCATGATGATCGGTTCAGTAGTTACGTCGTGAAAGCGTAACAAACAAACAAACAAATAAACAAACAAACAAACTAACTTTCGCATTTATAATATTAAAGTAAGGAGTAAGGATAAGGATTATTACACCAAATGTATCGAAAACTGTACAGTTTTCATGGTCCTGGATAGATTAATTTGACATTTGTCTACTATGTTATAAGAACTATATTACGCAGTATTGGCTAAGGGTGTCCGAAGATCTTCGGTCTTCTACTGGGCTTGAGATTTCATTTAATTGATGACCGGATCTTAAGCTCGTGGTAATTACCATCCATCCTCTCTACTGAAATAAGATTTTTTTTATTTCACGATGTTTTTGTCCCCAAACTCAAAAATAAACAAAATCAGTAGTTCCATTAAAAGAACAAATTTTATAACTCATTACAGACTGTGTTCAAATACGAAATACAGTATATAATACCTAAGTACATTTATCACCTACAAAGTTGGTTGTTGACAACTGGCAATTAAAAGTTTTCTACACATCCCCATCACCTGTAAACGTTAGAAGTAAACTCTTAATTGGATAGCACACACACACATTACTCGTAGTAACCTTTTGGTTACACGTTTTATAGCTTTTGATATGAAATACAACTTATTGGCATATAAATTTGAACATAATATTTTATGTTGAATTACCTAACCACATCATTTTTACGTTACTGATATTTGAATAAATACATTAAAATCTAAAGATAGATAAAAAAATATTGTTTCTATATTAATTGAGAAATGATCTGACAGCATCCTGCACCGTTCACCCTAGTCGTCGCCCAGTCATGATGATTAGGCGACGACCAAGATGTACGGTGCAGGCAATGGTGCTAGCCTCACACACACTGTATATGAAGCGATGATGCTGATAGTTTCCAGATGGTGTTGCGGAGACACACGACCACGTCACTGGTTTATTGCTTCTTGATAATATGATACATCTTGACGGTTAGGTGTGACGGGTCCTTTCTCGTTGGCTGTCCGATAGTATCTCGAAGATGATAATATTTTAATGCTAATTAGAGTATTAACAGTAGCTAATACCTAACCTACATGTATATGGTGCGATGTTTGTTCATATAAGGGGATTTATAAAACTTACTTGCGTCCGTGGCTCCACTCATGTAGATTCTTCGACTGAAACAAAGAGCCCGTTCAACTTGGCTCCCACTTTTCGAAATGTGCCTGTTCCTGTCACCATTAATCTAGAATTTCTTTCTTCCATTCTAAACTTCAGTAGCTATATTGAGACCAGGGCTTAGATTGTGTTTAAAAAACTGGGCATCCTTTCTAATATCCACCAGTATTTTACTGTAGGCCAGCTGTTGAGCCTTTACATAGCTAAAGCCCTCTCGTGTATGGAGTATTGTTCCAATCTGTGAGATGGATCCGCCCACTATCAGCTCGAGGTCCTGGATACTCGACAGACGTGCCAGAATACTCGTCGATGATGTGTCGCTCATAGCAGGACCGCAAAATGGCTTTAGAGCCTTGTACACCGCCGATTGGTAGCAAGTCTATGGGTCTTCTTCAGACTGCACTTCGGGGAGTGTGCAAAGGAATTGCATGATTAAATCCCCCCTACACCACTCCAACATTAAACGCGCAGAGATTCCATCCATATGTAGTTGATATTCCTATTTATCTAAACAATAAGAAAGAGGTCAGCTCTCTGTTTCCCAGCAATCCAGGACCATGAAAACTGTACAGTTTTCATGGTCCTGGATAGATTAATTTGACATTTGTCTACTATGTTATAAGAACTATATTACGCAGTATTGGCTAAGGGTGTCCGAAGATCTTCGGTCTTCTACTGGGCTTGAGATTTCATTTAATTGATGACCGGATCTTAAGCTCGTGGTAATTACCATCCATCCTCTCTACTGAAATAAGATTTTTTTTTATTTCACGATGTTTTTGTCCCCAAACTCAAAA
This sequence comes from Elegia similella, assembly GCA_947532085.1. Classification (NCBI taxonomy): domain Eukaryota; kingdom Metazoa; phylum Arthropoda; class Insecta; order Lepidoptera; family Pyralidae; genus Elegia; species Elegia similella. The sequence continues at coordinate 10,753,085 of OX383935.1, read as the reverse complement.
ATAAACAAAATCAGTAGTTCCATTAAAAGAACAAATTTTATAACTCATTACAGACTGTGTTCAAATACGAAATACAGTATATAATACCTAAGTACATTTATCACCTACAAAGTTGGTTGTTGACAACTGGCAATTAAAAGTTTTCTACACATCCCCATCACCTGTAAACGTTAGAAGTAAACTCTTAATTGGATAGCACACACACACATTACTCGTAGTAACCTTTTGGTTACACGTTTTATAGCTTTTGATATGAAATACAACTTATTGGCATATAAATTTGAACATAATATTTTATGTTGAATTACCTAACCACATCATTTTTACGTTACTGATATTTGAATAAATACATTAAAATCTAAAGATAGATAAAAAAATATTGTTTCTATATTAATTGAGAAATGATCTGACAGCATCCTGCACCGTTCACCCTAGTCGTCGCCCAGTCATGATGATTAGGCGACGACCAAGATGTACGGTGCAGGCAATGGTGCTAGCCTCACACACACTGTATATGAAGCGATGATGCTGATAGTTTCCAGATGGTGTTGCGGAGACACACGACCACGTCACTGGTTTATTGCTTCTTGATAATATGATACATCTTGACGGTTAGGTGTGACGGGTCCTTTCTCGTTGGCTGTCCGATAGTATCTCGAAGATGATAATATTTTAATGCTAATTAGAGTATTAACAGTAGCTAATACCTAACCTACATGTATATGGTGCGATGTTTGTTCATATAAGGGGATTTATAAAACTTACTTGCGTCCGTGGCTCCACTCATGTAGATTCTTCGACTGAAACAAAGAGCCCGTTCAACTTGGCTCCCACTTTTCGAAATGTGCCTGTTCCTGTCACCATTAATCTAGAATTTCTTTCTTCCATTCTAAACTTCAGTAGCTATATTGAGACCAGGGCTTAGATTGTGTTTAAAAAACTGGGCATCCTTTCTAATATCCACCAGTATTTTACTGTAGGCCAGCTGTTGAGCCTTTACATAGCTAAAGCCCTCTCGTGTATGGAGTATTGTTCCAATCTGTGAGATGGATCCGCCCACTATCAGCTCGAGGTCCTGGATACTCGACAGACGTGCCAGAATACTCGTCGATGATGTGTCGCTCATAGCAGGACCGCAAAATGGCTTTAGAGCCTTGTACACCGCCGATTGGTAGCAAGTCTATGGGTCTTCTTCAGACTGCACTTCGGGGAGTGTGCAAAGGAATTGCATGATTAAATCCCCCCTACACCACTCCAACATTAAACGCGCAGAGATTCCATCCATATGTAGTTGATATTCCTATTTATCTAAACAATAAGAAAGAGGTCAGCTCTCTGTTTCCCAGCAATACCATCAAACAGCTAATATGAAATTTGTTAGGTAGGTCTTAACTACAGAAATAAAAAGCATTTGATTGCCGGTAACAAAAACAACATAAACATCTGCCTTAAGCAGAATCGTGAAGTTTCATGAAGGCTGAACTCAAGTTTAGAGTTCCATATTCAGGGTGCATCCTCGATCCTTTACAAGGCAATATATCGGGGTGCTCGTAAAAACTTTTAATTATTTCGGGTAAAATAGAACACCGCACACATAAACCGTATGCATTCTTTCTAGCCTCTTGTGGAGCCCCTAAAAAGCGTAAGTGCCTTGTTTAAGGTGTTGTAAAACAGAGGTAACTTGTGAGCACCGCGTACAACGACATAAGTTTAGATATTTTTTCTTTTTATTCTTATAATAAGACTGGAGAAAGAAGAGTTATAGCTGAACAAGATCGGTGCGCCTTTAATATATGAATCTTGAATTAATGATAATGAATGATGAAAAATGATAGTTAGAATACCTAAAGGTATCTCATTAAAGGTTAATTCTGAAAACAAAAATATTCAATTTCCAAATCTTACATCTTTAATACTGTGTCATATCACAAGGCTCACTTAATGACTAGGATTAAATTTTTTACTGTTCAAAATATAACAGTACCTTATTATCAAAACATCCGTTACGTGGACTAAAAGTACCTACAACAAAGAATTTTCACTGCAGTGCATAGTAGATAGTAGCAGTATTTTCCACCCGACTAGATGACGTCAACCTAACACAATATTATCACGCTTCTTTCCCATGGGGGTAGACCGGTAGACAGAGACCATGGTTCTAACCTTGCTACTATCCTTACAAACCTCTTTTGCTTCATCTACATCCATCATTCGGGCGCGTTCAGAAGATACGCGCGCGTTTGCGCTGAGCGCGCAGAGCCAGCTTACGATAAGAGCTCGCGTCGATATCTGAAGAGTCAGAGCCAGTTTAGTTTAGATTGGCATTTTAGCGTCCGTGACAGAGAGGGGTGCGGGGCGCCGACGCGGGCGCTGTTCGAGCACAGCGCGGACACGACGCGTGGGCGACGCGTACCTTATGTCGAAATATTTTGAACTTTATTTTACAAAAGATAAACATCTAATTCCAATGTTTCTAAAGAAGCAGCGGTTCTTAAGCGACGCGCGCGCTGTGTCGCGCGCGTTTACATCGCGTACGTGAGCCGATTTTTTCTTACGTTAGCATACCTAAAAAATATTTTTAAATAAAAGCCGAAAATATTCTTTGCATTTTAAATGAGGTTTATTTCGTGAATATTATTATTATTTTTTACAATATGATGAACATATAGTTGTTAATAAACCTATAGCTTCTCTGTATCATTGTAGAAACTTAGCTTAAGGAGCTGGGACTACATGCTTTGGCAGAACAATGGACTATTTCTTATTTTTTTTTTAAGTTAATACGAGACTACAAGTACCTATACTACAAGCAATAACTCAAGTATTTTAATAATAATAACCCACACATTAGCTTGTCAATAGAGCGAATAATGGGCATATTACTGCTTATCACGTATCTACTTGAAAGTAGTAATTTACGTCCTTCGATTAGCTCGCTGACAGTGCAATATTGTCATCAGGGCTAAGTAGCGTTTAACTTGCAAAATCTACGCCTGTATAATCGTTTGTCCTGGCTGCCAATAAATTCACAAACGAACCAACAAATGCATATATACCATACAAAAAAAAGACAGCATTATAGGTCACAACTTAGCAAGTTCACGGCTTATAGATGGATAACGAGATAAAAAATATCAGCGCCTGTAAAACTAGATTACCATTTTTTAAGTACTATGTAGTTAGCTCTAAGTGAGGTTTTGCTACTTCACCGGGCGTTTAAGGCGAGGGCAGAGTAGTTACCCTCAGACCCTCAGCCTATATAGATAACATCACCAAAGGTCCTTGGTCAACTTTTACTCTGCGCGATAAGAAAGCGAAGCTCCTCCTTATCTGAGCGATTTTGTTGGCTGCATTTTCAGCAGCTGTGGTAAGGATGCAACCGGTAAACCGGATGCGTAGGAACCCGGGGTTCTCTTATATGACAGAATTCATGCTGTAATAATATTAAACATAGTTTTAACCAAACAAATCAAATTTAAATAAGAATCATATTTTTCCTTAAAAAAACAGTCAAATATTTAAAAACCCGCTCTTTTTGTTTCACATGCAAAGGTGCCCAATACGCTGGCAGCGTTCCCACGCTGAATCGCGATGGCCATCCGTTGCACGAGAAACGAACTAGAGCGGGGGTCACCAGTTCTCTCCGCTCTATTCTGGTCCCTATCTCACTAATGAGTTTTTTGGCATCGGCGCCCCAGCTGCCCATCGTTTCTACCGCCACAGGGACAAAGCAAAAAGTAGATAAAAACTAAAAAAGGTTTTTATCTGCTGCGTCCTCTGCAGTGGCCGCCACTAAGCCCATAGCGCGTCCGAACTGGCTGGTCGCCACGATGCTAACACTTGTGGCGTCCTACACCACACATCTGCCGCGCTTCCACGGGATCAGGGTCAAACCGTCCGGTTTCTTACCATCTGATAGGCTCACTCCAGATGGTTCCAGCATACATGGTATATTGGCGGATACGAAGGCCCGGCGGACAATGTCATTCAGTGCGTGGTGTCGCGGAAACTTACCCGTGCAACGACGACAACACTACGCATGATAGCCATCAGCCTTTACCATGGAGCCGCAGATACGTCTATGGGGTTCACATACTTATAGTTTTAACTATTTAAAATTTTATCTATCCACGCCGGTATCGAAACCGGTGCCTCTCGAGTAACAGGTAGTAGTGTAACCACTGCACCATTTGATGTTATTATTTACTCTCAAGTCAGATGAAGTTTAGATCCATATACTGTTTTAGAACATTGTTCTTGTAGGTTAAATATTGATACAATAGATATTTTGATTTATTATATAACCTAATATTTTATAAAATAGATAATTAATACATGGAAAAACATGACACCGAATGCAAAGCCGCGAAAAATAGCTTGTATGCCATATAATAATAGTGATAACCAAGGGAGCTGTCAACATCGGTAAGCCACCCACCGATGTTTTATTGAGTACACGGGCGATTAAATTTGATGCGTGAGTTCACCCCCTTACATAATCGAATCACAGTCGACAGGCACTCATTCGATCATTTTATATACTTGATTTTGCAAAAGAGTATATTTATACGATATTTATTTATACCGTTCCGAATGTACGCAGTATTGGCTAACGGGGAACATGAAAACTATAAAGTTTTCGAAACGTTAGAAGAAGGAGAGAAGAAAAAACGTAGAGTGATGTACCAGCTGCTTCTCTTCCCGCGCAGATCGTAAAAGCCGATCGAGGGAATGGGTAAAATCTGAGGAATCATGTTTTAATAGGCGATGCTGATAGCAACCCATCACTATTATAATTCCGTTTTCCACCTAATGCCGACTAACATGCTAAACATTGCCTTCAGGTCTTCTAGACCTATGTCTAGAACCTTACGGGGTACCAGAGCCTATGCTCTGGTTATAAAATATAGTATCGTTGAGTTAGTATCCCATAATACAAGTCTCGAACTTACTTTGGGGCTAGCTCAATCTGTGTGATTTGTCCGTATATATTTATTTATTTATAAATGTTAAGAAGTCTTATTTTTTTTTTAATACCAAATACTGAAATAGTAAAGCTTAGGCGTTATAATAATATGTATTAAAACTGCCTATGTAGCAAACACTTCAGGGTGCTTTAAATGATAAGTACTACCTCTGTGGTCCAGTGGTTGCCTGAAGACCCGGGGGTCGTGGGTTCGATTCCCACGAGAAGCATACTTTGTTTAGTTGCTTCCAGTTTGGTTAGGACATTGCAGGCTTGAATCACCTGATTGTCTGACAATAAAGATGAATCTGAGCTTCGGAAGGCACGTTAACCCGTTGGGCTTAAAGGCTTGAAGGAACCACGTCAGAGGCCGAGAGGCGGTTCTGAAGAACTCTGACACCAGGGTGTGCATGGTCGATTGACCGTGACACCTACACGAAATGATGATGAATAATTACATACAAAAAACATAGTAACATATTTATAACATACATATATATAAGGATGACGTTAGATTGGATATATTGCTTAAAAATAGTTTATACATATAGTGCTCGCTTGAATGCGAGATAACTACGGGCTCTTCTAATTGATTCAGTTAGAGCGTTCCAGGAACGTATGGACTGCACATGGTACGATTTATCCAAAAAGTTAAGAGTGGTGGGAAGGTGTAACTAGGATTGTTGGAGGAACGTAAAGATCAAGAGTGAAGGGAACTTAAAGAACGGAATTTAGATTTAAGATAATTGGGGGCGTTAGGATCATTAAGAATTGAGTATAGGCACAGAATTAATATAAGTACTAACGTAGTATAGGGTAGAAAGTATTCTCACGTTACGTCGCAAAGGTTATATATACTGGGTTTTATAATCTTTACCGGACAACCAAGTATTTGGTATGTTCACCATGTTCTAAGATATCACTTACAGCATTGTAGTATCCACTTACAACAAAAGCCAGCATAAAATATAAATAATGCATGTCTCGACAAAAATATCGTGTGCGGCGGAACTAAACACGAAAATACTTCGTAATATTTCCTGAGCAATAAAAAGCAGTAACTTATTAGACATCCGCATCGCGCTGAATATGAAGTCGTTGCATTTGTCGGGACAAAACTTTGCAATCGCCTTTCAGATAAGTAACTCTCGTGTTAATGGGGTATGATCACTCGCATTATGACATCCGTACTTAATGAATAACAATTCATTGTTATTCATTAGGTACGTACATAAACAAAGTTCCTAACGATTATAATTTATTACTTAAATGATCTTTAATTTGTGAACCTAGTTTATTTGTTCCCTGTACGCTTGTCATACTGATTGGCAGTCCAAACTGATTAACAGTAATATCTTAAAATGGTATGTGGTAATAGCTAATGTTTGGTAAGTGATTTATGCCATTCGTGTAGTATTTTACCTAATTGATCTAACAGTGTATTTATTAATCGAATCAGATGTTTTCAGTGACGCTTTAATAATAAAACTATTAAGTTTGCCCTTTTAAAACAATTAAATGGTTTTGTCCAAAAAAAAATGTTTAAATTTATTGTTATGTCCTAAAACTATTTTGTGAAATAACCGATGCTTGCTATATATATTAATGAATAAAGGGAAAAAAGGGAAAAGTTTTTAAAATTATCTGTTTGTACTTTCACTGGATCATATCATACCCCACGAGTGAGAAGACCCGTGTTAATGTTCGGCCTTTGTGATTCGACACACGACGTGTGTACGATACATATGTCGAACTCCTTTTCCGAGTTAATTCCTGTCTCATACACAATCTATAAAGTTTGGAGTGCTATCGCGAGTCGCGAACGTGTCTGCCGTGAATGAGGAATTTCCCTCTATTTGTAGGTGAAGTGTTTCCGGTTGGACGATTTTATTTCGATGACAGCTCTTTGCTCGCTGCATTTTAAAATGGCTAATCAAAAAGTTGAAACAGTTAACATTAAATTTGATATTTTTTGTTTCAATCTAATTACTTTGGAATTTACTAACTTGGTTATTTTACGTAATAGTAGTAATAGTTGAAGGAGCGTAATGGCTGTTGGAAATTAGAATTCTTAAAATCAAAGTTTGTGGGTATAAAATGTCTAGTCACTTTCATACAAAATGAGTACCGGCAACGCTCTTGTCACACCCCAGGTGTTGCAGTTATCTATGGACAGCGGTGATCGCTTACCAACAGGTGACCCACTTGCTTGTTTGCCGACCTATGTCACAAAAAAAGAATAAGTAAGTAGACACTTTTACCATTTCGAATATGGGTAGATGTGTCGTTCCAACAACTATTCATATACCGGGGCGTGTGTGATGGATGATGGAAGCATTTGTGTTGATCTGTTCATTAATTTCATACGATTGCATACGGAGGGGAACAGGTGATGCGTTTTAAATCAATCCGTCGCTTTTAGAGCAATATGAAAGGTTGGACCAATAGAGCGGTATCTAAAATATATGTCACATAGATTATTACATGAGAACGTGCGCTTTTTACATGTCAAAAAAAATGCGTTAAAAATTCCGGTCGATCACGAGTAGGTACTTACGGCTTATGAGGGACCCAAACCTGCCAAAAAACACATGAATTCTCCGCTTCGGCTTATACCAGAAAGTTGGGAATCCCACCAACTATGCTGCTGAGCAGAGGCAAAGTCCTTTCTAAGACTCTGTTCTAGTGGTACGCTTGATCAAAAAAAGCATCTTCTCGGTGCATTGCTTATTGGGATTGCTCTTCCCGTTCACGCTTCACTATCTCTTTTTGCAACATAACTGCTCCAGCCAAAGCCTGTATTACCTTCCAGCGTCTACTGTTGTTTTGCCAGTCAAGAAATTTCATCAAATCGTAACGACCAATACAATTTTCTTACATAAAAATTTTAAAAATCCTATATCTCGACAACTACTCACCTAAAACATTAGAATATGTTAGATATTCTAAACTAAAAGAAAATTTAACATTATATGACCAGCAATAGATTGAAGTAGAAGAAACTGACATGCTGTTCCGACCCCACATAATAGTGAGAAAATGTAAAGAAGAAAAGAAAATTGAACACTCTGTTTTATTGCGAAGCTGTTTGTCCGAGATCTAGAAAATAATACTGTATTTTGTCGGCGCGAGGATGAGGTGTGTGAAAAATCCAGGAATGGTGAGACTTAAAGAGAATAGGCAGAAGTGGCACGTAGCGGCAGGTAACGAACTGTATCATTCGTATGATTCATTCGTTACACCGCGCCGTGTTATACATCACTCCACGAGAAGCTCTACGCTATGCATTTGGATCATTTTCAATTTTTCCGGGTTTTATTCTTAAGTCGGGCGGATTTACGCCCCAGAGTGTATTTGAGGAAAATTCAATGTAGTATTGATTGAAAATGGTGAACACAAAGAATGAATTGTGTTAGTAGATAACTGATTATTTATCAATTAAATGATAGGTAGCCGTATACTTTTTATTTTTGTTACATTTTCTTTCTCTTTAGATTTAGAAGTTTAGTTCTTTTTTTTTCATATCCTAAAGTTTTGCTTTAGATAATTTCTCTGTCACTAATTTAGGTTTTTATTAGTAGGGGTGTGGTACTATGTTTTCATTTATTAATTTAAATTGGAAATCTGAGTTGCACATTTTAAAGGAAATAAATTGATATAATGTACATGTATCAAATAAAGTAATTTTATTAAATGAAAGATTTTGTTTCTCTATTTCTAAGGTACACTGAGAAAAATGGGGCACTATAAACTAATGTGAATGCACAACTTTTTGACCAATCGTGCAATCACGTAAAGTTACGCTGCCGGCGGCGCACATAAAATTATGGTTCCACCGTAATGTAGTGACGTCACAACCTTATTTGCAGCTTTCACTATGAAATATAGGTCAAGAAATCAAAACGTATAGGCCTAAAGTAAGAAAACAAGTAGTGCACCGCTTCAAAATACCTAATTGATAGCATTTTATATTATAATGCATTGCGACTATTCATAGTTCCGTAACATTATACTATTATGTGCGTTTGCGTTTTACTTATTGGTGCCTACCAGGTTGTGCACTATAATATTTTATGCCTGCGCATGACAATATTTGATTGCTGGAAGCATGTTGTTACATGCGAATGCAATAACTATTATAGTGCTTTTATACCGCTGCATTATCTTTTTACGTGCTTTAGCCACTTTTTCTGCACTATTTAATATTGTGATGGCATGGATATTTTTCAGGATAGCACTTAAGAGCACGCAGACGATACATAGCACACTAGCGCCACCATCACATTTTTATAAATTTCTATTATTTATTAGCGAAAACTAAAAATCATCTTTTCATATTATTATACTTGATAAAGGATTTTATTGGAAAGTATTAAGTTTTCCATTACGCAATGTAGTCGCAGTTTACTAAACCGAAAACGGTGGCTATTAAAATCCGTATAGTAAACTGTGACTGCAATGTGTAATGGAAAACTATAATACTTTTGAGTAAAAGCTTTTATCTAGTAAATAATAATATGAAAAGATGATTTTTTAGTTTTCGCTAATAAATAAAAGAGATTGATAAAAATGTGATGGTGGAGCTAGTGTGATATCTATCGTCTGCGTGCTCATAAGTGCTATCCTGAAAAATATTAATGCCATCACAATATTAAATATACAGTATACAGTACAGGAAAAATGTGCTGAAATTCACGATGCCTAAAGTAATAATTAATCGCACACAAATTTTTAGGTAATATAATTAAAAACATGTTTGAAATTATAAAAACATTTATTTACCATAGAAATTACAATTTATGCAAAGAACAGTAAGTAAACTAAATTAAAATTATATTTATCATTTTAAAGTATCTTACCCGCTTCAAGGTGACTTAAATCTATCGCAACAGTGTTGGCAGGCTCTGACTGGAGTGCAGGTGACGCGGTATCTGTAGATCACTAACGAGATCATTTGACTAGTGGCTCTAGGAATCCCAAGCTCACCACGGCTATTTTCTATTATTTCGGGCATTTACCAGCCAGCCTGATGTGTTCTTCCTTGACGTAAATTTTCCTCGTGTAATGGATGGACAACGTTCTGAATAACAAAGGTGCCCCATTGCCGAAGCCCCATTTTTTGTGTAATTCTCGCATGGGATCCATGATATTATTCACTTGTACCAACTCAATATTACACAGTGCACTGATCAATGCTGCGGCAGCTGAGAGAGGTTAATTTCTTCCAACGAATGAATGCGTCAAAGACGGTCGGGCGCGCGGCCTGGCGATTTCGTCCCCGCCGCCCCAGACCCCCCGTTCGCTGATTTTTATGTTTTCATGATTTCTTAATGTGCAAAAGTATCCTCAGAATATTTTTTTTAACCTGGCATGTAATAATATCTATACACACTAAATTGTATTGTTCCCTTGGATTAATAGGTACGTGTTGTGCAAATAATCAAGAATGGCACTAACAAACTTGCTGCATAGTTTTAAATATATACATGCATTGCATCAAATGTAATGGTGCAACTCTTTAAACCATAACTTTTTACACAAAGATACAATATGTTATGGTGCATTTTAACATCACAAATTTTTTGTGCTTTGATCACTGTACATTGTGATGTTTAAATCCATATTTTACTATGCATGTTAGTTCTTGCACGATAAAAGTAAAGACATTTGTACTTTATGTTTTGGTGAGGATTTTTGCACAATGAAGTTTAATGCCCAGCAGAATAGATATACATTTTTGACACTATTTAAAATGTTGCGCACTGTTTTATTAGCAGTGAACAGAGTATTTTAAAATGTTTGCATATTATTTTACTACGTCGACGTCTATCCATTTTTCTCAGTGTACCTATTGGAATATACATAAACATACATACTATCACATCTTTTCCCATGTATGCAGAGCTCAGGTCTTAAATATTCATTTACTCCCGAAATATATATAATAATTTAAGATACACCTTAAAAATCTTTATGAAAATGTGACTATAAAATAAACGAGTATTCCGAAAACGTTTATGGAAATTCAATACGCATTAGCAAACTGAGCTCATCAAGGTATTAAAGGCGAGCTCATAAGCGATAACACCGTAAACGTAAGTCGAGTGTGTTGTTTAGAAATGGACGCTTTTTGTCTACGGAGTATAGATACAATGGACGCAGTATAGATACAATGCGATAGACGTAATGGGAACAGTCGCGATCCCTATCGCTTCCGGATAAGTCGAGTGTGTAACTTGCTTCAGTTTCGAATATTCCGGGCCATATAGAAATCTCATTCAATTTCGTTTTGTCTTACAAATAGTCTTATATAATGTTAGAACTAGAATGAAGTGGTTATCAAATAATTCCATACTAATTAATTGTCGCTATCATCGTCTGAGCGTTTTTCATTATAATAATAATCATTACATAGTATAAAACAAAGTCGCTTTCCGCTGTCTGTCCGTCCCTATGTATGCTTATATAATAATATAATAATTCATTTATTTTAGGCAATAGTATTGTACTTACAATTATGTACAATACCAGAGGCCCATATTATAAATACCTTATAGACCGGCGGCCGGTGGCAGGACTTCCTACCTCATAAGATACCTGAATGAGAATAGTATGTAGTGAAAGTAGGTGCTTTGGAGGTAGGGGCCAGGTAGGGTTGCCACTCCCTAACCTGGAAGAACCATAAAAAAAAGGTGTCGAAAACGTCAATTTTGGCCAAAAATTATCTCATCAGATACTCGAACGGGAGTTTGACGTAGTGAAAGATATCCTTATGGAGAGGTGAACCAGCTAAGGTTGCCTGCGGCAACCCTGGAAGAAATCCAAGTTCAGCCACCCTGAAAGGGGCGATTTTTCATGGTATTTTATCTCATAAGATACCTCAATGAAACTAGTGCCCGATGTTAGTTCTGAGGGTCGGCACTGCGAATAAAATAGGTTGCCTGCGGCAACCCTGGAAGAACCCATGTTCAGGCACGTTTAAGACGTGGAATTTGAAAATTAAAGTACTAAAAAAAAAACTCGGAACCATATCCAAAAGCACTGCAGGATTACGATCGTAATATTATTTTTAACCGACTTCAAAAAAAATAGGTTTTCAATCCAATGTTCAATATATTCTCCAAAACTTTTAATTGCATTGTAACGAATATTAATTGATGTTTCATATTACATTTGATTTAGTGTAAGTTCCATCAAAATCGGTTCAGTAGTTTTCGAGATATAGGCTAATACGTATAAATGTGCCATTTTTTTTAAATCTCATATAGAACATGAATGAAACTAGTGCCCGATGTTAGTTCTGAGGGTCCGAACTGCGAATAAAATAGGTTGCCTGCGGCAACTCTGGAAGAACCCATGTTCAGGCACATTTAAGACGTGGCATTTGAAAATTAAAGTAAAAAAAAAAATCTCGGAACCATATCCAAAAGCACTGCAGGATTTCTATCGTAATATTATTTTTAACCGACTTCAAAAAATATAGGTTTTCAATCCAATGTTATTATATTCTCTAAAACTTTTCATTGAATTGTAACTAATATTAATTGATGTTTCATTTTATATTTGATTTAGTGTAAGTTCCATCAAAATCGGTTCAGTAGTTCACGAGATATAGGCTAATACGTATAACTGTGCCATTTTTTTTTTAATCTCATATAGTACATGAATGAAACTAGTGCCCGATGTTAGCACTGACGATCTTGTATATGAATAAAATAGGTTGCCAATTCGTAACCTGGAACAATCCAATTAAGGGGATGAACTTGGATTGTTCCGGGTTACGGATTTATACGTGGAATTTGCAAATTAATCAATTAAAAAAGAAGTTGGAACCATATTTAAAAGCAAGGCGAGATTACGATTGCGATGGTTCTTAACCGACTTCAAAAAAGTGAGGTTTTCTTTTCCATAACCTATTGGTTATGTTAATTATTTAATTATTTATATATAAACATTAAATATTTTTCCCGGTTCGCCCGGGCCACACATCGTATGACTCGTCTACTGTAGTCCAACAGCGTTTCCCTTAGTTGGTTGTCTGCAAATGCTCTCAATGTATTTTCATGTGTCAACTCCATACCCAGTCCCAATCTTCTTCTTTTCGAATCAAAATGGTTATGTTTGCTTCGTTTATATAGTTTTTAGCCGTGTGGTTTCCGATAGCCGTGTTGTTTCCGGCAGAGTAGAATAGGACCACTCCAAATCTTCCCATGGATGTCGTAAGAGGCGACTTAGGCAATACAAGATAAAAAACAAAACTCATAAACATCAATGAGACCTCTCCAACCCGTCTGGCCAGCGAGGAAAGTGTAAGCCAAATCCTCTGTCTGCTCTGGCCCAAGTATGGCTCCAGTAGTACAGAGAGAGTCATGCTCCTGCAGTGGAGACTAAAAAGACCTGTTGATGATGATGATGATGATACAGTTTTTGACCAGTAGGTAGCCACAGCGACGCCGACGCCTTTGTCGCTTGCTTTATTAAGGTCTTCGATTGAGCAGGTAGAGGGACAGTTGGGGCACATCATGAGGTGAGACATCGATTGCGAGTCCCAATTCGCAACCCAGTCTCAGAATCCTAAAGCGTGGACATTCAAGTATTATATGTTGAGTGTTCTCCTAGGACTGATCATCACAAATACAGAATAGGGACGGAGACCGGCCTGTTTTAAAGAGATAAGCTCGGAATCCCTCATGGCCAGTGAACATTTGTGCTTCTAGGTTCGTGAAGCAAGTTCCTCGGAAAATCCGTTGAGCCTGTCTGACATCTATTACAAATAGCTTGAGGGATGCTCCGGTTGTTGTCTCTGTGTATCGAGTTTGCTATATGTCAAGTATGGAGCTGCTTATGAGGCTCAGAAGCTCGTACATACGAAACGGTTACATTGCATCGAGATGAGCGTTTCGGTATCCAGGGCCCGTACAATGTTTTCGGCTTCTTCTCGTATCGCTGCGAGGCTTCTTGAGTCATTCTAAGCAATGACTCAAGAAGCCTCGCCTATGTGTCGGTTGGATAAAAGGTTTTAGTCAGCAGTTCTGCGGACTTTTCTGGACACAAAGGCCGATTCCGTCTGGATTTCTCATTAGTCTGTCCTTCTTCACCAGTCCACACGCTTTCACAATCCTATAAGCCGTTCCCAGATGTTCTCTTTCTTTTAACAGCTTTCATCTCAGTCAGTAGCAGGTTCCACCACTTTTTTAATTTACACTTCGTTTTAGGCTTAAGTTTGGGAATCGATGCTTCGCAAGCCCTTGTAACAATCTCCGAGTATCTGGCCACCAGGTCATCAAGGCCTTCCCTATCTTTAATACGGCTGATTGAGTACTGGGTTATTTGATCTGCTAGGAGTTTTCCTCTAACATTCTTTTCAAATATAGTCCAGTTAGCTTTCGCTGTTTGGTATTTCCTTGTACTAGTATTTTGGGGGGACTGTTGTTGTATCATTTAATTCACATATACCAGTTCCTAGTCATGGCTCTATGATCAGGCAAAGGTAGCAGATCTGCTTCTATTCGCCAGTTGTTGAACTTATTCGCAACACCGGGTGTGGCGAGAATAATGTCTGAAATGCTCTTATATCGTTTATTGCCTCTGTAGACATAGAAAGTTGGTGTGTTTCACTAATTTATCACGGAGACAAATGTTCCGTATAAGCTAAAAGGTTACACTAAGACGTATTTGTTTATAACTCGAAAACTACTAACCTAGTTTAATGCAACTGGCAACAAGTTAAACCAAAATAATATGAAATAAGTAAAATTAACATAACCAAAAGGTTATGGAAAAGATAACCTCACTTTTTTTAAGTCGGTTGAAAAGCATCGCAATCTTAATCTCACATTGCTTTTGAATATGATTCCAACTTCCTTTTTAAATGATTAATTTTCAAATTCCACGTATAAATCCGTAACCTGGAACAATCCAAGTTCATCCTCGAACTTGGATTGTTCCAGGTTACGGATTGGCAACCTATTTTATTCATATACAAGATCGTCAGTGCTAACAACCTGCACTAGTTTCATTCATGTACTATATGAGATATAAAATTGGCACAGTTATACGTATTAGCCAATATCTCGAGAACTAATGAACCGATTTTGATGAATCTTACACTTATTCAAATGTAATGTGAATTCAATTCAATTCATTTATTTCATAACAAAAATCAATTGTGTTGAAATGTTTATCCTAGATTACAGACATATTTATTATAATTATTATGAACATATGTGGGTAATTAAATATAATTTATCCAATACAAAATGAAACATCAATTAATATTAGTTGCAATGCAATTAAAAGTTTTAGAGAATATAATAACATTGGATTGAAAACTTATTTTTTTTGAAGTCGGTTAAAAATAATATTACGATCGTAATCCTGCAGTGCTTTTGGATATGGTTCCGAGTTTTTTTTAGTACTTTAATTTTCAAATTCCACGTCTTAAACGTGCCTGAACATGGGTTCTTCCAGGGTTGCCGCAGGCAACCTATTTTATTCGCAGTGCCGACCCTCAGAACTAACATCGGGCACTAGTTTCATTGAGGTATCTTATGAGATAAAATACCATGAAAAATCGCCCCTTTCAGGGTGGCTGAACTTGGACTTCTTCCAGGGTTTAGCTAACCTTAGCTAGTTCACCTCTCCATAAGGATGTCTTTCACTACGTCAAACTCCCGTTCGAGTATCTGATGAGATAATTTTTGGCCAAAATTGACGTTTTCGACACCTTTTTTTTTATGGTTCTTCCAGGTTAGGGAGTGGCAACCTTACCTGGCCCCCACCTCCAAAGCATCTACTTTCACTACATACTATTCTCATTCAGGTATCTTATGAGGTAGGAAGTCCTGCCACCGGCCCCCGGTCTATTACAGACTAACATACATATTAAAATCATTTAAATAAATACCTTACATCTAGCATACATAATAAATATCTTATCCTATATCACACGTAGTGCCGGCGACGTGTGACGCGCAGTGACGTCAGGCAGCCGACCTCGGAACCTCCGAAATACAACTCCCTGCGGCCAAAAGTCCTCCTTCATGAAGGTTGGCAGATGATGCGTCGGCACTCTCACCACAAAAGAATTGAAATTCGCTTTGTGGCGAGACTGCAGACGTTCAACCCTCAAGGTGAAGGTGGACTTCTTTCGGACGTAGTCCACGACATCCTCTACCCTCGTGGACCAGTGCAGCCGGGACACGTACAGCTGCGTCGATGGTACGGCAGGACGCAGCTTAGATCTTTAAAACTACGCAAAGGATTTTGATGCGGTTTTTTTAATAGATAGAGTGATTCAAGAGGAAGGTTCATATGTACATTGCACCCGTGCGAAGCCGGGGTCCGGGTTGCTAGTATATAATAAATATATAGGGATATATCACACAAATTGAGTTAGCCCTACAGTAAGTTGTAAACTCGTGTCGAAGGATACTTACTCAACGATACAAGTATTTGTCGCCGGGAATGCCCCTCTATGCACCTAGTGTAGCTGGCGTGTTAACTACTGTGCCACGGAGGCCGTCCATCAAATATCACTTGAATTCGATACAAAGGTAATAGTAAGAGTTAAATGAAAAATATATGTTAAAAATCCACAGGTTTGTAAACCTCTTCTCTGTTTAACCTTACACAAATAATTGACACTTGATATACTTTACTTACCTTAGTACATTTAGATACTTAGTGTCTAAATCAATTATACATAAGAAAGCTTCCGGCATCTCGGACCGCAACAGTACGTTCAAATAATGAAATACTCATTTTAGTAAAATTTCGGCAGAAAATGTGTCAAGGATGTATCGTACAAACAATATAGCAATATACGAGAATCATTGACCATCCGTTTTCAACAGAGAGACGCAATTTTTTATTTAAATATATGGTTTTCAAGGTCTCGTCACCTCTAGCGATAACAACCCCTCCCGACTCATGTTGTTGCCTAGTAACGAGTAAGTACGACGCGATTAATTAATCGATATATCATGCAAAGTTGACGCAAACATGTAACAATAAATCAGATCTCGAATTAAGTGGCACTTATTTTTCTCTATTCTCAAGGGATATAAAATATGTATTTGAACTAGTTTGAAGTAAGCATGTCAAATGACTAAGTTAGGCAGTCTGAATATTATTAGAATTAGTCGTTTTTCGAGAGATAAGTTCTCTCCAAAAAAGACTAATTCGAATTCCAAAAAACTATTAGGTCCAGCTGTAAACTCTATAAACTTTATAGTTCTAACCAAACAATAACATTTTGGAAACTTGTAAGTTTGTCCTAAAACCAACAAACTTTAAAAATGAGAAGTCACAACAGATAAACAACAAACTGAGTATTTGGGAGATACATTTACATGAGTCATTTAAAATAATTGATTAAAAGTGTAATAAAAATATAAAAGCTATTTAAATTCATTAATAAGAAATTTATGCATTAATTATAGAGTTATAAATAAAAGAATCATAAAAGAAATACTGTATTAGACATGTCGGCCATGCCATATACAGATTTTATAACAATTAAATTATTTTGTGGGATTTAATTTATTAATACAATGAAACAATTTTGACACATTTATAATATAAGTCTACAATACAACTCAATCACTTATAAATATTTTCATCAAGGAATAAACATGACTCAATATTGAATTTTACTAGCTTTCACCCGCGGCTCCGCCCGCGTCAATGTCAATCCCTCGGGAATAATAATAATAATAATAATATAATTCTTTATTGCACCAACAATTAAAGAACAGAATAAAAATAACAATTTTACCAAAAAATATGAGTAGGTACAAAGGCGGGCTTATCACTAAAGCGATTTCTTCCCGAATATTACTTTTTCCCGGGATAAAGGTAGCCTATGTCCTTCTCCGTAGTTCTCCGTACTCCAGAGAACTTGTATGCAAAATTTCATGATGATCGGTTTAGTAGTTACGGCGTGAAAACGTAATAAACAAAATAACTCACTTTCGCATTTATAATATTGTTAGGATTAAATCCGTGGATTAAATAGGTATGAGTTCTTCTCTTCCATGCTGGTCTGGGAGAAGAGGTCTTTGTTTCCCGCGCAGATCGTAAAAGCCGATCGAGGGATTGGGCTCAAATCTGCGGAATCATGTCAATAGGCGATGGGGCTAGCAACCCATCACTATTTGATTCCATATCCCACCAACACTCCCCCCAACTTGCTAAATGTGGCGGATTCCATGGAACTAGTGAGATTTCTTTCTCAGTAGTTCCATTGACATTATGAAATCAATGGAACTACTGAGGCCATAAGATCTTATAGACCTAGGCTCTGTCTACCCCGCAAGGGAAAAAGACGTGTGTATACATACACGTCTTTAACGTATGATTTTTATAATTAATAACAAATCAGCCCCTCTTCAATTGATGCGCACGTAAGGGTCCTCAATTGCTTCTGTACCACTGTACCAGTGTAAGAATACCTATAATATCTATTATATGTAAATTGAGTATTGATATTATTATCGTTTGAAAATGTTCGTCTTCTTATGGTAAAATTTAGTCAAAACATTAAACTGGAAATAAATATTTCAGCCTAGTAAATAAAACCATTTTTAAAGTGTAAACTTATTTAGAACTTTAATTACCGCTGTACATACAAAAACTAGCTTTTACGACACACAACTCTTGGAAATAAACATGTAAGAATATTTTTTCAGCTACAGAGCGAAAAAATATGTATTTTTTTCTTTATAAGTCCAGTTTTTCTTTGACTAGCGACCCGCCTCGGTTTTGTACGGGTAGTGGAGCCTACTATATGTTTTGTCTGTCGTAGGATCGCCCGTACCGTCATCGGTATAGTAAACGCGCTTGAATTTATTTTCGCGCGCGTTCATTTTTACCCTACTGACCTACAAGGAGGGTAATGTTTTTCGCGCATATGTATGTATTGTTCCATTCCTTTTCCTAGCCTAAACGGCTTGATCGATTTTGAATTGCTAGGTATCACTAGATTCGTATTTTTTAAAATTTATATGGCGGACGTAAACTGTCAAAAAGGGAGTCGAGTTTTTCATTTTAATAATTCACTTGTTGCTATAACTCCTAAGATATTCCTTTAAATTATGTGGTATAAATATTATAATAATTTGCATGAAATGCTTAGGGTAACCAACGTATTTAATTTGATAAGGATTATAACTATATCCATCAAAATAGCTTACCAATTACCGAATTGTACCTAATCATTTTTTTTAAGATATAATGTGAATAGTATGTTATCCTTAAAATATATAAATATGCCATTGCGAACCTTTTGTAGATCTTTAAAATAGGAATGTTCCATTATGTATTGTATGGTTGTATCTCGAAGGGATAAGGCAGCGTTTTCGATGAAAGCTCCCAGGCGTCTTACCTTTTTCGACACTTCCAACAATTATCGTTACATTTTAACAACTTTACACAAACCCTTGATAAATAATGTAAGTACTTAAAGTTTCCTCATAAATCTCTTTATTTATTGGTTAAAACCGCCAGGAAATCTGTTTATCGTAAATAGTCAGACAGACGACTTTGTTTTATAAAATGTAGTGATATCGATCGTGCCATTAGATATTTGTGATCCTATTTAGTTCTATCTAAAGATTTAAAAGAAATTTAACTTATAATTATCATAACACAGTAGATTCCCGAGGGTTACACATAGGTAGCGTTACCGGCAAAAGCTATAAGGCATATTATTAAAGTTAAAAACCCAGGATAAGACGACCGACCAATTTAGTCATCATCAGGTCTTTTTGGTCTCCACTACAGGAGCACGACCCTCTCTGAACTACTAGAGCCATACTTGGTCAGAGCAGCCAGAGGACTTGGTCCGACGGCAAACGAGCAGACGAGCCACCTGATGGAAAGTGGTCACCGTCGCCCATGGACATCTGCAACACCAGAGGAGCTGCTGATGCGTTGCCGACTCTTAAGATACCTGTAATTATTTATAAGCTTTGTTTAGCTTGTATTTCCTAAGTCGCCTTCTACGACATCCACGGGAAGACTTGGAGTGGTCCTATTCTACTCTGCCGGGTACCACACGGCTAGACCAATTTAGTAAAAAATACATAATCGGTACATCGCACACAGAGTATCAAAATTGATGTAGTTTGCATAAAGAGATAAGCGCTATCAAAGGATGACTCTACGTGGTTTACCTTGAGAGCATATTTAAGTTTTCATGAAGTGAGGAAATGGAAAATAAATTGGATTTGTATAAGTTTCTTAAAGCCGCATGCACGAGGCGATATCTAATGTTTACTTTGTTCCCGCCTGGTTTGTTAGCGGTAAGGAACGTTATTTTACTCATTTCTATTCGCAGATGGAAAATAATTAAGTTTGCATATTGCATTTTTCAATTCAGATACTGTACTCGTGTTCTCTTACTGCGAAATTCAAAAGACTTTTTTAATAAGTATGTCATAAACATAGTCCCCCACACTCGAGTCCTGGAATTAACTTCGAGAGATATGACCTTCTTGTGATTATAAAGTAACAACACTCTACATCTTTTAATAGAATTTTTAAATAAAACTCATTTACAATGAGCAAAACTTAAATTTTATTCATCATCTTATTTCTTTTGAAAAGTGGTATCAGAAGTGGTCCGGTGAGCGACTTTGTGCGACAGTCTGAAGGTCGAAATCTCGAAAACTGTCGCTTGCCAAACCGGAACTACATTGTAAAAGTTTTGTCTTTAGTTGAACGAAATTCAGCATTGGCAGAAATATATCTTTATTGTTTTAAGTTAAAACAAAAATGAGAGATATATTTTAACAACTTTTCAGTTACAGCAAACAAAGATCGAAGGTTCTGACGTAGTAATATATTATATCTCTTTAATTGTAAAACATCTGCTCATAGTCATTTGTATCTATAATCCAGAACCAGAAGTGCTATAAGGTATTACACACAATTGTGATACACCATTTCAAAAAGAGAACTCAATTCGAGGACAAATTACGCTTAGTGTGGGCCGGATACTGCACCATTTTATTATTTTTATTTAACGACAGCTCTGAAATGAGCTTTGTGCGCTCTATCC
Source organism: Elegia similella (assembly GCA_947532085.1). Lineage (NCBI taxonomy): Eukaryota > Metazoa > Arthropoda > Insecta > Lepidoptera > Pyralidae > Elegia > Elegia similella. The sequence continues at coordinate 10,732,056 of OX383935.1, read as the reverse complement.
CCTTGTTTCTCAGTTTATCAGCTTAGTACTTAGGCATTTAACGAACACGAGTTCAGATACAAAGAGGAAATACATTAACATAGCAACTTTGTAGCGAGCGCTGAGTTTGAAACATTTTCGCGAAACTTTTCTATATGTGTGAAATGCTATTGAAAGCTCTTCATAGAGATTAAAATGCCCCTGGAATACGCTCAAGGATTAAGAGGTGTTAGTAGTCTTGTTATAATGCACAGCAACATTGAAAAATTAATGCGCGCCGAGGATACACGTGTCGATAAAAAGGAAGAAAACTCGCGGGGCGGGGAAAAGTTGGCGAGGGTGATTTAAAAAATTGTTGGGAAACTCTTTTGATGATACTATAGTAACGTATTGCTTGTTGATATTTATTTCCTACGTTCTTTTTTATTGTTGCGGAATTGACGGTGAACAATTTTTGTTTAGGACATAATATATGATTTTTAGGGTTCCGTAACCCAATATCTATCATCATCATTTTAGCTGTAAGGAGTCTACAGCTGGAAAAAGGCGTCTCCCAAGGATTCATCGTTCTATAGAAGGATATTGCTATACTCACCACATCTTTAAGCATTTTTAAGCTAGAGTGGGATAGGAATTCCTTGGATTTGGGTAGGGAATTAAGGTATTGGGATACCACTCACTCGGATAAATAATGAAAAGCAAGTAACAGCTTGCAAGACCGGTCGTGCGTACCTGATACCATACCTGACACCACCGGACAGGTAGTCAGAGATGACATTCCTGACCATTATTCTTATGTGATAACTAGCTGTTTTCTCGCGACTTCGGCCGCGTAAAACATAGCCTATGTTCAGCGCAGATAGTGTTGCTTCCCAACTGTAAAAGATTTTTTCAAATCGGATCGGTTTCGGAGCCTTTCGCGTCAAACAAACAAACAAATATTTCCTCTTTCTAATATTAGTATAGGAGCATAGATTTTGTATGTAAATAAAATGAATTTGATTAAAGTTTAAATACTTTCCATTGTCTGCGAGTAGGGAAACACATACAGAAAAATAAGTTAATAAGGAAAGGAGCTCACGAGACAAATAATAGAACAATCCTAAATTGTGTAAGCAATGTCCGTTACCTGATCATAAGCAGTAACGCAGCAATACCAGGCGGTCGCACGTAGGTAATCTAGGAAGGCGAGCACAGCAGGGAGCGCAGTCAAATATTAAAGCACTGCGTCGCATGCAAGTGTCCTACTTGAGAAAAATGCGAGGACAATACAAGGTAAGAAATTATTAGACGTTGATTACAAGGTGTTCATATAATTTTCCATGAATGTCTTGGACAATTGACGTCAGGCATGCTACCGGATCGTAAAATATTTGAAATAATTTTACAGCGTGATTATTCGTAATATATAGATATTAACATACACACTATTATAGTAGTGGACCAAGGTAGCGAGTTCCAAAGCAACACAGTCCACCGGGTCTATCATCCATCATTTGAATTGATCAATATTCGTTATAAAAACAAGGTTTCACTCACGTTTATTAAGTTGGAATCGCCAATTAATTTCGGTCTGATACGAAGACCATCATCAGAGCGAGTCCCTGATGATGGTCTTCGTATCATGAATTTATCACGCTTGCCGTGTTTTTATAATGAACTAGCTGTTGCCCGCGACTTCATCCGCGGCAATTTATGTTATTATGATTAATTAGGTTTTTTCTTAGTATAGGTGAATAATGTTTTCCCCGTTTTCAAAACATTTTTTAATGATGCTTCGCTCCTATTGGTCGCAGCGTGATGTTTCATAGCCGAAAGCCTTCCTCAATAAATGGACTATCCAACACAAAAAGAATTTTCTAATTTGAACCAGTAGTTCCTGAGATTAGCGCGTTCAAACAAACAAACTCTTCAGCTTAATAATATTAGTATAGATTTATCTCGCGTAAGTTTTAATACTACGATCAATATTCCACCCAGACATAAGTTTAGATGCCAAAAACAACTTACGTTTATTCACAGCTTCCTAAAGCTAAGTTTAATTTTTGCCTTGTGTTTATTGAAACAGAATGATATCATCCTAACTAATATTATAAATGCGAAAGTGAGTTTGTTTGTTTATTTGTTTGTTTGTTACGCTTTCACGCCGTAACTACTGAACCGATCATCATGAAATTTTGCATACAAGTTCTCTGGAGTGCGGAGAAGGACATACTATTCCTGAGGGATCGACATTGACGCGGGTGGAGCCGCGGGCGAAATCTAGTTCTATTATAAAAATGTAATTTATTATTTCTTTCTTTATTTATCTCCAAACAACCCCGTCCTGGATTATTTCAGTGCATCTTACATATAATATGTATACTAATATTTCTGTTAAGTAACAGACAAAGCAGAAATTAATTCATATAATGTATACTAAATTAAAATTTTTGGATTATTACTTTATATTAAATAGTGATTCCATTTTATTCTCGGCGCGCTGTTTGGTAGTTGCGGAGCAGTCACTGGCAGCTAGTTAACGGAGTTACGATTGAAACACAAAGAAGCCGTCCACAATACGCAGTCTAACTAGTGGCAGCCAAACACGATGCAACCGAAGCCAAACTGCTCTCAAAGATCTAGTTAGCGGATGATGCCGCTTGCCGCTTCATTGCCATGTTTGCCTAGTACCCCAGTGCGGTTGTGTCAGATTGGCATACGGAGGTGACGTTTCGATATCTTTTTACAAGCTTTTATTTAGTTTCACCTGTCCCGATGTTTCATTATCATCATCGTATCAGCCGCAAGAAGCCCACTGCTGGACATAGGCCTCCCCCAAGGATTTCCAATACGACCGATTGGAAGCGACCTGCATCCAGCGTCTTCCTACGACCTTAGTCAGGTCATCCGACCATCTGATTGGGATGTCCGAAGCTGCGTTTGCCCATATGTGGTGGCCATTCGAGAACCCTTCTACCCCATTGGTCATCGGTTCTACGCACTATGTGCTCCGCCCACTGCCACTTCAAATAGTAGCTGTCCCGATGTTTGTCTGTAATCAAATCTTGCAAGTTCAATTTGATCCACTTCCCGGTCACCTATTGAGGGAAAATGCATGCATGTGTAAATCAGATGACACTAAGATATATGTAATCATTGCGGTCTGATGATGGAGGATTGCTATAGGAACTCTTATCAATTGTGTTTGGGCTCATTTGATTTGTCTTGGTAAACACTTAACAGTGGATTCGTTTATAATTAAAGCTTGTCACAAAAAAATATTATTTATTTATTTATTATTTCTACTTGGCGATTGCACTAAACAATCTAATTTATTATAATATGTATTACTTGTGAGATACTTTGTATTTTCATGCGATGGCCAAGTCAATCTATTTATTTAAAACATAAAAGATTTTTAATATTGATGTGCTTTACAGAAAATGTTGTTAGGTTAGCTAATCGTAATAACTTAAAACAAAAGGTCCCTTGTATGGACTGAATAAATTAACCTACTTGGTATTACATGGATCTTACAACTTTTTACGGTAGATGAACTGAGCTGCGAGACTTGTTTTTTTTTACAAGTTATGTTTTGATAGCATTTGCTATTGTCCTGAGATAAATATTTAGATGTTGTATATTTTTCTAGTTTGGAACCAAAGAGTTTAAATATAAAAATACTATAGAGAGGTAATAAAAAAAATATTTTAGCCAAAATTTTGCATGGAGTGTTACTGAAGAGAAATGTAAAATTGTAAACTTTAGAAAATAAATTAAGAATTTACTAGGAAATATAACAGATTGCCGAATTGAGTACATAAATGTAGCAAGTGATATGGCAGAAATCTATGTAAGGAGTTTCGTTTGTTTGTATAAATTTGTTTCCATAAATCCATTATTTTAATATCATGACAGCGATCGCCATTATTATTTTCGTTGTATGAAGAGGAGAAATTTTTTTTTTTAAATCTATGTATGAAAATCTCATATACGTACCTGTGACACTTTTTTCAGAGAACAAAATAACCTCGGGTGAAAGCAAGTAGGTACATAAGTTATTAACTCAAAATGTTATATAGTAAAGTATTTAAATAAACACCTAATACTTAGAATTTATTAAAATCTACGAGTAGGTACGTTTGTTTTACATAAATAATAATTAAGTAGAGCAATAGTTTAGTATGGATAAAATAAAGGGTTATAAACAAACCCCGACGACATTCTATTGACGGAGTTAATCAAGCCCAGTCTTTCCGTAGGTAATATTCCTAACAATGGATTTGCTATAACGTTCGTATGTGTACAACATTTGATTTTATTTTTGGTTGGAAATATGAACCGAGGATTCGAGAGTGGAGTCATGAAATGTGCCTTAGGTACTTGATATAGACGTCCTTGAACTTTCGGAATGTTCCTGAAACCACTTCTATTAATATCATAGTTTTGATGTTCTTTGGGTCTGTGTGGTTGGTCGTGCTGCTTGGATTCAGTGATATTTTGTTTTAATTCAGCCCTTTCAAAAATATTGTATCTTTTATTCCACTCTTCTAAAATCTTCATATTTTCTTCCACTTTCCTAATATCCACTTCTGGAAGCATCTTTTCATTAGTTTTTACCGATTGTTGGGATTCATCAAGTTTTAAACTGTCCAAAATAGATTTCAGTTTCTCATTATTTATTATTTGGCCAAACACTTCTTCAAAACCACTTTCAAGGATTGGTGGTCTATTGAATGATTCACTGTGATCTGGTTGTGGTTTTTGGCTGGTCGTGTCATGACTACGCTTACTTTTAAATAAACTAAATAGTTTTCTTACATCTGAGTTAGTATTGTTATCTCGATTACCTTTATCTAAGTCATTCCGAATATTATAACTATTTAAAATTTTCTTAACATCAGATTGAGATATATTTTCCCCGTTAGATTGCGGATCACGATTTTCGACATCTTCGTCCATGTCAGCCATTTTGTCAACATCCTCTTCATTTCTACTCCCTGACCTTGTCACAGCATCAATAAGAGATGAAAGTTGATAGATAGGCTCAGAATGATTAAGCGTGTGTTCTGTAATATCGTAGGTAATTTCTTTTTCGAATATCATATCCTCATCTTCTTCGATATTAGTCAAATTTTCTTCAATTATTTCAGAAAAAAAATCATCATTATGAATTCCATCATAAGTTCGTCTTGAACTTGGCTTATGTTCACTTTTGGAATGATCGTTTTTAATGTCATCACCTTCACGAAAAGTTTTTATTTCATCGTCATTACTTTCTGCCAGGTTTCTATCTTCTAAATGAGTATTTTCCTCTGAACTTTTTTGAGTCACGTTTGATTTTAATAATATATCAGGCTTCACCTGAGTTTTTAGGTAAACAATTTTGGAATCATTAAGGTTTTTATTATTTTTTTCTTTAAGTATTGACGTTTTATTGTAACTGAAACGGCTTTCAGTATCTTTGATAAGTTTGTCTAATAAGTTATTTATACCGTCAGGGTGATCATTAACTTGATGTGACGTATGTAGCAATTCGATAAACATCAATACAATAACTGAAAAAGTATTCATTATATTATTATAAGCAATAAAATATTATTTTAATTAACCTAGACTTTTTTAATTAATTCACAAACTTATATTTTATTATTATTAAATTTATACATACAGGTTGTTAAGATAAACACCGTTGTCCTTCAAACCATCAAATCAGTGTGTCAAAATAAATGACTTTTCTTCTGTAACCAATGCTGGGAACAAAAAAAAACGACATTTTCGTACAAACGCGTTCGACTGGCCCGGCAATTTATATGAAAAGGTTGTTTTTTTTTTGAATTCCCATCATTGGCTCCTTAGCAAAAGTGGTTCCTTGTCTCAAGGTATAACCCTGACATCCTGTATAATAAAATATATTTAAACAATATATATTATTAACTTACGCCTCATGAAGTCCATGACTGGCATGTCCTAGAGGACTGATTAAAAACCAGTGTTCAAGTGCACTTGGTTAGTTATTAATTAACTGTTATCGTTAGGTTATACTCATTGATTTAATTAGGTGTTGATTAGGTATAATAAGCGTGAACAGCAATCATAGACATTAATAGGAATAGATAACAAAGTCTTAACCAGGAAAATAACCTGACACTTGATGCAAGAATTACATCATAAAACAAAATAATTGCAGATAAATAAAACATAAATAAAAACATAGTTAAGTTGATGATTCAAATAAAAACTTTATTTTGAGAAAAACAATTGCCTCAATCTTTCTGTGCATTTAAGATGTAAGAAAGCTTAATTTTTTTTCATAACTACGGAAAAATTTAAGCTTTTTAGATACCTTACCTTAAATGATCCTGTAATGTCCATGAATGCAAAGCGTAGTTAAGGGTCCATACTACCTCACACCGCTTTGCATGATTGACTGTTATATCAATAATAATTAAATACTCAAGTTGAAATAAAAATGCAGCAAAGTTCAGGACTAACTCTGGTAACTATATGACTCAAAAACACGATTGCGTTAAATTTTCTCGATAGAAAAAAATTGCAAAGTTGCCTCCAAATCACGTCTAATTTACTCGGTATATAGTATTATTCACCAAATACATTAAAATTAACCTTGAAACTTTTGATTATTATTGCATTACAGATAAGGCAGCCATCATATGTTTTTCTTTTTCGAATAAATCTTGAATATTCCTAAAAAACGAAAATATCCTAAGTAGCCAACGCGTTTAGACCATCCGCGTTTGTATCGCCACGCCGCCTGGCATATGTCGGGCTCTTAAGGTTCGTGTTAGAATAATTCGTAGGTTACGTATGCATTATTAGTCCAACAAGTAATACTATTTTCGTCTATTCGAATAGTTTGTCTTTGTCATACATACTCGAAACAATCATATTGCCTGTTTTGAAATCACGCGTATTACTTTTACTACTGTTTGTATACTTTTCTAACAGAAGTTTTCCATATAAAGTATTCAACAGAAATTATTGTGTGATTTATGAAACTTTTTTGAGGTATTTAAAGTTAAGTTATTAGGCGATGTGGGTAGAAAACCATCACTACTTTGATTTCGTTTACAACCTACACGCACAACAACATGCTATGTGACTTAGGTCTTATAGACCAGGGCTATGTCATCCCCGCAAGAAAAAACACGTAATTTCACGTTATAGTATGTATATCTAGGGTTGCGACTCTAAAATGGAACTGGGTACGACACTTGGATTGAAGTAATCATTGTAGGTGGGGTAAGGCTGTCACTGTGTGGTATCCCAGAAATGGGAAACGTAGTGTTGGACGTCCAGTAACTAGGTGAGTTGATGACATAAGGCAAATTGTGCTGGAAATAACTGAATCGCGATGGCTACAGAGGAATGGCATAGACAAAAGGAGGCTTATACTAAGCAGTTGGTCATAGAAAGCCAATGATGTTGATGAATATGTATGTAGGTATATATTTACTCACATTACTAAATACATACTCAATGGGTCAAACTTTCAATTTCCTTACGCAATGGCAATTTACAAGTGGAAAACTAATCTGTGACGACATCGGCAAAAAGAAACAGCATCGTCCTGCTTTGCAATTGATTTGTTTGCGTTTATTCAAATCAAATAATTTATATCACATAAGTGTATACACTTAGCTGTTTTCAGCATGCATACACATAATTATATAAAGTGATTTTATATAAACTACAACATACGAGTAATATTAATATAAAAATAGAAAGGATATTAGTATATATATACTCATATGATTTATGTACCTAAAGACTATATTACAATTGAGGTCATTCAATGTGAAAAACAGTTTATCGTCTTAAACTGCTCAAATAATTTCATGAAACGGTTGACTAATGCGATTGGTAGATGAGACATACACAGAAAGCGTTTTTGCCCAAGAATCAGAAAATCGGAATCGGAAACGCTGGGCTCGTGTTTCGCTCTCGCTCTGACAAAAATAACCATTTATTAATCAGTAATCGAAAACCATTTTCTACCATAACTAGTCCCGCTTCATAAAAAGCCAATAAAACAGCTTTGGCCGCGGTACAGTCGACGTCAATAAACAGATCGATTGAAATGCAGGACGACGCTGTTTGCCGATGTCGTCCGAGATTGCTTTTGTCGCGATCTTCACTTGTAAATAGATATAGGTAAGTAAATTATTAATTAAATTTGGTCGTGCTGTTTGTTACCAGCATAGTAGAGAAACACTCAGTCTTTTCCATATGCGACCCGCCAAATATGTTATAGAATTTTTTTTTTATTCAAATTCAAATTTGGATATCATGTATCTCTTTCTGAACGTCATATTATTATTTTTAATATTTGCAAAATCGATAAGCTACTAGCGTTTCGAAACGACCACTGCTGAGAAGAATACGCCGAAAGAAACTCAGTCCAGTATTGGTCCCTACGTGCCTGAAGGGCTACACTTTCACATATTTATAACAAATTGAATTATTTTACATTAAGTAATCACCGATGTACAATTTATTGAATATATTACTTCCATGGAGTTTTATCTGATAAATAGTCATTAATACAATAATAGGCATTTTTAAGCAATTGATTTTTAACAGCAGTCTTAAACTTACCTAATGACAGAGCCAATATTTCTTCAGGAATTCTATTATAGAAGCGTATACTAAGTCCCAAAAATGAATTCATTGTTTTCTGTTATCGCAAAGTTGGTGTCGCTAATTTATTTTTATTTCTCGTATTCCTGTTGTGGATATCACTATTTTTCGCGTAAAGATGAAGATTATTACGAACAAACATAATATTTGCAAATATGTATTGCGCGGGGAATGTCAAAATATTTATATTTTTAAACAATTCTCTAAGAGATTCTCTAGCACCTAGTTTATATATAGATCTGATAGCGCGTTTTTGAAGGACGAATATGGTATTAACTTCTGCTGCGTTACCCCATAGTAATATCCCATACGACATGACACTATGAAAGTAGCTGAAGTATACCAAACGCGCAGTATCAACGTCAGTCAACTGTCTTATTCTTCTAACAGCGTAAGCAGCAGAACTAAGTTTACCCGCTAAGGATGTGATATGGGCACCCCATTGAAGTCCCGAGTCAACTGTCATCCCAAGAAATACTGTTTAATCTGCCAAATATATCGTTTCGTTTTCGACCACTATGCGTGTTGGTACTTTTGTAACATTCGGTAAACAAAATTTAATACACTTCGTCTTTTTAGCGTTCAACAGCAAATTGTTTGCTGTAAACCACTCTAATACTTGAGCTAATGTACTATTGACCTCGTCAAAATTGTCTGTTGTCCTATCAACAGGGAAAATAAGAGAAGTATCATCGGCAAATAGTACAGCTTTACATGTGTGAACATAGTATGGCAGATCATTAATATATATAAGAAACAACAAGGGGCCTAGTATAGAGCCCTGGGGTACGCCCATCTTAACAGATGATCCCGAGGATTGAACCCTATCAACGCTAACTTTTTGAATTCGGCTACTCAAATAAGATTTGATTAATGCAATAGATTTACCTTTAATCCCATAGTGTTCCAATTTGGACAGCAGGGTATCGTGGTCTACACAATCAAATGCTTTGGAGAGATCACAAAAAACACCAATAGCATTTTGTTTTCTCTCCCAAGCACAATATATATGTTTTAAAAGCGCAACACCCGCATCCGTAGTTGATCGACCCTTCGTAAATCCGTATTGTTCACTATGAAATAGACCATTTAGATTAAAAAAAGAAAGTAACTGATTAAAAATTAACTTTTCAAATATTTTACTTAACGCTGGCAGAATAGAAATTGGACGGTAATTTGTTGGATCATTTTTATCACCCGATTTGTACAACGGTATAACTTTACTTAATTTCATTAGATCAGGAAAAGTCCCTCTATCTACACATTTATTAAAAATAGACGCTAAATAAGGAGCAATTATTTCTATAATATTACTTATGACTGATACTGAGATGTCCCACAGGTCTCCAGTTTTTTTATTATTCAAAGTCTTGAACGTATCAATGATTTTTTGAGGGGTTACATGTTCAAATATTAGAAGACTGTTACATTCCGGTATACAACTAGTTAATAACTTTTTAGATTCCACAGATGATGAAAGTAAGGAGGCAGTAGTATTCACGGGAATATTTGTAAAGAAGTCTTCAAAATATTGAGTAATCTCCTCGCTAGTACTGAGGACCTTATTATCTATTTTTAATTCAATTGGAATGGCGCGTTTTTTCATTTTTCCTGTTTCTGTATTAATAATTTTCCACGTTGTTTTTACTTTGTCACTAGAATTTAAAATAGTCTGTCTGGTATATAAAGATTTTGCACACGCACATACCCTTTTAAAAAATTTTGAATAATTTCTAACAAATTTAACAAAATCAGGATTCTGATTATAGGCTTTCATGGCTAGTAATTCATATAATCTATTTCTACTGACGTAAATACCTGGAGTAGCCCATTCACTAAACCTTTTAAGATTACGTTTAATGTTTGTTTTAATTTTAAACGTATTGTTAAATTCCGATTCAATAACATTAAACATGTTGTTATACAGTATATCTGGATCATCCCTAGTTTCCTCAATAAGGGGCATTATTTTTGATAAATTATCTTTAAAAACTTTGATTTTGTCTTTTGTAATAGATCTAAAGGTGATCTGTTGTAAATCTACTTCGACGTGGTTTGCGAATTGTACGAACTGACCAAAGTGATCAGAGGTAAGGTTTTTAATAATAACTTTGTCAACAGGAGTGCAATTACAGAAAACATTATCTATGCACGTTGCAGAATTACCTTGAACTCTGGTTGGCTCCAAAAATAAATTAAATAAATCAAAAGACTTAAATAAATTTAAAAATCTTACACTTTCAGTAGTAGTTACTAGTAAGTCTACATTAAAGTCGCCACAAACTATGACGTTTTTACGACTACAGCATAATTTCCTTAAAACATCTTAAACATGGCGTTAAACATGGCGTTAAACATGGCTACTACGTTTGTTACGTTATTCAATATGTAAAGAAAACCCTGTCCGATCCTTAAGGGCAACCTCACACTGCTTTGCGTGATTGACTGTTATATCAATAATAATTAAATACTCAAGTTGAAATAAAAATGCAGCAAAGTTCAGGACTAACTCTGGTAACTATATGACTCAAAACACGATTGCGTTAAATTTTCTCGATAGAAAAAAATTGCAAAGTTGCCTCCAAATCACGTCTAATTTACTCGGTATATAGCATTATTCACAAAATACATTAAAATTAACCTTGAAACTTTTAATTATTATTGCATTACAGATAAGGCAGCCATCATATGTTTTTCTTTTTCGAATAACCCTTGAATATTCCTAAAAAACTAAAATATCCAAAGTAGCCAACGCGTTTAGACCATCCGCGTTTGTATCGCCACGCCGCCTGGCATATGGCGTTCAGGTCGGTGACATGAACAACTTTTACTTTTATGGGATAGAAGCTGGGAAATCGACAAAAATTGACAAAATGGAAATTTAGAAATGTCATTTTCTTTTTGAGCCGCCCGGCCAATTTTTATGGGAACGTCAAAAATAAAATTGATTTCCCAGCATTGGTCCCAGAGGAAAAGTTATCATATCGACGGACTGAATCACCCTTCAAAGATCGGACAGAATTTTCTTTACATATTATATATTCTTCTTCTTCTTTTCTAGTCAAAATAGCTATAAATATATAATAAATGTATTGTAAATTAATGCTTGCGTTTTGCGATTTCCCATCCCCTAACCTAACCTAACCAAACAAATGTATCCGAGCACCAATTAAAACTACTTGGTGACCTCTGCTTGCTTGACCGCTGCTTGCGTGACGTTGGCGATTCACAGTGGCGGGCCTAGGTACCCCCGGGGCTTTGCGCTTGCACCCAGTCGATAGGGTAGGGTAGACAGTACGGCCCAGAAGTTATCCTGGACAGGCTTTTTTGTACGTAGGCCTCGTAATTTATTTGATGATAGGAAAATATTGACATACCTACCCATATTAATATAGTAGCCCGCAGGCCCAGAGGACCGCGGCTGAGAATGTAACTAGTAGTTGTAAAACCTGCTGCCCAAATAATTATTTTGCGGCTCAACTAATTACTTCCTTTTTTTATTCGTCAAAATATTATGCACAATTTGTAACATGTAAGGTAATGTAATTTTAAATTGTAAGTTCCATGTGACTTGCTTACCAAGATAAAACTTTATCACACCAAACGTATTTTTAAAATAGATGGTGTGGATTTACTTTAAAAGGGCTATGATTTTCATAAAACTGAACCAATAAAACTGTTTCGTTAAATATTTAATTTACCAAATTATGTAACTTTGTATCATCATATGTTTTGAGGCTGACTGTCAATCATGTTAAGTAAAAAAATGAAAATATAACTTTGCAGAAAGTAGATAGCTACAGCAAGAAAAACAAGAAACCAAATTAAAACTTGACCGTGCAAACGAAGCACTCATAGATACTTCTACTGAACAAACTCAGAGATTTAATTCCATAGCATTGTATATAAAACAAAAAAAAGTATTGCGTGCGCTGAGTAGACTAGACAGCCTGTACTAAAGTGACTGACTGACATAGTGATCTATCAACTCACAGCCCAAACCACTGGACGGATCGGCCTGAAATTTGGCATGCAGGTAGATGTTATGACGTAGGCATCCGCTAAGAAATTTTGAATCAATTCTACCCCCAAGGGGATAAAATAGGGGATGAAAGTTTGTATGAAAAGTCTTAACGCGAGCGAAGCCGCGGGCACAAGCTAGTGTACGATAAAACTCGGTCTTTGGTCTTGCAAGCTTTGGTTCATCGTTAACTAGTAAATACGTTATCTACTTTAAATTATCCCTAGCTATAGGGTACCTATAGCTAGGAATAATTTAAAGTACGTCCTACGTCAAATCTACTTTTACTTTCCGCGTGGGAAGAGACGTAGCTAGCTCGTTTATCAATTTTTATTCGCTACCCTATCTAGTGAGATTAAATCCAATGCTTAACTATTTCATAATCAGTGAACTCTATCCCATATCGAAATAGAGTTACTCGCCATAATGAACCAAAGCAAATGCAAACAATTTAAATAGATTTCGCTAAATTTGTACTAGCGTGTATCCGAATTTTACATGACAGATTGTTTGAAGCGAAACTTTGTGCAATCTGGCTCGTCGCTGACACGTGGTTATTTGTCCACAAGCGGCCTCGGAATAATTGAGGTGTACATTTTCACTTTGTTCGTTTCCATTCGATTAAAATTGTTGTACCTCGCTTGTACAACCTATTCGGTGTTTACTAAACGATTTGGACGGTTCGACGGTTTGGCCATCGGAGCGGGCGATTTTTTAACGGATTTCAATGATTTTTAAACTGAGTGGTTAATGGTACAAACGCATTAAAGACATATGAGCTCATGGTATCATCACGATAGTAAAACCTGCATAAAAATAACAAGATCATATTTTGTACGGTATATGGGAGCTATAGCTCTCACTGCCACTATCACTATAGTTTTTAATGTCATTTAGGAACTCAATCCTAAAAAGATCTAAGATTATTGAAAATCTCTTAGGCATGAAACATTGACTCAAAAAATGTTCACTACGCAAAAAACCGTGGAGATTAGAAATCCAATGAGGTTGAGAATCATTAATGACCTATACCCATGTATAAAAAAATTCATCAATAATACTTAAGTATAAATATTTTCTTTTTCCTTATAACAGCTCTATATTCTTATTAAATCTTAACGTGAAATCTTTCAGCCCCGGAAATATATATATTTCTAGCAGCTTGCATATATTCACTGCCTCGGAACCAGCACGCACTAGTGATTTTAAATATTCCGATAGTGAAATTTTTCTATAAATTATCATGAACTTATAACGCGCATTTACATATTATCTCAATGGTAAAAGTTCTGAGATATCTGATTATTAAAAAATCTTGAACGTGTGCTTTTCCTCCTCCTAATGGCTACTAAGAAACAAAGAAAAGGAAGATTTTTTTGTAATCAGTATGAAGTGATTGATTGTGACATTCACGCACATGCAAAAAAGTAGATTAATTCTGATTTTCAAAATGATCGAAGTAACCAATAAAACATTACAAGATTTTTAAGAATACAAGGTATAAGAAGATATTAATACGAGCCGGCACTCTTGAGCTGAGTCCTGACTCCTGACATGTTCTTTTGTCCGTACCGTACCCGACTCGTATCGCCGTCACGATCCGAGAACGCTAGTTTGGGACGCATATTCGATACGGTACGGTTAACGGCATCTCAATAAGGATACTGTACGCTCCGATCCATCGAGAACCGGTTTTTCGTTCTGTTCAAAGGCGATATAGTCAAAAGACACTTCGCACTGATATGAATACGTGGTGATTGCAGACACGTTACGAAGATATCATTATGCGTCCAGAATAATTAGGTCAATGGGTTCTTATCAAACGGAAATGCTAGTTTCGTTCCGTCCGTAATCCAGTAAACTATCCGTCATATACACGGTGAAATTTTGATCGTTCTGGACCCTGAAAGGGATGATTCAGCCCGTTGACATATACAACTTTTCCTATGGGACCAACGCTGGGAACTCAAAAAAAATTTTGACTTTCCCAGACAAATTGACCCATTTTTTTGAGTTCCCAGCATTGGTTCCATACGTTGTTCATATCGATGAGCTGAATCACCCCTTTAAGGGTCCAGAACGATCAAAATTTCACCGTGTATATGTGCGCGGTAATTCAGCTGACATAAAAATTAACGTGTTGACAAGTATATAAGATGAACTATGCACTTGCGAACTATACATATGTATATACAACGCCTTAGAGCTTAACTACCTATTGTGCGTGGTAAGTGGTAAGGTATAAGGCGCCTTAATTATGGCAATACCTTAATATGGCAATATGCGCATTAAATGCCTAGAATTATCTACTGTAGAAGTAATGGATGGTGCATGGAATGGATTGACGAGCTTTGTGGCCTAATGGTCATCACGCCAGGCTGCCACACCGGAGGTCCCGGATTCGATCCCCGGTCAGGTCAAGCAAGATGGAAAATGATCTTTTTTCAGATTGGCCTGGGTCTTGGATGTTTATCTATATATGTATTTGTTATAAAATATAGTATCGTTAAGTTAGTATCATATAACACAAGTTTCGAACATACCTTGAGGCTAGCTCAATCTGTGTGATTTGTCCGCGAGTATAGGTATATTTATTTAATGGAGGCGGTTCCGAAGAACTCTGATACCAGGGTGTGCATGGTCGATTGACAGTAATACCTACACGAAATGATGATGATATAATGAATGGCAGCTCTTAGTGATTCGTTTTGTAATAAGACTGAAAGGAACTAAACAAGTAATCCAGCAAAGTATCCGTCATATTTGCACGTAATGGCCGCTGACATAAAAATGCACGTGTTTACGGACCGCAGGCCAATATCCGCGGACTGATTGCTTCTTTACTGTTACACGATAAAAAATTTATTGGCCGCTCATAAAGAGCGCCGAGACGACCCGCGACTCCCACTAGCCAATATATTTCAAACTACCCTGTAACTAACCTTTTAAATGTTTAGATTTGAATAAGAAGTGATAGGAAAATTTGTTAGCCATCCATCCTATACTTCTTTTTTATGGTTCCGCACCCAAATGGTAAAAACGGGACCCTATTAATATGGCTCCGCTGTCCGGCTGTCTATCTGTCTGTCCGTCTGTCACCAGGCTGTATCTCATGAACCGTGATAGTTAGACAGTTTTCTCAGATGATCTATTTCTGTTGCCGCTATAAAAACAAATACTAAAAGACAGAATAAAACAATATTTAAGGGGGCTCCCATACAACGCGAGTCCGACTCGCACTCGGCCAATTTTTTTATGATATAGGACGGCAAACTAGCATGCGAGTCACCTAATGGTAAGCGATCAACGCTGCCCAAGGACAACCGCAACACAAGGGTGTGACAGCGTTGTCGGCCTTTCAAGGAGTTGGGGGGGGAGAAGGATGGGCCTCCGGCTCACTCACCATCCTATTCATTTCCATCCATCCATCATTATCCAAGGAATAATCCAAATTATGTGTAAAGGCTGTGTTTAGTCATTAATTTATAAATACACGAGAAAATCACGGGCATAAACGAATACTTATCTACCTACATAAAAATAAGAAGGTGTTGCAGGGTCTATAATTTACGTAAATGTCTAGGCGAACAATATAGCCTAGTCTGATATATGAAGTAAGTCTGGTAAAAGATCGTTCTATTCAAACGCTGAAATGAAAAAGTTCAGGCAAAAGTATCTACAGCTTGTTTTCGAATTTAGGTACCTACGCAAAAAGCTGCAGCGTTTATAATATTTTAATAATGATTTACATAATGCTAAGCTTTTTTTATTTTGCTTTTAATTCTAAATGTAATAATAACTTTAACAATATTGCACTAACTAATATGTACACTAACTAGAAGTTATCTAGGTATAAAAAAATGACGCGCAGATTACCTTGCGGTAGGGTGCCTAAAAGGCTGGCCGCGTTGCCACTTTGGATGGCAATGCTAATGCGTTGTGCAAAAATACCCAGCCCTTTGGTCACCAGATACCTCGACTAGCCGTTTTTCTATTTATTATCATTTTGAATAATTTTAGAGCTGAAGGGCCCACAGACTTATAGTCTCCACCGCAAACGGCTCAAATATGCAGCCATTGCCAAGGCATACACATTAAATAAATTATGAGAATAATACTTCTCTTTTGCTGAGGCAAGATCCGTAGTTACAACACAATATATATTGAACTAAGTGTTGCCCGCGACTTCGTCCGCGACAATTTCTGTTATTATGATTAATTAGTATAGATGAATATTTTTTCCCCGTTTTCAAAACATTTTTTATTGATGCTTCGCTCCTATTGGTCGCAGCGTGATGTTTTATAGCCTAAAGCCTTCCTCAATAAATGGACTATCCAACACAAAAAGAATTCTCCAATTTTAACCAGTAGTTCCTGAGATTAGCGCGTTCAAAGAAACAAACAAACAAACTCTTCGGCTTTATAATATTAGTATAGACTTATGAGTTTATGGGATTTGCATCTACAAGAAAGTCAAATCTACAAAAAACGTCAATCAAAAATATTTAGGATAAAAAGAAGTACCTACCTATCTCGAGAAAACAGTTGTCACCACCACCTATCAGGGTTAGATCTTATGAGTGTCCATTTATTTTATATATTAAGGTACATACAGGGTGATTATGATGTTCTTGGCAATATTTTGAGGACGGAATCAGAAACCCTAATCCGCTAATCTATACATATAATAAAACAGTAAAAATATTTTGTCTGTACAATTAGAATTTTTGACTGAAATGGATAGAGGGACACTTTAAAAGAATATAGAAAGCAAAAAATTTTTTTTCGAATTTCTTCTCTGTCTATCTGTCTGTCTGTCTGTATGTATGATCACGATTATCTCCGAAAATACTGAACCGATTTACTTCAAACTTTCACCAATTGCTTTGTTTTAACTCAGCAAAACATTTAAAGTTTGTTTCATCAAAATTGGTTCATTAAAAAAAAAGTTATCGTCATTTGAATGAACTCAAGGCATGAGTATGCTTGCAAACATATAGCAAAAATAAAATAAAATAATAAGTTACTTAAGAAAATTAAAATCCAAAGTCAATTCATCATCATTATACGACAGCATTATACCTATCCATCTATCCATAGTAATCCATACTAATAAAAAAGGAGAAGCTGACTGACTGACTGACATATTAACGCAGGGCCTAAACTTTAAGGGTTAGGAACTTGAAATTTTGCACAGGGGTTCCTTTTATAACGTAGGGGAGCACTAACAAAGGATTTTTGGAAATTCATCTCCTAAGGGGGTAAAACGGGTTGCAAAGTTAGTATGAAACTTTGTCGTTTTTGAAGTTATTCGAATGAAATTCAGCATGAAGGTTCTTTACTGAAAGGTACGAAACACGAGTAAAATATTTTACTCAAAAATCATCCCTTAAGGGGGTAAAATAGGAGTGCAAAGTAAGCATGAAACTTTGCCATTTTTGAAGTTAGTCGAATGAAATTTAGCATGAAGGTTCTTAACTGAAAGGCATGAAACACGAGTAAAATATTTTCTCAAAAATCATCCCTTTAGGGGGTATAACGAGGATGCAAAGTTAGTATGAAACTTTACGTTTTTGAAGTTATTCAATTGAAATTCAATATTAAGGTGTTTCATTGAAAGTCATTAAATTTGTATGGACATTTTCTCATTTCTGGACTTAGAAGTATGAAAATAAGTATATACGTTCTAGATTACAATTAAAAAAGATCTGTGTAGGTGAAATGTACAAAATTCCCCCCTTTTGGGATAAAGGGGAGGGGGATTGTATGGAAATTTTCTCATTTCTGGACATAGAAGTATAAAAATATGTATATATGTTTACAATTAAAAAGATCTGTGTAGTTAAAATGGACGAAATTTCCCCTTGAAGGGGTAAAATAGGCGGGGTAAAGTTTGTATGGATTTTTTTTATTTACTTAGAAATATGATAATAAGAAGTTTTCCATTACAATAAAAAAAGATCTATGCAGGTGAAATGTATTAAATTCCCCCTTAAGGGGAAAAAGCAGAGGTGGAGGGGTTTGTATGGAATTTTTATCATTTCTACTGTTCCCAAGGGAAGGACATTAACGCGGGCGGAGCCGCGGTCAACAGCTAGTAAAAGATAAATTAATAAAAAACATTAAGAATTCCCATAGAAATTTGACCTGCGAATCAGTGATTGTGTGGGAAATCCATATTTTTAGGCTTCTATATTCGATTAGGGGTTCTGATTCGAACATTAAATTATTGCTAGAAAGGGAGTTCAAAATTACCTGTATGCATATAAGACATCGCGGGTAACTACACCGCTATACACTCTGATATCAGTTGCAAACATAATTATAATTACTAGGCAGAAATCTAATTGCAAAGCGCTTCCCATAATTAATAAAATGTAATTATACAAACGGGTTACCCGTATGTTATTATCATAGTTTACTCATTACAGGATAGGCAGTCGCTCGCTGGCTAATAAATTTTCCTATCATGAATAGCTTATTCACCCTTCACTGGTTGATTGTAACCCGTGATTGTAACTCAGTAATCATAAACTGTCAACTAATTGGTTGATTGTAACTCAGTAATCATAAACTGTCAACTAATAAGGTCCTGTAATTTTATGACAGACAGAAAAATTATATCAAAATCGATTTGTGATTGTTAACCGTAAGTTTTCATTTACATGTTATAAATATGTAATTTTTTAATAAGTGTGTTATTTTGCATTCACAATGCTATTTTGATATACTAATATTAAATTAAGAAATAAAATATGGTGAAAAAATTTAATGTACGACTATTATGTTATGTACGACATTGACCTAGGGCGCTAGTTCAAACACTGCCCGCATAAATTCTTTTCACCATATTTTATTTCTTGTAATTTTTTATTAATTTTGCCTTAATGCTTGTTTCAATTAATATAAATTGCTTATCGAGGACAAGCATGTTCAACGTGAATGGTGTGAAATTAAAGGGTTGATTTTGAAAGTTTTGAAAACAAGAAGATTCAATTCCTGGTACAAAAAAACCTATGGAACTTACGCAACATGAGATAACAATATATTCAAAATACTAATAGGATTTGTATAGCTAGTTATTCCATTAAATACAAAATCACTCTTGCCTATAATAATAAAATAATATATGAACAAATAAAAAATTCATACATTTTCAGTAATTATAATAGAAGATAATATTCAACTTAAATTATTAATTGAAGAAAAAGCTATTAATCTATAACTTTTTAGGAACTTGATCAGGAAGAATAAAAACAAACATAAAGCTAGCAAACGGTACTGGTCCTTCAATTATTTATCAATGTAACACGCAGTTCAATTGAAAGTCTATTATCGTATTCATTCTCCTGAACTTTTGTAAAGCTCAATGGAAAATGCTCACCTAGTAACCGCAATATGGAGAAAGAGATAAAAATAGGCGATCGCGGGGATTGAGTTTGTCGCGCAGGAGTCGGGTTATGGGTGTTATGCAGTGGGACAATTGTGTCGCGGAGATCCCTCCGACCTCGCGGCCGGCACGCACCGCGCAGTTTGACCAGGAATTACCCACGCTTACTAATATGTTTGAGCCTCGCTGTGTCTGTCGACGCACGAAGGCTGTACACAGGGGATAGGTGCGTGTTATTTTGTTACTTGTATGTTGTTGTTCGTGTGTATAAGTGGCAACACTGGTGCTAGATTTTTCAAGCTGCCCGTATGCATCTGACATAGCTTAACAACTTCCAATAATGATGACAATCGGGACCAATGGCTGTCATCATTGATAATTATAATAGCCGTTGGTCTAATGCTTGTATAATTTTTGTTTTATTATTTGTGTAATTCCAATAAGTTTTACCTGTAAATATGAATTTAGAACCATACCATTCAGATATCTACTAGCTAAATTCACAGTTAGCAACATAACCTCAAAAACCAAAGAACGCTTTGACTTTCTGGACACTAATTTGTGCAGATATTCATATACGAATAAGGCATGTGTAGTTTAAATAAAATAAAACAGTTTTTGAAGTTATATCGCCAATATGTTTCATTCAAAGTCTAATATGAGAAAAAAGGGGTGGAAAATATGATGGCAAGTTCATGCACAAGTTCAAGTTGGTTTATGAGTTGTAAAGTGAGACCGCTGAGCGGAAGTTTTGAAATGACTCCAAATAAAATCTTTACAATATTCCAATACTACATTATCTCCCGCAATATAGAAATAGAAAGAGGAAATAAACGATGGTGAGGATTGAGTCGGTCGGGCAGGTTTATGGTTGTTATGCAGTGGGACAGCTGTGTCGGGGAGATCCCTCCGACCTCGCGGCCGGCACGCACCGCGTAGTTTGACCAGGAATTACCCACGCTTACTAATATGTTTGAGCCTCGCTGTGTCTGTCGACGCACGAAGGCTGTACGTACACAGGGGATAGGTGCGTGTTGTTACTTGATATATAGCGTTGCTTCGTCGCATCTGGGAATAAGTCCATTGAAATGTTAAATTTTTTGGGCCTACCTTGCGTTTTTCGGAGTAAGCCATTTTATTTGTTTTAAATATGAAGGGGGGTTTAGTGTAAAGTTAAATCCAAGTTTGTGGGTTTGCAACATGGTTGCGATCCTTGTCTAAGTGCCGCCATCGGGGAAATCTTTACTAATGAATAAATTTAAAAATGTTTATGATGAAAATTGTTCATTTTTTGTAAATTATTAGAATAAAATTATATCGACACAGGAATCCTCAAATTTTATGGGTTTTCGCTCATAACTTTTTTATTTCTGGTTCTATGACTAAGTTACTGGACAAAAATTATAGATAATTTTAGGCATTTGTCTCCCATCTCACCTGATGGTAAGTGACGATGAAGACGAGGATGTTACATGCCTATCCAAGAGATACCCATTTATTCTACTGTACTTGTCTGGGAATATAGACGCAGGCAGTTCATTCCACACCTTAGCTACTCGAACTAAAAAGGAACTGTAAAAGCGTTTAGACCTATTTATAATAGTATGGCAGATAAACCGTAAAAACCATTTTAATTCCTTTTACCAAGATGGCGACAAGGGTTGCAAACCCACAAACTTGGATTTTACGTACATTTACATAAACACTTTTCGTGCATGCTGCCGGTGTTCCATCGATTTATTAGACGTTATCACGTCAAAAAATAACTCTTGATTTGAACTAAATACACATTGGAGTCGAAGTGAATCTTTCTTAAATAGGTACCACATCCATTTTCCTCATAACGAAGTATAAGGTTACCTGTCATCTATATTGATCACAATGATACCTTCCTACTCTGAGTAACGATGGCTCAAAAGTACAATGTAGCTCTTACGTCAATACAAAGTAGAAGCTTTGTGGCTTATGTTTCCCGTATACAACAGCTAATGCAACTTCAGAGTGTTTCTAAAAACAGCAAAACAATGCCCAACTTATAATAGTGTGTTCGGTGCGATTGGCAGCTAATTTCTTGTTGCAGGACCAACATTGTATTGTGACAAATTTTTAATAGGTTCTCTTTGTCAGGGTTTTTCTTTCGCCAACAAATATGAATTGTTAGCATACAGTTGAATTGAATCCAGAAATATTTTTAACTTTGGCGCGAGCTGGGTGTTACAAATTATCAGTCACGTGGGGTATTGTTAAGTTAGTTATTTTTGATCGATACAGATTTATTGAATCACGTTTTGCTGATACACAACACAACTCAACGAGGACTTCTTTTACCACTTAAATCATATGCCTTAGATATTTTATAAGTTTTTCTTGTCAATTTGTTATAAGTGATCAATAGTTAAACTAATTACTATCTTAGTCCGCGTATCACTCCATAGTTAGCCGGTTTCCGCTCTCTGTCCCTTTATATGCTTAGATCTTTAAAATTACGCAACGGATTTTGATGCGGTTTTTTAAATATATAGAGTGATTTAGGAGGAAGATTTATATGTATAATTTATCGCACCCGTGCGAAGCCGGGCGGGTACTTTAGTACTTTAGCTAAATGGCTAGGTAGGAACTAAAACAAGGAATGAATCTACCACTGAAACGTTATATTATATTTATAGGAACCAAATAAAAGTCAAAATAATTCAATATAATCATTAATATTTGTGTGGTGAATTTTAGTAAGTATATTTTCTCAAAATGAAATGGTGAAGATAATGCCAAGCTTACCAAGAAAGTCGCATGTTTCTTTTCACACACTTACAGCAATAAGGACGAAAAAATGGCGCTTAATATATTTCAAAGAAAATTCTCGGAAGCAAACATTTATTTTAAATAAGAATGGGGACGATCTGCGATATGTAAATTACCTACCAGTACAAAAAGTACTTACCTAACTATATACAAAAATACGAAACTTAAGTTAGTAATTAAGATACAACAGGATACGCTGCAAGAGAAATAATTAAATCATTACTAAATTGGCAGTGAGTGATTAACCAGACCACAACGTGTCGATTTGTAACGGAGTTGCACGCAATTTTGCACAATAAGTTACTAACCTATGTATATACAATCATACGAAACTAATGTGGAATCCCTTCTAATAGCACCGGCCTCAAAGCGCCACAGTTTCAAATGCAATAGAGAATACGCTAAAAGATCATTAATTATATTATTTCTAAATTATCGCTGCATGGCAGTGATAAACCAGACAACGTGTTAATTTGTAACGTATTTGTAGTGTACGTCATTTGTACAGTACAAATAAGTACCTACCTAAATACAAGAATACGAAACTCAAGCGAATTCCTATTTCCCACCGGGTTCCAATGTGGCTACAGTTTAAGATATAATCAATACATATATGTAATAAACGAGTAAAAAAAAATGTGTCTGTACATTGAATAAATATATTTACAAAAAAATATATATTACTGAACAGATTCGAATGCAATTTTTTCATTGTATAGCTATCAAGCCTGAGCAACATATAGGATATAATTTATTTTGAAAACTGAAACACCTGATGCAGTGGTCCAGCTAAACTATAAGAAATACTAGCTGTTGCCCGCGGCTCCGCCCGCGTTAATGTCGTTCCCTTGGGAACAGTAGTAATGATAAAAAATCCATACTAACCCCTGCCCCTTTGCTTTTTCCTTAAGGGGGAATTTAATACATTTCACCTGCATAGATCTTTTTTAATTGTAACCTAGAACGTATATACTTATTTTCATACCTCTAAGTCTAGAAATGGAAAAATTCCATACAAACTTTACCCCCTATTTACCCCTTCAAGGGAGAATGTTGTCTGGTTCACCTAAACAGATCTTTTTTAATTTTAATTGAGAACTTGCGTACCTACTTTCAAACTTCTAAGTCCAGAAATGAGAAAATTCCATAAAACCTCAACCCCTTTGATTTTCTAAAAATCCTTTCTTAGTGCTCATTTACATCATAAAGAATCCCTGTGCCAAATTTCAAGTTTCTGCGCACAGTAGTTTCGGCTGTGCGTTGATACATAAGTCAGGTTTGCCTTTTGCCCGCGGCTCCGCCCGCGTAAGTGTCGATTTCTCAGGAACAGTAGAATAACAGGAATACATTAGTTTATGACTTTCAATTACCTTAATATTGAATTTCAATTGAATAACTTCAAAAACGGAAAGTTTCATACTAACTTTGCATTCCCGTTATATCCCCTTAAGGGATGATTTTTGAGAAAAATATTTTACTCGTGTTTCATGCCTTTTAGTAGAGAACCTTCATGCTGAATTTCATTCGACTAACTTCAAAAATGGCAAAGTTTCATGCTTACTTTGCACCCCTATTTTACCCCCTTAAGGGATGATTTTTGAGTAAAATATTTTACTCGTGTTTCATACCTTTCAGTAAAGAACCTTCATGCTGAATTTCATTCAAATAACTTCAAAAACAACAAAGTTTCATACTAAATTTGCAACCCGTTTATCCCCCTAAGGAGATGAATTTCCAAAAATCCTTTCTTAGTGCTCCCCTACGTTATAAAAGGAACCCCTGTGCAAAATGTCAAGTTTCAAGTAAACCCTTATAGTTTAGGCCCTGCGTTGATATGTCAGTCAGTCAGTCAGCTTCTCCTTTTTTTTTAGTATGGCTTACTATGGATAATGGATAGTATGGATAGGTATAATGCTGTCGTATAATGATGATGAATTGACTTTGGATTTTAATTTTCTTATGTCACTTATTATTTTATTTTATTTTTGCTATATGTTTGCAGGCAAACTCATGCCTTGAGTTCATTCAAATGACGATAACTTTTTTTTTAATGAACCGATTTTGATGAAACAAACTTTAAATGTTAAACTGAGTTAAAACAAAGCAATTGGTGAAAGTTTGAAGTAAATCGGTTCAGTATTTTCGGAGATAATCGTGATCATACATACAGACAGACAGACAGAAAGACAAGAAATTCAAAAAATTTTTTTTTATTTTCTATTATTCTTTTTATTTTTTGTGTAAGCATTAACTTTAAAAACCCAAATAAAATTACCTATCTGTGGTCCTGCTTCCGTTTTCCCATATATCTACTTCCTTTTCGCCGAGACGGCCTGTCATTGGTCGCCCAAAAGACAGTCAAAAAATATGGCGGGCGAGTCTAGTTGAACAGCGTCTTGCGCTAATATAATTTCCAAAAATAACGACCCTAAGGGCTTCGCTGGCCGAAAACAACCCTAAATCTTCATCGCGCGTGTGTGATGGTGTAGCACTAGTGTAGGCAGTAAGAAAATAATACAGTTCAAGCCAGGAAGATTCCCAGCCAGCCGCCACGAGGCCTGTCGCAGGCGAATCCTTTCCAGCATCCTGTTCACCAGTGAATCCAGGTTAGTGTTAACTGATTTTTTCCTTGCTGTGATTCTGGGGTTGATCGGAGAATGCAGTGACCCTTCCAGAAAGTCGCAACAGTGTCCCTCTATCCATTTCAGTCAAAAATTCGAAATGTACAGACAAAATAATTTTACTGTTTTATTATATCGTGATCATACATACAGACAGACAGACAGACAGACAGACAAGAAATTCCAAAAAATTTTTTTTTTGCTTTCTATTATTCTTTTTAAGTGTCCCTCTATCCATTTCAGTCAAAAATTCGAAATGTACAGACAAAATAATTTTACTGTTTTATTATGTATAGATAATTTTACTGTTTTATTATATGTATAGATAAAATAAAATTGACGCCTTAACAAAAGTTGTTTAGCCTGATAAGCATTTTCTGCGGAGTCATAAAGTCCACGCGAACGAAGTCGCGGGCATCAGCTAGTAAAGAATAAATACACTGTAAGAAAACTAATGAAATCATTATAAAATGGTCGTTAATTGGCAGTAATTAACCAGACCACAAAATTGACAATTTGTAACAGAGTTGCAGGCAATTTGCGCATACTACTGCTAATCAACCCTCGTTAAGCAAGTCCTGATCCAGCGTTACAATTATTCGTATTTGCGAATTGAAAATCATATTGCCCGGTAATAAACAAAATGCAATTGTGGGCGCCTGACACTTACATAAATTAATATTTGCGATAAATTCGGATTGTAACAATCAGGCTAAAACAAATACGAGGTAATTATTTTAATCAATTTTATATAAATTATTTTCCATGTGGTCTGGCAATGTACTCATCACAAAACGGTTTAACTCACGTATTTTTAGTCGGAAAAATGCCGACAGTCTCAGCCTAGTCAGTAGGCCATCCTCAGGGCGAGCATCAAGGACGTCCCGGCGCGGCCGTCAGCTGATTACTATATTATGTTTTATTGTTTTTTGTCCCCAGGAAACACTCCTGTCTCCTGAGAGACAAATTGCTATGTTGCTAGTCTTTCCTTCGAATTATTAACCTTTTTATTCCTTAGGATTATATAGGTAATGATACTAGATGTCTAAGTATGTAATAATATACACACATACGTAGACATAATTATCACGATTTTTTTCCTTACAGGGTAAACAGAGCTTAGATTTATGAGACCGAAAAGCCACGTTAGACGGTTGTCCCAACGCAATTTTCTGATGTATAAGATAGTGTTTGGGACTATAATATATAGGGTCATTAGTGAACATTAAAATCGATGATTATTTCTTCAAGGAATTGACTTAAGGAATTCAGACAGTATTAAATTAAGAGAGCTGTCGGCAGGAGAAGCACCACAATGGTCTATGGCAGAGGATTTTTTTGACGTGACAGTAATATTTGTAAATGATCCTGTTTATTTCTAACTGGAGAGTTTGCGTTGACCCCATCCTTGGGTAAGGCAGATTTGCACTCGGGACAGACCCAAGACGTTCTATTTCCAGATGAATCTTTGTACTAGACGTAGTCCATTTTGTAGTTAGCCGTGGTCAAGTGCTTGGTGAAACCGTCACAGAAATTGATCTAATCTACTCAGAAAAATACTGCCGATTATGCTTATAAAGAATTTTAACACAATTACTCCTACACATTTTTTTAACAAATTTTAAATTTTCAGTCATTCTATACCTTTCTAACCGGATGTAATTATGTTCAACAATGACGTGCCAATCCATATATTATAGGCCCCAAACTAACTGCCTCCGTGGTCCAGTGGTTAAGGCGTTTGCCTGTAGACATGGGTCATGGGTTCGATACCTACGGGAAACATACTTTATTTAGTGGCTTCCAGTTTGGTTAGGACAATGCAGGCTTAAATCACCTGATTGTCTGATAATAAAGATGATTCCGTGCTGCTATGGAAGGCACGTTAAGCCGTTGGTCCCGGCTGCCATCTGGTAGTCTTTAAAGGAACCACGTCAGAAGCCGAGAGACGGTTCCGAAGAACTCTGACACCAGGGTGTGCATGATCGATTGACCGTGTCACCTACGCCAATTGATGATGATGAGGCCCCAAATACTATCTTATACATCAGATAATCGCGTTGTGGGACGACGGCTTCTCAAAATAGTGTAGAAAATGGAATCAAATGGTGATAGGTTGCTAGCTAAAATAATAACTTATAGTTTTGCTTTATCTATCATCGCATAAAAAAATCTCATTCATATTTGTTTCTTTGGTAGCTACTATGCCACAAAACTGCATCCATATATATACCTAAGTAAAAAAAAACTTATAACTATTTCCTTGGTCGTAAGTTATAATATAATCTCCGAAAATGGGTTTTTAATCTTTCACGGTTATCGGCATTAGTTCCTATGACAAAGGACTTCCTTCGTGATCATGGTCCATGTTAATAGACCGAAATGTCGAAAACTCTTCTCATATCACGATATGTTTCTCTCAAAACAAACGAGCAAATTGGTAATGACTTCATCACATCGATTACAAGAGTGCGGGATATTGTTTAGGAAACAGGTAAATTTTAATGGAACCGTGTGTGCACGCGGTAAAATCTGATCAAACAAATTAACGCGAGGGATTGGAAAACCTGGACACCAAAACAAACGGGATTTCGATTTGTCTAAACCAAAACAAGAGCAATTGTTTTCGATATTTTTGTTTCATATTTTTTTAATACGTTATTGTAAAGATTTGAATTGATTGCCCAATACAACTATATTACTTATTATATTTTTATGTCATCAAACGACCAGACTGATCTAAATGTATTTGACACACTTGAAAAAACTGATTTAATATGTAATCCTTAACCTTACTAATATTATAAATGCGAAAGTGAGTTTATTTGTTTGTTTGTTACGCTTTCACGCCGTAACTACTGAACTAATCATCATGATATGAAATTGTGCATACAAGTTCTCTGAAGTACGGAGAAGGACCTAGGCTATCTTTCATCCCGGAAAAAGTACTGTTCCCGAGGGAATGACGTTGACGGGAGCAAAGCTGCGGGTGAAGCTAGTTTTTAGTACAAGATTGATTCTTGACCAACTGATAAGTTGTATATTTCATGATGCAGAGAGAATTTAAATATCACTGTTTAGTAATTCCAACAACAAACAACAATTCTGTTTCACATGATTACCATAAACTATCCTCAGAATAAGAGTCGTTTGAAAATATTTAAACTGCACACACAAAAAAACTATGCAATTCTACCTTTCCGCGAGAGTTGGAACAAAAACTATGAATGTAGAGACTCGCGACCCGCTGAGTTGTCGGTGCGTTTCGTTTGATAATTTCCGTGTACACTGGGTTTAATCGGATGAAGCGCGCCTGGCATCGCCCTCTCGCCCCGGGCGCAAATAAATTGTTTGCCTCGACTGCATCGCGAATGAATCGTTCGGTTTCGAGCCTTGTAATTGTCGGATTTTTGTTAAGTATATTTACGCGATTATTGGTTGAGTAATGCCTTTAATAGTAATATGTACTAGTTTGAGTTACAATGCTAATGGCATTTACTTTATAAATTCTACTTACAAGTAAACTCTTCGATATGCTCAACATATGAAGAAGGCTGCAAAAAATCAACATCATTTTGCCTTTCTTCTGCATATATTTTTAACAATGTGGAAAATATGCATATGGCACAAAGAAAAAATGCGGCAGCTCCACTTTTCCGCGAGAGTTGGAACAAAAACTATGAATATAGAGACTCGCGGCCCGCTGAGTTGTCGGTGCGTTTCGTTTGATAATTTCCGTGTACACCTAGTTTAATCGGATGTAGTGAAGGCCCTCTCGCCCCGGGCGGAAATATATTGTTTGCCTCGCCCTCGACTGCGTCGCGAGCGGATTCAAGCCTTGTAATTATCGGTTTAATATTGCCTATAATTGTTATACTACTAGTTCGAGTTACGATCATCATCATTATTTCGAGTAGGTGACACGGTCAATCGAACAATGCACACCCTGGTGTCAGAGTTATTAGGAACCGCC
Source organism: Elegia similella (assembly GCA_947532085.1). Taxonomy (NCBI): domain Eukaryota; kingdom Metazoa; phylum Arthropoda; class Insecta; order Lepidoptera; family Pyralidae; genus Elegia; species Elegia similella. Next base: position 10,702,630 of record OX383935.1, on the reverse strand, counting down.
TCTCGGCCTCTGATGTGGTTCCTTTGACGACTACCAGATGGCAGCCGGGACCAACGGCTTGACGTGCCTTCCAAAGCACGGAATCATCTTTATTATTAGACAATCAGGTAATTCAGGCAAGCAATATCCTAACCAAACGATGTCCGAGTTACGATGCTAATGGTATTTACTAGTAAACTGTCTGGAAAATGCTCAACATATAATGAAAAAGGCAGCGAGAAATCAACATGATTTTGCCATGCTTTTTTGACAGTTTACGTCCGCCATAAAGATATTGCTTTGATTTGCTTATGTCACATAGCCTATGACACTCCGGGGAAGAATATGAATCTAATGATACCTCACACTTTTCGCACTCGGGCACTCGAAATCGGTCAAGCCGTTTAGGCTATAGGAGACGAAATTGGAACAATATATGTATGTATATACTAACATATATACATACGCGCGAAAAGCATTACCCTACTTCTGAGTGGGTCAGTCGGGTAAAAATACGGCACCTCCGCGGCGTTAAGAACAAATCCTATGAATGTGAAATGTTTTCGCGGCCTGTTGAGTTGTCGGTGCGTTTCGTTTGATAATTTCCGTGTACAGCGAGTTTAATCGGATAACCGCGCCCGGCAGTGCCTTCTCGCCCCGGGCGAAATAAAATTGTTCGCCTCAGCTCTGCCAGGAGTGACTCGTTCCATTCCGAGCCCTGTAATTGGCGACTTTAATTATTGACTTTATCTTGTTATTGGTAATATTTCCAATTTCAATCATCCTTATGTCAGTAAACTTGCAATGCTAAGGTTGTGCTTATCTAATCATTTCTACTTAAATTATTCTACCTTAGTAAAATATCCGGTAATAATTTGATTATCTTTCAGATAGAAAAACTGACTTCAACCAAACAACTAAAGCGATTTAATGAAATTGAAATGTGACCAATTCGGAAGTAATATTGGTATTTTCAAGAACGGGTTCTGGCGGGAGATCTAAATTACATCAACCAAACGAAACCAAAGGCCCTCTACGTGTTGTATCTATATCCCAAAGCAAGCCTCTCAAAGAACCGGGGGTAATACCTGTGAACCGAAAGTTATCTCTTTTCGGTTCACGGGTGTTACAAATTAAGTATAATGCCCGCAGGGCAGATTGTGGTAACCTGTTGGTGATTAACGACATCACGAACGCGAGTGCTCCGATAAAGAGTCGGTCAGAGCCCTCGCTCCCGACGCTTCTCATCGTCGGGGCTGGAACACAAGAGGGCTTGTAGGACTCACGGTCCCTTAGTTGACCGTTTAAATATAATTGGCAGGTGATGGCTTGCCTTCCACTAGATTGACCCCTTAAACTAGCCGTCGATTATTGCCAACAAAAGGGGCCAGCAGTGTGGGCGACTCAGGAGTGTCGAAAGGTGTGCTGCCATTTCTCTCAAGTTCTTATACAAGTTCTCTGGGGTATACGGAGAAGGACATAGGCTACCTTTTATCCCAGGAAAATATATACTATTTCCGAGGGATCGACATTGACGCCGGCGGAGCCGCGGGCGAAAGCTAGTATGTGATATTCTACAATATGCATTTCACACAACGACGTCAATTTATATTTTCTAACTTAATAGGTATCCACAAATATTGTTAACAATATTTTATAATAATAATGATATATATGTAGTCAATTGTAGTCAGTTATCATGATTATGGCAGGTGTCCAACCTTTGCAATAACCCAACACAAGTCCAGCCACCTTTCAATACCATAACCCAGTATTTCTCTTTAAAATTTAATAGTTTCTCCTCCGGCCAAGACCTGTTCAAGGACATATCATACATTGCTATTTCCAGGAAAGGGTTCTGGCTGGAGACCCACATTAAATCAACTTCTCTAAAGGGCCTCACGTGTTGGATCTATATCTCCACGCAAGCCTCTCAAAGGACCGGGGTAACTCCCGTGACTCAAAAATAGATACAAATACCTAATATATATGTTGTCGATAAATGGACGCTCTCGCGACCAGCAGTGTTGTCGGTCCGTCTTGTTTTAAAATATCAGTGTCCAGCGGGTTTCATGCCGCCCGCCCTTCCCCCGTGTTCAGATGAAGTGCGCCCCGGCAGCGCCCTCTCGCCTTGGGCGCAATAAAATTGTTGGCCACCATGTACGGCGAGTGGAGGCCTCTTATTAATCAAAATCAAAACGTTTATAAATAAATAGACCATTCCAGGACTTTTTCACGTCAAATCGGATTTAAGGATCTAATTTAGTAATATTTATATTACTAGCTTTCGCCCGCGGCTCCGCTGGCGTCAATGCCGATCCCTTGGGAACAGTACTTTTTCCCGGAATAAAATATATGCTCCTCTCCGTACCCCAGATAACGTGTATGCAAAATTTCATGATGATCAGTTCACTACTTAGGGCGTGAAAGCGTAACAAACAAATAAACAAACTCACTTTCTTCGCATTTATTATATTTTTACGAATTAATTAATGTTCAAAAGATTACAGACTACTAGTGGTTCGGATAATATAAAAGCGGGCATTTCTTTTTCTACTAGACTATAAACTTTGATAGCCTAATATTCGATAGTTACGTAACAAACTTGTTAGTAAGAAGTTTATATGCTCACACATTTTTTAGTTATACAGGTGAATATATTCGTAAAGTAAAACCACTTTAAATAAGAATGGAAGATTTTCTATGTCTGTAAAATCTCATCTCCATCTCTAAAAAAATCACAAAAAAAATCTGCTAAAATTGTACCTACGCACACTCAAAAGTACTCGTAAACTAAAACAAATTGCTCGAATGATAACTTGCATGAACGAACGGAAATTTGAAAAAAATGAATATTCTGTTAATAAATCCTTTCAAAGCAGGAAGTTGTGTTTGTTTGACTGTTTGCCATGATAGAATAAAACAATTATGGCGAGTCGCATCGGCGTCGAAATGAAGCCCTGAGGCGGGTGCTTCCGCGGCAATAAAACGCACGCAAAGTGTTTCTTTGCTCGCCGCGGCGAAGCGACGCAACAGGCTTCATTAAAACACATGTTTACAGAACGCACCACCTCCCACGGACGCAATAATACGACAGGGTAGTTAACAACTCTGAAAATTGTACCTACATCATTTCATACTGGCTGCAAAGTTTGGTTATAGTCTTGCTAGGTACCTACATTTTTTAGTGTTGTGCCAAAACCAGCCGTGGCGAACCCAACATATCCTTGAATTTGTTCATAATTAGACACCGATGGTGGACCAAAGCTACCTATCGCTACGTTGTAGAGTCACCGTTATCCATGCTAATATTATACCTAAATGCGAAAGTAACTCTGTCTGTGTGTCTTCTTTTCACGCATCAACCATTAGATAAAATTTGGTATGGAGGTAGTTTGAGTCCCGGGGAAGGACATAGGATACTTTTCATTCCGGGAAATTACTGTTCCCGAGGGATCGACACTAACGCGGGTGGAGCCGCGGGCAACAGCTATTTGTGTATAAACTGAGGAGGATTGACAAGAAGAATGCAATCGATAAAATAGGGATTCTGAGTAAACATTAAAATACTGAAGTTATCATTTTCCGTCAGAAAAGTTGTCTATAAAATATTTAGATATTTAATTAGATAGCTTGGTAACAAACGATTGATTAATGCTATTAATAGATTTAGCCAGCCGAAATATTGGATGACTGATGAGAAACTAAAGCAGATGGATCATTTTCATTCTTCATATTTTCAATCACTAAGATGAATAGTTGCGACCTAATCCTGTTTTCAGAAAAATAAAAACTGCATCCAATACCTCAAGTCTGCTTTCAAGACTTCGCGTAACATATAACTCAGCGCATTTTTACGTCTGTAAATTATACTTTTACGATCGAAAATCATTTTTATGTTTTCGGAGGAATTTAATATCACGCTAGCTATGCTCGGCACATTCGCTCTTTTATTGCGCTGTAATTTTATTGTTTTCTCAATTTTTATTAACTATCAACCACCTACTTAGCTTTAGTTATAGCTGATCGATAACTTTTTATTCCGTGCATATTGGGGAACTTAATCGAGGTTATATTACTTATATAGGATCTAATTTACCTATAGAGAGATGTTTGAACACATAATCCATTAGTTTCTAGTTAACGTCTTATTATTTAGTACGAATAATGTTTTAAAGTTTGTAGTATTTTTTCCTCCATGGTTTTATTGTCAATCTGTCCTGTGCTAGTAATTTTCTATTTAAATAAAAATGCACCTATATTTTTGGTATTTGTTCCGCTTTAGAAATTAGTTAGAACATGTATTACCGGACTAAATGAACTTTCACGAACTTTATATTATTTACACTTTATAATAAGTATAAAATTTGTTGCTTGGCTGCATGCAGGATTAAAAAAAGTAGTGCGTAGAAAATAAATTGTTTGTTTGTTTGTAATATCTTTATTGTACGAGAAAAAATACAGAACATAAAACATAGTATAAACGAAAAGGTAACATACAATGGCGGACTTATCCCGTAAAGGGATCTCTACCAGTCATTTTTATATTAGGACTTATTATATGCCTAGCCAGAATAAAAGCTTTGTTAAAAACGAGTGATAATTTTGCTATGCCAAGATATTATTATTTAAAAAAATTATCTATCCAAGATAGGTACCTACATACTTTCACAGCTACATCTAAGCAAATACATTCATTTCAGAAAAGTACCTAGAAAATAAACAACTATGAAGTATTTAATACGCAAATAAGATAATTTCATTTCATTACAAAGAAAACAGGTAATTTCTTACGGAAACTGCTTGAAAATATGATCGTAGTTTAGTTATTTTTAAAAACGTTAAAAACACTCCCATCCTTGGAACAGTTTCAAAGGAGTTTAAAGCTTAGTGGTTAATTTGTTTTTTATTGAAACAACAAAACTAAACTCTTGAACAGCGCTTTTGATTACGCCTTTACTGCGTTGCTAGTGTTTTAACAATATCGTTACAAAACATATACCTACTAAAACAACTCTGTTTCTTTACGTACGTACAATGTCTTAAAAATAAACTTTAGTTTTAGAATAGCATAACTATTACCAATTAAGAAATACAATAAAAAACACCTATAGAATTAAACCAAATTGGTACAAAACCGGACGGCGTTTTAGCGATCTCTTCCAGTCAACCTTAGGTTGGATACAGTCACAGAAATATATCAGGATAGATAGAACGGTCAAGTGGGCGCTACACGCGTGTCTCAATCTTGCACAATCGTGCAAGATTCGTTAAACGTTCATCAGTGAGCGTGCCTCGAATATCCCGACATGAACACATGCTTTATTCTGCAGTTTTTAACTGTAAAAACTGTTTATCGATATGACGCGATTATTTTTGTGCATGTCACGTTACTATTATGCTAGTAATGACGTCAGATTGGGGGCGCGGTTTATGCAAAAACTGACAAGCGCCTTCCTGCAAAGTCCGCGCGTAGCTATTCTATCCTGAATATTTCTGTGGATACAGTACATGAAGCAAGCGTTGACGCAGAACAAATATAAACATGAATAGAAGGTGGATGTAGGTACGTACATATTTTAAACGCCAGGAAATTTAGGAAAGATGGTGATAGTTATATTAGCTGTGCGAATATTAAGAGTGAAGGAACAGCTTAAACAGAAAAGGACTTGGAGAAAAAAATTGTGAGCAGGAGTGACCTAAGAAAAATAGGTTTTCGTAAACCGTGACCCTTGAAATCATGGGCCTCCGGCTCTCTCATTCACCGAACGAAGCATAGAAGCGGTAAAGTCTCTACTCAGACACTTAATATAAAAGTTAGTCATTTATACACTAGAAACAAGAAGTAAAGCTGTCTTTGTTTTAAATATTTACATACATAAGTTTAGCAACCGAAATGAGTTAAGATTTGTGAAACGTAGGATCAAAGTTATCTGGGTCGTCGGACATGAAAGGAATTTACAGACTATAGAAGAACACACCGTTTGATGCAGTTCGTTGGAATATAGAATTACAAACGTTTTATTTATTTATTTAACTTTATTACATATGTGTAAAAGGCGGACTTAATGCCAAAGGTTTTATTCTACCAGCCAACCAACAGGGTGGTGCAGAGAAAAGAAAATTTTGGATGTCGGTGCAAATAAAAAAAGTAGGTAATACGTTCTGTATTTTAACCACACCGAACTACGAATAATACATGGATTTAGTATCTTATACTCTCACGGAATAGCTTTGACCTCCTTTGACCAACGATTGACGCATTTCAAGAAAATGTTTATCTGTTACTTAGCAACCACTGTTACACGAAGTAAACAGCATATTTTCCTAAACGTGTTACTCAAATTATTTATTATATTGTGTTAGATTATACTATTCTTAGCAGGTTTTTGATTTATAGTGAAGTTCTGAAGAAGCAACAGAATGTATATTAACCGAACTCTAGGAATCAGTCCAGATCCGGATTGTTTGAAGGCAGTCGTTGCGTGCCAATGTGAATTAGGTCGAGAGAAGCTGCTCACGGCCCCACCGTACAAACGAATATGTTCCCCGTCTGGCGATGAAGCCAAGTCAAGGTATTTGACTGCACCGTGTGCCAGAGAACTCGAGCAATACAAATGCCCAATCAGTCACATCCTGGTCACTTTCAAAGCGCCCCTTCACCCCAACGAAGTGTTCAATAAAGTCTTCCCAGCGAATACGCAAGTTAAATATGTTAAACGTAAATTGGCCAGATTACTCTCCGTGTCAAATAACAACCTTCTATTGACCAAAAACAGAACTATCCTGAAGGAAAACAGCGTTTTATCAGACCTGAAGGCTGACGCCCTTGGCAATTTAAACGTCGATGTGTTCACTAAAGACTCGGAAGATTTTAGCTTGGCCTCAATACCGAAAGAGTCGTATGTCCATGAACTTCTTCACGCTGTTATGCCAAAGAAAAAGACTATGCCTTTTATAGCCATTAAATTCAGAGTGCTCAATCAAAACCAAGTATTCACTCGCTCTTACCACTCTATCATGAAAATTCATGAAGTTAAAAAGAATTTGGCGGGGATTTTTCAAGTAGATCACGATAACTTGGTATTAGTTAGAGGAGAACATACCCTCAAAGATAGAATGGCCCTCATGGATTTGGATTATAATAAGTTCGGTATTGTGGAAGTAGAGTTGTTGACCAAAAATAATGAAACATTAAATTTGGAGAAGTTGTATAAAGAATTAGTTGTAAATGATGTCATAACGGTCGTGGTACCATTTGGTACTACTATGAAACAGATAAATGTTGAAGTATTTTCGGAACCTATCAAAAAACCTTATCTTGGTGGATATAGAAATGTTCACACAGGTACGTTCAACAGATAAACAATATCAAAGTCAATGAATCCAAGCTAGTTATATTTTTTTCCCATCAACATAATCGGTCTGATTGGCTTTTAAATAATAATACACGGTAAAATTTTGATCGTACTGAACCCTTAAAGGTGTGATTCAGCCCATCGATATGAACAGCTTTTCCTATGGGACCAATGCGGGGAACTCAAAAAAAATGGACAGTTCCATACAAAAAATTTTCCAATCAAAGTTGTTCATATCGATGGGCTGAATCATCCCTTTAAGGGTCCAGAATGATTAAAAATTCACCGTGTATATTCACTTTTAAAAGTTGTGTCAGCGTTCCTGGTCTGACCACGTCGGAAAACGAAATTGTGTAGTTTTTGCCACAAATCCCAAAAAGTGTGCACTACAAGGCACATTTCAAAGTACACACACCTCTACTTCAGTTGCATTTGCGTTTTTTGAGTGGACGGGCCAGGAACGATAGCACTAAAAGTTAGCTGTGAGATATTTAGGCTTTGATAGACTTCTTCTTAATGTGCGACTGGGCTCATGTTCTGGGAATATTTGAGATTTCGAACATTCAAGACAGTTTCACCTGAAATACATATGCAAGTGTTACATATATTGGAAATAAACTGGACGTGTTCCATATATACATACATTTAATTTCAAAGTTGTTTCATGGCAATGACGTTTCGTGTCCTATAGCTATGGTGGACTAAATGGTATTGAACTAATCGAAATTTCGACACAATTTATCTTCCATTAAAAATTGCCACAAGATATATTAATATACATTGGTTAGCTCCGTGACGCTGCGGTCAACATGCCAGCCTGTGTCACGAGAGTGCCCGGGTTCGATCCCCGGCCAGGTCAAGATGGAAAATGGTCTTTTTCAGATTGGCCTGGGTCTTGGATGTTTATCTATATAAATATTTGTTATAAAATATAGTATCGTTGAGCTAGTATCCCATAACACAAGTCTCGAACTTACTTTGGGGCTAGCTCAATCTGTGTGATTTGTCCGTACATATTTATTTATTAAAATCAACTTATTACGACAACTTAACTGTTGCAATCCGTAGCAGTTTAATTTCATTTATATTATTGCAGGGACCGAGTACTATCATGCTTACACTCAAACACCTCAGAAGCCAGAAAAACTACCTCCTGAAAAGAAAACGTGCAGGGACACCCAAACGGCTGAAGAGAAAGAAAAAATATACGTAAGTAGTAATGTAATAACTAAATAGATAAAATAATAGCAATCTATATTTTGACTGGACTACCGTACAAATAGAGTGTAATATTTTCAGAGTTCATGTCTAGGTTATTTTTTTGCGTCAAGGGGTGTCATCCTCAACTGCGTAGCCAGTAGTTGCAGAATGGTTTCTAATGTTTTCGCGATTGTTACACATTTAAATTAAATCACTTATTGCGGTTTTATCGCGTTTACTGTAGCTTTTATTACAGTATTTTTACACATAACTTCGCATTTTTCATCATCATCATCATCATTTCGAGTAGGTGTCACGGTCAATCGGCCATGCACACCCTGGTGTCAGAGTTCTTCGGAACCGCCTCTCGGTCTCTGATGTGGTTCTTTTAACGATTACCAGATGGCAGCGGGGCCCAACGACTTACCGTGCCTTCCTAAGCACGGAAACATCTTCATTATCAGACAATCAGGTGTTTCAAGCCTGCAATGTCCTAACCAAACTGGAAACAACTAAACAAAGTATGCTTCCCGTGGGATTCGAACCCACGACCCCCGGGTCTACAGGCAAACGCCTTAACCACTGGACCACGGAGGCAGTTGCAGTTTTCATGTCTGCCTGCTACCATGAAAACCTAAAGTTTTCGGAACGTTGGTTAGGTGTAAAAATAATGTAATAAACGCGATAAAACCGTATAGAGACCTCATCCGGACATGGAGTGCTATTTTTGAACTTTCACCATTCGTAAACAAGCGATTTTTCAATACAAAAATCGCTCGAATACGAGTATCATACTTCCAAAAACCGAGACGCGCGCACGAAGTCATCCCGTCCATGAGTACTATACTCATGGATGACTTCGTGCGCGCGTCTCGGTTCAAATTCGCCCTGAGGAAGACCTCCGGACAACGTCGAAACATGTCGGCCTGTAGCTGACTTTGTACGTGAATAAACCGAATTTCACACTTAACTTAAAAAAAATATTATCTCACGTTAGACATTACCAAAAATGTGAAAAAACCCTGTCCCATCCTTGTAGAGGTAATCGGTCCCGTAGGAAATATATTAACAACTTTTCCTATGGGACCAATGCTGAGAACTCAAAACTTTCCATTGGAAAAGATGTTCATATCGACAGGCTGAATCACCCCTTCAAGGATCGGATAGGGTTCCCTCCCTTTACATATTGTATAACTGTCATAGAGAGAAAGAAATTCAGATATCCGAATTTCTTTATTTTACCACTAGCTGTTGCCCGCGGCTCCGCCCGCGTTAGTGTCGATCCCTCGGGAACAGTAGAATTTCCCGGAATCAAACATACCCTATGTCCTTCCCCGGGCCTCACACCTCCATACCAAATTTAGCGTAAAAAAACGACAGACAGAGTTATTTTCGCATTTATAATATTAGTATTAGTATGGAAGTATGGATATTATTTATACTTCTAAGTCCAGAAATGGGAAAATTTCCATAAAACCTTTATCCTCTTATTTTACCCCTTTAGGAGTGAATTCAGTCCATTTCACCCACATATATCTTTTTTAATTGTAATCGAGAACTTACATACCTATTTATTTTCATACTTCATAGTCCAGAAATGAAAAAAAATCCAAACCAACTTTACCTTTTCTGGAGGTTTTTTTCCAGTTGACCTACACAGATCTATTTCAATTGTAATCGTGAATTTATTTACCTATTTTCATACTTCTAAGTCTAGAAATGAGTAAATTCCTATACAATTTTTACCCCGCTATTTTACCCCTACAGGGGAAAATATCGTCCATTTTACCTACACAGATATTTTTAATTGTAACCTAGAACTTATATACTTATTTTCATACGTCTAAGTCCAGAAATGAGAAAATTTCCATACAAAGTTTATACCACCCATCCACCCCCATTTTACCCCTGAAGGGGGGAATATAGCAAATTTCATCTACCTGATACATCTTTTTTAATTTTAATCTAGAACTTATATACCTACTTTCATACTTCTAAGTCCAGAAATGAGAAAATTCCATATAAATTTTACCCCTTTAGAAGTTAAATTTCTAAAAAATACTTTCTTAGCGCTCACTCACATCATTAAAAGAACCCCTGTACCAAATTTCAAGTTTCTAGGCGCAGCAGTTTAGGTTGGTTTGCTGTTTGCCCGCGGCTACGCCGCCGCCGTTAGTGTCCATCTCTCAGGAACAGTTTGGATCCTTAAAGGGGTGACTCAGGTCATCAATATAAACAACTTTTTCAATGGGACCAATGCCGGGACCACAAAAAAAATTTCGTCATTTCCATACAAAAGAGTCCCGCCGCCCGGCCAGTTTGTATGGGAATGTCGAATTTTTTTTGTGGAGTTCCCACCGTTGTTCCCAGAGGAAAAGTTGTTTATTTTGATGGTCTGAGTCACCCCTTTAAGGGCCCAAAACGATAAAAAATTCACCGTGTATATTTGCAGGCAAACTAATGCCTTGAGTTCATTCAAATGACGATAACTTTTTTTTTAATGAACCGATTTTGACGAAACAAACTTTAAATGTTTTGCTGAGTTAAAACAAAGCAATTGGTGAAAGTTTGAAGTAAATCGGTTCAGTATTTTCGGAGATAATCGTGATCATACATACAGACAGACAGACAGACAGACAGACAGACAAGAAATTAGAATAAAATTTTTTTGCTTTCTGTTATTCTTTTTAAGTGTCCCTCTATCCATTTCAGTCAAAAATTCTTAATGTACAGACAAAATATTTTTACTGTTTTATTATATGTATAGATAACTCCTCAATGCCTGCACAGATTGGGATTTTTGGGTAGTTATATTTAGAATTGGTATAGTTGGAATCCTTACATAATCTCGAGTAACATTATTATGTTGTTGAAAGAGCTTATTAGCCAACTGTGTCAGAAAGTGAGTAATGTTTTTCTAGTCTGTTTATTTTTATATTTTTCAGGACACAGCCTACAGCCGCGCCACACAGATGAACACCGTGCATGCGTATATCCCCAACGTCACAGACAAGATCGTAATTCCCAAGCCCTACGAGACTTACGACGAGATGATCGCCCGCTTGAACCACAACCACTACGCTTCCGTCATCCAGCGGGCGTTTAGACACCACCAGTTTCGACAGAAGGTCGATAGATGGCTCCGGGAATGCAGGTACATAGGCAGGGTGTTAAACAGATGTAGACTACGAATACATAAAAAGATAAAAATTTGCCAAGCCGGATTAATTTTATCTCTTTAGTGTTACGTACTACCTAATGGGTAAAAACGAGACGCTGCTAAACCTTCGTTGTCCGAGTGGTGGGATATAAAAACTGCGTTTTTGAGCGTTTTTAGTAGATAAATATTCTATGGTACCTAAATAAATTAATTTCTGGACAAAGGTAAGTTGTGGGTTATGGGATTCTAACTCACACATATGCCGATAAGCATCCAAGACCCAGGCCAATCTGAAAAGGACTATTTTCCATCTTGACCTGCCCGAGATCAAACCCGGAACCTCCGGCGTGGCCACATGGCATGATGACCACTTGGCCTCAGAGCTCGTCCACAGTCCACTGGTGGTACGTAATCCTTCTTCGTGTGCGATTCTGACTTCCATTTGGCCGGTTTTATCTACACTTCTACATTAATATAATAAAAAACATTTTTTTTTTATTATATGCATTGAATAGGCTCTAAAACTACTGGACACACATGAAAAAAACTTTCATTATTAGAATTCTACATTATCTATCCCTGAAGAACATAGGCTATAGAATTAAATAGATACCTATTAGGTACACTCATGCGTAGCAGGGGCGGGCCGCTAGTTTATTATAAAATGTTTTATTTATTTTTTATTTTATTAATATGTAACTATGTGTTTTGCGGTAACAAAAAAGCGTAGACAGAATTTCCTTGATAAGAATAGATATTTTTGACATGAAAGAAATCTAACGAGTTTTACTCCAACGTTATATCTTACAGGCAGAGTAACTAAGGCATGAAAATTAAAATAGTTCATATACCCTCATAACTCATATAACCTGCTAACATACTTAGGTACTCATAAGTTTCTACTTTCTTGGTCATAATGACTTACGATCTCGTGCCAAAACATATCGATAAATGCAGGTACTTGAGACATCAATATATGCGTGTGATCAAATTGTTATGTTTTTAACAGAGAACGCATAGAAAGAATGAAGGAGGAAGACCGTTTGGAACGGGAAGCAATGGAGCGACGCCTGCGCAGGGACCTTATAACTAAAACATATCCGAGGACGCGTGAGGACTTCGACCAACTGTACGCCATGGTAGGTGACTGCCTCCTATACTTATTACTTCCACATATAATTGTACTTATCTTCTATGCGATATCTAGGAGAAAAGTAAAACACGTAAAATGTTTTGAGCTGAGCAGCTGAACCAGCTACTTCTTTTCCCGCGCAGACCGTAGAAGCAGTCAAAGGAATATACCTATACCTATAGTAACGTATCTAAGCGTAGGTAGGTAAATCGTGTCAAAGGCAAAGCGGTTTTAAAACCATTATATTTATTTTTATTATGTTTTTGACCTATATGCCTACCGTCTAAAGGGGGCCTTTGGGTCTTATGGCCCTAGGTGGGCCATACACGTACACTCAGTCTTACGTTTTGATATGTCGGATAGACCAGTCGATTTAAGACAAGCTCGACAGACTTCTATTTTCGAATGCACACAATAAAGCAGATGAGTTGCTGCCGCTTACGCATGGCAGGCATCGTCGTGGTTTATCACAGGAAGCATTTATGTTAATTTCGTAGTTACCGGTGCAGTTGGAGTTATTATAAGTGACATAAGTATAGATAGTCGTCATTTCAGATGACAATCTTACTCTTGATTGCATAAACTGATAAAAATGTTCTCCGCTTTTAGGTTGACCGTTGGAAACACGCTGAAATTGCCCGGATTTCACAGTTACACGCCAAAGGCCCTAAAATAGCAGAATTTACGCTGCTCCTCGATAAAGAAGTTGAATTACTTCGTTGTATTGAAGCTTACAGAGTGAAAGTGAAGGAGGACAGCAAAAAGATAAGAGAAAAGAAGTTTCTGGAAGAAATCTCCAAACCAGTCGCCTGGTACGGAAGAGACGGAAAATTAATAACAATGGATACTATTGAAATTCAGAAAGCAAGGAAGCTGAAAGAGCTATATAACAGCTTTATTCGTGAAGACTTGGATGTAAATCAACGCATGGAACTCCTCGTCGACCTGAAGTTTGCTTTGCAGGAATTCCGACATTATTTGGCTGAGGAAATAATATCCCTTTTGGATAGAGAATGCGACCTTCTGGTTCGCAGATGTAATGACCATCAGCTCGAGTTTCTCCGACGAAGATCCGCAGCCGGCATATTACAGCTGATAAAGAATTCCGAACTGAACTCTGGTGTCACGAAATGTAAAGATCTCAGAGACTTCAAGAAGATGGAGAATAGCAGACTCCATTTTTGCGAGTTGTGTCATCAGGTGAAGCCATATTCAGAGTTCCCTATCAACGCGAAGATGAGCGGGTTCTTTGTTTGCACATCGTGCTCGTGGAAGGACGTCAGTGAACGCCTTTGGATTGATATGACGCCGTATAGACTCATCCTCCGCGCAGTGCAGCGTGACGAACGTAGACGCAAATGCTGGGGCTCTCTCGCTTTCATTCTTCAAGATAAAGATACATTCTTCTTAGTGGAGAAGTTGTGGCATGCTCACTCGGCAATTAGCGAATGCAATGACCTCACAGAGCTGAGGCTATGTCGCTGGCACGTGAACAATGACTGGTCTCCTTGGAACTGCTTCCTCGTGACTGTCCAAGAGATGAAAGCTCATCTGAAACTTGAAAAGCCGGAAGATGTTTATGACGAGGAGTTGGTACTGAAGGTAGCAAACAAACACAAGCTTGCTAAGGCTAACTATGAACAACTTCTGGTAGTGAACAAACAGTACACGGAGACTGGCCAGTGGCAAGGCGTCAGGGCTCCAGCTATTGCACGCGTGGACGCAGTAGAGCCTTGTAAGTAATTTTTTGAGCCCCTTTAGGAATATTTATTTAATCATGATTGTTATTGTACTTTCTTTTTTTTTTTGTTTATTTGACACGTAGATAGTGCATTGTTAATAGTGGTTTTTTTTGTCAACTGCTTAGAAAACAGAATTTTCATAATTTTTCATTGTTTGAAAAACGTTTTCATGAACAGATTGTTTACAAACTCAAAAAACAATGTTTGTTATTTAGAACTAATATGTATAATCAATAATAATAAAGAAGTTAGCCAATAAAAATATCTGTTTATTTTATCAATGACTAGGCACTTTTTAAGGTACCTATGTTTAGTTCATTCATTTTATGACTGAGATGACATTGTTTGCAGTAGTGTGTATGATGAGAGTGAAAACACACTACTACCTTTTATACGTATACCATATGGGTACTGTATCATTATCATCATCATCATCAGGTCTTTTTAGTCTCCACTACAGGAGCACGACCCTCTCTGTACTACTAGGGCCACACTTGGGTAGGTACTGTATGATTAAGTATATTTATATTCCTATAAGGTATTATTTCATTTTTTCACATCTCCAAGGGACGGTAGACCTGAGTATTTGATATGAATTTCAGCTTGATGCCTCCACGCGTTCCTGAGAAAAAGGATCTTGACAGACAGACAGACAGACTACAAAGTGATCCCATAAGGGCTCCTTTTGAGGTACGGAACCTTCGATCAAATATAATGCTAGATACACAGTCTCATACAAAATGAAGCCTTAATAATGTCCCCGAGTCAAAACATCATGCATACTTACAAACAACGACAAAAACGGTATACATACTGAAAGTATAACTCCCATCTTTTTTTTCACATTTGGTGCCTAGTTTTTGCATCTTTTCACTTGTACCTATTCGTCATCGCGAGACGTGTGAGTGCTAGCGTGGTTTATTGAAACTGTCGCAACAGTTCCGAAACTCGATTATTGCGCTGTTTTGCCGGTGCCAGTTTTCGAGCGCGAATCATGTACTACCATTATATTTAATCGAAGTACGGAACCCTAGAAATAAATATATAGGTACAATTCACAAAGATTGAGCTAGCCCCACACAGTACCTAAATTGTGAACTTGTGTCGTGGGAATCTAACTCTACGATAACTACTATATTTTATTATAATATAATGAGACCGTTGTGCCAGCACCAACGTATGAGAAAGTGGGATACCACTTTCTCATGTGGGGTCGCCACAGTATGTCAGTTCTCTCCATTTATACGAAATGCAGTCTCCACCTTTAGAAAATGTTGGATGTGCCCTTTTTTTGTTACGACGGCACTTACATATATGTATATTCTAAGGTCAGGAAATGGATTCTATTCTATCCTACGATGAACGGTGACGAGGCGATACCCATAGATATCAGTAGGTACATCTCTGTGGCATTACCAATGATTGATTTTGTATGTTAAACATACTCTCACAATGTGGCACATATAGATAGATAGGTACCTATTTACATAGAAGTATTAAAAAAAATGGCGGCTCTTTGAATAGATATCACATTTTGCCATTTTTGTATGGGCCATTTTTGTATGCCTATTTACAAGTAAATCCAATCAAGACGTCGAGTTGCACGAACTGAACTTATTTTCAAGGAACTCTCGTAAAAGCGATATGTTAAATAATTTATCACCTCTCCCTATAAGAGACGCTTCATATAAAACAAAAAAAAATATGCGAAAGGACCCATGACACCTACCGAGATGGAGACTATGTTGAGCTCCTTCAGAAGGCACGTGAACATTGTTCATTGCTAGTCGTTAAGGCTCCCCTGAAGGCGAAAACATCCATACGAACGGCGAAAGGGTCTCGAAGCAATATTTAATAAAATTGGTACAATTTTAAGCTTGAAATCAATTTATCCCATCTTAATCTATGTACGTTCCTATATAGTTTGATTACATATTTTTCCGAAAGTTTATTCAATAGTTTTCTCAAAACTCCATATATCCCAAAAGACGCGTTGAATGATGCCGGATTTAGGTAAAATCGTCGTCTCATCTCGCTCGCTTGCGTAGCGCCCCCGTATGATGCAGGTAAAACAGCAATTAGTCGATAATATGTCCGTCGCCGAGTTCGCGCGGCTATCCAGACAACGCAGTCAGATATTGATCAGTGTTGGTTGGCCACTTACATACACGTTTTAACAAACTAAATAATGCGAAATACCTCTTTTCAATACAAGACGGGTTTAAAGATGCTCAAAAGAAAACTCAAAATTATTTAAATTGTCTTCTTTTAATAATTACACGTAATACTTTATAACATAATTACATGGTACATATACAATAATAATAATTTCTCAAGATATCAAACCTCCGCGAGTCTAAAACAACATTATATTCAAAAACACAAGTGTGATAAACGTTGTAATTCAATAACGAAATGCATTTTAGAGCTACGCGTACATACATAAGTCAATAAATTACGTAAATATAATTTAGGCAATAAGAATCAATAGCTATACAACGAACACGAAGGAATTCCCTAGTCTTTCAGTAAAATAAACCTCAAAAAGTAGCAGTCGCTCATAAACTTGACTGCGTCTATCAGTAAATCCCAAATCTTAAAATATAAGTAAAGCTGTCGGAAATGACGTCATAAACAAGCGATAAAATAAACGCTTCAACAACGCCACACATGTGTTTTACGATGAAGTACAAATTATTCTGTCCGCATTTGGTTCTAAGATATTTAATTTTGTGACCAACGCCAGGGCTCTTACAACGTGTGGGCGATATTGTGCGATGCGGTATATATTTGATCTATCTAGAGCTTTGAGCAACATGCAAGGAAGTAGCCATACGCTGCGTTCCCCTCTATCAAAGTAGAAGCCCAAGTCGGCGCACGCATTTAATAAAACTAGTTAGTTGCATTTGGATTTTAAACTAGACAGAGTCAAGTCGCGCCCGTAAACGGTGCTGCTAAAAATGCCGAATTGCTCAATTTTCTACTGTAAAAAGAGATCTTGGACATCGAGTATACAAAAAGATGGTATAACATTTCACATGTTAATACATTCTTTTTGTATTATGGTCATTTATTCACATTTAAACAGCAAAATCGTTTATTTTACTCTAATATAATTGTTGGATTTATTTACCAACATATAGTCTGCTCGCTCGTACAATTTCGGATCAGTCGAGCGAATCTAGCTTCTCAACGGTGAACACGAATTATTACTGTTTTGTTTCATTTTTTGTCTTGGTGCCATCATTAATCAGGTGACAGTATAAGTATTGTATGTAGGTGTGCAGAACTGCCACACATTTCCCCGCAAAAAACACCAGATCTATTGGAATAGTAAAATATCGCTAAGGCTACTCCTTCCCAGTACAAAAGCCATGTAGCTCTAGAATATACATAAAGATCTAGGGATATCAGAGATGCTATTTTTTAATTGGTGGGTCACTAATCGAATCGAGTATGATTATATATGAAAAACTTGTTTGTTTTGGTTGCACGTAATCACCCGCATGCTGTACGAATCCATCCTTTTTCAATAATGTAAAAATGTTTGTACTGACATTAAGCGATACCTGATTTTACAGTCCCGCAAAGCAAAGAAACGATAAAATAACAAAACAATAGAAATCCACGTTGCAAGAACTTCATTCATTAATTATGAAACTCATGGAAGGTGGATTTCACGTAAATATTACCGCAATTTAGTTTTTTTTTTCAACAATAAAAATGAAA
This sequence comes from Elegia similella, assembly GCA_947532085.1. Taxonomy (NCBI): domain Eukaryota; kingdom Metazoa; phylum Arthropoda; class Insecta; order Lepidoptera; family Pyralidae; genus Elegia; species Elegia similella. Next base: position 10,684,330 of record OX383935.1, on the reverse strand, counting down.
TTTTCTAAAAATATTTCAGCACATCTCCACCGCACAATAAAACCTAGGAGTTGAAACACTGATCAGCAAATATGCTAATGTATGCCAAGTGCCAGTTAGCAGATAATTGACTTACCGGTCTGTCACTTGTACATTGTAACATTATATCGCGCGATAACTATCCCATCCCCATCTCGTTCTTTACATACTACGGAAACAAGATAGCGATAGCGTGCCATGCTACGAGATAACAGGCCTATTTGCTAATTTTTGATAACTACGGTGATCAAAGTTTTGATGGTCACTTCAACATCCATTACGGTTTATGTATCTTAAAAAAAATTGTCAAACATGAAAAAGAAAGGCGCAATGGTTGTTGGAGTGACCAACCCTTCAAAGGCGAGAAACGCAGACACAATTGATTTTATATTGTTATGCGTCCTCATTGGATCACTTGGTGGTTGAGAGATCAAAACATTATACACCATGATTGTCAAAAGTTTACAAATCTGCTGCTCACACTTCATATTTCTATTATGATGTATGAGCAGCACAGCATTAACAATGAACAGAAACGTCAGCGATATGCATATGTCACTGTTAGTTAGAGTCAAGCAAACTGGCACATGATATAGTAAGACACTTGAGCTGCGGTGGGTTTGTGTTCAAAAAATGTTGTCCAAACATTCTTACAATACTGATTTCACTTTACCGTAATAAGTTTAATGAAAATAAAAAGAACTACCTGAGAGCCCTCATTTGTGTTTTTAACCTATTTGAATAACAAAGAACCAATTCATTACATTCACAGATTTTTAGAAAACCACGTCTAAAAGTGCACAATGTTGAGATTAAGTAGTTGATGTGCCTTAGCATTTAAATTCCTTTAAAAAAATAACCTTAACATCAAAAAATAAAATTCGAAATATCTTATTGGACAATCAGTCGGGTTAAGTGTGGCGTCACACCAACAGAATAATACACGACCGAAGTTTGGCGCTATACTCTTACTATTTTTAGCAACACCGCATTAACCTTTTCAATGCCACAGATACATGTGACAAATCAATTTTGTGCCCGCGCCAGTCAGCCTGAAAGCGCCACTGATTGTGAATGCATTGGTTATTAAATTGATTTGTAACATATATCAGACTGTGGCGTTGAAAGGGTGAAGTCATCGTTGAGCAGCAAATTCGGTAGCAATTTGCAAATTTTGTATACAAATTACGACAGGTAGTAGTAATACACTTCCGCAGATTGGTATTCTGCAAGTGTGGCACCACACAGAGAACGGAAATCTATAGAAAATAAGACACATGACAATGAAACAACTATCCACCTTTCGCCGTCTAGTCTAATACCTATTGGTTATAACTCCAACATCATAGATTGTCCTATTTATTTTATAACTAAGCATATATAATTCTCTCGTTTGCGAGCAACTAACGACGTTAGTGTTTTGTACATTTTACTGCGCGTGCAATGTCCGTACAGCGTTTGATCGGCACTGGCTAGCTCACTGCGCGTACAATCTCATACAATCCAAAATAAATCCTACAACTCAACAAAGACCGAACTATTGTTACACCTAAAATTTATTTACAATAAAAGATTGTGCCTCATTAGAACAATACTCTTATAATTTGAACCCTCTCGGAGCCATATGATACAAAAAGTGCAGACACAATATTCACATAAAAGAATACATATCTATTATACACTTACACAACTATTTTTGCACTTTTATATTGCCAGTTCAGTGGCTTAAACTCGGAATATCTCAATTTAATTAAGAATTCATAATCCATATCCATGATCAACACAACTATCTATGCCTTAACAGTCTGTGTAATTATATTTACAAAAATATTTTAGGTAAGGAAGAGATATCGATACAAAAAGATGGGCGATCATAGCTGTGTGCAATATGTCCACCGCCGTCGTCGACAGGCACTGTTTCGAATGGCTTGTAGATTATTACTAAACGGGAACCACAATGTACAAGGACTTTAAATTGATTCTTAATATTTACATTCTTATCACAAGGGGTCAACCTCATTGCTTTCTGTTGCACGGAACGATACTAGCAGCCAAATTTCATCTCCAACAAACTTAAAGGAAACAATATCTAATTTTGCTACAAAGGCCTAATGTAAAACGGTGAGTCAGCGGTCACTAAACAATCCATTTCCTACATTACTCGACAACACATCCACAAATTTCCGTACACGAGTCACTTGATATGATAACCGGCACAACTTGTCAATCACTCGCACTATTAACATTGATTTGAGGTCACGCGCGACTACGGGCCAGGCGCGTGAAGGATAAAGCGCCCGCTTCAGCTGCCGCGCGGCCCAACGAGTCTCAGTGGTAGCTGTCGACCTCCATGGAGGAAGCCATGCGCTCGGAACTGGACGAACTGTAGTTGAGGCTGTAGTTGAGGTTGCTGAGCGACATGTCTTGAGGCACGTCTGAGGGCTCGCTGTGGTAGTAGTGCTGTGCGTATGTCGCGGCGCTATAGGGCGCGGCGGGCGCTGTCGCCGGCGCCTCCTCTAGCTCCTTGTCGCTGTTCTCCATGAAGTCGATGATGCGTTTTGTCGCCTTCACGTGCTGCATTATGCCCGCTTCGCCCTGTAATGTACAAGTTTGTCATCAAATAAAGACGTTTGTAACCTTTTTGACGCCGGCGTTCGATTTATAAGACGTTTTGTCTTATAAATCGATGAACGCCGGCTGCACGCACGAATATGTGGCAGGATCCGCGTGCAAGCAAGAACGCGGAACAAGCGATAGAGGCACGATCCAAAGCGTTCGGCTTGTGACGCATCTATTGGAAGCGTTCGCTTGTGACATCTATCTCTCTTCCTCCTAAAATTATTGTATTTATATATATATACTAGCTGTTGCCCGTGACTTCGTCCGCGGCTTTTTCTGTTATTATAGACATATACTGTCGCGGACACACATTTAGTTCGTTTAAAGAGGAATAATTTTTAATACACATTTTTTGAGTTACTTGAACCGTTCACACATCGCACGCGTCGGATGTCCTCAACTATGAATAATTTTCCCCCGTTTTCAAAACATTTTTTATTGACGCTCCGCTCCTATTGGTCGCAGCGTGATGTTTTATAGCCTAAAGCCTTCCTCAATAAATGGACTATACAACACAAAAATAATTTTTCAATTTGAACCAGTAGTTTCTGAGATTAACGCGTTCAAACAAACAAACAAACTTTTCAGCTTTATAATATAGATAAGTCTTACAGACACTACATCACAGCGAACGGATGCACTCACATTAACGCTGGCAGTCCTGAAAACAGTTTTGAAGTGCAACACACAGGCTGCCATTCACTTAGCCCAGAACAGATCAGCCTGGAAACATCTTGTGGCTGGGGCAAATTATGGTGGTCACGACCCTCAGTCATGAGGAAAACGACCAAGAAGAAGAAGAAGAAGTCTTACAGCACTTCTTAGCACGCCCATCTCTCTGTCAGTATAGTACAGTCGTGATTTTAGACGCAAGTAACACCTGCCGACTTTGCAGATCGTTAGTCTGGCTAAATATGCCGTAAATACTAAATATACTTCCTTAGTATAAAAACATTAAATCACCTAGGTGCATTGCATTTATGGTGTGGTGTAGATGACCTCTGAGCATCAGTTTCTCCAGAAACAATGCCATGACCGCGACGCTCATTAATTCCTCATTCATCTTGATGTATTCCAACCATCCTACCTCTCACATTAAAGCGCTATCCATACATATCCAGGTCAAGGCTGTCCTCGCGCAGTCTCGGTAGTGTTTGTTTTCCCGTCAGGGCCGTGCCGTTTGGGATCCGTGTTCACACATTAGGGTCACAATCGATATCAGTGTCTTCTTTGTTGGTCTAATTTGTCGGTGATTGTAATGTTGGTCAAAAAATTTTGATCATATATGTCCGTCGGGAAATGTTTGTTTCACAAAAGTTGTACAATAACACGTAGGAATGTCGTTCTCGTAGATGAAAATCGGATGGCACAGTCAGGGCGTGCTCCGGGACACTGACGGCCCGGCACTGAATTGTGTACGAGTTCTTACAAAGTGTTCTGTCCGATTGGGGAACCCGGAAATGTGTGGATAGCGCTTTACGACTTGACAAAAAGAGAGCGGCGAGTGGAAAGAACTCGGGCGCCGAGTGGTCATCATGCCAAGCTGCATACCGGAGGTCCCGGGTTCGATCCCCGGTCAGGTCATGATGGTGAAAATGATCTTTATCAGATTGGCCTGGGTCTTGGATTGATCTCTATATATATTTTTGTTATAAAATATAGTATCGTTGAGTCATCATCATCATCATATCAGCCGCAAGAAGTCCACTACTGGACATAGGCCTCTCCCAAAGATTTCCAAAATGACCGGTTGGAAGCGACCTGCATCCAGCGTTTCCCTGCGACCTTGGTCAGGTCGTCCGACCACCTGGTAGGTGGGTGTCCGACGCTTCGCTTGCCGGTACGTGGTCGCCATTCAAGAACGTTTTTGCCCCATAGGTTCTACGCGCTATGTGCCCCGCCCACTGCCACTTCAAAAAGCTAATCCGCTGAGCTATGTCGGTAACTTTCATTATTCGAATCTCCTCATTTCTGATTCAGCCTCGCAGAGAAACACCGAGCTTAGCGCTCTCCATTGCTTTTTGAGCGACCTTGCCTTCATCGTTGAGTTATTATTCCATAATACATACAAGTCTAGAACTTACACCGGTAAGTTCTAGACTTGTATGTATTGTAGTGATTGGTCTGAAGAAGCCAGGGGTGTCATCCTCAACTGCTTGGCCGGTGGTTGCCTCCCAAGCTGTTACTTTTTTTTCCCATTCATCTGGGTGAATAGTATCCCAATACCTTAATTCCCTTCCCAAATCCAACATTCCTATCCTTCCCCTTGCAAATGCTTTCGATGGACAGCAGCGCGGAAGCACAAGAAGCCAAAGAAGCTCGCCAACCCGCCAAGCGTGGTGAGTATGGCGATATCCTCCTATGAAACGAAGAATCCTTGAAAGAGGCCTCTGTCCAGCATTGGACCTTTAATGACTGTGATGATGATGATGATGATTCCATAACACAAGTCTCGAACTAACCTTCGGGCTAGCTCAATCTGTGTGTATTGTCCATAGGTATACATATTGATAGAAGAAACCAGCAGTGTCATTCTCAACTGCTTATCAGGTGGTTGCAGGTATGGCATCGGGTACGCGTAACCGGTTTCTCAAGCTGCTATGTACTTGCTTTTTTCCCATTCATCCGGGTGAGTAGTATCCCAATACCTTCACATTCCCTTCCCAACAAATTCCTATCCTAGAGCGGAAGCACAAGAAGTCAAAGAAAGCTCGCCAACCTGCCTGCCATGCGTGGTGAGTATGGCAATATCCTCCATAGAACGAGGAATCCTTGGAATAGGTCTCTGTCCAACAGTTAACGGCTGTGATGATGATGATTCCATAACACAAGTCTCGTACTTACCTTAAGGCTAGCTCAATCTGTGTGATTTGTCCATATATCCATATATATTTATAAAAGAAGCCAGGGGTTGCTTTTTCCCATTCATCCAGAACAAATTCGTATCCTTCCCCAGCTTATTATCTTCCCATGGAACGAGAGAATTCTTACGGCCAAAGAATATATACTATACGCGAAAAGAAAAGTCACTTAAGTATGTGTGCAGGTGAAATCGCGGCAGAAAAGGCGTGGACCAGGCCGTCGTCGACTACCTTTATCGAGGGCTGTGTGCGTTGTGTTTGCGTCTCTTATACGGCTCGCATTGGCAGGCACGAAATGAGCGGTAGCAACCCTAGTGCTTACACTCCCCGAATCAAGGTCACCGGTGCCCGAACTCTCACGTACAGGGGGTTTAACTACAGTGTTACGATTGGAACTAGAAGATCGTTAGTGCTACCTTCTATACATCGCGTCGCCCCTAGGGGCGAGTGCGAAAACGCGTGAAGCGCCGCTGGCCGCGCCCTGCAACAGCGCCGGTCGATCATTATGTGCACCATGTTCTCTCCATGGCAATATGCTCCCATGGAACGAAGAATCCTTGGGAGAGACCTCAGTCCAGCAGTGTTCTTAGAGCTGAAATGATGGTTTAGAAGATAGCACTTACGCTAGCGGTGAGCGCCAGGAAGTTGTAGTACTTGCGCAGTGTGGGCAGCAGCGGCGCGAAGCGTGGCACGCGCAGACGCACTGCCAGCAACAGCGCCCTGTACGCGCCGATCATTATGTGCTCCTTATCTAGCAGTGTGCTTACAGCTGAAATGATGGTACAGAAGATAGCACTTACGCTAGCGGTGAGCGCCAAGAAGTTGTAGTACTTGCGCAGCGTGGGAAGCAGCGGCGCGAAGCGTGGCACGCGCAGGCGCACTGCGGCGCGGCACGCGTCACTGGCGCCACTGGCCGCGCCCAATAATAGCGCCGTGTACGCGCCGATCATCGTGTGCTCCATATGCGTGCCAGCGCGCGCCAGTACTGCCAACAGGACAAACACGTCAGTCATCATTTTTGAAGTGAAAACTTTTTTTTTTTCAAATTTGTTATACGGCATTTCGGCAGCAGCAGTAGTAGTAGTATCTATCACACATCTATCTCTCACCGTTATCACCTAAAATTATCGTCCGTAAACAGACTTTGCAGACAACCAATTTTTTTCGATTTGATTATTACAGCATTTGGCTGTCTGCGCCTTTTAGCGCTTTATATCCGGTCAGGTCAAGATGGAAAATGATCTTTTTCAGATTGGCCTGGGGCTTGGATGTTTATCTATACAAGTATTTGTTATAAAATATAGTATTGTTGAGTTAGTATCCCATAACACAAGTAACTTACTTTGGGGCTAGCTCAATTTGTGTGATTTGTCCGTACCTATATATTTATGTATTATTTATTTATTTACATTTTTCAACATATGTAACTAACGAAATGATGGTGTCATTCAAATCGTTGATTTGACGGAGCTCTTGGTTGGGTCAAGATGGAAAACGATATCTTTCAGATTGATGAGGTGAACGTATATTTTTTTTTTACTAGCTATTCCTGTCTCGCTCCTGGACGAAAGCCTCCCGTTTATTTTTCCACTTTGCTCTATCTCTTGCCATCTCTCTCCAAGTTTCATCGAAAACAGTCAAGTCGTCTGTCCATCTTGTTTTTGGTTTGCCTCTTGACCGTTTCCCATCAGTAGGTACCCATGAGGTTGTTCTATAAGCCCATCTTTCCGGCACCATTCGGTATATCTATATATGTATATATAAAACCTAATTTTGGTTAGCCAGATTTAGTGGAAATTCCACTGAGGTGGCAACACTGCAAGCACGGCGTTAGTCCGCCGCGAGGTGACACGCGTGGACGCGAGCACAGTTGCGTACCATGCCATACCAATTCAATGCAGCCCAGTCCTAAATGTATAACTGGTTGAGAACTGGCTGTGGCCGAACCAGGGCATTTAAACACCGGTGCGGATGGATCGATTCAGCGGCCTGCGATTGTGGCCCCCTGTACAAGATATCTCGCACATAATACGGGACTGCCCACTCACAAAATATGATGGTGATCCAGTGGACCTGTACACCTTGGAAAATGACGCAAACTTGTGGATGAAGACATTAAATATTAGACTATAAATATTTTAAGAACGACTGCTAATTCTGCCATACGAATAAAAATGTTTAACTAATTGATAGTTTTACTTACGTTTCGCAACGGTTTCCTCTATTTCATCTTGATTGGGCTTCTTCTTTTCCCCTTCTCCTTCTAACAAGGCATCAGCGTTTTCTTCCGCCCGTCTGAAATATACAAATGTTTCTTGTTACACATTTGTATCTCTTGGTTGGAAGAGTTCTCAGAATCAGAACCCTAAAGGGATCCAGAATTGCAAGAAAACAAGATAAAAATAGAAATATGGTATTCCATTCATCTTGCAATGCTGTATATTCATCATAACATTAACATTATGTTGTATGTATGACCACGTATCGCCTATGACAGAGTTGAACCTAGCTAGTCTGAACCTGACTTAAACAGTAGACAAGCAAACACTGCTTGTACGCTATTACTAACCAGTTTTTTTTTCAACAGTGAATTCGTGTATCTTGACTAACTATAATAAATAAGCAACTGGAAAAGAAACCCGATGGCCCAGTGGGGCGTGAGCATAATAAGCGCTTGCGCAAGTTAGGGACCTCGCAGTCTCGGCGCAGACCCCACTGGGATGAGTGACCGCAAATGGCTTAAAATATCTCGAGCTCCTCCGTGCTTCGGCACGTTAAGCCGTTGGTCCCGGCTGTCATCATTGATGGCAGTCATCAAGCCATGTCAGATGCCTTAAGGCAGCTTAAAAATCTGACACCAGTGTTGGCCACTTACACAAAAAAAGAACAGGCTATAGAGTTGAATAAGTACCTATATCTACCCGTGCGAAGCCGGGGCGGGCCGCTAGAGATATAAACTGCAATAAGTTTACCTGGCGAGGTCTTCTCGCTTGTAGAACAGGTCTACTATGAGGTCCAAAGCAGACACACTCCTCGAGATGATGTCGTCCTCGTTGTCCACGCGGATTCTCAGGTTAAGGAACTGCTGGGTATTTGCCTCGTTGTTTTGCGCCAGATTTATCAGTAGCAGCAGCGTCTGAGTAAACAAGCTCATTATAGATTTTAAAGTACTTAATAATAAGGTCAGACAGTATCCATCTGACCTTATTGTTACGTAAAATCGTAAGCGTTGTAAAAGTAGTATGTGTGACATAAATTATTAAACAGTAAGTAAATTTAAGCATATATTTTTTGCTTTGTTTAAAAATTCAACATGATATACACAATAGACATCAAAACGCCTGCGGTCGTGACCCTAAAGAATGTATTTTTGTACATATTATAATATCCCAAGTTGAACTCGTACGTAGATGACTAATGACGCCAAGTATGGCTATTATAGAGAGCGTGTGAATAGTGCTTCCATTGTTCTAGTAGGAGATATTATTAGACTTCAACAATACAAGATGGTTTGAAAGGACCTTATAGGAACTTGTTTATCATATACATTTCTTTAGACTTGATCATGTCCCAGATAATGACAAAATATTTTTTTAAAAGAGTCAATATTTGTGTCGTGCTAAAGTTCTTAGAATAGGCTAGTAACATGGCAGCTGTCGAAAAATGTATTTGAAATTCTAATGAGGAACTGTTCGGGAATCTGTAGATGTAAAATTAATTCAAATGTAATTTGTTTGTTTCAAAACCGAAAACAAAAGACTATCTAATGGATGTTTCTCTAAGTCTAAGACTTAATCTGCCCTTCATCAATAAAGTTGCTTTCCAGTGAGGTGCTAACTTAACGCAAGCAAGTTCATACATAGGCGTGATGACTTTTCCTCGAACTCTTGTATGCTAAAGAGGAAGATAACACTTACACAAACGCTGAATTCGAAGTTTCTATCGTCTGGTATGAAGTTGCCTTGGTTATTCAGCACGAACAGACACGTCTCCATCACGTAAGGCTGTGCACCCACTACTTGAGCACCTTCGGAAACTGGACAAAAAAGAATAGCAAATTAATGTTTTGTAGCTCAAGTTACAACATGAAGAGGGTCAAGGCTTAACTCACGACAGGGCTAAATCTGAAACCTGACGTCACTTAAGGTCATTTTCACTGACCTGCTTGTTTTTGGTGGATAAAAAACAAGCATTGGTATTTTTAGAGATATGTAAATGCTCTAGCAGATTATATGTTACTAACTTTAAATTAAGAAATAAAATATGGTTTAAAAAATCCACGTGGGCGGGGCTTTTTTACCATATTTTATATCTTAATTTAATTAGAGTAGATCAGAATAGCATAGTGAATGCAAAAAAACACTTAAAAAAATGTTACTAGCTTTTCCCGAAACTTCGTTGTTCGTAAATTATAGCCTATGTGCTATTCTGATTTGTGAGCTATAACATTGTAAATACAGGATGATTTTGAAGTCCCATGAAAATTCAAAAGGACATCCAATAGGTAGTTTTTGCGGGAAGGAGTAACAAACATTAATAAGTAGTCCGTGGGCAGAGGTTGTCACTTACCATCAGGGCCGTCCTGTATCATAGAAAAAATACTGAGTAGTATTGGTCACAGCATTAGGTCCCAATGCATACTACATGGCTAGCTCCGTGGCGCAGCGGTCAACACGCCAGCCTGCGACACGAGAGTGCCCGAGTTCGATCCCTGGCCAGGTCAAGATGGAAAATGATCTTTTTCAGATTGGCCTGTCTTGAATGTGTATCTATATATGTATTTGTTATAAAATATAGTATCGTTGCGTTAGTATCCCATAACACAAGTCTCGAACTTACGTTCGGGCAAGCTCGATCTGTGTGATTTGTCCGTATATATTTATTTATATTTATACTGTGTACGCTTTTTGTTAGGCTCATCATATAGATGGCGCTATAGGTTTATTTTTTCTATATATTTACCATAATAAGAGAAAATAAAATCAGTATTCACAAATATATGTTATTTGAGATGAGAAAAAAAAATTCAGCTTATATTAAAACAATATTTTTCAGTTTCACTCGGTTTTACAAGTTTAGGCTGACGCCATCTAGTAACAGGTGGCGAAGTCTGTAACTATTGCACTGCAGCGTCCTCTACGCCGCCCATAGTGGTAGTTAGTGGAACTACCACAGCCTGCCTGTAGATGCTTGCTGTTTACTTTGGTACACGCCTTAAAACGGTACTGCACGAAATTGTGAAAATTTACGTATTTTATAATCACTAGTACTATGCACTGAATTAATTAAATACATCAAGAGTATTTATGTAATTTAGGTCGAACCTTGAACAAGATCGCCCCTTCGGAATTTGAAAGAGATACATATGAAATTTAAAAATGATATATATATTATTATTTTTCTTCGAATCTCTGTAATTTTTACGTCTAAAACAATAATTCTCACATGACAATATTTATATTTACATCTCAAAGGTTGCCCCCTTTCTTTATTTTGTCATAAAAATCTCTTTTTTGCTAATCGCCTAATGGTTCTGCGCAGTAGCGACGTTTTTCGTTCGCGCGTCACCCGCTTAAGTCGGGCCAATATTCTTGTATGGGGTTGGCAGTCTATACGTTAGTATTATAACAGTAGCATATAAAAAAAATAGCTGTGACCAAAGACTATTGTCTTTGGTCACAGCTATTTTTTTTATATGTATACATACCCGTGTTGTGGAAAGCGTGTGACAAGTTGACCAGCACTTTGACCGCGGGCAGTGCAGCGTCCAGAAGCGGCGCGTGCAGCCTCTTCTCAGTGCTGGCCTCCATGATGAGGCGCCGGTACAGTGACGACAGCGTCCTCGCCGCGCCCAGTTGTTCACTGATCAGGTATAGTTGGTTGTCTTCGTTTTGTTGGGTTACCTGTGCAAATTACAATGTTAATTAGATCCCTTTATGCAGGCTAAAGACCACATTTATAAATATATATATATATATACTAATGAAAAATCTTTTGGCAATCAAATATAGAAATATAAAGTTAAAAATCCGTGTGACGCGACAGTCTGCTAAAATTTAAATGTCCGCTGCGCTGATTAATAGAAAACACTGTTAGATTCGATTTGAGAGTCTTTTCTGCTCTATGTCAATGTTTATCAAGATTATATTCATATAATTGAATTTAACATGTTATCCCAGTATTGCCAATGGTTGGGGTTAAAGTAGACATTGAGAATTTGAAATACCACATTCCTTCTAAGATGAAAATAAGATTAATCACATAAACAATATATCACTACTAAATGAAAGTCTTATGTCAGGTCGTATGATCAGATGGTTGCAGGTATGGCATCGAGTACGCGCGTCCGGCCTACCGAACAACTACTCTGTGCTGCTCTTCCGCCCCATTCATCCAAGTGAGTAGTATCCCAATACCTTTGATTCCCTTCTAAAATACAACAAATTCCTATCCTTCCCCAGCTTCAAAATGCTTGCGATGGGCAGCAGCATCGGAAGCACAAGGAGCCAAAGAAACTGTGCTCGCCAACCCACCTGCCAAAGCGTGGTGAGTATGGCAATATTCTCCCATGGAACGAAGCATCCTTGGGAGAAGCCTAGAGGCACTGGACTTTATGTGGCTGGAATGATGAACGATAAAATAAAAGTCACTTACATTCTCTAGGACGCGCATACAACGATCGGCCTTTCTCAGCACGTCTACATCGCTGCTCGACCACGTGGCGGCGGGCGCCTCGAGCCGCGCCGCGCAGTCTTGTATGGTACGCACGATGTGATCCACGCCACCCAGTACACGCAGCTCTTCTTTGAACCACTCGCCGGCCCGTTTGGACGTGAGAGACAGTAGTGTCTCCATTGCTAAGTGGCCCACCTGGAATTTTATTTCATTTTTAATCTTTAACAAAGAAATTGGTGTTTCAGTCATGGCTATATCCCTTATGAGTGTGTGAGTGATTTTTCCTTACAAAAATCGCTCGAAGACGAGTGTCACACTTCTAAAAATAGAACCCCTGGTCAACAAAAATATAATTCACCCGAGTCAATATGATAAGAAGTACAGGCCATAAACAAGAAAAACATAATAATCATTTAATACAAGACGAGTTATGTGGAGAATAATATCAATACATTTTTAAGTTACTTTTTATTAAGCCTCATATCATCTGTCACTGCTTTGTTTGCTTCTACTTTTACTCACAGTAATGTTATCCAAATCCAAATGTTGGGCTTTTCCTTGACTCTTGATCTCTGCACACAGCTCTCTAACTCGTTCCTGGGTTTTCGCGAGCTGGGCAGAGGTAAGGCCACAGTCATCAAGAGCATTCCTGGAAAAATGAATATTTAAGTGATGCTGTTTCTACTCTGGATGGTGTTGGGCTCACTATCACCTGCCAGTCTTGATGAGAGGTTCTACCACCTAGTCTTACTTCTTTAAATTTTTTTTATCTATGGACATGTAAAAGAAACAACGGCTGTTCTTTCTGTATGAAAAAGTGGCAGTGGCTGTTCTTTAAAAAAAAACACATTAAAAAAAAGAAAAAGTATCCATAAAGTTTTGTTTATGGATACTTTATCTCATGAAATTTGCTTGATCCTCTTTCCAAAATGGGCAAAAGTAACTTACTTGTGTGATACATCAGATTCAAGCAGATTCAGCATGAGTTCCAGTGAATCCCGGTCCACATCCATGTTGAGACGATCTTGCGACAGCACAAACATTACGGTAGCAGTGCATAGACCCAAGCTCTAAAACAATTTATTATTTTGTTATCATTTTTCTTTATGCTCTAGACAACCCTACATACTATTTAATAAACTATGTGAAGAGGTCATGGTGTAAATTACTTCATTTTCAGAGATAATGTGTTTATAAGCTCTATACATGATACTGAAACTAAATTGACTAATTTTAAAATGCTTTTTGTATGCATAAATGTATGTTAATATAACTCAAACTTGTTTTATTGGCAACACTGACAAAGTAAGTTCGTAGATAAAGATTTAGACATACAGGACACATGATAGGCTACCTCATTTTTTTCTTAATTTCGAAAGCAAACGGTGTCGCGGGAACAGCTACTATGTTTAATAAGTTTTTCAATAATTTCATTTTTGTGGTAACATTTTTATGCGACAAATAAGCTCAAGGATATCGGGTTTATCTTCATTGCAACAAGCAACATATGTACATACATACATTGCAAGTTAAATAAAAAGATAAGGGAGGTCATAGAGATCAGTCGATGGCTCAGACTTCAATCGATATGTAGGTTAGACTTTACCTGGTAACTTGGAAACCAATCCTTCAAGTGAAAGATAACCTAAGGCACACAGATTCAATAGAGATCGATACAATTAGCTCTTTCCACACACAAGCGCCATCATCAGACACAAAAGACGACGAAACGATGACTAGTAGGTACGAGTACCGCCATGACGTCAAATCATCCACATCCCCAGCCCGCCCAGCCTTCTATCCCCTCTGCTTGGACGCAGCGAGGAGTCATTCTGGTCTGATACACCAAACAGATGCACTGACACTTATTATTTTATATTTTTTCCGATCCCAATCCCTAGCAGTTGTATTAGTCCGGTCTGATCCCCTACCTTTTTTATAGGTAAGTACAGTTGAGAGAAAAACAGAAATTGTAGGCTTTTAACCATTTGGATGAAATAAAGGAAAACTGTGTTTCTGACTGTACCAAAAATATGTTTGGGGATGCAAACAGAATACAATATTTAAATATTATTTCTGATATCCTGGACTGGGGATTGGACAAACATAAAAATTAAATAATAAAAAGCGAATTGAATAGTGTATCAGATTTTGGGGATCAGACTGGAATAACTCGCAGCGAGCGGCTCTGCGTGCTGAGCGCCGGAGGCAAGCAGGCCTGAGATTTTTTGGCGTCGCTCATCCCGATCTTGCCTTGAAAATGGCCTCCTGACGAGTCCGAAACAATAGCCGGCAATCCCGACAAAATAGCACGTGAGTGACCCGTTCCAAATAATAAGTACTAATGTCACGTTAGTTTCAATGATAATGTTAACATTATCATTGAAACTAACGTGACATTAGTACTTTATGTGTATTTAGTAATATTTAAATACAATATTGCAAAATACAAGCCATAATATCTTCAAATAGACTACTATTTCTAATTGATGAAATCAAATACATAGGGAAATATTTTTTTACCTGGTCATTGGTAGCATCATGCAAGGCCCTGAAGAACTTCTGCACGATACCATGAGCTCGTAAATGCATCCGGAATGCTGGGGCAGTGCATTTACTGGCCAACGTGATTGCAGACAGGCAGCGAGTCGACATCGGGTTGTGTTCCTGTCACAATAAAAAACATCTAAAACGTTATAACAAATCTATGGATGCGTATGTTGGTACAATAAAAGTATTGGAGTATTTACATTGTAAGGTATCTTCAACACTAATGATCATGATACCACTAGATTAGCCTCCTATTATGCGAATGGCTAAGAAATTGAAACACCCTCCCTGCGTCGCCAATACATACATATAATTTAAGGATTTTCAAGGCAAGAGTGAATAGCCAATATTTGCATAGCTTCCTATCAGGCAAGATATGGGTCAAAAACACAAACCAACTATAAAAAAGAACAGCCAAACTAGATTTTCCACCAATGCACAGCTCTAAGTTACTAAGCCACAATAAGAACGGCCTGGTTGTCTGCAGCCTATTCCTCTTTCAAAATAAAATATAGGTGATAGGCAATGTACAATATATTCTCTCTCACTCTCTCATTAAGAATATCAGTATTGCATAATATTGGGCCTATAGAGATGCTAATGATGAATCATACCTGCAATGCATCTAAAATATATTCGACGTCGTCATTTAACTCCTGGAACTCTCCAATTTCCTGTATTTGATGCGCTTTCTTGACATTTCTTACCACTGTGTAATACTGAAAATAAAATATTTAAATTTAATGCAGGTCAATATTCCAATGGCAATATGGATAATTCTAACTATTTATGGTAAATAAACATCTATCCATTATATAACATGAATGCTTTATCTCAAATTGCATAATGACAAGCAGCATTGTATGGTCTTCAAGGTTATTGAAAGTAATGACACTAGTATAAAACCTTCATTTTTAGTGTTCCGTACCCAAAAGGTAAAAAATGGGACCTTATTAATATAGCTCCGCTGTCCGTCTGTCTGTCCGTCTGTCATCAGGCTGTATCTCTTGAACAGTGATAGTTAGACATTTGAAATTTTAACAGATGATATATATCTGTCGCCGCTATAACAACAAATACAAAAAAAATTGAATAAAATAAATATTTAAGGGGCTCCCATACAAGATATGTGATTTTTTTTCAATTCTTCGCTCAATATTGATAATTTAGTTATATATACACTTTAAAAATAAACAATTAAATAATAATAAAATTAATATTCAAAGGGGGCTCCCATACAACAGACATGATTATTTGCTGTTTTTAAAGATAAAAGTACAGAACCCTTAGTGCGCTTGTCTGACTCGCACTTGGCCGGTTTTTATGAACCCATATAAGTATTTTTCCCTTTCACCTACCTGCCTAATCTTTTACTGTAACAGCAACTTACATTATTTATATTATAGGATTTCTCAAATGCTTTTTCATATGAACCAAGCTCATGAACCCATCTGATTGAATAGAAAAATGCATTCAAAATATTAATGACAAGCAACATCGTATGGTCTTCAGGGTTATTGAAGGTGATGATGACACTATGAAACCATTATTTTTATGTACTTTTCCCTTTCACCTTTAAGCCTTATCTATTACTGTAACAGTAAATGATATTTATATTGTATATATATAGGACTTAAATGCTTTTTCATGTGAACCAGGCTCATGAACACATCTGATTGTATTGAAAAATCCATTCAAAATATAGAGTAAACTTTAAAATGCACTTGACTTAATCTGAAGCAAGTGAAAGTATATGGAAGTAATTATTTTTTATTGATAAACGGATAATCAATCTACATACTATAGCTTGTAAGATATAAACTTACCTCTTTAGCTTCCTTTGCACATTTCACACTTGTGTATGGCTTTACAGTTTCTGTGTCATCAATGGGGTCAGTAATAGGATCTGGTGCTCTATATCGAGTAACTCTCGTCAACTCTTCTGGCACTTGGGCAACTGGGTTTTTAACTTCAGGGTTTTCAGGTGGCTCTGGTCTGGGAGTCTCATTACCTTTCTGAAAAGTAGTAAATTTGATAGATTAGTAGATGGAAATAATAATAAAACTTTACTCTTAACTTAAAACTGTAAAAACATCAATAATTTTTTATAAAAAAAAAATGTTCTTTTCTACTTAATTAAAAGTTTAATTTTGGTAATGATACATTTAAAATACCATTGGACCAAATATTTCAGTGACCCACTTAATTACTTGAAACAAACTTGAATATCTAAGGCCTAAGGCCTGTGTAAGGGTTAAGGATGTGGTTATAGAAATAATGGAATGTTCTACTTACATCCCATTCATGTCTGTAGAGATGACGCCTTTTCCTTGCAGGCAGTGGAGATGGATTATCATTGACCAAAGATTTACTCTTAAATATAGAACCTTTCTTCTTAGTAATCACCAGTTTCACACTTGGCTTGTCGTCCATTGGCTCTTCCGGCTCAGATACACCATGCGGAGACTTGAAAACATCATCAGTCTGCATTTTCTGAGCTTCCTCTTCAGAATTCTCATTTGGACAACTATTATAAGCTGAATCTAATGATTGAGTTGGCTGTGAATAGTTCTCGTCCATAGTAAGGGTTGGAGTAGATTCTCCTGTATTCTGGTCTTCATGAGGTAATTCTGGTTCTGCTTCTTCTGCCTTTTCTTGAAGATTATTTTCCTGAATATCAGAATTATAGTCAGGACTTGAGTGTTTGCTCTGTTTATGTTTTTTCTTACTCTTGACCTTTGGAGAATCACTTGATTTTGCGTCAGCTCCACTAGATAATATACTGATTAATTCACTCTTTTTGCTCTCAGATTTCTTTTCAATTTCTACATTCTCCTCTTGTGATGCTTCTGCTATGGGTTCAATAACTTCATGCTTTTTCTTTACTTTTCTCCCCTCCCTCTTAATATCACTCACTGTTTTTGTTCCTTGTTTTGAGTAACTAGATGTTATTGCATCTAAATAATCATCATTTTCACTGTAATTTATATTGGGTCTATTTCTTCTAGATCTTCCTGTGGAGCTCTCCGGAGGCTTAGGCTCTGGTGGGGGTTCCTTGGATTTAACTTCTAACCTGGGTGATTTGGATACTGGACCAGCAGAATCCAATTCAGCCAATTGACTTTCAATGTCATTGGTCTTTGCAGATTCTTTCTTACTGTCGCAGCTTGGGGATGCTAAGGTCTTATAGAGATCATATACATCAGATCCTGGCACAGGTGAAACTGCTTTTTTCACAGACTCTTCAACATTTTTGTGATGACGTTTATGAGACTTGTGCTCTCTTTTTTCCTTTTTCTTCTCCTTCTTTATTTCTTGATTGAGGCCGGCACATTTGATTGTAATTTTTAGACCTTCATGTTTAGGAGAACAGATAGTCTCCACTGAAGGACTTTTCTTGTGATCAGAGCCTACGTCAGAATGTGTATCTAAAGAGGAATGCCTGTCAGAACTAGGTGAGGTAAATCCTTCATTGGAATCTGTACTAACAATTCTTGATGTGCCTTTTGATATTCTTAGGACAATAGGAGGTGGTTTTCTTTCCTCATTTGCATCTTTGCTGGTTGAGGGACTCACTGCATCTGTTTTAACAGGTACAGGCACAGGTACAGGTGTAACAGGGGTGGGGCTTGCTACAACTGGGCTTGCTTTTGGTGTTGGAACTTTAGGGGAAGGTAATTTTGTAGGAGGAGGTTCAAAATGGCTGAAATCTGGTATAGGACTATTGCTCCCATCCTCAGCATAATTGATTACCTTATCTCGATTACGAACCAAATACCTTTTGTTGGGTGGCTGAGTATTTGGTGAAGGTACTTCTTCCTTTCTGGAGGCTTTTGTAGCCAATGTTTTCTTTGATTTAGATTTTTCAGAATTACGTCTAGGCAACTCTGGTGAAGATGAGTCTCTAGTATAAGCTCTACTTCTCTTAGCCGACTTCTTTTCCCTGCTGTTTGATGGATGTTCAGGAGAGAGTGGAGCAGCAGGTACTGGTGGGGCATATGTTATCTGTGGTACAGGAGGGTATGGCTCAGCATTACGAGACTTGAAAAATTTTTTAGGTTTAGGTGGAGCTTGTTCAGTTTCAACTGCAGGTACTGTCAGTGGACTGTTTTGATCTTGTACTGGCTTTTTAGCAACATTATTAGCGAAAGCTGGAATAAAAACAAAATATATCTGTTATTTACTAGAACAAATCAATCATGTTTACAATCAAAAAGGTAAACAACCATGTGTCATAGATTATACAGATAATTTCTGAATCTATTTTTTTTTAAAACATAGCTGTTGAAAAGGCGAAATACGCAAGACAGTTAACAATTGATACTCAAGTGAACAAAATTTACTTTCACCACTTATCTAATGAGAATCTCGTTCCACTAAAATGCGCGGCAAAGTTCACGCACGGACGATGTGTTATTGAAGAGTAAACTAATGTGAATGATAATTTTAGGGCTATACATACCGTAAGGAGCGCTTCTAATTGAAGTAAAGCTGGTGATTCCCCACTTGCCCACGGTACCCGCTGAACGGGCTGCAGATGGGCAATTACTGTTTTCCCTAAACAGTGCACTATCCAGCGGCACGGCCACACTGCCGGCTCGGCCTCTGCCCCAGCGCGACATACTGATAATTTCATCAAAACCGATGACACCTGCACTGTCCTGCCAGATCAATCACCTCTTCTAATGTCAAATTAACAAGTAGCACATGCCGACGTCGGATGCGATAAGCACGCTGCACACAACCTTGCTTTTCACTTCAGAACACCTTGAGAACAATTTCTAGAGTTTCTCCGATTGGAACGAAAACACAACCCAGAAAGATAACACACCCGCCATTTTTACGGGAGCCAAGTACTTTTCCCAGAGACGCACTCTTATGAGAATTGGAAGGAAAGCACTTATATTAAATTGTTTAGGATTCCATAACAATAACAGATTCTCTTTGCACTTGTGAGGTAGTTAATTAGCGTTGATTTTCAAACATTTTAATGACAATTAGGACACAAACTGCGATGTTGTCATCTCATAACACAAGAGGCGCCATATTGGCAAAACAAGGAGAAATAATTTCAATAGCCAATCAGAGAGGCCGATTTCTTATGCCATAGACAAACTAGTGCTGTACGCGTCAACAAATTCAACCAAGTGAATCGACTATAATCGATTTTAAGAAAAGATGATTAATTACAGCTCAACTCACAATCAACTTTTAAATCTATCTAGGATTTAAAGTAATTTTACAAAATGTGAAAGTGAGTACTTACTCACACTTACAAATTTATTTATAAAGATAAGCGGTAGTACTGGTGTGGGATAAATAAACAATTTCAGTAAATATTCAAAGTGGATATAGACTCACAAACAACAGTTTTGTACCGATCGATTAAAAAAACGTATTTAATTAATATAGAAGAAAAGAAAATTTTATTTTAATATAAATCTACATCTACACTTCTACACTAATATTATAAAGAGAAGAGATTTATTTGATTGTTTGTTTGAATTGAATAGGCTCCGAAAGTACTGGACCGATTTGAATAATTCTTTCACCATTAGACTCCTACATTATCCCTGATGAACATAGACTATAGAATATTTTCAAAAAAGTTAGGGATCCGTATGAAAACTTCGATAATGTAACCCAAGGTGTGAAAAAATAGCAAGAAAAATCCTTCTATCGCGTACGCTGCGGGAACTATTGACAATAGAGCAAAGTAATGTACTACAGTTTTATAGAGGACATCAATTTCTACAAAAAAATCTGCAAAACCATATGTTTAACTATAACAGTTAAGTCACAATAATACTTTTTCATGTTAAAATATGCAATAGCAACGCCGGTACAAACTAGGCCACATTATTCGTACCTTGGTATGATTCTTTAAATTCAAGGCTATATCAGTACCTATAAATTACTTTTGGAATTATTCAAATCGGACATACCATTCAACAGTTATCATGAATGTAATAATTAATAAAATTAAAATCAAGAAACTGTGGCATCATAGTTCCCAAACAGATGATTTTGATTGTTTTTTTTAATCAAAAGCAGACTTGGTCAAGTATTCTTATTATGGACCTGAAACTACCAGCTGGGTCTTGCACCTGGGCCAAAACAAATTAAGGGGGGGGGGGGGGGGGCATTAAAAAACTTATGCGGACCACCGCTTCCAATTTTACTGTGGTTAAGCTACCTTCTTCACTCAATCATGAAATTAAAAAAATAAATCGCAAACCCGGCCATTAAGATTCTTTCCTAGGACTTTCTTCTATCAAAGGATAAGTAGCAATTGATATCTCAGAGAATCAATACCGTAATTGAGATATTTGAGTTATAAAAAATCGGCCAAGTGTGAGTCGGACTCGCGCAGGAAGGATTCCGTACCGTTACCTAACGGCAGAAAATCATGTCTGTTGTATGGGAGCCCCCCTTTAATATTAATTTTATTTTTATCCAGTTATTTATTTTTAAAGTAAATATATAACTAAATATTTTGTGAATATTCCAACCATCTACCTCATGCCGTTATCTTTATCGAGCAAAAACTAGCAAAAATCACGTTTATTGTATGGGGCTCCCAATGTATGCAATAAACGTGATTTTTTTGCTTAAACCCTTAAATATTTATTTTATTCTACTTTTTAGTATTTGTTGTTATAGCGGCAACAGAAATACATCTTCTGTGAAAATTTCAACCGTCTAACTATCACGGTTCATGAGATACAGCCTGGTGACAGACACACAGACAGGCAGACAAGCAGACAGACAGACCGACAGCGGAGCGATATTAATAGAGTCCTGTTTTTACCCTTTGGGTTCGAAACCCTAAAAATGGGTTTATCGGCAACAGATTTATTTTTTTCTTACTTACTCGTATTCTGTCCCACTGCTGGGCAAAGGTCCCTCCCATTGGTTTCCATATTTCTCTATGTTGCGCTACACCTGACCATTTAATTTCAAATATCTTTATTCGTCACACCAACGTTTCCTAGGCCTACCAGGCTTCTTGTAATCTATCCAGCATGGCGACACCTAGGAAACATTGGTCACTCCATTACTCTCTGGCCTCTGGTAAGTCTTGACTTTGGAATTCTGTTCCTCTGTCAATGACCAACTTTGACCGCCGTAAGTTAGTATGGGCAAGATACAATGTCGATGAGTTTACCGTTTGGTGACAATGAAAAGTTTCCCTGCTCTTTCATGGACCAGTCCAGTAGCTTTTTCAGGCCTTATATATATAAGGCTTTTTTTTACCTGCCTACTACTGAAGAAAACTAGCTGGCCCACATAGGTATACTCAACGACATATTTAATTTCTTACTTTTCGTGCTGTTATCCTTATGTCATACATAACTTGGGTCTTGAGTTTAATCTCAAGAGTTGCCTTTCTCAGATCTTCGAGCATGTCCTGTAGTTCTGCTGATGTGGAAGCAAAAAGACAATTTCATCTGCGAATTCCAGATTTTTAAGTCTTTTGGTGCCTATGAGTATGACTTTTGTTGCAACAGAGAATAGACACGTAAAATTTGGCTAATGATTCCTATGTAAATGAGTATATCCATCTATCACACCTATATCCCTCACAGGGTAGGCAGAGGGTAGACACATAACGAGTGTAAGTGATTATGAGAAATCTAGATTTGCCTATACTTAAGTAGGTACCTAAACATTTAATGAAAATTAACCGAAACAATGCGTACCAATTACAGTAAAAAAAAAATATACTTTTTAAATCTTTATTAATTCAGCAACCACCCGTCTTGATATATCGAAGTTTGCACTAACCACTGCGCCCACCCCGCTCGGCTAACTATGCATCACTATGAGATGTGTGCGTCGTCGGGGCGCAGGTAGTCAATGTCAAAAAATAAATATATTAGAAGCTAATTATGTTATATTAATATATTTTTTATGAAGTCCCGTCACAAAAAGAGGGTGTTATAAGATTTACGGTTTCTTAGTGTGTATCTATTTGTAGGTTGTTGTTACGATTTTGTTTGCAGCCTTGATCGAGTGTGCTAAGCATAAGAAGTCTGCCAAGAGTGTGTTAAAATTTATAATTTTTATTTTTTTGTTGTGTCACTAAATTTACCCGAGCGAAGCCGGGATCCGCTGCTAGTTATACAATATTACATAGCTATAAGATTAGGTCAGATACATTTAAAACCCGCCCTGTAACGTTTCTGGCGCAAAGGTGCCCAAAACGCTGGCTGCATTGCCGCGCTGAATAGCTATGGCCATCCTTTGTACCAAAAACGTGCCAGAGCGAGAGTCACTTTTTCATTAGACACTTTTTTCTTTTTCCCTATTATGGTCCCTAATTCCCTAAAAAGACGTTTTGCGTCCGTGCCCCAACATCCCATGGTCTCTACAGCTCTGGGCACGAAACAATAGTGAGGCTCCATAGCTGCGTATTTCAGCCGTTTAAAAAAAATATATTAGAAACCTCAATATCATTTTTAAAGACCTATCCATAAAATAAATTTGAGTTTCTGTTTCTAAGAATGGGGAAACCCCAAAATTTATTGGTTTTTTTTTGCTATTTTTGTGTGAAAATCTTTATGCGGTTAACAGAATACATATACTTAACAAGTTTTAACATTATAGTTCTTATAGTTTCAGAAAAAAGTGACTGTGACATATACGGACTAACTGACAGACGACGAATCCATAAGGGTTCCGTTTTTTGCCGTTTTCTGACATTTGTTTGGTCAATCTTTTATCGGATCACACTTCAAAAAATATTTAGTTCCTAATGTAGGAAAATGTGAACACATCAAATCGGATTTTAATCGATTACTAAATAAGTCTGTGATAAGATATTGCGTGTAGTACATCACTATGGTGTAATAGACAATACTTACTATTTTTTTACGTTTTTACGCTTGCTTGCTAGAGGTGCTATTTTTGAAATGAAATATAGTTCCCCAGGGGCACTATTTCTGAAAGTGCTACACTCGTCTTCGAGCGATTTTTGTATTGAAAAATCACTCGATTACGAACGGCGGCGGCGTCATGCGTCATTTCAAAAATAGCACATCAGGAGTGCTCTTTTTGAAATGAGGAGTCACTCACCACACAACGAGTAATTTACGCAAGCGTTTCCAAACGGGTGCAGAGCTACTATTTTTGAAAGTGTCTTCGAGCACACTCGTCTTCGAGCTATTTTTTTCATCGTCGGCGTCATTTGAAAATAGCAGTAAAGGAGTGCGAGTGGAGTGCTATTTTTGAAATGACACCGTTCGTAAACGAGCGATTTTGAAAAATCGATTTGAATACCAGAATAAAACCCATAAAAGTTAAATCCATACTTCTATACTTTTATACTTTGACTAGCTCCGTGGCGCAGCGGTCAACACGCCAGCCTGCGACACGGAGTGACCGGGTTCGATCCCCGGCCAGGTCAAGATGGAAAATGATCTTTTTCAGATTGGCCTGGGTCTTGGATGTGTATCTATATATGTATTTGTTATAAAATATAGTATCGTTGAGTTAGTATCCCATAACACATAGATATGAGCGCCGATACTTAAGGTGATACCACTGTAAATAAGGTCGTTCTGAATCTTATTTATCTCGCAAAATACTTAAATTAGGAGTTTCAAATCTAAGTAATATGATTTTTGACTATTTCATCTCCAAAAATTGAAGATGAAAACACGTTTTGATAAATTTTCTCGATAGAAATATTTTTTGAAAATGGTCTTTGTTCGCAGAGTTTTTGTTATTGTAGCTCAAATGCGACGAATGAAATAGTGATTTTTAGACTAAAAGATAGGTTATTAGTAATTCATCAAAATGTAAATATGAAAATACAATTAACCGGTCTGACTTTATATAAAATAGAAATAACGAATTTGGCGCTTACGTTTTTTTCTTTGAGCGACTCGAGACTATCTCCTATCTCATCATTCACGGGCTAAACCGCCAAGCGCTATCCCTTGCGCGCACTTGATCAGTCCTTTGCCGAGCGAAGGTACCAAACATTTGAGGCCTCGCCTTGATGCATCGGCGGTGGCGCGTCGACTACAAGGACTCGGCGGCGGCGGCGGCGAAGTCGACGGCGCGATCTTTTCAATGAACATAAGAGAAAATAAATTAAATACGGTTGTTTTCTCTTAAGTTTTATCATTTTTATTAAATGAAAGAAATAATCAACAATATTTTTAAACATTTAATCAGAGATTAACATTTATCTATGAAACATTTTCGTTACAAACACGTTTCTACAGCGGCATCTGCCTTTCACATTCAATGTGGACTTCTGCAATGTTAGGGGACTTCATTCGAACCTCATCATCACCTGGACACGATCAAGCCGGCTCTATTTTTCCTGACTGAGACACAAATATCCTCTCGGACCGACGTCACATCTCTTGTAATATTCTTGTCGCAGCTTGGAGCACGAGTTTGTGCCCCATGCTTGTCGTCCTCTTAGCAGCCTTGAACACAGAAGCCTGTCGTTATGGGCCCGCGTAGATTACTGTGACCACATCCGGTTCTACGCGTGCCTTTACAGGTCCCATAGCAGTGATGCCGCAACAGACCGACTTCTCGGACACGTCCATCCAGATGGGCATAGACGAAATTTTCCAGCAGCACCCATCGGCGGAGGTAGTGATACTAGGCGACTTCAACGTTCACCACCTTGACAGGTTGGGACCACTGAAGACCGATTACGCTGGGAAGGCTATGCTTACAACTTTGCTGTGACAAATGACCTTATTCAGTTAGTTGATAGTCTTACCAGATTACTTGACATTGAAGGTCACAACTCTGCCTTGTTGGATCTTCTGCTGACCTCACACCGAACGGTTACCAGGTTTTCCGTGATGCTCCTCTGAGATCCTCGGATCATTGCTTGGTACGTACTGTGGTTCCATCCGGCCAGACCACGCCATCCCTACCAACTGGTACGCGTCGTGTCTGGCATTATATATATTATGGTCAGCTGATGGGGATGGATTGCGAGAATTTTTGCATCCTACCATTGGAGACAGTTTTGCTTCTCATCAGAAAATCCTGCGAATATCTGTGTGAAAGCTGTCGCCGAGGCGATACTGGTTGCATACGGACTGCGGGCATGGAGTGCTCATTCCTAGCTCAGCAGTTCGTATCGGAGGGCGGTCACAACCTTGGTTTCGTGGCTCGTCTTTGCACGCCGCCCATCTTAAGCGTGAGTCTACGAAGCCGGTTGCTGCGCGAAATGTCAAAGATCATAAACTTCTGATTTGAAAAAGCTGTTCAACGCAGCTTCTAGAGCCTACAAGAAGCAGATCACTGCAGCAAAGTTTGCGCACACTACATGCATTGGTGAGAGATTGGTTGGCTATCCCTCTGTGAGTAGAACTTTTTGGTGACTTGCTAAAGCAGTGCAGGGGAATTTCTGCTGCCCTTCACTTCCATCTTTGCGCAATTATCAGGACTCGCTGGCTTACTCCGCATAAGAGAAGGCCGATGTCTTGGGTACTCTGCGACGAACTCTACCCTTGATAACAGAGAAGCATCGCCACCCTTTTTACCGCGATGCAAGCACTCAATGCACGAAATCCGCTTCACTCAAAGTGCAGTGCGACGTGCTCTGTTTTCCCTCGACGTCAAAAAGTCCAGCGGGCCTGATGGCATTCCAGCAATTCTGCCCAAAACATGCGCTCCTACGGGTTCTGCCACGGGTGTAGTGCTGGTGAACTTCTTGTGTACCTAATGTACCGATGGGCAGCAATCGCCATGGAAAACAAGGGAGAAGCACTGAGATTTAGTCTTGATATCACAAAGGCTTTTGATCGGGTCTAGTATAAGGCGCTTCTCGCGAAGTTACCATCTTACGGGCTTCTTGAAGCCTGTGGGTCGCTCGCTAGCTTCTTATCTGGGCTTAGCATTTAGGTTGTTGTTGACGGTTTATGCTCCGATATCATGCCCATAAATGCTGGAGTCCCTCAAGGATCTGTTTTATCACCTACGCTATTTCTTCTGCACATCAATGACATGCTAAACACTAGTAGAATTCATTGCTACGTAGGAGACAGTACGGGTGATGCATATTTTGCGGGTCGTGCGAATACCCCTCAAGCACAGGTGGAAGAGAGCAGAATGAAACTTGTGTCTGACATTGAGACCCTGGAGGTCTCTGAATCGGGTAAATTAAACCCAGTTCCATTCAACCCTACTAAGACAAGTCTGCGTGTTTTCCACTAAGAAGACCCTATTTGACATAGTGGCGAAGTTCCAGGTCACCTCCCTGATCACCTCTAAGAGTATTGGAATCTTTGGCGTCGATATTACGAAGGAGGTCCAGTTCCGGAATCATCTGGAAGGTATAGTCAAAATGGATTCTTAAAAACTTGGGGTGCCCAATAGAGCGAGGCAGTACTTAACGCTTTTTCACGCTTTAACCATTGAACCATCTTGGATGAAATTTGGTATGGTATGGAGGTAGTTTGAGGCCTAGGGAAGGATATAGGGTACGTTTAATTCCGGGAAATTCTACTGTTCCCGAGGGATGAACTATAACGCGGGCGAAGCCGCGGGCAAAAGGCAAACCTGACATATATCAACGCACAGCCGAAACCACTGTGCCTAGAAACTTGAAATTTAGTACATGAGTTCTTTTTATGATGTTAGTGAGCAATAAAAAAGGATTTTTAGAAATTCAACCCCTAAAGGGGTAAAATAGGAGGGTGAAGTTTATATGGAATTTTCTCATTTCCGGACTTAGACATACGAAAGTAGGTACACAAGTTCTCAATTAAAATTTAAAAATATTTGTATAGGTGTACTAAGCAAAATTCTCCCCTGAAGGGGTAAAATAGGGGGGGGGGGCTCCCCCCCCCCCTATTTTAGTACCTAGTTTGTATGGAAACATTCTCATTTCTGGACTAAGAAGTATGCAAATGAGTATATACGTTCTAGATAACAATTATAAAAGATGTGTGTAGGTAAAATGGACGAAATTTCCCCCAGAAGGGGTAAAATAGGGGGGTTAACATCGTATGGACATTTTCTCATTTCTAGATTTAGAAGTAGAATAGGTACTTATATAAGTTCACGATTACAGTAAAAAAGATCTTAGGTACCAATTCATCGTCACTTAGGTACCATCAGGTGAGATGGGAGACAAATGCCTAGTTCAATAATTAGTAACAAAAAATAACCAGCAAAGCGGTCGCCTAGGTACTATATAATTATACGCAGAAATTTGGTGGTATAGAAGTGATTTATTTAATGTGTTATGTTAATAACCTTCTTCAAGTGGAAATTATGTCAATTTCTCCTACACAGATCTTTTATAATTGTAATCTAGAACTTCTATACTTATTTTCATACTTCTAAGTCCAGAAATGAGACAATTTCCATACAAAAAATTAACCCCCCTATTTACCATTTCAGGGGGGAATTATGTCCATTTCACCTACACAGATCTTTTTTAATTGTAATCGAGAACTTACATATATACCTATTCTTATATTCTAAGTCTAGACATGAGAAAATTTCCATACAAACTTTACTCCCCTATTGTACTATTTCAAGGGGGAATTATGTTCATTTCACCTACACAGTTCTTTTTTAATTGTAATCGAGAACTTACATATATACCTATGATTTTGTCTAGTTCACCTTCATAGATCTTCAGTCGGATACCGAGAATATATACCGCGTGATTTTGAACTTCTCAACTATATTGAAATCCTGGAATCGGAATCCCTACTGAAATATAGAATTGGAAGAAAAAAATCAGAAACCGAAAAAAAATTTGGCTTCTCATACAAAGTGGTTGATGAGGAGTTTTTGGCGGGAATTTCTACGGCCTACACGGTTTTTGTTTTGGATTATTTTGCAAATTGTTTCTAGTGGAGTATATAATGTGAAGTCGGTGTAATTTGGTGTCAGAAAAATAAAAAAATAAACATAAAAATGCCCATAATAATTTAAAAAAGAATAATAAAAAAAATTGCTCATGTTTATGAGTGTCATGGTGCGGCTGTAGTGAGATTTATTTTGCGGGCTAGTGTTTGCTCGCCTTACTGCATCGTATATGATCAAGCCAGTGGATTCGTGGGAATTGTCGCCAGGTGCTCCGTCGAAATCAGCGAAATGAATTACACCATGTCGTTGATACACAAGCAAGAACTCGAAAAATAACTAGACACTGACTAAAATAAGCTTCTGAATGAAGTTTGAGGGCCAAATAGAAGAAAAGAAAAAAAATGACATTAGACACAAACTGTAATTGGAAAGCACACATAAATTGTTTATGCAAAAAGCTCAATAAATTTGTCTTTGCACTTAAAAGGCTACGTTGCACCGCAGGAGTACATACTGCCTTGACAGCATATCACGGATACGTAGGATCACTCCTAAGATATGGTCTCATCCTATGGGGAAGATCGACACTTTTCAATAAAGCTTTTATTATACAAAAAAAAATGCATACGTGCGATGTGTCTAGCGTACCCGCTTGACTCTTGCCGACCCGTATTCAAAAAATTAAAATTATTAACTTTACCCTCACTGTATGTTCTAGAGGCTGGTTTATTTGTGAAAAAACACCCTGAGCTGTTCACAAAAGCAAATGTTAACAAAAAGCACTTATCTCGAGATCCGACAAAATTACTATTACCTAGTTCAAGGACGAGATATTTTCAGAGGAATTGCTACTATATGGTCATTCAATTATATAATAAGATCCCAAAACTTATTCGGGATTTACCTTTTAATCGTTTTCAAACCAAATTAAAAAAATGGTTGTTAGACGAATGCTTCTATTCAATCAATGAAATTATTGCGTTTAAATAACAATTTTCACTTTAACACGATTATTTTATATTATAGAAGTAATTCATAACATAATAAAATACAATTATGACAAATTTGTAAACATTTATAATAATAATATTTAAGTAGTCAAGTTACAATGATGGACAAAAAAATTTTGCATGCCATGAATATGGCTAAATAGGCTTGTTCTTGACAAATTTTGTAACCCTATTTTGTACCCTATTTAATGCAAATAAATGAATTTTGAATTTTGAATTTTGAATTTTAGAAGTGGTTGATTAGCTGGCCTAATTTCGATGAAAAGTCATTTTTTACCGCTTTTTATTGCAATTCTGTATGCCATTAGGGATTTAGATTTCAGGATTTCAATATAGTTCAGAGGTTCAAATTAAGTTGGTCGACTTTGATAGTTTTCCTTTAAACTTCGATATTATACTACTGCCCATCTACTGCCGTGAAGTTTTCATCGGGTTCATATACTTTTGCAATATAAAACCAAATTTCGGATTCGTCATATCTGTCTGTCCGTCCGTATGTCACAGCCCTTTTTTCCGAAACTATACTGTTGAAATTTGGTAAGTAGATGTATTCTGTAAATCGCATTAAGATTTTCACACAAAAATAGAAAATAAAAAACAATGAAATTTTGGGGGTTCCCCATACTTTGAAATAAAACTCAAATTTTTTCTTCATCAAATCTATACGGTATCTGCGGATAGGTCTTCAAAAATGATATTGAGGTTTCTAATATAATTTGTTCTAAACTGAGTTTGCGCGAGAGACCCTTTCAAAGTGGTAAAATGTGTCCCCCTCCTCTGTAACTTCTAAAATAAGAGAACGATAAAACTAAAAAAAATATATAATGTACATTACTAAGCAAACTTCCACCGATAATTGGATTGAACGAGATCTAGAAAGTACTTAGTTTTTTTTAATACGTCATAAATCGTAAACAGTAATTTGCCTTTGATACAATCAATTCAAATATTAAAAACTTTTACATTAAGTTGCTTGCTGCTACGGAACCCGTAGCCGTGTAGTATCCGGCAGAATAGAATAGGACCACTCCAAGTCTTCACGTGGACACGGTAAAGATATCTTTACCGTGCCGTGGATGTCGTAGAAAGGGAACTTAGGAAATACAAGCTAAACAAAGCTTATAAACATCTGGAAGACCTCTTCAATCCGTCTAGGGGTAGGGGGTAGAGAGTGTAGGCCAAGTCCTCTGGCTGCTCTCGCCAAGTATAGCCCTAGTAGTACAGAGAGGGTCATGCTTCTGTAGTGGACACTAAAAAAGGACCTGATGATGACGGAACCCTTCATCGGCGAGTCTGACTCGCACTTGGCCGCTTTTTATTCTTCAACTGATCTCCTGATTTCCGATTCGGCCTCGTAGAGAAATACCGAGCATATCCCTCTCCATAGCTCTTTGTAAGAACCACGTTTCTGAGCCAGTCACTATTGGTAACAAACATTAATTAAAGACTTGTTTTCAGGCCCTGAGGCATTTTGGACGAAAAGAGAGTGCGGTGCTTCGCTAACTATGCCCAGCCGAGTCGGATTCGCCGAAAGACCTCATTCCTTGAAGCTGGAAATGCCCTGGATGACCTGTTCTGCAACTTCAAGGGTGGAGTTCCCAACATGAACCGGTGACGGCGCAACATGGACGTTCGACTAGATTTTCGTTTGGCCCATGTTCATTTAAAGGCCCACCCCACCTGCTGTGAAACTTCATTGAGGTCATTGAGCAGGGTGCCACTAGTGGGGTGTACAAATGTTTTTCTGAAACCATTGTAAAACATACCTTGATTCAGTGGAATAGCGAATCTTGTGTGGAATAACGATTTGTTGAAGTCAAGGCTATCCTTAAAGGTAGTCGTTAAAGGAACTACGTCAGAGGCCGAGAAGCAGTCCCAAAGAACTCTGACACCAGGGTGCGCATGGTCGATTGACCGTGACACCTACTCGAAATGATGATGAAGGCTATTCTTTACAAAGCCTAATACAGGGCTTTAAAGGACTTTTCTATTATGCTCTCTAGAAAAAAATCTCGTAACCGGTTCTATGAACAGGGTTTTAATCACGTTTATTCAGTCGGAATCACCAACTAATTCGTTCTGTTACGAAGACCATCATTAGGGCTGTTAGGGGTGGCGACATGGCGGTTTCGCTTCCCTCAAAGTACTGAAACTAGTCGGCAATTCAGAAAAACTAGAGTAAACGTGAGAAAACTGTTTGTTTGTTAGTGTTTGTGATATCTTTTTTATACATAGAAAGAAAAAAAAACAATAAAGAAATATCAATCTACAAGGGCGGACTTATCCTAAGATGGGATCTCTTCCAGTCAAACCGGATAGCAAAAAAGGGCAACAAAAATATTAATGACACTGGCCGGTTTTATTATGATTTAGTATCCTCTTATGACGTCCATAGGAGAGATGAAGTGGTCTAAAAAAATGGCTATATGTCTAAGTGGATGTGGTACCATCAGGAGTGCCTCAGGGTTCTTTGCTTGGGCCTCTTTTGCTTTCTATTTTTCTTAAATGACATTGCATCCTGCTTTAGACATTCAAATTTCTTATTATATGTTGACGAAACTAGAATTTTCAGAAACATCAATACTTTTAATGATGCTCACTTGATGAAGGAGGATCTCAATAGATTTGATGATTACTGCATCAATAATATGTTGCAAATTAAATGTTTCCAAATGCGCTACACAATGATAATAACTCGTAAAAAGCTTCGTGGCCATGTTCTCGCTAGAATAGATAGAATTAAAAACCTTGGTGTAATTATTGAGTGCAAATTAATCTTTGACGAACACATTGATTTTATTGTTAATAAGGCATCGAGAGCATTAGGATTTATAATCAAGTCGTGTGCCAAATTCAAGTTACCTTAACCGATAAAGGTTTTATATTGCTTCTTCGAACGCAGTCGACTCAATATGACATGTACATAAATAGATTAGAAGGCATTTAAAAAAGGTTCTTAAGATATTTACAGTACAAATGTATGCAATATCTTCCAGATTACTTTGCTAAATGTAAGAAATATCATTTTCTCACGCTTGAATCTCGTAGAAATACATCGGATAGTCTTTTTAAATAAATTATTAAATAATTAAATTAATTGTTCACCGTTACTTCATGAAATTAATTGTAAAGTACCCTATAGGCGATTAAAACATTCCAATTCTTACATGTTTCCCCATGTCACAGTAATTATCGTAGAAACTCTTTTATCTGACAGAGCAAGTAGATAATTAAATAAGGTGTTGTGGCCGATTCTTTCTTCGATTGTCCAAACCATAGAAGTATGAAGTCTCTAGAAGCAGCGTATTACTTGATACGTCTTGTTACTGATACCCTTAAAAGGAGCGTATACTATATACTAGGCCTCAGTCCTCTGACGCCTGTCGAGGGGTATGTAACAGAGTGGAATTTAATTTTTAAAATTATAAACATGCCAAGTTCTGAAGTTCTGTCCTTTTAAAATACTAAAATGAATATTATAGTAAACTATCGCGCTGGCACTTTTCACAATTTAAGTAATGCAAGTTCATGTTATTTACAATATTATAAACATATTTATCCTCCATTAAAAACGTCATATTCCATTGTCAGTGAAAAGCGGAAAGACGCATAGTGATGCACTTTGTTATTTTTTTTGCCAAACATCGATAATTTACATGAATACAGATGAGTGTAATAATATAAGTAATAATAAAGTTAATGCCAAGAAATAAATAATAATAAATTTACTCTCCACGACTTTCCCGAAAATTTATTATTTTTAGTGTTCCGTTCCCTAGGAGTAAAAACGGAAAGGTAATACTAAGCCTTCGACGTCCATCCGTCCATCCATCTGCCACATGACTGTATCTATTGAACCGAAATAGATAATATTTCAAAAGGACAATGCCGGTTATTGGCGTCTTTTTGTTTTCGCGCGGCCACTAACCATACCTTGTTTTCCCGATAGTCAATAACAAAATAAAGTTATAAGGGCATATATACCTCTAAACTCAGTCCGAACTGAGTTATAAGGATTAGATATTATATTCATAGGTTTTTGCACTATTTTTCACTAAGTTCATTAAAAGTTGCAATTAAATAATAAATAAAATTATTTTGGACATTTTAATCACTACTATACTTTTTTGAAGCCTTTTTCATCAACGATACAGCAGCAGGCTCTTCTCCGCTACCTCCTTGAGGTTAAGAGTATATAGTAACTGTTTATTGGGGCAATCTGAAGTAGCTTTGATAGATACTGTGTAGGCCTCTGCCTGGAACCAAAAGCCACGTTTAGCGTGTTTGTGGGCGTATGTAGGTAGAAATCTGAATTAAAAATAGGTTGCTAGTCGCATTCCCTATCAGAGAAGCAACTGGTACATTCTCAATTTTTCCTTTTCATCTAGACCAGCATGGAATATATACTTCTTATCACAGCATGAATGCTGTCATAATAGCGGACCCCGGGCTTGGACGCAGCACAATTGAAGATGCCAGGAGTATAAGGAACCAGGGAATCTCTTAGATGATTATGACTATATAATTATTACTACTTCATATTTTGTTTACTTAAATGAAGGCAAACTGAAACAAAATCTTGTTGTGGGTTTTTCTCGATATCGATATTACACGGTGTTGTTACATCTCTTATCAAACGTCATGAGTGCTATTTTCGAATCGACGTGTTTACTAAACGACCGATGATGTATGGAAAATTTTTACTTCTTCATCGAGTCACTCATTTACAAATAGCACCCCTGAAACCACGACTCCCTTTCCTCTGCCTCACACCCCCGCTAATGACACACTAGGTTCCCATACAAAAATGGCAAAATGTGACATCTATTCAGAGAGACGATTTTTTTTTTAAATCTATGGTCCATACGTGGTATTATCTATATACATATAATCTATATATATACATATAATAAAAAAGTAAAAATATTTTGTCTGTACATTTAGAATTTTTGACTGAAATGGATAGAGGGACACTTAAAAAGAATAACGGAGAGCAAAAAATTTTTTTCTAATTTCTTGTCTGTCTGTCTGTCTATCTGTCTGTCTGTATGTATGATCACGATTATCTCCGAAAAGACTGAACCGATTTACTTCAAACTTTCACCAATCGCTTTGTTTGAACTCTGCAAAACATTTAAAGTTTGTTTCATCAAAAACGGTCCATTAAAAAAAAAGTTATCGTCATTTGAATGAACTCAAGGCATGAGTTGGCCTGCAAACATATAGCAAAAAATAAAATAATAAGTGACATAAGAAAATTAAAATCCAAAGTAAATTCATCATCATTATACGACAGCATTATACCTATCCATACTATCCATAGTAATCTATACTAAAAAAAGGAGAAGCTGACTGACTGACTGACACATCAACGCAGGGTCTAAACTATAAGGGTTAGGAACTTGAAATTTTGCACAGGGGTTCCCTTTATAACGTAGGGGAGCACTAAGAAAGGATTTTTGGAAATTCATCTCCTAAGAGGGTAAAACGGGTTGCAACGTTAGTATGAGACTTTGTCGTTTTTGAAGTTATTCGAATGAAATTCAGCATGAAGGTTCTGTACTGAAGGGTATGAAACACGAGTAAAATATTTTACTCAAAAATCATCCCTTAAGGGGGTAAAATAGGGTTGCAAAGTAAGCATGAAACTTTGCCCTTTTTGAAGTTAGTCGAATGAAATTCAGCATGAAGGTTCTGTACTTAAAGGCATGAAACACGAGTAAAATATTTTTCTCAAAAATCATCCCTTAAGAGGGTATAACGGCGGTGCAAAGTTAGTATGAAACTTTCCGTTTTTGAAGTTATTCAATTGAAATTCAATATTAAGGTGTTTCATTGAAAGTCATGAACTAATGTATTCCGGGTAATTCTACTGTTCCTGAGAAATCGACACTTACGCGGGCGGAGCCGCGGGCCAAAGGCAAGCCTGACTTATATATCAACGCACAGCCGAAAGTACTGTTGAAATTTGGTACAGGGATTATTTTTATGATGTGAATGAGCACTAAGAAAGGATTTTTAGAAAATCAAAGGGGGTAAAGTTTTATGGAATTTTCTCATTTCTGGACTTAGAAGTTAAAATGGACGAAATTTCCTCTTGAAGGGGTAAAAAAGGTGGGGTAAAGTTTGTATGGATTATTTTTATTTACTTAGAAATCTATACATATAATAAAACAGTAAAAATATTTTGTCTGTACATTTAGAATTTTTGACTGAAATGGATAGAGGGATACTTAAAAAGAATAATAGAAAGCAAAAAAATTTTTTTTTAACTTCTTGTCTGTCTGTCTCTCTGTATGTATGAACACGATTATCTCCGAAAATACTGAACCGATTTACTTCAAACTTTTACCAATTGCTTTGTTTTAACTCAGCAAAACATTTAAAGTTTGTTTCATCAAAATCGGTTTATAAAAAAAAAAAGTTATCGTCATTTTAATGAACTCAAGGCATGAGTTTGCCTGCAAACATATAGCAAAATATAAAATAATAAGTAACATAAGAAAATTAAAATCCAAAGTCAATTCATCATCATTATACGACAGCATTATACCTAGGTTTAGGATAACTTTATTTCTCATAAGAATTACATAAATTAATTCACTTACTGAGAAAAACAATGTGACTTACAATAAATACAATGGGCATGCTTTTATATACTATGCAAACTATTAGCTTCGATGTTCGATACAATATAAGTGCAAGTGGGTAGCAATAAAACTAATGGCTAATACATATTGTCAATTTGTGACGTCCTCTTGTTATCGATCGCGCACTAAGATCTCGCCCGGCAACACGGATTAAGAATGTTTGTTCTAGATGCGACAGTTCAGTAATTTAAAGCTTGTATATTTAAGTGAATACGTTTTTGTATTTCTTTTTTTATCGTTATTATGTGCAGTTAAATGTTACTGTGCTTGTTAGAAAAGTGTCTATAAAGTTTTAGGTTTATTTAGTTAAGTATTTTATATTTTTTGTGTTTTATCTTCCATTCACAATGCTATTTTGATACTTACTCTTATTAAATTAAGAAATAAAATATAAAATATGGTGAAAAAAAAAGGTTTTTTTTTTTAAATCATATATCACTTTATTATATTATTATGTGATATTTATTTATTTATCTATATAATTTATATGTATATAATGTGTGTATGTGTGAGTGTACGTTTGCGTGCGTGTGTGTTAGTATTTTAAATAGGTATGCAATTTACTGTTATAACATTATTTATTTAGTTTATATATATATATATATATATAAAGTATATAATAATAAAATAAACTATCGGATTACCTTTAAAACAAATATATATAATATAATTATATGTTTTTATTACTCAATCCAAAGATTTTAAAGTCAAATACAGATTATGGTAACTTTGTCTGTCTGTCTTCGTCTGTTCTAATTAATTGTAGTAGTCGTATATGTATGTTTTTAGTTTTCTTTTGAAAATAGCTACTGATTTAGCATCTTTAATGTCTATTGGTAGTTTGTTAAACATTTTTGCGCCTTCATATTGGATGTTCATTTTGCCATAGTTTGTTCTTGGCGTGCGCAGTATTAAATGGCTAGCACTGCGTAATTTCATCTTTTGGAATTGACTTTTTCTACGGAAGGATATTTGTGTGTGTATATGATTATTCAGGATTTTATGTATTAATAAACACGTATAGTATGTGTATGTTTGGTTGATCGTCATTATTTTGGTGTCTTTGTATATATTACAAGTAGGTGTGTGAAAGTCATAATTGAATAGACATTTTATTAGTTTATTTTGTGATATTTGTAATGGTTTTAAGTTTGATTTTGTGGCTGTACCCCAGATTTCAATCAAATAATCAATATGTGGTTTAATTAGTGAGTTGTAGATTTGGTACTTTATTTTACGCGGTAGGCAGTTTGTTATGCCACGTAACGCACCAGTTAGTGATGTCAGTTTAGTTTTAATTTTTTGTATGTGTTGTTTCCAGTTAAGAGAATGGTCCAAAATAAGCCCAAGATATTTTTCATTAGTTTTTTGTCTCAGTTCATCGTCATTAATTTTAAGTTGTACAGTTCCATTAATTTTCTTATTTTTTGCTGCAAATACGACGTAATTTGTTTTCTATCCATACTATCCATAGTAATCAATACTAATAAAAAAGGAGAAGCTGACTGACTGACATATCAACGCAGGGCCTAAACTATAAGGGATAGAAACTTGAAATTTTGCACAGGGGTTCCTTTTATAACGTAGGGGAGCATTAAGAAAGGATTTTTGGAAACTTTGCCATTTTATAAGTTAGTCGAATGAATTTCAGCATGAAGGTTCTTTACTGAAAGGCATGAAACACGAGTAAAATATTTTTCTCAAAAATCATCCCTTAAGGGGGTATAACGGGGATGCAAAGTTAGTATGAAACTTTCCGTATTTAAAGTTATTCAATTGAAATTCAATATTAAATTGTTTCATTGAAGTATAGAGTTTATTGTAGGTAAAACCGACGAAATTTTCGCCTAAAGTGATAAAATAGAGGAGTAAAATACACATTTGACAATTACCTGCGAACAAGAAAACTTTTAGAGTTAAAATAATAACATATATTAAAATATAGTATACACCTCCGTATAAATGTTTTATCTTCTTATTTAAATACATAACATTTACAACAAAGATAGAAAAATATAATCGCTAAAACTAAACCTATCAGTTAGAAGTATGAAACTAAGTATATACGTTCTAGATTATAATTTAAAAAGATCTGTGTAGGTGAAATGTACGAAATTGGATTGTATGGAAATTTTCTCATTTTTGGACATAGAAGTATAAAAATAAGTACCTATATAATTTTATTAATTACATTACAATTAAAAAGATATGTGTAATTAAAATGGACGAAACTTCCCCTTGAAGGGGTAAAATAGGTGGGGTAAAGTTTGTATGGATTTTTTTTATTTACTTAGAAATATGACAATAATAAGTTCTCCATTACAATAAAAAAAATATCTGTGTAGGTGAAATGGGCAAATCCCCTCCTTAAGGGCTAAAGATCTATGCAGGTGAAATGTATTAAATTTCCCCTTAAAAGAAAAAAGCAGAGGGGGAGGGGTTTGTATGGAATTTTTATCATTTCAACTGTTCCCAAGGGAACGACATTAACGCGGGCGGAGCCGCGGGCAACAGCTGAACAGAAGTGCTTCTTTGTCATAAGTAGCTGAAGTGACTGTTTTTTGGACGATTGTGTGCGTTTATTTGTTTTGAGAAACCATGGACTGTATCTGTATGATGGAATAATATCTGTGAAATTAATAAATTCTCATTATCTATGAAAACTTGTTAATGGCTGTTTTAGTTATCTAGTTTTTATTTGTTTGCTGAAATAGAAAGCAGTAAGTTTTCCAAAAATATAATATAAGTTGAAAACCACACGACACGAGATTTAGATGATATCTATTGTTAGGTGCTGAAAATTTTATTTTATTTGTCTCTGTTTCATGCAAAAGCAATACTAAAAATACTACAAGCAATTTACTACGCACTAATAATTGAGATTTTTTTAAATTTATCTGAACTAGGAGTAAAACATATAAAATTACGGGTACGTTTCTAGCTCTTAACTACGCCACGTATTCAAGTAAATACTTAGAGCATTTACCCTGAAAACCCGATGTGTTTTGGACCATGATTTTTTTAATTCTTTTGGCCGGGAATTTTGATGGTTAAAAATAAGCTTTTTAGAAACCGTTTTTATTAATCAGGAGTGTATTCGGACTCTCAGATTTGGTTCGGTTATAATAATACCATATAGATAACAAGTAAACTAAGTAGGTATATATATTACTTAATTATTACTTACTTATAATATAATATTATATTACTTTCAATAATTTCTATCGTCTGTTAATCATAAAATTCTCCATGAAATATTAAATTAACTAATGAAGTATGTTCAATAAATGAAATGAAACTTTCATTCGACAGACAGAGAATCGACTAGTGCTCGAATTTTATAAATTACAGATGCGGTTAGTTATCATTGAAAATAAGTCAACATTTTATTAATTTTTACCTTCTATAAAAGGTATAGATATACAGTATAAGCCCGAGGTGTGGCCAAGTACCCCCCTGTGGGATTTAAATCAATGGACAAAATGTGTCCATCGATAATATCATCTTTATCATCTCTAAATAACCCATGAAGGTTTAAGTAAGCGTACACGTAGGCCGTATCTTAGACTAATAGGGTCAAGCAGGAATCGAACTCAAGACGTTTCAGTTATGTTATGCTCTTAAATCGACACTACGGATCCACTAACGACATAAAAACAAAAATGCATTTATCATTTCTTCCAATATACGAAGTTCTTACCAAAGCTCTACACACATTCTGACATCTTTCTATAGATATCTACTTACGCATCGGTTGCCATTTTAACTCGTCGTATCAAATTGGCGGGGTTATAAAAATAGCTATGCGCCATTCGCCGCAGGCCCATAAAACTGGAAGGTCCCAACGACCCCGCTTTATCCCCTCACGGGTTTAATAGTTTTTCATTACTCAAGTAGACGCCCATAAAAAAAGGAATAAAGTTTAGGAAGAAAATTGCATGCGTTGCATAATGCCCCGCGTTGTGTCGTAAATACAGAATTGTGTACGGGACAGAATTATTTATGACCACAACAATGGATTCGTGATGCAAAATAAGCAGTCGAATAGTTTCAAATCTAAACAAATTTTAAGATGTGCTTATTTGAATCTTCCATGGAGATCGTAAAAGCTACCTAGCTAAGTAAAGTTAGCGAAAAGGTGATGTAGCTAACAGAACGTCATTATTTTGATTTCCTTTTCCACCTTCATTGAACGACTGAACGAATGCTTTATTTATTGCACCACAAAACAAAAAGAAAATACATATTTGTAGAAAACAATTGGTAATTAATCAATAAAAAGGCGGACTTATCGCACATTATACTAGGTACAATACTAACATTAGAAATAAGAATTTTTGTTACTAGTAACACCGAATATGATCCAAAGATGGTCGAAATAAAAGAATTATTATTATTATATACATTCCTACCAACATGCTGACACCTGACAGTACTTATACCTACTGGTTTTGTGCTTCAGGTCTAAAACTCTTTACTTAGGTACGTTGAAGTATTTTTTCACACACAGCAGATGAACCTAATAAAAATAAGTACATTGTCATTTTACTTTTATCAATAATCTTAATTATTTATTTACTCTTTTACTAATATGTATTGTAGTTTTTTACTTTAGTTTATATGAAATATCAAGTTAGTTTTTTTAACATTTATGTATAAAAGTGTGGAGCACCTGTCACACAAGTTATAATTTAGCACAGGGCTCCAGCATCCATTGTATCAATGTAAACTGCATTAAAATCCGTTGACTAGTAGAAAAGATCTAAGCGAACAGACCGCGGAAACGACTATATTTTATACCATATTAAGTTCTAAGAGTTCATATTGCGATTTTTCTTGATTCTGTCAAAGTTACTGCTTATCCTATAACTGAGACATCAAACCATATAATAGGTAGGATAGGTTAAGAACATTAGAGATTTTGTAGATATTTATTATACAGAACCCTTATGTGTGCCAAAGCGTCTTACACTTAGCCAGTTTAAATCATATTATTTTTTAAATCATGGTATTTTAATAGTGATCTGAGATTTAAATCTTGCCAGGAAGTTCAAAATGAACCTGGTAATGTGTACGAGCCTTCGTCCACTTATTACAAGTAAAGTAAAACATCGTAAGGTACCTTTGACTATGGAAGCCTCTTAGGCCAGTCAATATCGACACAAAAAAACCAGCAAGGTGCGAGTCGGACTCGCGCACGAAGGGTTCCGTACATTATATAAGTATAATAAGTAATTTCAATCTTAATTCTAGGAATATTTTTATTACACGATGTAACTCAAAATTAATGCTTTTCGAAATTTTTTCTTTATCCATCTGTGCCATAAGACATTGCTTCGTACCAAATTTGAAATTTGTACTGTTGGAACTGGTAATTGGAAATTCTGAGTTCTTGGGAAGTACCCTGTAGGTTTTGATTCCCTTGCGAATGTCGAAAAAACACGAAAATTTGCGGCATAACCAGCTGTATCTTTTGATTGCGTTGGCTTAGAAGGTTGATTTTTTCACAGTTTCAAGGGACAGTAGACTTGACTATTTGATATGAATTTCAGCTTGATACCTTTACGCACGTATTCCTCAGAAAAAGCGTCTCGACTGACAGACAGACAGACGGACAACCAAGTGATCCTTTATGGGTTCTGCGGCGAAACCCTAAAAAGACAAAAATTTCAAACGCGCATCGTGAGAGGCTGGTTCTCTACCATTCAAAAACTTATAGACTCATTTCACAGCTAATATAGTCTCTATATTGACAACTTTCTTGTAATATCATTAGCACAGATTACTAAATAGTTACTATATCATTAGTTCCTTCAGTATGTGCGCGGAAAGCAAAAATACCTTAAATATGACACGTTTTGAGAAAAAATTGTAACGGTAGGAAATTTAGTCTATTCGTCGAAAGAGATTCCTTAAGGTAGATTTTTCGAAAAAGAGTTTATGTAATGTCGCCATAATTGTACATGTATGTACAACAAATTGCCTAAAAATATACGAACTTTAATAATTATAAGAGAGAATTGATGCAGTAATTGCAATTTGCATTAGCAAAGCATACCTACCTACTCGTATTACAGTCAATGAATACCTAAATGACAAATTTGACAATTAAATTATTTACTAATTGAATAGCACTAAGCGGTTTTTTTCCTTGAATAGTTTATTTGCATATGATTTTTTTTTTATATTTGACGTATTATACAGATTATAGTTAGTTCCTGCATGATGTTGTTTCTATGATATTGTAAATATCGCTAGGGTACACCCCGCAATTAAGTAAAAAGCTACAAATTGTGTTAAAAGCATGAAAATCGGAAAGATTGATCTTTACCTAAACCATACGATAAAAAAAAAACACCAAAAAGGAAAGAAGTTATGACAGCTGATTCTAAAAATAAATCACATCATTATATTCCAGTCACTTGTTTTAAATTTAAATAAAAAACATTTTCAAAACGTACCAAGTTTGGGCTCCTCCAGATGTGATACACATTACTTGTAAAATATACCTAAAATGATATGTAATAGACTCATATCCAACCTTTAGATAGAAATTTTGAAACAATTTACATTTATTATTTTTTAAATTACAAAACGTGATAAAATCACAATTAGTTACAACATCCTAACTAATATTATAAATGCGAAAGTGAGTTAGTTTGTTTGTTTGTTACGCTTTCACGCCGTAACTACTGAACCGATCATCATGAAATTTTGCATACAAGTTCTCTGGAGTACGAAGAAGGACATAGGGTACATTCTATCCCGGGAAAAGTACTGTTCCCGAGGGATCGACATTGACGCGGGCGGAGCTGCGGGCGAAAGCTAGTGTACCTATAAATGTTTAATTTTTGAGACACTTAGAAAGATAAATACTAATGCGAATGCAACGAAATGCTCGAATAACTTGCCACCCCCAATAAAAAAATCTTAATCATTTAGGAAAAATCCTAAGAAGTTTTAATGATATTTATCATTTTACTAACGCGAGAGGAGTTTTCAATCATATTTATATTATTAATTAATATCATATTTACTACTAGCTGTTGCCCGCGGCTCCGCCCGCTTTAGGTCGATCCCTCGGGAACAGTAGAATTTCCCGGAATCAAACCCTCCTGTCCTTCCCCGGGCCTCACACCGCCATACCAAATTTCATCCAAATCAGTTCAATGGTTGAAGCGTAAAAAAACGACTTTCGTATTTATAATATTAGTATTAGTATAGAAATATGGACATTATTTATACTTCTAAGTCCGGAAATGAAAATATTTCCATAAAACCTTTACCCTCCCATTTTACCTCTTTAGGAGTGAATTTTGTCCATTTCACCCACATATATCTTTAATTGTAATCGAGAACTTACATACCTATTTATTTTCATACTTCTAAGTCCAGAAATGAGAAAATTTCCATACAAA
The DNA here is from genome assembly GCA_947532085.1 of Elegia similella. NCBI lineage: Eukaryota > Metazoa > Arthropoda > Insecta > Lepidoptera > Pyralidae > Elegia > Elegia similella. The sequence goes on along the minus strand of OX383935.1, from coordinate 10,640,723 downwards.
GTTTATACCACCCACCCACCCCCATTTTATCCCTTAAGGGGGGAATTTTGCAAATTTCATCTACCTACACACATCTTTTTAATTTTAATCGAGGACTTATATACCTACTTTCATACTTCTAAGTCCAGAAATGAGAAAATTCTATATAAATTTTACCCCTATAGAAGTTAAATTTCTTAAAAATACTTTCTTAGCGCTCACTCACATCATTAAAAAAACCCCTGTACCAAATTTCAAGTTTCTAGGCGCAGCAGTTTCGGTTAGTTTGCCGTTTGCCCGCGGCTACACCGCCGCCCGCCGTTAGTGTCCATCCCTCAGGAACAGTAGAATTTCCCGGAACAAAAGGTACCCTATGTCCTTTCCCGGGTCTCAAACTTCATCCAAATTGGTTCAATGGTTGAAGCGTGAAAAGAAGACAGACAGACAGACAGACTGAGTTACTTTCGCATTTATAATATTAGTATGGATAGGTATAATGCATGCTGATGATGAATTGACTTTGTATTTAAATTTTCTTATGTCATTATTTATTCACTTACTATTTAAGTGCTATACACGGTGAAATTTTGATCGTTTTGGACCCTTAAAGGGGTGACTCAGGTCATCAATATGAACAACTTTTTCTATGGGACCAATGCTGGGAACTCAAAAAAAATTCGTCATTTCCATACAAAAGAGTCCCGCCGCCCGGCCAGTTTGTATGGGAGGGAATGTCGATTTTTTTTTAATTTCCAGCATTGTTCCCATCGGAAAAGTTGTTCATTTTGATGGTCTGAGTCACCCCTTTAAGGGTCCAAAACGAAAAAAAAATCACCGTGTATATTTGCAGGCAAACTAAGGCCTTGAGTTCATTCAAATGACGATAACTTTTTTTTTAATGAACCGATTTTGATGAAACAAACGTTAGATGTTTTGCTGAGTTAAAACAAAGCAATTGGTGAAAGTTTGAATAAAATCGGTTCAGTATTTTCGGAGATAATCGTGATCATACATACAGACAGACAGACAGACAGACGGACAGACAGACAAAAAATTCGAAAAAATTTTTTTTGCTTTCTTTTATTCTTTTTAAGTGTCCCTCTATCCATTTCAGTCAAAAATTCTAAATGTACAGACAAAATATTTTTACTGTTTTATTATATGTATAGATTATATAATTTTCAATTCATAAATGTAGGTTGTTTTTTATATAAAAATGTATTAATTAAAATAATTGAAAACTCCTCTCGCGTTAGTATTTATCATTAAAACTTCTTAGGATTTTTCCTAAATGATTAAGAATTTCATAGGGGTGGCAAGTTATTCCAGCATTTCGTTGCAACATAAATCATTATTTAAATTGATATATTTCTTCCTTCTAAAAGTGTTTTTTTCCAGATTTGATCGTATTAAGTTTTTTAATCGGTTGCTCATGTGTATTTTTTATTTACATTAAAATCTTACAAGAGGTCACTTGTGTTTCTTCTGTCTCTAAAATGATGACCCTAGTGCTTGTTTAAATTCTACAAATATCCCTCACTCCAATATGAAAAATCTGGTATTTTTTTCGCTGAGTCCAAAAATGTACTCAAACTAAAAATTTGGCCAAAATGCGAATTGTGCTCTTTCTCATTATCAGAGTAGATTTAGGTTAAAGACAACCCTGCCCTTCTAGATTCTAGAGTAAGTATATAGGTACCTACCCAAAATTATAAACGTTGCGAATTCAGTAGGCTTTAACAGAACAATATCGACAAAATAATACTTGATTTTGATTTACAGCCACACCACATGCATCCCAACGTGCCATTGTCACAACGAAACCAAACAGTCCTAATTTATAGCTATCGTAAATCTCAAATTAGCGTTATAGCGTCTTTTACGACGGATCGCGTAAACCCGAACTAATCAGTTTAGATCAATATTTTCCCATCTAGAACCCCTCTGCTTTTATGTATGGAGGTACAGTTTATGTAATATCTAATGGCAAATGCGAGGGGACGATAATGGAAAAAGGCCGTAAAAATAAAGTCTCTTGAGTGCGTCACATCTGGTGAAGGAAATTTATTTACTTAATTATGTAGTAGATATATAGAAGATTTTCTTATGGACATTTAGTAAAATACTTAATTCCGTTTTTACACGGTTGCCCAAAAAGGAATTTTATATAATGCTTTTAGAGTTCATGTATGTATGTACAGTCAGGCATCAAAAGTGGATTCATAATTTAATATATAAAATTTGTATAAAAAATTATGACTCAAGTTTTGAAGTTTTTGCTTGGGCTCCAAAACACCACAGTTGATGCAATGGGATCGAGAAAACGCTTAAAAAGAGCTGAAGTTCATTAAATTATATATATTTTTTTTTATATTTCTTACCAACTTATGTAGATTCATTTACTTTGAGACAATTTACTTTGCGTGCTTTCGCCACCAGTACGCAAAGTAAATTGTCTCAAAGTAAATGTAGCTTTGACTTCCGCAAAGTAACACCTGAATCAATTTATTATGTAGATAAATAATAAAACCCGCTTGCTGTTCCAGTTTTATATCTGTTAAGCCCGACAGGTTTTATATTGAACCTACTATTAGGTACTGTAAGAGGACTGTATATATGTAGGTCTGGCTGGTTGCTTGTATATCCCAAATAAAAGACTATTTAGAAAAATACAAATTATTAATGAAGCAAAGAGATCAGACGAGGGAACGCAAGTGAGGTCCGGCCCGGCTTCGGTTGCATTCGGCAGCCTTCGGCAATGTTCGGCTCCGTGATGTCGTAGTGGCTTGGTGGGGTCCGCCGGCCGCCAGTTAATAGGTTCTAAGCTTGTACAGGTACCATAGAAGTAAGGAGACACATTTTTTTGTCTTGGTATATACTGCTACAGTGCAGTAACAATATTGTGAGAGCTGATGTAATGTGCATTAAACAAATAAAATGCAATAAACAAATCTAATCTCGGATCAGAAGGAAATAATTTGTATCTTCTTTACAGCAGTCGTAAAATGGAATTTAATTAGTTACGTTATCGTTTTCTCTTGTAGAAACTCATACAGGGTTTAGGCCTCCTCCAATAGCCACCGTACTTTTCTTTCCTTTTTCAGAAACTCAAAAGACATCAACGAGCGCCCTTGATGATCTCATACAGAGATGCCAAAGAGCTTGCGAAGTGAAAAAAATAAATGGTTATTTATCGAAAATATCATTTTTGTGGCTTACTTAACTTTACTGCAGCAGCTGTTTTTTTTTTCAAAAAGACGACACGCTTTATTTTTTACATACCTATATGCGGCGCAATTTTTTTTAATGCGGCGCACCGCAAATAAGAACTTTTCGTAGAGTTGTCCAATCAGAAACTATACATGATTTGGCGAAACAAAACCTTATTAACATTTGACGTGACGAACATAAACAAAAAAAGTGTGATAAAAATTTAAGCTAATTTTTATCACCCATTTTTAGGCTTGACAAGTCATATCTTAAATCCTGAGCTTAAATTACACTAATTATACGTCTATCTACTCATTTCACTCTAGGATTTTTCCTTGGTAGGGTAACGTACATTTGCTTGCTTGCATTTCGTGTAAGTGGCCAACACTGGTGTCGGATTTTTCAAGCTGCATAAAGGCATCTGTGAATTAGTGGCTATGATTATTATAGTTTCAAAATATCTTATATATTATAAGTAATGTCTTCTGATGTATGTTTGACATACGATACGAAGACTATTATTAAGCGTATTTTTTGTTTTTAAGTCGCATGTGCATTAGACATGAAGAATAATTTTGATGATGAGTTGATTAATTTTTTTTTTTATTATTTCAGGTACTTTATGTCAGAGTTATTAACGCGCGTTTGGTCACATGTATTCACCGACTTCATGGAATTATGAATCGTTTGTTAAGAGCTATAAGAATAAAATTGGCTCAGAGCTATAAGTATCTAAACGAAAAGATGCTGCGTTCTGACGCGAGCTAAATTACACCGTATCGCTAACTACATTGAGTTGATATTTTTTTTAATAACCTTTGCAGAGTGCCATTTTGTACGTAAGTAGGTACTAGTTCATATTCTGTGCCAATGCTGAAAATTTTCACGAGAATCTGTTGAGAAATGCGACCAGGAGAAGAACAAATTTTTTTTTGCCCAAGCTGCAACAAAGACAGTTTGCTACTGTGAAAAGAAATAGAAGTATATTGTGTTTGACATCAAATGAAAGGTATTTTAATGTGGATTACAAAAATAAAGGTATTATTTATTTAAAAAATATATACCACTCTCCCGTAAGTGGAGTTTTAGTTTTACAACTTTATCTTGTCTGAGTCCGATGTCATGTCATGGTCAGGGGTGTCACCCTCAACTACCTGTCCGGTAGTTGCAGGAATGGTATCGGGTACGCGCCCTGCCTCCCGAGCTACTACTTGTTTTTCCTCCATTCATACGAGTAAGTAGTATCTCAATACCTTCATTGTGTACCCAAATCCAACTCATTCCTATCCTTTCCCAGCTTAAAAAAGCTTCTAATGGGCAGCAACGTCGAAAGAACAAGAAGCCAAAGAAAATGCGCTTGCCAACCTTACCAGCTAAAGAAGCCTGGTGGAAGCTTTTATCCAGCAGTAGATTTTTATAGCTGAAATTATGATGATGGTTTTGTCTTAGTACTATAAAGGTGTATGAGGTTTTTGTATATAACTAGTTTTCGCCCGCGGCTTCGCCCGCGTCAATGCGCTTTCTCTGTACTCGAGAGAACTGTATACAAAATTTCATGAAGATCGGTTCAGTAGTTACAGCTTGAAAGCGTAACAAACAAATTCACTTTTGCATTAATAATATTAGCAAGGATAAGGTTAAAGAATTGACAAACAAATCAACTTGGTCAACGTATGAAAATTTCAAACGGTAAACTAAAGTATTATATACCTATATGCGGTCGAAGGAGGGTAGAAGAATTTAATACGGGCTCTCTTTTTATCGCGGCCGACCGTATTGCTTTTTTATTTTTACGGCGGACGTGCCACCGTCTACTTCAATTATTTATATGTGCTATAAAAGTTAACTATATTCTCTGTCTATAAAACCAATTCTTGTCAGCTACTGTGCTCATAATTTTGTAAGTAAACACGTGCAGGAAATTGTAATTAACATGCATCTTCCTTGCATAGTATTATACATTTCACGACAGCAAATTCTGAATAGACTACAGAAACTCTGAAACTAAAATTCTGCACATCTAGCTGGATAGAGCCTTTATAACCAACTTCAAAAAAATGGAAGAGGTTATCAATTCTTTTTTTTTAGGACTCCGTCATTTATGAACGGATTTATTTTTTTGTTTGTATGGGTATGCTTTCAACTTGATCCAATTAAAATTTTATCAATATCGGTTCAGTAATTTGATTGAAGTCACCTTTTTATCGGAAAGATTATCTATTATTATATACCTAAGCTAAATATGTGTTTTGATTTTTAGTTTTTGACTGCTGATTGATCCAGACTGCTAAAGCTCTGACTGCTAAAGCTAAAGTATCTACCTATTATACCTAAAATACTGGCATTCGCCCGCGGCTCCACCCGCGTCAACGTCGATCCCTCGAGAACAGTACTTTTTCCCGGGAAAAATGTGACACCCTATGTCCTTCTCCGTACTCCAGATAACGTGTATGCAAAATTTCATGATGATCGGTTCAGTAGTTACAACGTGTAAGCGTAACAAACAAACTCACTTTCGCATTTATAATATTAGTTAGGATAGTATCGTTGAGTTAGTATCCTACGACACAAGTTTACAACTTATTGTGGGGCTAGCTCAATTTGTGTGATATGTCTATAAGTAAGTATATTTATTACATAATTATGAACTACTTATGATTATCCACCTCATCTGATTGTTTTTATGTGTCGGAGCCCGGGGTCCGCTATAATGACAGCGTTCGTGCTGTGATATGATTTGGCGAACGATTTTACGGCCTGACGCTAAATCTCCTTGAGTACTTTAGACTCACTTACAACAAGTTGTAAAAAAGAAGTATATGTATTTTGCCGCGTTAGGAATCCAACTCGGTGCCCTTCATGTCGCACGCTGGCATGTTTACCACTGTGCCATGGAGAGCGTATACTTACGGTGCTTATAATAAAAATTTGGTCCCCCTCATTTATCGCGCTCTTGGGCGGTCGCCCGCGGCCTGCAATAACGCTGCCACTGCTTGTCACATGTCAATGATAATAATATTGTTACTTGCAATTAAATATTCAATTGCTGAATAGGACAATTACTTAAAATAACTACTTATAAAAATAATTAAAATAATATATTGTTGATTCATCGTGACATAGGTATTTGTATTTATGTTGCATTATAATGCATTTTGATTATGTCAGTTATATTATAGTGCATTTCAAGCTTGGACGAATATTTCAAGAGATTATTTGGAAAGTAGTAGTACTTAGTTTTACCTATACCCTAGCAAATAAAAAAATAAAGATTTCCCAAAACTAGTCAATAAACGACGGAAGAAGGCGTTGTCATAAAAAAATCTGACGAATTGAAAATGACCTTTTTAGGGTTCTGTAGACCACAGAAGAAATGAAAAACCCTTATTTTTAAATCGGTTGAAAGTAAATAAAAATATATTTATGGAGGAGGGCGTGTAAATAAAAAACGGAATCAAATAGTGATGATGGGTTGCTAGCCGCACCGCCTATTGACTTGATTCCGCAGACTTTAGCCCAATACCTCGATCGCCTTTTACTATCTGCACGGGAAGAGCAGCAGTGGAAACAAAGATACGAAAATACTGGGATACTTTTTTGGTAGGTACAGAAGAATGTCAAGGATTTGGCTTAAAATTTTAGAAGTGACGTAGACTGCGCTCAGCTCCTCGCAGTCTCCGAGAAGGAATGCAGCCACTGGCTTCACGCAATCCCATCATACAACGTCGGTACGGTACATTACTTGACAATAATACTTAGGTTTTAAACTGCAGTCGCTCTCCGGCTTCGTACACCAGTGTGCTCGCCTCACACCTGTAGCGAGGTGGATTAGTTTGGACATCATGGTCTACATTGCCACCTCAGTGCAGGTAGGCTTTCGCAACACGGCCTTAATTTTATAAATTAAGGCCTTAATTACATAATCAAAAGGGCTCTTGCCGTCATTCACGTTCCCTGCACACTTGAACCTTGATGTGCGGTTCGTGACGATGGTAAGAAGTCAGATGGTATGTCACTGATTTCTTGGGAACGCGGTTGGGCTCTAGTGTGGGACGCTACTTGTGTCGGCACACTGACACCTTGTCATCTAAGAGGATCAGTTGCAGCTCAAATATGTATGCTTAAACGTAGACTGTATATTGGTGCCGTTTGGTGTGGAGACATTTGAACCATAGCGTCCTGGTGCGAGAGCTCTCTACAACAAGATTACTCCTCATCTGATCTCCGCTGCACGTGCCAAGAGGGCTGGCAAATTTTTCGCAATGTAGGTAAATCTAGGTAAGCGTCTCTATCCAGTGTGGGAATGTAGCCACTATTTTTATTTTCAGTTTATTTTAGTTTTATTCTAAGTTTCTATTTGTTTTATTTCAGCACAACCTCTCAAACATTCGTTATAAAAATAATTCGAAATATCCATGTTTACAAACATTTGTCAGGCAGGTGCTAACTTATTCGTAGGGGAGGTGTCATACTTCTTCCCATTCCTTATGAATGAACATTATGATTGACTACAATCATTTCAGTCACTCCCAAATCCTTATATATACTTTAATATGCTTACTTTGTCTGAGAATTGCGAGTTAGTGCATTTCCATATTTTCATGATGTGCTTGCTGACATTTTCTGTGTGGTAGGTATCTCACCCCATATTAGAACAAATATCTTGGCCTCTACATAGTGGACTTGTGTTTTCACGCAAGATTCTCAAAGGATCCGTTTACCATATCCGTGTTGTTGTGAGGGAGGAACATAATAATGAGAAATTATATTTAATAGATTAATTTTAGAAAATTTGTGCCATAAAATAAAAGATTTAAAATAAGTGATACATTTCATACATAGGTACTAAAAATAAAAACTTAGAAATTATTTTAACAAACATTTTGTTCTAATAAAATGACAAGCCGGCATCACTTTTACCTTTCACAGTTCTACACTTACTTAAAATACAGCAACACACGTCCAAGGAAACAAAAATCAATTCAGAACGATCGAGGTGACCTGCGTTCTCGCCTTTATGGCAACTTTGTCGTCAAACTCAAATGGTTAAGAGTTTGGTTTTATCTATTACTAACGTAGAACTAATAGTGTTTTTTTTACGTTTATTCTACATCTCAATCACGAAATCGGAAGCCATCATTCTCTCCCTTCTTCAAATTCAACATTATCACTATCCCACAACTACAAAGGAAACATTAATCGATTCAAAACGATCACGGTGACATGTGTTCCCGCCCTTATTTCAATGGCCGCCGAAATACTAATTGTTTATTGAACGATTCTCTTTTAAATTACTAATAGAGTATAGAGATAGAGTAATTCGAAATGATAAACGGTATAGGTAGGTATGTATTACACAGAAATAAGTTTCGATTTTATACAATAAGTTGGTGGTACCCTTAAAATAACAAAAAAGGAAGCCATGTTTCTCACACGTGAAAAGAAACATCAATCGATTCAGAATGATCGCGATGACATATGTTCCCGCCTTTGCTCCAATGGCCGCCAAAATACTGCGCTGCGATTGGCCAGTTCACCGCGCTTTCTCCCATATGCAACCGCGCATGCTCTCACAAAAGCTACTTTCAACATGGCCGACCAAAAGTTTAATCCGCAAGGACCAAGGACAGACAGTTTTATATTGAAATGCTGTGATTGGAGGATATTTTTTGACTTAAAGTTATACAATTGGACACAGTTTAAAGAGATGTTATTATTGATTGGGGAAAGTTGATGCATAATATTTTAAAAGGGGCTACGGGCTACGCTGAGGGGCTACGAGTTGCTACGGAGCCACGAGATTGTATGGATTCCATTTGTTTTATTTTGGTATTATTTGAAATTGAAATATCTGAAAAATATCAAGGTAAGGTATTTCTTATATTAATCTAAATAGATACAACGATGTGCTACAAATGGATTAAAGTTTTTCATAATTAATGTGACACAATACCGCATGATTTTGTACCAATGAACTATACTAAAATCCTGGAATCAGAATTCCTAATTGAATACAGAATAGTGAGAAAAAAAGGTAAAAAATGAAAAAACTAATTTGACTTTCCATAGAAATTCGCCCAGCTGATCGGCAATTTTGTATGGAAGGTCCAGTTTTATTTTTCGTTTTTTTACCCTTTCTTCTTTCAATTCTGTATCCAATTAGGGATTCCGATTTCAGGATTTTAATATAGTTCATAGGTACAAAATCACACTGTATAAATCTATACTTAATATTATAAGTGGAAAAGTAACTCTGTCTGTCGACTCTTCACGCTTCCACCACTGAGCTATTTTGATAAAATTTGGTATGGTGATAGTTTGCGGCATGGGGAAGAACGTAAGATAATTTTGTTCCTGGATAAATAATTTTGCTCCCGAAGGATTGACGTTCCAAGCGAGCGGAGCCGCGGGCAAAAAAAAAACTTATTTAAATTTATCTTGTGAGATGTGTATACGAAATAACCATGGCTTATCGTTGGTGGAAAATAGCTTTACATTTCACGTACCTATCACATATTTGGCAAGTGGTTAGGTGGTGGTAAGGTGTGTCATCCTCAACTGCCTGTGTGGTGGATGCGGGTAGGCATCGGGTACGCACGCCCGACCTCCCGAGCTTTTCCCCTAATCATTCGAGTGAGTAGTATCTAAATACCTTTATTCCCTTCCATCCAACATATTCATATCTTTCCCAACCTTGAAAATGTTTCCGATAGGCGGGAGCGTCGGAAGTACAAGAAGCCAAAGAAACTGTGCTTGCCAAGCCGCCATCCAAGCATGATGAGTGTGGAATCCTCCCATGGAACGAATAATACTTGGAGAGAACTTTGTCCAGCAGTAGAACGACTGTAATGATGATGAATGATAATTTTGGTAGCAGATACGTGTTCCGTATACTATCAGAGAAAAAAATACTATGAAGTCACTCACCAAAGTTTTATAAATCAATTTAGGAGTTTTCTGTAGGAGGAGACACATTCCCAATAATCACAGTGTTGGCTTAGAGCAGCGTCAACAAATGTATTCGATGTACAAATTTCCTTCTATGTCACTTTTTTACAAACATATACACTTTGATATTATTTTTTTATGTATGGCTCTGTAAACTAAATCTATACTTTGGCACTTGCCTAATATAGTTTTGTATAAACTGATTTTTATTAAATGCGTTTACTTTTACGTTTCCTATAGTCCCTAACCGTATCCAAATCGTGACTGATAGGTTTATGTTATCTGAGTAGGCTTGTTTACTAAAGGATATTTTTTCTTGAAATCGCATACCCATAAAATTGACCCAGTTGTCGTAGCTGCATTGAAAAACACAGGGTCGGATTTACCGTTTTAAATTTAATTTACACTTATTTGACCGCGGTTTTGGAGCTACAGAGCACAGATCTTACTTGCTGCTACGGAACCATTCATGACCGAGTCTGACTCGCACTTGGCCGTTTTTTGCTTTTCTTCCAGATCAGCATGGACGGAATGTGCATGCTCAGAGAGATTACTATTTATATTTAACACGTTAGGTACCTAATAATAAAACTTCTTACAAGTCTAATGCATTATATGGGATATTAAATAGACATAGGTATGTGTCGTTTAAAATTATACCTACCAGGTAACATAAACATTTACATATTCCAATCCTATTTAAAAAAAAATCATTATACAAAATATTGCGATATTACAAAACGATCTAACTTAACAGCAACAACCAAAAGAAAAACGTATACCTAATATAATTAAGACATTTTTTTCAAAAAATATGCTGTTAATAAACAAATCTGAGTCCGTCTCTGTTGTTACCTCTTTTTATCTCTTTGGGTCGCCTTGCCATAACTTCCATTCAACAAAAGCATGAATGAGCGTCATTTACGAACAATGATGTCGATTATCACAGCTGTTTGTTCCGATTTATTGGTTTATAGCCTAAGTTGGTTAAAGCTGCAGGAATTGTCATGGTGTTTGACGTCATAAAAATTCTTCTCATTTAACCCGACTACAGTGAAACTAAAAAACTAAAAGTTCTTTTTTATGATATAGGACGTCAAGCGATTCACCCGATGGTGAGTGTTCACCGCTGCCCATGGGTAACACCACGGTGTGACGGGAGCCATACCGGCCTTTCAAGGAGTTAGGGGAGGAAATGTTAGGGAGGAGGGGGGGGGGGGGGGGGGAATTGGGCCTCGGACTCTCTTACTCACCGACCGAAGCATAGAAGCGGTAAAACATCTACTAAAACGACGATTTTTTGTGAGAGTGTGGTGCTTTCACGGACGAGCCGGCCCGTTGCTACTAGCAAAAATGAATTTTGCCGGTAGCGTAGTGGCTCTACCACGACGGCCGCATTTTACGTCAATATTTTAATAATATTATGAATTACATACATACAGGGTAGGTAGAGTCCATGTCTTTAAATAAATAATAATAAATAAATCATCAAAAAATTGAGGCAAGGAGAGGGAAAGGAAGACCAAGAAGAGCATATTTGGATGAGATGAAGGAAAAGGCTGGAGTTGTGTCATATGGAGAGGTGAAGAGAATGGCTGAGAACCGAGAGACATGGAGAGTACCTACTCCACCGACAAGCACATAGTTCTTAAATTATATATAGATAGATAGTCATAGATAAATCATTTATTTCAGGCAACAAATTAAAATTAACATAGGCCCATAGATAAATACCTTACAGAATAACATACATATAAAGATATATCTTAAAAACTATTGTTTTCACGTATTGTCGGCGACGTGAGGCGCGACTCCCTGTGGCCAGAAGTCCTCCTTCATGAAGGTCTCCAGATGTTGGGCCGGCACTCTCACCACAAATGAACTAAAGCTTACTTTATGGCGAGATGCCAACCGTTCGACCCTCAGTGTGAATTTGGACTTCTTCAGCACGTAGTCTACGACGTCCACTATCCTCGTAGACCAATGCAGACGGGACACATACAGCTGCGTCGACTTCACTTCGTGACGCAACAGCTGGGTCGGTTATGGCTGGTGGTTTAAGACCTAAAAGCCATGTTTAGCATGTTGGTGGGCGTTAGATGGAAAACGGAAAAAAATTTCTTGAGGGGTTGCTAGCCACATCGCCTGTTTTGTCACATTTTCGCCCATTTCTTTGATCAGCTTTTACCTACGATCTGCGCGGGAAGAGAAGCAGCTGGTACATTCTACGTTTTTTCTTTACTTCCAGACAGCATGGAAGAAACCGAATTTATGAATTACAAATTTATGAATTTGTTACATACATTTTGTATATTTTGTTATCGTTGTAGATGTGTTGTCAATTATAATAATACTTTTAAAACAATAAAATGTATAAAACTGCCGAAACAGATCTGATTATTTCGAAGACAATAGGTACCTTTTAAAATTAATTAAGTGAAATGTTTAAAACACACAACGCCGAAGTAAAGCAATAAGAAACAGTAGCAGCCTTTAAGTTTAATACATTTGTTATGCTATGGCTGCTGTTTATAAATCCACCTAGTTACGCTAGATGGCGTTACTGCTAAAGTTCAGAAAGCTCAAGTTGAAGAAAAGTTAAATATATAGATAGTATTGAGCTTTCTCGATAGATGGCGTTTTAGCCATAACCTTTCCAGTAGCTGTAGCCAGGCGTTCTCACTCTCTAATAATATTTTTTTCTACGTTGTTTTCGGCCTTGACTCTGAGTTATTCGTCAATTACGCTAAAAATGTATTAACTTAACTAGACTTTTCCTGTAAGTACGTAGTGTTTCTGTTTTTTAATTCTGATAAAGGCAGGTACAACGCCTGCTACATGTACTGTATCCATCTACCCTAAGGTTGACTGGAAGAGATCGCTTATCCGCCTTTGTACCAACTTTGTTTTCTTCTTTTATGTATTATTGTATTTCTAAATTGGTGCAATAAAGTATATTCTATTCTACAGTCAAATATTTAGGTACCTGACCAGGCCCTCTACCTATATCTTGAATATTCTCTTAAACTAGAAATAATATTAACACGAAAATGTATAATATTTATTTTCATTTTAATATTATTTTTAGTTTAAGAGAATATTCAAGATATAGATTGAGCGCCTGGTCAGATATCTTAGTATCTGATTGTACTTATTAGTCAACTGGATATTTGAGCAAAATGGACTTACCTTTTAACCTTTTAACATAAAACTTTATATATTGTTTAGACTATCCATTCAAAACTATCATAACATTAAAAAAATCGTACAAAAATACGTTAGAAATTTTTTTTTGCTTACCTAAGTAAGTTGTGGACCGACCTTCCTTCCACTATTTTTCCCGAAGCTATGATCTGCCGGCCTATTTGCTAACTTAGTGTACAACATTTTGATGGTGACTTCAAAATACATTAAGTTTTGATATATCTTATATAAAAATAGTCAATCGTACGAAAGCCGCAATGTATTTTGAACAGTATATAAAAACGTTGTACACCGAGTTAGCAAATAGGCCGGCAAAGTTCCTTCAAAAGACGGGTAAAATCCTATTTAAGGCCAGCAGCACTCTGTTAACAGCTCTGATGTTCCAGACGTCCATGAGCGACGATGACATTTACCAATAGGTGTTTTGTATGTAACGAGTATAAAATAATAAAAATTATAATATGCAAAGTGATTTTCAAGACTTATCAAATGAGGCCAAACACAGATTGTTTTATTAAGGAGGTTCTAAGGCTTTCTTCCAACTCTATCATCAGAACAGCGAGAAAAGGCTCCATATTATTGTATTGTCATCCTAAAATTTAACAAACCTACACTGTGTAAGTCACTCAAGTAAAAATTTCAGATCAAGCGAAGATAGCTCAATTTAAATTGGGTTGCAAAATTGAATTTAAATTTGAGTGCCAAGAGTTACAGACTCTTTAACATGCAAAGTATCTTTTGTGTAGGTATATCTATATACACAAGATACTATGCAAGTTAAAGAATCTACAAAATACGTACAGCACCTACGAACAGTGCTTTTAAAACTTAGCACAGCATGTCTGCTTTCTGCACCGGCTAAAAAGCTTTCGGAAGCTTTAATAGTTTCAAATCTTTTCAACAGATGGCGTTATTGTTAGGAATGCAATTTTCGCCCACTGCCCCAAAAGGAAGTTACACACACCTATTATAAATTTATATTACTTTATACTTATAACTGTTTTTTCTGTAGTGGAATGCAGCTGATCTAAATTGTCTATATTTTCAATAGGCTGTAATTCATGCCGTACCAGTTAAGTAAGTACCTAAATTGCTTTTGATGTCATCTGATTTTTTTCATTTATATTCTTTCATTATTTGTTTTAATTTTAAATCAATAATGGCTTTTCATCTCATTTGTTTGTAGGGTAACAAAAAAATCCTCGTATTTGTTCAACTCATATTGATGGGCAGGGTAAATATTACACTAACTAATCTAGTAGGTATAGATATATTTTCTCTACCCGACATTTAACTTATTCTATTAAGTATGTATTTATTTAAGTATAATTTGGATAGTGTAGACTCTTTGTAGTCAGTACTACAGACAACTCAGTTAAATAATAAATATATACGAGTATATACGGACAAATCACACAGATTGAGCTAGCCCCAAAGTAAGTTTGAGACTTGTGTTATGGGAAACTAACTCAACGACACTATATTTTATAACAAATACATATATAGATACACATCTAACACCCAAGCCAATCTGAAAAGAAATCATTTTCCATTTTGACCTGGCCGGGGATTGAACCCGGGCACTCTCGTGTCGCAGGCCGACATGTTGACCGCTGCGCCAGCTAGCTAGCCTAGTTAGTTCTTCGTATCGCCATCATTCCAGCCGTAACAAGATATAGATATAGATTCAAGCTGTAATATAGTATCGTCGAGTTAGTATCCCATAGCACAAGTCTCGAACTTACTTTGGGACTAGCTCAATCTGTGTGATTTGTCCGTAAATATTTATAGGTATTATTATTATTAAAATCCACTGCTAGAGAAAGGCCTCTCCCAACGATTGTTCTTTAAAGGGGATATTGCTATACTGAGCACGGTTGACAGGCGGGTTAGCAAGCGCAGTTTCTTTTGCTTCTTGTGCTTCCGACGCTGGTGCCCATCGCAAGCATTTGTAAGCTGGGGAAGGACATGAAATTGTGATACTAATTAATAGGATGAATGGGGGAAAAGCAAGTAGCAGCTAGGTAGGTCGGGTGTGCGTACATGCTGATATACCTGCCACCACCGTATAGGCAGTTGATGAAAAACCCCTGACCTAATATTTAGTAATGATTTTCAGTCAGAGACTCAAAAACACCATTATAAACTGCTTTGCTCTTAACACTTATAAAAGTGTAACAGATATAATGTTTCTGTAACTAATCTGTTAGAAAACTGTTATTACATTTTCGTGCATTTTCTATGTACAGTCGGGGGCAGATAAAACTGACCCATCTAACAACAGATTTTAAATTGCAGGGGGGTCATATTTATCTGTCCCCGACTGTACTTACGTGTTTACACAGTTTGTGGATACAAACTGTGTAAACACGTAAGTACAGTCGGGGAGGGGGGATATAGGCATTTTTCAGGCAAGTGGGCGTGAGCTGTCGCATAGTTGACCAGTGTAAACCTTATTGGCTGTAACAGTTAACAGTTTTACTTTTCGAAAGGAAATTAAAAAAAAAAACAGTGTTTAAAACATTCTATTCGGGTACCGTTAGAGTTCCTGTTTTCAGTTTTTACCAACTTTAGTTTTTCGAAAATATATATTAAAAAGTACCAAGCAATAATGTAACGTATGTCGGGTAGTAAACGTTAGTAAAGACTTTAGAAGGTATACATACCTGATACGTTTGACAGCACTCTTCAGTAATTCAGTAAGGATATTATTAGGTACGCTAGCAAAAGTGAAGTGTTGTCATTTTATAAAGCATCTAGGACAACCCTCATAAACGTTGATTAGAGACCACAGGGGCTTAATGATTATGTTCAGGGTAATTATACGAGTAGTACCTCTCATGCCGTTACGGCCGTAGTTAATAGGCAGCGTTAATGAGTCTTAAGCTTAGTTTGCAAATACAAAAGTACCTAGTTAGACGTTTCTTAAATAAATAAATGCAATCAATCTATTAGCCTTTGCTGGCAATTTCTTGCTGCTATATACTTACTTCTATTCATAATTTATAACTCTCCCAGTCTTCCAAAATTGAAAGTCTTGTGTGTGTTGAATAAAAAATGGCTTGATCGTAAACCGATTTCACCAAATTTTATTACAATATAGTACGACAAAGTATATATATAGTACGACGACATAGTATAAATATAGTACGACAAAATATTAAAGAAACATTACCAAGTAATTTATCTTGTTTGATAAATAAGGAACTAATTTCTTATTTAAATGAAATATAGTCCAAAATGGGGTCCTAAATTGCACCCCTCACCCTTTTGCAAGTGACCAACATAACGTCCAAATTGCGGGGTCCAAATATAACCTTAATGCGATTCTTGGACCGGAAATCACGTACTCTGCACCCCTCTGATTTATTTGAAGGGTTGGTTAGGGTGTGTCCTGAGAATTGAGTTGATATTAACGTAAAATTAATTAATGTGATGAAAGTAGCAGTTAGCTCAAACTTTCTTTTAGTACTTATGATAGATGATGAATAGAAATAAGTGATAAATGCTGTCAAGCTCGAGTTATAATTGTCATTTATATTTTCTCGTATATTTTATTTATTTTTGACTAAACTACTTTATTTTGTTTGTGATAAAAACAACATAACGCATTAATTTGCACAACTATCTACCGATTGTGGATGAATAAGTCTGAAAAAAAAATGGCAAGTTTGGAAAGAAATAAAATAATAAAACTGAGACCAAATAAAAAAGCTGGAGACTCGTGGGTTGTGTAACTACTACCTAGTGACTACCTTTTTGCTAGACCAAGACCATGGCGAGCTTCGTGGCGCAGTGGTTAACACGCCAGCCTGCGAAACGAAGGCCCCAGGAGTCATGGAGGTCAAGATTGAAAATTATCATTTTCAGATTGGCCTGGGTCTTGGATGTTTATCTATGTATGTATTTGTTATAAAACATAGTATCGTTGAGTAAGTATCCCATAATACAAGTCTCGAACTTACTTACTTTGGGGCTAGATCAATCTGTGTGATTTGTCCGTATATATAAAAAAAAAATAGATCCACCCAGGCGGAAGTTAAATTTTTACGCGTGTACGTATACGCATGCGTGCTAAAATTATTATAAATCCTTGTATGTGGGTATTTAAGTATGTCTGTTAGTAACCTCCTGTAAATTAAATTGATTCGATTGATTTTTAAGTATGTGGTCCTATTTTACTTATAGTCTTCCCCAGGATCTAAAATATTTGAAATAATACAACTTGTTACAACATTTTAAAGGTTAAAGGCTAGCCCTTTGTCACCTTAGCCGGCTTAGAAATCCGCCTCCGCTAAAGTTTTATGGCAGTGTCACATTGCTTTCTATGCAAAGCACGGTTATAAGGTGGCAGTGCAGTGCATACCAAGTAGTATTGACTTTATGGTGCACTAAAGCGGCAAATGCAGCAAAATACAAAACTCTTTATTTGCCAGAAGACTTATTACAGCAGACTGAAGTCACTATGTATCACTTTAAAAAAATAATGCGCTATCGTGGAACTTCGTCAAGAACGAAGTTCCGTGTGTGTATTTTATTTCATAAAATAAAATCATCTTGAAATAAAATCAATTTGTTTTAATTTTTATGTATAAAAAAATAAAAATATAAAAAAAATCTCAGGAATAACAATATGCGATGTGGCTTGCAACCCATTACTATTTTGATTCTAGTTACATTCCTCTACAGGCTAAACGTCGCCTTGGGTCTAATGTCCTTAGGCTCTGTATACCCTGTAAAAGATAAAGACGTGATAATATGTACGTAAATGTATGTGAAATAAAAACATATCCAAATTGAAGAAGGTATTGACTTTGTTAGGCACATAAGTGTCACATCTGTGTATGTGAGCGTGCTTGTTGTAGGAGTAGGACTATAGAGACATTACGTGAACGTGACGCATTGTAGGAAATAATTCCTCTAAAATACATATGAAACTTAGATTCTTTGTTAAAAGTCCTATAGGTAAGTATAACAGTATAACATGTAGCTTATTACTAACTACAACGCCCAACAATTTTCCTCCGTTTGGTAGACCTGCCTCTTACCTACCAGGTAAGATTTGGAATATCTAAAAGAAACCACCCGTTATGTCCGAGATGATCTAGATTTATTTTTATTTAACTTATTGAACTTAAACATTCAAAATCCATTGAACCTCCTTTTTTTTTAAAATCTCCATTGAAATCATAAAATACAACATAATAGTAAAAATATCGTAATAAACACACATCTTCAATCTAAAGTAAAAAAAAATGTTCAGTTTTACAACAACATATATCCACCTAGTTAAGACAATGTAACATTCACAACATAAAAGGTAGCTTGTGTAGGTATAAGAGCGACATTTTTTTGGAAACAGAAATATCCTTTTGCCCACATTCGAAACCACAGTGTAACCACAAAGGTTCTTAAACATTTTGTAGCACCTGGTTCGGAAAAGAACACCGACCCGTATTCTCAGGATACACTATATTATCCAGAACTATATATCTACATTATTCTATAGATAGGTATATCCACGATTCACGCTAAAGACGATGTAACTAAGACAGTGAGAATGGTAGGTATAATTGCGTAGAGGATAGAGGTATTTTATTCCGATGTAACTTGATAGCAAAGTGAATCTATATTTATGAACTAATGTTAGGTATTTGGGTAAGTTAATAAATGTACAACTAGTAGGAAACTTTTTATTGATTTTTCTCTTGAGACGCCAATTTATGCCAATATAAATTGGCGTCTCAGCAAAACATGAATTTTAAATAATTTACAAAAATGATAAATTCATAAATTTTTTTTCAGGTAAATTTAAAGAATCATGACAATAGGCGATGCGGCTAGCAACCCATCACTATTTTGATACTGTTTTCTACCTTTACGCCAACCAACACGATAAACGTGGCCTTTCGGTTGGTATGACTTTAGGTTCTGTCTACCCCGTAAGCGATAAAGACGTGATATGTATAAGTTTTAATTATTATCCTATGTCTAGAGGTAATAAATACATATAATATTTATGGATTAAGTTTTTGGATGTTTTTCAAAATGGCGGAATTGGCACAAAAGTCAAGCGCCATTGGGGCGACATATGTGGCGCTTAGGACCATAGTTCGATGTGAGACAAGTTAGACTCGTGAGGTCAACAGATCACAGAACCACTAGTATTATATTTGTTTTTGTTTTTTATGTTTTAAATAATGTCACAATTATGGGATTACACAGTCGATGACTTATATTTATATAATGTTTTTAACAGACTTATTAGAAACTCTAAACTAAGTAAAACTTTATCTATGTCTAATTAAACTTAATTTACGATATTAAGCGCTCAGGATGCTGTTGTTTAATAGTCAACGTTGAAATTGTCACGATCATTTCCCTTGAAAATTTTGCTAAACTCCGTCACGTTTCAACTTCCATTCCATCCCCTTCTCACCCTCCGGAAACAGTCCTCCCTTCGCCCCTGCGTCCTCGCAAGCATGCAGCATCCGCCATATTTACAGCTATGCGTGAAAAGGACTGACAATGAAATCCCTACTGGTGTGAATGAGATGGAATAACGAGGGTGCGAAAAGAGGCCTTGTATTGTTGTAGGGAAACTTTTGTGGATTGTGGAACAGTGACGATCTCGCCTTTCATTTTGTAGTAACCTGAAATTAAAAACAATAAATTAGAATGTTATCTGGGCCGTTGTTGTATTCTCATTCTAAAGTAATGTTATCTTCCGATTGAATTATTTACGTTTACGATCGTTCAAAGCTGAAGAATTTCAATCAACATTCTTAGAGTGATGCAAATCGTTGTAGCTATTAAATGCCTTAAAGAGTTACAAAAAAAGGCATTTGTAATATACATATATCTTTGATTAAAGTATTATCTAGGAGAGGTGAAGAAAGTGTGAGGAAGCAAAAATTTTAACGTGTACAGGTTAGCATTAGCATCTGTCGTAGACTTTAAAAAAAACAAATTGTACACGTTACGTACGTACGTAAGGTTAAATAAAGGTAAAATCGATTATGCAAAATTTCAACTTCAGATAGAAATTACAGGTGATGGTACAGTCACGAGGATTGATATGCAGACACATTGATTCTTAAGTCAATGTCATAAGGTCTAAAATCTACTACAATTGTATATATATCAATGCTCGTGACTGTAAAATGCATTCTACGGGGAAAGTTGTTCAGCGTCACCGAGCTTCTTTTTATTAGCGTGTAGACTCGGGAGGAAAAACATTGCGAATTTATACATAGTTACCTACATTTAAGTATTTTGACCACAAAGACATTTAATATGTAAGTAGGTACTTCATCATCATCATCGGGTCCTTTTAGTCTCCACTACAAGAGCACGACCCTCTCTGTACCATCAGAGTATATTTGGCCAGAACTAAGAGAGGATTTGGCCTACACTCTCCACGCTGGCCGGACGGGTTGGAGAGGTCATATTTGTTGTTTAATAGCTTTGTTTAGCTTGTTTATTCTAAGTCGCTTTCTACGACATCCACGGAAAGACTTAGAGTGGTCTATTCTACTCTGCCGGAAACTACACGGTCTACTTAGAGAATGTTAGATCTTTTCAAGTGTTACTTGAAAAGTCCCAAAAGGTACAAATAGAGGGGAAATAAATACCAAAAATTAAAGTCAAAAGTTGACGTGACAAATGCGAACCTGGCTGATCATCATGATAAAGGTTTTCAAAGGAAAATTAAAGTTTCTCTTAGAAATAGCAGACTGGTGCTATCAAACGCAGCAATAACATATTATAGAAATAAATCTGTGAAGAATCCAAGCCTATTTATTATTTACCTATGTATATTATACAGCGTGATTTTGAACTCCCTAACTATATTGAAATCTGGGATACAGAATCCCTTATGGAATACAGTATTGTAAGAAAAAAAGGTAAAAAACGGAAAAATAAATTTAACCTTTCATAGAAATTCGTCCAGCTGATCGGCGACTTTGTATGGGAAACCTAATTTTCTTTTTTTTTTACCTTTTTTTCTTGCAATTCTGTGTTCCATTAGGAATTCTGATTCCCAGATTTCAATAAAGCTAGGGAGTTCAAAATCACGTTGTATTTATATGCAACAACCGCCATCTTGGTTTTGTTTTATTTTATGAAAACCTACTCTATTAGTACTAGTAGGTACTCTATTGAGTGGCATTGTATAGGTACTCTTTTTTTTAATTGACTATGTAGCTAAGCTCTAAGTGGGCTTTTGCTACTTCAACGGGCGTTTTGTATAGGTAAGTGCTGACTGCTGGACCTTATATACTCATGCACAAATATCTACCAATAAATTTAATAAATTGTTTTATAGCACTTCTTTATCAGAGCCGTACACCCACCTTCTAAAGCACTCAAGCGAAATTTCCTGCATTCGAGTTGACACAGAGTTTATGGCAATCGTTATCGACGTCGTTACTCTCCGTTATTTGATCGCATTAGGGGTGCATGAGCATTTCCGAACCTGCCCGGTTTTTAATTTACTGCCTGCACTTTACGCTTTGCCAAATTGCACGGAAAATTGTTTTTTTTTTCTGATTTGGTAATGACGGGTGCTAAAAAGACGCTCTCTTTAATTTTGTTAATGCTAAGCGCACAAAATTACGTGCGCGACTAAGTTAAGCCCACAGATAATATGTATGAGATCACTAAGGCAGATACTTCGTTGCCATATGCCTAATAATGGGTATCAGCATCCCAAAAATATGATATAGGTGATTTTCGTAACCAAATACAAAGTAAAACATGATTTTTATGTATTTTATTTATTTCAATCAATTCTCGGTCTGGTAATCGACCCCTTTATTTACTAGGATCTGAATATTTTTATTTTTTTAAAGAATTATATTTTAAGACCATTTGCGGACGATAACGACAGTTTCGAATGATATGTAGAAAGAAAAAAAAAAATATGAAAATCATTTATCTCCTATTGGCGCGCTGGAGTGCAGTTTTCTGAGAACATTTGTTTTTTAATATTTGGATGGATAGTAGATGCGATCGTTCTTGGTGATTCTAAGTGAAAGTTTGTGATTTATCCTATCAAAAACGCGGAAGGAAAAATAAATATGAAAATCGTTTATCTCCTACTGGTGTGGGGGGTAGTTCAAAAAGATTACAAGGTACTACAATCTCCCTAGGTAATATCAAACTACGTTGGTATATACTGGATTAGTTTACTTAATCCGAAAGTACATAAACCAAATTCAGTTAATTACCTTGATTAATAAGTAATTACGGCGACACGTGTGTTTAATTTATCCAGCATATAAAGCAGTGGGGGGCAACTAGATGACTATTATCTTAATGACGAATTTTGCCTATAAAACTATGCGGGTTGAGGAGTTAAAACTACTTGATTACATCCTTATATGGGAATTGTAATATATCTCAATGAACTACATCAAAGAAATATAAGTAAGTAGGTAGGTACCTAACTATATTTACTTTGCTACTATTACAGAAAAAAAAAACCTTCTATACCTATAGCGTGTAAATTTACTCTCAATATTCCCTTATAGAGGTGACTCAGCCCAAGAATACAAATTACTTTTCATATGGTACCAACGTTGTATTTTTTTATATTTTCTTACAAATTGCCGGGAAAACCGAACACTTGTTGTATGAACATGTCGACTTTTCAAGTTCCCAGCATTGGTCATATAGTGAAAGTAATTCATTTTGAGGGGCTGAGACAGCCCTTCACGGAATTGTCGAGGGTAAATTTCTTTATTCCTTCTTTATTAATATCCTCTTCTTTATTAATTATACTATATGGAATTCGACAACTTTAGAAAGTGACATAAAAAAAAGAAACAGTTTATTTATACGAAGGTTATTTCTGAAGTCATTATTTTGAGACTGCAAGTTACTTATTTTCAGACCACAAAATCAATGGAATTCGAAGCTATTCATACTAAAAAGCAAAATAAGATTAAGAGCGAAATAAATCCGCTCATTACTTTAGCGGCGAGCGTGAAGACCGCAATTTATATTCTAATTCCTCAGTAATTACTTTAGCGCACACCGCCTAGATGCGCCGTGCGGCGAACACAAGGGAAACGCTTAACTTTTTTACAAGCTTTTTTAACTTTCAATGTATGTATGTAACTATGTTTGTTCGGGTCAACTCTTGCCACTCAATTTTTTAGCAGATATCTTCCACCTAATGAGCTGACATTTTATATACTCGTTTAGTTTGGATGACAATGCACGGTAAGCTGTATGACGTCATTCTAAATCCAACATGGCGATATAGAATTAAAGGGCTCGCCGAAAATAACTCGAAATATAAAGTGAAGTATCTTGTTTTTAAAAGTTTCTTTACTTATTAACCTCGAAGAAGACTACAAAGCGTTGGCGTGCAGACAACATTTTAATCTAATTCCTTTGTAATTACTTCATACACTGAAAACACGCGTCGCGCGGGGTAAAAAAAAAACGTTCAACCTTTTATGCGCGAGTATTCTTAAATTTATGATTCGTACAGTTGCATAGATGGTACATATCATATTGGGCTGCGAATGTTGCACAAGCAGTCCGTCCGTCTGTCCGTCCGTGGTTTCACTCAGAGACTACAAGTACTAGAGAGCTGTAATTTGGTATGGATATGTATATTAATCATGACGAAAAATGGTAGAATATTTTTTAAATTAGCTCCCATACAAGTAAAGTTGGAGTCAATTTTCTTTTCCTCACTAACCCAACGAGTGGGATGTTGTTGAATAGGTCTTTTAAAAACATTGTCAGCTTATGAACATCGTTTAAAAAATTCACGGATATATAACGAAATTTAAAGGAAAACTAATCAGAGCTAAGTAAAGTTTACAAATAAAAGGGTTATAGTCAACCAACTTCTTAATGTACTCGGAGAAGAAAAATTTCATACAACTTGAATAAAAAATTAGTTAAGATAAGACAGTTGTTAGTTAAGTAAAACAACTACTGAATATTAATTGACGAACTAAGTAAATCATAGCAGCTTTAATAATACCTAAATTATTAGCAATGTGTTTACGTTCGACGGCGTGCGGCGCTTGAAGGAACGATAGCAGGCCGCTTGATGGATTTTGCGCCCAGGAGTCAAAATAATATACCTATGAAGCGCCTGCCTGCCAAGCGTGGGTGGGTGAGTATGGCAATATCCTCCCATGGAACGAAAAGGCCTTCGTCCAGCAGTGGACTTTTAACGGCTGAAATGATGATGATATGATATTAAAATGGTAATTCTTGTTTTTTTTTAAACAGGATTTAGCTGTGACGGGTGGGCCCTATAATATTATACACCCCGGGCCTCAGATGGCATATTCACGCCAATGGATCCACCACTCCACGAACAGAACGTATAAGCTAGTTAGTATGTGTGTATGGTAACTGTAGGTAATGTAATGGCTATGTCGGGTCCCAGGCAGCCCTTTAATGGCGTCGTAATTGTGAGCTGAAATAAAGTGTTATTTTTATGGTGATTTCTCAACTACTACTAAGTTGCTTTAAGTAGGCGTAAAGCATTTTATTAATTGAAATAAGCGTTGTAATAACCGCTTTGTGTTTTTGAGTAGTTTTATTCTGGGGTTTATATCTCCAATATGGTTATACATATAATCAAATATATGGTTATAGTGGTATACGGTGCACGAGAATAACCGGCCTATGTTTGGTACTACTATAGATTTGAAGTTGATATAAGTTAGTTACCTGCGTCAAAATCATTATTTTAAATAAATAAATTAATCATTTAAATGAATCCGTCAATTATATAATTATTATAAATTATTATTAATATAATCTAAAAATATTGTACACGCTTTTTTATTATAATCTAAAAATATTGTACACGCATTGTTTTTGTCAATTAAACAATATAGATAAAGACGTCGTGACATCAAAATTTGCTAAAAATTTTAGCAAACGTCACACGGAATTTCAAAGAGGTATATCTTATTACTTATTCGTAGGGTATATCTTTAAAAATATTTGTTTCATCGACTAAAGACAAAATAGTACAAGTACAAGTATCCAATATTTTTTGATTATATACCTGACGGATTTATTACTATTTTTTAGGAAACTAGCTTATTCATGAAACTACAAACACACGTAAGAGTTACTTTCTGCTTTAGTAGGGTTACCTGAGCTCAAAGAGCATAAAAATATTACAGCGAGTCTTTAGCACGCTTTGAGCCCTGTTTTTTTTATATTCCTTACTATTGCGAGAATTTAAATAATGCGATATTACTTTACCCAGGAATTTATTTCGTATCTTTAAATTTATGATCATCCAGTCGTATTTATCTTGACAAAAAGTCAAATTTATGCGTGTAGATACACATACCTGACCCTTGGAAGGGGTTAGCGGATATTTACGACGGGTACACGTCGCGACGGCGCACTCGACATGTGCGAACTTGGCCCTTGGTCATAAAACGCCCCGCTGTAAATTATAGAAACTTTGTAGTGTGCGACGACGCTTACGGCCTCCACACAGCATGCGAATGTTGGATCTGCGAAATGAGAAATATGAAATGAATATGCAAGGCTTTGGAGATATGTAAAATAATAAAACAATATCAGGTAAAATTTAAGAAAACATTTAGTCAATCAATATCTTTTTATTTTTTAATTACAAGGGTTGGTATTTGCGGTGCTTCGTGTTCGCGATCTATTTTGTTTGAGCAACATCTTTTTTGTGTAAGAATTCTTAATAACAAGGGCCTGGTGGTAGGTATTTACAGTGTTTCGTGTTCAAGATCTATTTTGGTTTAGCAACATGTTTTTGTGTAAGAATTCTTAATAACAAGGGCCTGGTGGTAGGTATTCACGGTGCTTCGTGTTCGCGATCTATGAATGTATGAAATTCCAATAATTACAAGTGACTGGTGGTAAGTATTTGCAGTATTTGTTTTATATTCAGGATTTATTTTAGTTGAGCAAATTCTTTTTCGAAATAAATGTAATATATTATAAATATACGTACCTCGAAGTAAATATACGTTCCCAGATTAAAGGTAAAGTGAATGTCCACCACCAAATCACTTTCTATTATCAGGTATCAATTTAATTCCATTAACATTGGATTGTTACAAACCTATGTTAACTAACAAGAGTCACAACGAACAGGCAGTCATTTAAAGGTGTTATAAAGCAGTCACAAACTTGTGTTAATTTGACTAATTTTATAACCTCTACCCATTGACTAGGAGGCACGTGGCTATGTTATAGAGAAGCGAGGTTGGTACGTAAAACTGAAGTACTGAATCAGCTGCTGACTTTTTTCTGAAATGATAATCTTAAGTTCTTTTAAGAAGTAAAATACATAACTGACAGCTCACAAAAGAAGTTATAAGATAATACAAAATTAACCGGTGTTGTTCGCATATAGCTTAAGAATTTTGAACTAAAGAATGTAACACATACTCGTACGTTGTATCTAGTTAGTTCCAGTAGGTACCTACTTTTGTTACGACTTATGTAAGTTTTGTTTTTTGTCTTCGACTATTTATTAAGTTCTGTACAGTGTGTAGGTAACTTATTCCTCGATGTACCTACCTTTGAAGTGGTGACTCAGCCCATCAAAATAAACAACATTTCCTGTAGGACCACAGAGAAGTAAAAATAATGTTTTGACTTTTCATACAAAACTATGATTACCTTTGTATGAAAAGTAAAAACAAGTTTTTTCACCTGCCCGGCAACTTCTATGAAAATGTCGAAATATATTTTGAGTTCCCAGAATAGGAGAAGTTGTCCATTTAGATGGGCTGAGTCACCCCTTTAAGGGAATGTCGAGGATATATTTACATGCTGTATGTGACCATAATACACGAGAAATGTAGTAGTCAGATTTGTTTCCCAAAATGTATGTTATAGTTATACTTACCTTTTATTTTAAGGTCTGTCTCTCTACCCTGCTCTCACAAAGCTGTAAATCTTCCATTAAATACCATGTTATATCTGCTCGTACTTTCTAAACAGCTTCCTTATTCCGAGCTCAAGTATTCACAGTCGAGGCTCTACAGCAGCAGGCGCCTAGACGCCCCTCCATAAAGGTGGATTAATACCACCAAAAGCCCAACTTACTTAATAAATATAAAAGCCTCCGCCCGCGATCGTAAACCGCCCACTGCGCTCCGCTAAGATTACTTGTATCGCGACCAGCCAAATCTGATCTCCCATAAAATGGTTAATGCAGAAGCTCAACGAAGATTCGGAGGTCCTGTAAGACTGGTCTAGCTATTATCAGCATGTAGATTGCGCGCTCGCCTTGCTTTCTCCCAGATAAGGGTTTATGGCTGCCTGCAGAAAGGATAATGTTCTTCTTTGATGTAAGATGGAATTGTTGGTCTCGTTCCGGTCTCGCTGTAAAAATAGATAACGTTTCAGTTTTATTTCATGTACGAGTAAGCTGCACTGTGATTGTTTTACTCGACTGCCCCAGAAAGAGGGCTATGAAATGAAACAATACAATAAAATAAATAACGATTATTTATTCTCTCACTTAAATATATTTACGACCATAATAACTTTAGGGTATCTGAGTAAATGGCTAAAATGGAACCTTTTGAGTTTAAGTTGATTTGACCCCTGGTTTAGGTATCACTTTTGGTACGTTTAAATTGAAATAGGTATAAATACCACCTAAAAGCTGTATTTAAGGATGACTATTATTTTACTCTTTTTTGTTTGTTTCATTAGGTACATGCACTTTTTACAGAAAACTAAAACAGATTTTCCGAAAAGTTAATTTTAAAGATGTGTTTGTATTCTGAGTCGCGAAACGTGTCTTGCCCACGCCACGTCCAATTTAGATCTTGCGCCGCCACTGATTGCGACAGCATTTATGCTGTAATATGATTTGGCAAAGTTGTACAGCCGGCCGCCTGCCTGTCCCCAACCTTTCTTAGGTAGGTCCAGAACTCTGTAGACTTATGAAAATCAAAATAAATTGATATTTCCTACACATACAATCTGCCGAATAACTGCTGTGAAAAAAGGTGACTGAACTATTCAGAGTGATAAATTCTCCATCATCAGATCAGCTCGTTGAAATCGCTTTTACATGTGTATGCAAAAAATTTCAACCTATGAAATTGGCGTTTTCTAAGAGAATTTCCAGTAAATTGAATGTTTCATACTCACGTTTTTCGAATCATTTCGGGTTTGATAAATTCAACTAAAGTGAAATGTTGCATGTATTTACGGGAAAACAGTAAGCTTCATTTACGCATTATAAAATTTTCAAAAAGTTAGAAAAAAAATTGAAAAATTATGACATTTTTGATCAAAACGAACAATTCCTGGAACAAGTTCTTTTCATGAGCATTTTTCAATAATTTAATTCAGGAAAACAAAAAAAAATATAATGCATTCAGAATGTTAATAATACTTATCAAGCCCACTATCAAGTTTAAATAAAAAAATTGTGTTTAACTGTAAATCATACTTAGTCATTAGGAGCGCGAAAAAAAACGCTAATTTCATAGGTTTTAGAAAACCCATTGTTTTTTAGCTAGTTTAGATTTTAGTCAAAGTCAAAGATTTTTATTCAAAATTGGATACATGTATCTCTTTTTGAACGTCATATTTTTATTTCTTATATATTTTTTTATATATGCAAAATTGAAATACTACTAGCGTTTCGGAACGACCACTGGTGAGAAGAATACGCCGAAAGAAACTCAATCCAGCCTTGGTCCCTACGTGCCTGAAGGGCTCTGAATACATTGTTAACATTAAATACAATTTTTCATACTATAGATTAACTTTTAACATTTAATAATTGTTAACATTAAATAAATTTATATAAATTTCCACGCATTTTTATCAGTAATATAATCATCAATGCAGTAATAAGCCTTTTTTATTAACTGGTTTTTTACAATCGTTTTGAACTTAAGTAAAGGCAGACCTAATATTTCTGCAGGAATTTTATTATAGAAGCGTACTCCTAAACCCAAAAATGAATTCATAGTTTTCTGCAATCGCAATACTGGTGTAGCTAATTTATTTTTATTTCTCGTGTTTCGGTCATGGATATCACTATTTTTCTTATATAAATCAAGATTATAGCGCACAAACATAATATTCGCAAATATGTACTGAGAAGGTAAAGTTAAAATATTTATATCTTTAAACAATTCTCTAAGAGATTCTCTAGCACCAAGTTTATATATAGATCTAATAGCGCGTTTCTGCAGGACAAATATGGTGTTTACTTCTGCAGCGTTACCCCATAGTAAAATCGCATAAGACATAGCACTATGGAAGTAACTGAAATATACCAAACGCGCAGTATCAACATCAGTCAGTTGTCTAATTCTCCTGACAGCATAAGCTGCAGAACTAAGTTTACCCGCTAACGTAGTAATATGGGCACCCCATTGAAGCCCGGCATCAAGAGTTATTCCAAGAAATGTTGTTTTATCAGTTAAATCTAGTGGTTCATTATCCATTACTATTTGTGTTGGAATTTTTGTAACATTTGGTAAGCAAAATTTAATACATTTCGTTTTCTTAGCGTTCAACAATAGATTGTTCGCTGTGAACCAATCCAACACTTGAGCTAAAGTACTATTAACCACGTCAAAAGAATTAGTTTGTCTATCAATTTTGAAGACAAGAGAAGTGTCATCGGCAAATAGTACAGCCTTACATGTATTGACACAGTAAGGTAGGTCATTGATGTAAATGAGGAATAACAGAGGCCCTAGGATAGAGCTCTGGGGTACGCCCATCTTAACCGATGATCCGGAGGATTGTACCCTATCTAAACTAACTTTTTGAGTTCGGCCACTTAAATAAGATTCAAGTAAATCGCGAGATTTACCTTTTATTCCATAGAGCTCCAGCTTGGAGAGAAGGGTATTGTGGTCTACGCAATCAAAGGCTTTGGAAAGATCACAAAAAACACCAATAGCATTTTGTTTTCCCTCCCAAGCATCATATATGTATTTCAACAGAGCTACACCCGCGTCTGTAGTTGACCGACCCTTTGTAAATCCATACTGTTCACGATGGAAAAGGCTATTTATGTTAAAAAAAGCTAATAACTGATTAAAAATCATTTTTTCAAATATTTTACTAAGAGCTGGCAGAATAGAAATGGGACGGTAATTAGTGGGATCATTTTTATCGCCAGATTTGTACAAAGGAATGACTTTACTTAACTTCATCAAGTCAGGAAATGTCCCAGTATCTACACACTTATTAAATACAGAAGCTAAATATGGTGCAATTGCTTTAATGATGTTACTAATGACAGCTACAGAGATATCCCACAAATCTCCAGTTTTCTTATTGTTCAAACTCTTAAATGTATCAATGATTATTTGAGATGTTACATGTTGAAATATTAAATGATTGTTACATTCTGGTATACAGCTTGTTAATAGTTTTTTAGATTCCTCAGATGATGAACGTAAGGAAGCAGTAGTATTTACGGGAATGTTAGTAAAGAAATCTTCGAAATATTTTGCGACGTCTTCATTAGTACTGAGGATCTTATTATCTACTTTTAATTCTATTTTGTTGTCACGATTTTTAGTTTTCCCGGTTTCCATGTTAATAATTTTCCAAGTGGTCTTTATCTTATCATGAGAATCTAGAATAGCTTTTCTTGTATATAAAGATTTTGCGCACAGGCACGCCTTTTTAAAAACCTTAGAGTAAGTTCTAACATAATTAATAAATTCAGTCTTTTTATTGTAAGCTTTCATAGCTAATAATTCGTATAACCTGTTTCTACTAACGTAAATACCAGTTGTAGCCCATTCACTAAATTTTTTACCGATACGTTTAGTACATTTTTTAATTTTGAATGTATTGTTGAATTCAGATTCAATAACACCAAACATTTTATTATATAGAGCATCTGGATCATCTCTAGTTTCTTCAATTAGGGGCATTTTTTCAGATATTTTTTTCTTAAATACATTTATTTTAGCTTTGGTTATAGATCTAAAGGTTACTTTTGGTAAGTCTACTTCTACATCATTTATAAGTTTTACAAACTGACCGTAGTGATCCGAGGTTAGATTTTTAGTTATATATTTGTCAACAGCAGTGCAATTGCAGAAAACATTATCTATGCACGTTGCAGAATCTTCAGTAACTCTAGTTGGTTCCAAAAACAAATTAACCAAGTCAAACACAGACATCGAGACAGGTGACAGTTAATTAAGAAAAATTAAAATGTAAAAAAAAAAATTAACAATTCCATTAGTTATCTACGTAGGGCTTTTATTGCTGTGGTCCCCGACGGCACGCAAATGTGGCGCGGGCACGCTGATTTTCACACGAAACTTTTGTTAGTAAGGTAAGTAAGATAATTTATATTATAAACATTATAATAAATATTCAATATTCAGAAAGTGATTAAAAATATTTAAAAACATATTTCACAATAGTTTTTAATGTGTTTATCTTACATTATGTTCGCGATGCCGAAGAAAAATCATATTTAAATTGCAGAAAAGGTTATTTAAATTATAAAAAGACCAAATATTTTTTTAAAATAATTAAGGGCTATATAAATAAATATATTGGTTTGGAACATATCACACAAATTGAGCTAACCCCACAGTAACTTGTGAACTTGTGTCGTAGAATACTAACTCAACGTTACTATATTTTATAATAGGTAGATACTTAAATAGATAAACATCCAAGCCCCAGGTCAATCTAAAAAGATTTTTCATCATGACCTGACCGGGGGTCGAACCCGGGCACCCTCTTGTCATGTCACAGGCTGGCTTGTTAACCACTGCGCCACGGAGCTCGCCTTATAATTTCGCGCAATATAAATTGCTTATTTCTTAAAGGGTACATATTAAAATCCCAAAAAACATAACACCTTTATTCAAAATGTACGAGCCTAAAATACCCGAATTCTAAATACCGTATATTTAAAATACCAAGTATTAAAAAAATAAAAGATTTAAATTACCTTATGGTTGAATAGCTCAAGCTCAAAACATCTTATTACGGAATAAC
This sequence comes from Elegia similella, assembly GCA_947532085.1. Classification (NCBI taxonomy): domain Eukaryota; kingdom Metazoa; phylum Arthropoda; class Insecta; order Lepidoptera; family Pyralidae; genus Elegia; species Elegia similella. The sequence continues at coordinate 10,608,380 of OX383935.1, read as the reverse complement.
TTATCCATAAATACCTGAATTTAAAAAGATTTAACCTAATTTAACTGATTTTATAAGTTCGAAGAAGAAACGAGCTGCTACCAGAATATTAGTAAGGTTAGGTTAGAACTGTGACCCACCAGAAAACGGATTGTCGTCAGAAACGAGTTGCTACCAGAATATTAGGTTAGGTTGGGTTAGTACTGCGATCCCAACATAAAACTAATCGCCGTCAGAAACGAGCTGCTACCAGAATATTAGGTTAGGTTAGGTTAGAACTGTGACCCACCAAAAAACGGATTGTCGTCAGAAACGAGTTGCTACCAGAATATTAGGTTAGGTTGGGTTATTTATTTTATGCATTTCATATTTTAGAATTTTAATTTAAGGTTAATTGAAAATGTAATATTTAAAGGTTTGGTATTTTAAAAATCTGACATAATAATGATTTAGTATTTCGAATTTTGGCATTGTACAGTAAAGTGTAATCGGTTCAGGTATTTTAAATCTTAAGGTATTTTGAGTTCGGGTATTTTGGGCTCGTACATTTTGAATAAAGGTGTTATGTTTTTTGGGATTTTAATATATACCTTTCATTTCTTAAACCATTCATTTCTTTTAAGTAATCCTCAGAAATTAACTCATTAAGAGATAGCCTTAATTTTAGATATTAATATTAGGTATAAATGTAAAAAAATGTAAGGATATTTGATATTTTGATAGGCAAAAAGATCTGAATGGATTGTGATGAAAGTTTGTTCTATCATATACACCAGAATACCACATCAGCTACAAATAAATTGGACAAACCCGCGAGAAAAAGCTTGTAGGTAGATAATAAATAAAATTTCAGAAAATTGATTTATTATCTACCAACCATTTTACAAAATTTTTAATTTTCATACCTTTACGCATTATACCCAGTAGTTTAAACAATTACAGAAAATAATAAATTAAACCAAATTAGTATTAATATCTCTTTTTGTAGTTAAATTATCTTTGTTTTAAACAAAACAAGTATAAAGTCTATACTAAAGTGGACACAATTTAATAAATGCCACTGCGAATAACAGTTTATCTACTTTCTATTCTTATCTCACATTAATGACGGCGAGGTTCTCAAAGGCTAATTAGCGCAAGCCGGAATCGTTATCTGAGCACGGAAATTCGTGAGAGTATTTCGTTAACCCAAATATGCTTCCCAGCCCAGCCTGCATTTTCTGAATGCCGTAGGGTCACCAAACTAACGACTTAACCTTTATTATATATTAAAAACGGGTCGCTCACGTGCCATTTTGTCGGGATTGCTGACTATACACGTGAGTGACCCGTTTTTAGGATATAATGTCTGCACCTCACGTTAGTTTCAATGATATGACTTAACTTTCCTTATTTTATTCGCTAAGCTTACTTTTTCTTTGATTGGTTGAATCCAAAACCATTTTCAGGTGGAGGTATCTCCATCATCGTCATCGTATCAGCCGCAATGCTTATTACTGCTGATACGATGCATAGGCCTATGTCTACATAGGCCACCTGAGTTAGGTTTCATTAATAATATCATAGATTGTAATAATGACGGATTACAGAGGTATTCGATAAAATCATTTATGCATTTTGTGACGTCATTTACTGACGTAAATTTTATTTCAAAAAAATATTTTTATCCTAAATTAAAGATGTCATATCTACATGATATTTAGTATCACGCAAAATATTTCTCTTTAAAAAAAATCGTTAAAATATGCCCTAGATAAAGTGCGGAAGAAAGGAATTGACTACCGACATATCTGAAAATAATATATGTTTTTCAAAATACAAACATAAAATCATTACCCTAAAAGAGGTAGCATACACAATTTACAAGTAGGTTAAAAGCAATAAGACTGTTTCTCAATTCCGAATTAGATACGTAGTTCAGAAGTAATAATTTAAAGATTAGGTCTCATAAATTACTGAACAGTTTTTAAAAACTATTTCTTCATTAAAAAACTACAGTATCAGAGGGTAACAAGGCTTTATTTAATTTAAAAAAAGAGATCCGTATGTAAATTGCATTTATGTAACCCAAGGAATCAAGAATTTCCTATGCTGATGCATAGGAAATTTTTGACCGCTTGGGCTACAGCTACAAAAACGAATGATTTCAAATATATTTATTCTGTTTTTACCTTTTTTTCTTGAGATTTTGTATTCCATTAGGGATTCTGATTCCCAGATTTCAATGTAGCTAGGAGGTTCAAAATCGCGCTGTATATTATTATTATTATATGGTACATATAAAGTGGTGAAAACATAGAATATCTTTGAAAAGTAAAGTGTGTGGCGAACGTAGAGATTTCATAACGTACGTGAACGTTATCATAATTTTACGGGGTACGTGAAAACGCGCGCTTTTATTAGGGGCGTTTTATTAGGGTTGCTAGATTAGCGGGCAGGCCCGGACGTAGCTCCGAGATCGACGCCACGTGCCGGCTTTATCGACGCTATGTGAAATGCTCGCGTTTATGCGCGCCAGTTATGAAGTAAATTGCTATTTTTATTCAGTCAAAAATAACTTTTTTCGGCTTGTACTAACTAAAAATCATACCTCTCCAACCCGTCTGGCCAGCGTGGAAAGTGTAGGCCAGGTCCTCTGACTACTCTGGCCAAGTATGGCTCTAGTAGTACAGAGAGAGTCGTGCTCCTGTAGTGGAGACTAACTAACTAAAATTAAGAATGCGAATGTCAGTATTTTCTACATTTCCATTAAGCTGCTGTATCAATAATAATAAAATATTGCATTTACGTTGTGAGTTATGCATATTATAGTAGGGAGTACCTAATAGGTTCTCTTCTCGGTACATTATAGTAAAATCTAATAAAGGAGTTTTGTACCCTCTGTATTGCATGTTCAACATTCTTATTTATCCTAGGCCCCAAAACACAATAATAGTAACTAGTTGAGCGGAGACAGTAGCAGCACTCCACGATACTCGATAATTTTCTGCATTAAAAAAGTAACTTATTAAATACTAGCTGTTGCCCGCGGCTCCGCCCGCGTTAGTGTCGATCCCTTGGGAACAGTAGAATTTCCCGGAATCAAACATACCCTATGTCCCTTCCCGGGCCTCACACCTCCATACCAAATTTAGCGTAAAAAAACGACAGACAGAGTTATTTTTGCATTTATAATATTAGTATTAGTATGGAAGTATGGATATTATTTATACTTCTAAGTCCAGAAATGGGAAAATTTCCATAAAACCTTTATCCTCTTATTTTACCCCTTTAGGAGTGAATTCAGTCCATTTCACCCACATATATCTTTTTTAATTGTAATCGAGAATTTATTTACCTATTTTCATACTTCTAAGTCTAGAAATGAGTAAATTCCTATACAATTTTTACCCCGCTATTTTACCCCTACAGGGGAAAATATCGTCCATTTTACCTACATAGATATTTTTAATTGTAACCTAGAACTTATATACTTATTTTCATACGTCTAAGTCCAGAAATGAGAAAATTTCCATACAAAGTTTATACCACCCATCCACCCCCATTTGACCCCTGAAGGGGGGAATTTAGCAAATTTCATCGACCTGATACAACTTTTTTAATTTTAATCTAGAACTTATATACCTACTTTCATACTTCTAAGTCCAGAAATGAGAAAGTTCCATAGAAATTTTACCCCTTTAGAAGTTAAATTTCTTAAAAATACTTTCTTAGCGCTCACTCACATCATTAAAAGAACCCCTGTACCAAATTTCAAGTTTCTAGGCGCAGCAGTTTAGGTTGGTTTGCCGTTTGCCCGCGGCTACGCCGCCGCCGTTAGTGTCCATCTCTCAGGAACAGTTTGGACCCTTAAAGGGGTGACTCAGGTCATCAATATTCTATCAACTTTTTCTATGGGACCAATGCCGGGACCACAAAAAAAATTTCGTCATTTCCATACAAAAGAGTCCCGCCGCCCGGCCAGTTTGTATGCGAATGTCGAATTTTTTTTGAGTTCCCACCGTTGTTCCCATAGGAAAAGTTGTTCATTTTGATGGTCTGAGTCACCCCTTTAAGGGCCCAAAACGATAAAAAATTCACCGTGTATATTTGCAGGCAAACTAATGCCTTGAGTTCATTCAAATGACGATAACATTTTTTTTAATGAACCGATTTTGACGAAACAAACTTTAAATGTTTTGCTGAGTTAAAACAAAGCAATTGGTGAAAGTTTGAAGTAAATCGGTTCAGTATTTTCGGAGATAATCGTGATCATACATACAGACAGACAGACAGACAGACAGACAGACAGACAGACAGACAAGAAATTCGAAAAAAATTTTTTTGCTTTCTATTATTCTTTTTAAGTGTCCCTCTATCCATTTCAGTCAAAAATTCTTAATGTACAGACAAAATATTTTTACTGTTTTATTATATGTATAGATTGTAAAAGCGTTAAATCTTCCAAACAAGTTAACCGATTTATTATTATTTTATTTATATGCTGCAGAAAAAGATGATTTGTTATTATAGACTGAGTCTGTCTTTAAAACATTAATTTATTTTTATTTTTGTTAAATCTTATATCTACATCAAATTATTTTTTGTTTCACAAAATATTGTTTAGGCCACCAAAAAAAGGTGCTCCCTTTAGTAAACAAAAAATAAGTATCGACATATCTACGAGCACTATATTTTATTTATTTTTTATCGCATTGAGTTTTGGATAGGCTAAGGAAAACAATCTGCGCTATGACGCGTGAAGGAATCGGTCCGTATTTATGGGGAGAGTTATTGTTTGAAACGTCTAAGTCGTAATTCCACGACATAAACCAGCAGGCTTCACTTTGGATCCCCTCATCCCCTCCGGAACCCACCACCCCTTTCCGGGATGCTGTTTTTCCCGAGCGAAATAGCTCGTTTGAAATTGTTGTTTTATGGAACTTTTTAGTAGTTGACTTTGCCCGAGAGAATATATAGAACGCCAATCTTTACGGTCGCTACCTACTTATACTACATCAGGAACACCTAGAATAAATGTAGATACATATATGACCCCTATAAGTAATCCACGTTACATCTAAGGGAATAAAATAAATGAGAAAGCTTAAAAATGCGAACCTAAAGAATCGAGAGATACCTTTAAGAAATATTGAAAACGGGAATCGATAAAAACCCAAAGTAACGACCTGTCACAAATAATATACAATGAAAATTATCTCCACCATTTTTAAATTTTAAAGTTCGAACGCTCGGTCGTCGAACGCGATTGGTTGGCCGTGACAGCTGGATGAAATATGCCGGTCGGCGGGCCGGCGGCGCAGCGGGTGACAACATGGTGCCACTAAAATTCCCTAATGAAATTAAATTCCGTACGTTTTGGATTTGCTCGTAAATAATCCAAGCATCTAATCCTGATTAATGAACGCGGGTATACTCTTCGTGTTTTTTAATTTAGGTGAGTATCTATAATTATATATGTACGTATATTTTGTTGTAGACTGATAACTTTGTTTAATATAGGCAATATAATTAATTTATAAGACGATTATCATCAATATCAAAGATTTTGCAAATCGACCGACTAATCCCCAAATGTGTCTTTTGTTTAAAAGGCATTAAAGAACAATTCAAATAAATATTCATTTATAGCGACTTGATTATCTAGCAGTTTGTTGGACGGTACCATGTCTAAAGTAACTATAAATCGAACTGACGATCTCGAGACATTTTTATGACAACCTATTGCTTACAAATCACGGTCATATATCTATTTGGACATTGTATCTTGCCCACTTGGCTCTAATGCCATAGATAGAGAACGTCTTAGCACTCGAAAGGCATTTAGATAAGACAGCGTGTAGGGATGTATTAAGTTACAACAAAATTACAAGTTTACGACGAACAGTATCGCTGTAGAGGCTTACGCTCGGTACCACTCTGTGGATGTAGGGTGACGTATTTTTCTCGTTTTTGGTAGATATATTACAGGGCGCACTATAAGTTTCCGGAATGAATATGAAAAAATACTATTAAAGGTACAAAATTAATTTATTGTTTTTCAAAATAATCTCCCTTGGCGTCTATGCACTTTTTCATTCGATGAAACCAGTTTTGAAAACTTTTGTGCCACTCCTCTGTGGTGACCTCTGAAACGTGTTTTTCATACTCCTCGACAGCCTCTTCTGGTGATGAAAATCGTTGACCGCGTAATTGGTTCTTAATTTTTGGGAACAGAAAAAAGTCACAAGGTGCCAGGTCGGGACTGTATGCAGGATGACTCATGAGTTCTACATTTTTCGCCTTCAAAAAGTCGTTTGTCTGTCTGGCCGTGTGAGAACTATCATTGTCGTGGTGCAGGATGATACGGCGTTTACGGTTATTTTTACGGAGTTCGTCAATAACTTCCGGCAAACAAATGGTCGTGTACCAGTCACTATTCACTGTACGACGATTCTCTAAAGCAACAGTAGCCACGTGTCCAGTTTTATTAAAAAAAGAAGCAATCATCCGCTTAGATGCACTTTTCACGCGCGCCACTTTGGTTGGTTTCGGCTCATCTTGAAAGACCCATACGCTCGATTGCTGCTTTGTTTTGGGATCGTAGCAATAAATCCATGTTTCGTCACCTGTTACTATGTCCCACACCAAATTTGACGCACCTTCGTTGAATTTGGTAAGCATGGCACTGCACCAAGTGACGCGGTCCGTTTTTTGAGCCTCGGTCAAGTTGTGTGGGATCCACCGCGAGCACAGCTTTCTCACACCCAAATGTTTGTGTAGGATTAATTGTATTTGACTCATGCCTAATTCTAAGGATGCGCGAATTTCATGGTAGGTAACATGCCTGTCTGTTTCAATCATACGGCGCACAGCATCGATGTTTTTGTTGGTCACAGCGGTGGACGGCCGACCATCGCGAGATTCGTCACTGAGATTGATACGACCACGCTTAAATTCTGCTATAAACAGTTGTCTTGCATGGTGCTTCATTGACAAAAGCTGTTTCAAGCCGAGCGATGCTCTGTTGAGCTGTCAAATTACACTTAAAATCGTAGAAAATCATACTACGAAAATTTTCCCGAGTTAAATCCATGTTGATGCAGACACAATTTTTTAAATGGCGCCGCAAGGTAAAAACAAAAGACAGTCAAATGAAACAAACTGCATTCTACAGCCAAAGAGTTCTATTTTCAAATGTTGCAATAAATTTTTAAATGTTGTTTATGTAAGTGGCCAGTTCCGGAAACTTACAGTGCGCCCTATGTATATGTACTACCTAATACATGTGTTTGAAAAATTGTGTGATATTTTTTTTTTTTATATTATTTGTTATAAATTGGAATACCTAATAAATTAGAAAGTCAAGAAATAAAACAGAATTCGTTTGAAGAGAGTTAATAAGAAACTTTTCTTAAGAGACCACTTGAACAAATTTTTTGCCATTCATATACAAAAGTGTTCAGTCATAACAGTTTATTTATATGCGTAAGATAATTAAGACTATGACCGTCAGTATATTTTACATTTCAATAAGTATACTAAAGTTTTGATACAATTTAATTTCGTACCATTTTAACATGAATTATAATTCATTTGAATTACGGCATGAAAACATAAATAGAGTGGACTGTGTTTTCGTAGAGACATAATTTTGAATATCAAATAAATTGATTCAAGCACTACTTCTGCGAAAATATATTGATTTATGCGAATCACGTGTGACGCACGAGCACAGTGGACGAAGCTGCTGCAGCCTCAACGGATGCAGCAACATTGGCAGCGGTTGTATTTATAGGTATTAACTATTGGAGGTTAGCATGAGATGACTAAGACTGTCCGATATGACTCGGGTGATCAGTCGCAGGCGTATGACATGGGCGCGCCATCTGTGACGAGTAATTGTGTCTTGAATTATGCTGCGTATTCTAAAGGTAACATTATCATTAGTCTTAAAAGTGCATGTGTATAGGATTATTTGTAAAACACTAATATCCTCGCGGGACTAGATAGCTAAAATCATAAACAACGACGTTTGTTCTACGACTTTCGATAATGTGTTATATTTAGCTTTCATACAAAAATAAATATTATTTTAATTTTCCAGTTGAATGAACAACTCTACGCGCATCGCAAAGAAAAACTACGCACGAGTTTGCGTAGTCTTTTCGTTTACGTAGACGCGTTTACATAAATGTCACGCACGACAGGACATTAAAAACTAGAAAATATTTTTTATTTAATATATTTAGTTATGTCAAAACTCAGAACAACCGTGTTGTTTATGATATAAGGTTTAGTCTTGCAAGATTATTATTGTTTTTAAAATAACCCTGTATATTTGCTCAAGTTAGTTTTTCTAATTAAACGTAACTAAGTGATTTCCATTCTGGGAAGTTCTCCCTTGAGCTAAAATCAATCTAGATTTTTAGCCCTCGAAAACCACCGCAAAATAGGTAAATTTAATTAAAATCGTTGGAACCATTTAACTAGGCACGTAGTTAATTAGTAGAGGTTACTAATTTACCAGTAATGTTTAGCCTCACCGTAAAATTAGCCAAAGAGCTAAATACACCTCCATCCACATTACTTACACGTTCAATAGCTATTATTCCAAAAGCAAACAGCTATGCACTTCCGTTTTATTTGTTCTAAGCGCCCGTGACTTTGCACAATAAGAAAATCGGTTTCCTCTTTGTCAATAGTAACCGCTTACTATTCATGGAATACTGTATTCGAGATATTATGTTGGCAGTAAAGGTATGTCGTAAACATAATTGTGGAGATTTACGAGGTGTTTCATAAAACATTGAAGCATGGTCACCCTATTTAAGGCACTAAAGGACTTTAGTGCCTCGCTGATGATTTACTGGGTGCATTCTTCGAGTGCCGGCTGAACTCTCTAGATGGTATAAAAGCTGGGAATTAACCCTGTTAAGTTCAACTTATTACTACTTTAAGTCTATTCGATGTCTTGGAAGAATGTGGAAAGGGATTTCTATTTTGGATGTTTTACATACGCGTTGAAGTGTTTGTTTTCCAACGAGTTATGTTTAATTATTCTAAGATTTATTTATTTTGTTATAAAAATATTTTTTGTATTATTACACTTGTTAATAATGATAATTATATTTAAACTCACGCGTGACTTTATAATTGACTCTGTAACTGTGATTTTATAATTGTTATTTTGATTGATGCTTTTCAATGGCAATGTATTTGGGTCAAAAAGAATTTCACTTGCAGTAGAGAAAGAAATGTTCCAGTAAAAATAAAAGAGTCCTAATTTGAATTGCATTTATGGCAATTGAATTGTTTGATATGAAAAAAGGGTTTATATTATATTCATGTAATTAGAGCTCATATAATTCCAAATAATCAGATTTTAAATTATTTTAAAATCAAGCTGAAATCGTGAAGCAAATAATATAATCAATTAAAGTATACACACTAAAATAATAAAATTAAAAGACTAAAGACAGCCATCTGAAAGACGTCACTATCAAAACTCGAAGTATGCCAGTTCTATACACGTTAGTCCGACAGATCTCGACTCATATAAAGTCAGCATGAAATAAGAGAAGAAAGATGACTACCTAAACAATGTCTTCACAATTTCAGGCCACCCGTGCGCACACGCATATGCTGCAATAAAAGCTCGTGTCAGACGCTAACGCATAAATTAGTGATGAAACCGATATGTTTGAACGTAAGAAATAAGATTAATTTTAATATCAATGGCTGAAACAAAATAAATAAAGTATATTGTAGAGCGATGCGCCCGGTAGAATTCAGTGGTTCTCAATGTCATACAAAGTTGTATTGAAGCAGCGAGAATATCAAATTGGCGTGAAATATATAACTGTATAATATTGGCCTAAATTAGTGAGAGTTACTACTGACAGTCACAATTCCGTTTGAAACTAAATCACATATTCGTTTAGATAAAATAGTGTGCTAGTCATAAGAATTTAATTAGGTAAGTAGTTTATGTTTTGATGGATTGGGTGCTATTAAATTATAATGATACAGTCATGTAAGATTTATTAAGTATAAAATTGAAAATTAAATAAAGAACGGCATTGCATTTACATCGTGGCAATGCGGCCAGCCTTTTGGCTACCTTACCGAAGGCAATGACCTGCGTGCCATTTTTATACTTATAGATAACTATTAAGCGTACATATTTAAGTTTTACCTAGTTCTAGTTTTCTGTTATTGCTATTCTTGATTATAATCTTTAGTTTTTAATAATAAAATATTTATATTTCCTGGACATATAACCGAGTGTCTATAGTTTTTCTTGTCTCTTATTTCTCTAAAGTTCGTTTTAAGGCCACGTTTCTAAAATAATATAATTAATAAAATTGAGAATCAGTGCATGTTATTTTGAAAGGAGGTTCCTATATACAGGTATGGGTAACTAATTGTTTGGGAACCACTGGTAGAGATTAAGGCGCCGATTGTAATGTGAGTGGGTAATTTATGAAGGTAATGCATAAATTATACAAGTTAGTGGGTCCTGCTTAAGGAGCCACGGATATACGATTTCCTCCCGAACCGGTCTCAGTAAAAAAGATGGTTGAATTCTGCTCGGTGAGCTGATACTATTCAAAAGTAAATAAATTCAGGTAAGATTTAAAACATATTTATTTTTGTAGTTATATGGTGTAGGTAGATCATGCTTTTCAATGGCCTCACAAGCAATGATACCGTAATTCAGAGTAGAATAGAGAGGTTTATACTGTTCTCATCTTATTGTATATTTCTAGCTTATATAATATATACCAATTATAAATTTGATTGTTATGTTAAATTGTGCTCGTTCGTTCTCAAAACGGGCGACAGCTGAAAATCAGCGCTTGGTCAACATGTGCTGAGTTGTCCTATTTGTGCTTCAGGCCCACAGACTGCATGTATTTATTAGTTAGTATAAGTTAGTGATCATGTTGTATCTGTTTGTTTCTGTATAATTTGTATTTATTAGTTAATATAAGTTAGTGATCATGTTGTGTCTGTTTGTTTCTGTATAATTTGTGTGACAGTTGAACAAAATAAATCTATAAAATAGAATAGTACGTGATTTTGAACCCCCTAGCTATATTGAAATCTGGAAATCAGAATCACTAATGGAACACAGAATTGCAAGAAAAAAAGGTAAAAAGCGAAAAAGAAAATTAGGTTTCCCATACAAAGTCGCCGATCAGCTGGACGAATATCTATAAAAGGTTAAATATTTTTTTTCGTTTTTTACCTTTTTTTCTTACAATTCTATATTCCATTAGGGATTCTGATTCCCAGATCTCAATATAGCTAGGGGGTTCAAAATCACGTTGTATAGCGGATCCCGGTATCCTAAACCATTTATTGCCAGCACAGGATGCGTTGCGTATGGGAAAATACGCCTATATGAAATATGGAAAGGTATTATATGTCCATATAGCCGTGTGTAGCAGGAATATGTATAGATGACAGGATGCCGGGTGAAAATTATGACTTATATTGTAATCTAGGAATAAAGTTGCCAGTATTATGACTTCTAACATAATGTCGAAATACTACTTACTTTATGCCATGACCCAGACCCATAGATAATAATGATTTTAAATTCAAATGATGGCTACTTTTACGAGTAGTACTCATCATTTCCGCTGGCAGGTGTGCAATCGCATATTAATAACCTAGGCTCTTGAAATATTCACGTCTCAATCTCTGCGTTGTATCTCCATAAACCCCTATTTCAGGATTCCTATATTTTTGTTGCGACACATGCGACCGACTCTATGAAGCGGTATAGACTTTACGATCCAATATTTTTATGCAAAGTGTGTCGCCAAATGTGCCGCTCGGTGCCGAAAAAATACACAGCCACGTCCTTTCGCACGTAAAAAAGGATGCGACAGAATAAATATACACCAAGCCACCCTTTTTGTCCATTAAACGAGCGGAGGTTTTTCTGGTGCGGCCATAAAATGTGCCCCAATAAATATGTAAATCTGTCGAAAAAACTCGAATGCCGGCCGGTTCCGTCAGTTTCACTTTCGAGTGTTCGCCTTAATTGGTACAATTGCAAGCATTGAAAAGGCTCGATCGGCCAACGACCTTTGTCTCCGATACCTTCGATGAATACGAGCCTGCTGCTTTGTTGAAATGCTAAATAAGGCTACCAATTACTTGGAGTTCTTTCGCTCCTATTTTGCCGTAAAATTTTAGATATTCACGTCAGTAAATCTTTAAATCTTCTTTTTAATCATAAATTATTTGTGTGTATTAGGGGCCAATACTAGATTTAAATTATTCGATATGTATAAATACGTTTAATGCTACGCCATAACCATTTGCACCGGCTTTCTACGCCTTGTAGTTAGATACTTATGTAGGTAAAAATTAGTGTACAGTAAGCATTAGGTTAACTAGGTATAATGAAATCAGGCTTTAGTTTCTAAGTTAGATTAATTATAAAGATAAGTTTATGAAGTAAACGATACGAGTTTACAAATCTGGTAGTAAATCAACAGAATATGGCATTTCGGGCCGCGTAATAGAGTAAGGAATGTCGGCAGTACTTGGCTACAGTTTGCGGTAGAATACAGCCCTAGTGTTTAATCTTTGCTCGTAAAACTAACAGTTTATTTATTCACCTAGGCATAACTGCCACGTAAAAGTGAAATATTATTTGGTGGGTGAGGCAGGCCATCAGGCCACGTTTCAAGACCTCTAAATTATAATGTGCTGTAGCAGCGGAAGTAGTTTCTTAGTACGCCTAAATACGAATGGGTTGATGCCATGATCCTTGAGTATAACTAATTTAATAAAACTGTGGTGAATTTTATGTAACGACCGTCATAAACTAATAAGAATATATTTTAATATTAGCATACTTTAAAGCTGTAGTAAAAGCTGTAATAGAGATAATCTATTACCAATAATATATTAGCCGTGTGGTCTCCGGCAGAGTAGAATAGGACCACTTCAAGTCTTCCCGTGGATGTCGTAGAAGGCGACTTAGGAAATACAAACTAAACAAAGCTTTTAAACATCTAAGAGACCTCTCCAACCCGTCTGGCCAGCGTGGAGAGTGTAGGCCAAGTCCTCTGGATGCTTTGGCCAAGTATGGCCCTAATAGTACAGAGAGGGTCATGCTCCTGTAGTGGAGACTAAAAAGGAATTGATGATGATGATGATACGCCCACCAATATGTTAAACGTAGCGTGGGGGTTATAAAGGATCGAAATTTGATAATAATGGATGTCTGTTATAGTAAAAAAAAGTGTTGCATACATACATACATTCCTATTACTTAAAAAAAATAAACGAAAACATTAAGTTACTTCATCTTTTTGTGAGTAGGCAAAGTCAAATTACCCGTATATACTTGTATGTACCTAGATATATACGTATTTGTTATAAAATATAGTATCGTTGAGTTAGTATCCCATAACACAAGTCTCGAACTTACTTTGGGGCTAGCTCAATCTGTGTGATTTGTCCGTATATATTTATATTTATTTATACAAGTATATACGGGTAACCTACTTTGCCTATTCACAAAAATCGTGGTAACTTAACATAAAAATCTTCTGCAATTAATGTTTATAAGTCTAAAGGAATATTTTTATACTGCTATTCTTTTAAGTTACTCCCATTTAAATTGTATCACAATCGGGAAAGTAGTTTGAATGAAGTTGGTTTTTTATACAAAAGATTTAAAATTTTCAAGTAAAACATTTTTAATCTTCTCTCAAACAACTTCGTGAAAATGTATCTACATTTTCCCTACCGCTTCTTAAATTACTATACGGCTCAGAATGTCTCGTTATCTAAAACCCCTTTTATCTACCCTTCTGCTTCCCTCTTAACTCACCCCTCTCCAAACTTACCGCTCGTTAGAATTTCTAAGAGGCATTAAATTCAGTGCCTGCTCGTTGATAAGTTTTCTTAATAGGTTTTCTTTATGTACCTATCCCCTGTATTTCTTATAACTTATTTCGTACATAGGTATATGACTTGTAAGTAACAATGAATCACAAAATTTTATCGATTCTGGGTCTTTTGTAGAGGTGCCAGTGTAATTAAGTAGGTACCAAGTATAATCATTTTGATCCACTATCCATTGAAATACATAGGTTAAACTTAAGTTAGTTTTATATAGGGACAAATCATACAGAATGAGCTAGCATAATAGTAAGTTGTGAACTTGTGTCGTAGGATAGTAGCTCAACGACACTTTAATTGATAATAAATACGTATATCACATAACATCCAAGACCCAGGTCAATCAAAAATATTTTTTTTCCAGTAATTCTTTCTAGCGACCAAATTCAGAACCCTGTAATTCAAAGACAGTTGCGGTATCTCTGAGCCACAGAAGTTGCCAAAAACGTATAAGACATCATTATTAAATTTAATTTTATCGGTTATTATTTAAAATTATATGTTTCTCGTTTTCTTCTATTACAAAAGTTAAGCTATAGGTACTTACCTAACGTATTTAGTCCTTCAGTCGTGTGTGTGGTGTAATAAACGAGGCAAGATTTCTCCACTTAGCACGTAATACACTCAGAATTACCCCAAAATATATCGCCACGTCTACATACTCTACGTAGAGCAGCTGCGCCGGGCCTGTGCGGTCCCTTATCCCCTCCGAAGGGAGGCCCGGGCCGATCGATGTAGCTCTCATACACGTGCATAGCGGGGTTTCTTCACTCCTCGTATCTGTGAAATAATATAGGTATATTAAATCAGTAGCTATAGGCTTTTGAGTTTTGTTCTAATATAAATTATATAATTGGAGTTAATTCCTTCTTGCTTTGCCTTGATGCTGTTAATGGGAAAACTTTTAAAAAATGTTGTGTTTTAATTTAAAATCATATTTCTAGCTTTTAATGGAATATCTAGGTTTTTGGACGATTAAGTTTACTCATGTAAACTTTTAAAGAAGTTATAACGTCAAAAGTTTTAAAAAGCACACTAAAAATCACTCATTATTTTTAAATTTCTCCAATATTTTGCTGTGAAGCGTCAAAACGTAGGGTCAGCTAGAAAATATATATTTTTTATAAAAATTAGGTATTTAGAAAAAAAAATACTACAAACTAGAAATACAAGAAAAAAATTCCCACGTTTAAAATATATTCCAGCTTTGCAATAAACAAAGCCCGTCTAAATCATCGTTTTAAAACCACGAACGAGAAAGCAACATTTTCCTTTAATGAATGGTATTGATCGCGCTCGGCTATAAGCAATAATTTACGAGCGTTGGCATCGCGTGCAGCCAAAGGTGTGTTATTTATACCCCCTTTTTTATTTATACCCCCTTTTTTCGCAGCTCGTAACGGCCGTAATAAAGGGGACGTAATTTTAATATCTTGATTGGAAAGCTCGATTGGCAGGTTATGTGGCTTAATGAGTTTATGGCTGCCTATAACGGTTATGATTTTGGGTTTAAGGTCAATCGTGAAACCATTTTGTGCACAAACCAACTATTAACAAACTTTTCTTTTGTTAACAAAAGAAAAGTTTGTTAAAAGCTGCTGCCAGCCTTTTGGGCATGTTGCTACAGAATGACGGTTTTCAGGGACTATATAATTTGTAAATATTTATACTTTTTAAGTAGTTTTAATTATTATTAGTATTCAGACATGAGGGGCTAATTGTCTAGCAAGGGGTATGATGAATGACAATAAAGTAACGATTACAGCCCAATATATCGAACAACTCTTTCCAGTGATCTATATTAATATGATTATGATTATATATTAAATGATTATCATCACTATCATATACATATATACTTATTGAAATACGAACGGTTCTATGTATTACCTAGTCGCAAGAACGTGAGTAAAAATATGCCTTTATAAAGCTGAAGTAGTTCTTTTTATGTAGATACTCGTACTCATTAATACGAACCAACTCCGAAGCCCGTGTTTTCTTTTCTTCCAGACCAGCATGATATCTATTTCAATTACAATATTACTCTGTTGTATATACATGATGTACATAGTATATTCGTATTCTCATAAGTAACTTATTGATATATCTTTCTCATTGGTGTGAGAATACGCTCTTTAGAAATACTAACGGAATACCTATCCTCCATTTAGATTTAACTACCTAGGTAACTGTTAGACCTAATTACAATATTAACACTGGCAGTTAATGAAATGTTTTTTAATGCTTATGTTTGTAGGTGTCAATTATTTATTCTACTGAAATGCAAGTCTTCCTGTACCCTGTGGTATTTTATTATTTAAAATATATTTCTTATATCTACAATAATAATAGTAGAAACTCTACAAAATATATTTAAAACCATAAAAATCACTTCCAAGGCTCTCTCTCGGCTTCAGGAGACTCGAGAGTTAATTGAAGTGCCTTTAAAAGTATTTCGGATGTATTTTTATATGCCACGGTGCTTCACGAGGAAAAATAACCCAAATTAAAGCGTGTCTTCATAAATAAAAAGCCACTTGAACGCGGGCTTGTATTTAAAACGTGCCGAGGCAAGCTTGGGACCCTCGCTCATTCCCACACCATGTTCAAGGAGATAAATCTTCGCCTCTCCCCGCCTTCTCTTCCAATCCATTAACGCTCGACTTTTTTGTATCCATTATGTATTCCAAACATATAACGCGATACATACCTACTTCTCAAGACTACTCAAAACTCGTTTCCGCAGACGCTTGAGATATTCTTTTTATTTTAAATACAATGTTGAGCGCGCATATTTTAACTCACGCTTGTATTTATGAAAATCTCATAATAAAATATGTACAGCGAACCATTTCAAGCCGCGCAAAAAGGCAGAAACATCTTTGATTTATATCTACCGCCTTTCGAGCGCGAATTATGTCCGCACTTATATTTTTATCCCCTTTATTATTCGCAACATTGTATCGTACGGAGTCACTTAACAAAAATGGCGTATTAAATCGCATAAAGAAAACAGTGTTTTCAGAAAAATAGTTGAGGATAAAAGGAAAGTTGTAAGAGCGTCGTAACGTCGGACATAAAGCTTTTGAATGGCTTGAAAAGAATCTATGGAGGGAATTGTTAATAAAGATATAGAGCGATGTATTACGGGACATTAGTGTAGCTTTACGACAATGATGATGGCGGGATGAATGCACCCGTACGTTTGGCTGATCTATTTGGAGCAATTTATCAATGGCTGTTATTGATGATTGCATTTATTACTTAGTTATTGATGTATATCAGATAATATAATAATTGAATTCCCCTTATATAGATACGAAATAGATTTTACCCATAATGTAGCTTTTAAAAAAGAAAACCTAGTATTGATACAAGATTATATCAATAAAAAATGAAACTAAACTAATGAGCAGTATTTCTAAATAAAATAGAGGTATTCATTTGATCAGTTACATAAATATCTAACCTTACACCATATATTTAGAACATAGGTATATTATAGGTAGGCACTACACAAATGTCCACTATCTTTAATTCACTAAGCTAATTTTTATTTTAAATGGCTGAATTCAAACCCATTATACTCTTTGAAAAAGAAACAATATTTTTTATATTACAGATTTTAAGAACAAAGGATTACTAAGATATTCACTAAGTAGGTATCTAAATAAACTTCGCGTTTCGTGACGTCATTCGTAGATGTATTTTCCTAACCCAGATTTATTCTAGTTTATATAGACTTTTTTTTCTCAAAAATATTTAGGTGTGTCGGATAATGTTCTTCCGCTTCTTATAATAAAAAAAAGCAGCCGAAAAATAACATTACTTTATTTTTGCTAAAAACAAAAATTAATTCAAGCTTATGAATGAAAAGTTTAATAAATAAATCACAAATTGTTTCCTTTCTCATAAAACTATGAAATAATGACCTGAAGAATTATAAGCAAAAGCATACCCACTGCAACCTAGCGACTCTACATTCTTGATGATTATTGAAATTGAACGCGTAAATCTTAATATATATAAAAGAAAGTCGGGCTTAAGGACAGGTGAATTGATTTCATAATCTTTGATTTGTTGCTTTTGTTATTAATTCGAATAGCAGAAGATCTATAGCACAAGATATACTATATCTATTGACGTCAACAATAATAATGATGTAAATAATAATGTGTCATTTCATGTAACGTTCACCAAATGTTATTTAAATTATCTTACGATGAATAAAATATTTGCCTATAAAAATAGAAAAAGTATTTGCGATAGACAAGTTTAAAACTAAAAAAGCGAAACGAAGTTCCCCGGAAAGCTAATTTAATACAAAAAATTTGTTAAATTTTATATAAAACTATACAATTATTAAATCAGAGTGTTTTGTGTTTTAGAGCCCTATTAATAAAAGCATCAAGTAATATTGAAGGTAATCAATGTTGTTCTGGTTTTGTTGGTAAATAAACCTGATTGGTAAGCATCTAAATCTAAAATGAATATAAACCTCAATTTTCTTATTAAATTAGCTCCAACAACCTACATAATACGAAGATATCTTAAAATGATTCCACGGTACGCATCTTACAGCGGCCATAAATGTCTGAGTCAGGGTAATATTTTACGAGTACAAGGCTCGCTTCGAGAGGCGGGGTGAGATCCTTCCCTTATCTCCTATATACCAGGCGCGGATACAGGGGAGAGCAATGGGTGTAGTTGCCCCCCCTGTCTCACAAAAGTTGTTAAGTTATATTCTTGGTACAAACAGAGTATTATTCAAATGCGAGTTTACATGTATAGTAGTTTTAAATGTACTATTAATAGTTTTAAAAGTTTTTTTTTCAATAAATAATCAAAGACAATATTGTCTGTGTAAATAATGTAATTAACGTTGCCAGACCCGCAGCGATTATCTTTAGTTGAACATTATATTTTAATACCATTACAATCGTCACGGTCTCTCAAAATTTCTGTTTTAAATCAAGTAAGTATTATATCAACTCCCGTTACGCGTAACGTAAAATAACATACATAATACAAAAATACACACGGCAAAATTACAAAAATGCACCCCCCGAAATAAAATCCTGTATCCGCATCTCCAAGCATATACCTTCACATGTGACAGCGAAATTTATCGACTTAAAAATACCCCCACAGATTAACAGCCTGATAGTCCGCCTGCTCTTTCTGATAAAATATCATTTTTAAATACAAAAACTTGGAGATTTCTGCCCGTAATTTATGATGGGATAGATTTCATCGAAAACTTTTTGGTCGCCGTCATATGGCTTCTTTTTTTATATATATAATCGATAACGGTGTCTGACATGTTCGAGTTATTTGAGCATATTTTCCGACGTTAATTTTTTTATCTATTCTACGAAATATATCGAATAATCAATCTGTTATTATCCAGTGGTAGCTTTGTCTGATGCAGTAACGATTTTACCTAGATTTTTGCTATTGATGAGTTGTGATTGTTTTCTCTAAGTTGGTAGATTTATACGCACCTACCTAGAAACGGAAATAACCGCACCCACTATGTGCAGTTTTGTGACCTGCGTAGTGAAGGTAAAGACAGGTTCTTATCTATTCTAACTACTTTTTAGGAAATAATAGGTAAGTACACAATAGTAAAAACGAATAGTAAAATTAAATAATATGCTATATTACTACATATACTTATTATATTATACAACTGTTCTAACTAATCTCTACAAATATATATAACTATTGTGTCTGGCATTCCGACAGTTAGTACCGAAACGATCAACTTCAATTACAATTATAAGTTATCTGGTTGAAGGGACACGCTTCCTTTCATTCCAGAAAAAATACTGTTCCAAAGGGATTGACATTATCGCGAGTGGATTCCCCTGAAATCCAGTATTAAAATAAAATAAAATAAGAATTCATTGTATTCCTTTTACATTACCCTTTTATTGAACAAATTTTCCCTACAAAAGATTCCAAATGTTCATACAGATTGCAGGGTCCACTAAAGACTTTGGTGTGAAAATTTAAATTTTTTTTGAGTTCACACCGGAATCCATAGGAAAAGTTGTTCATTTTGGCGGGCTAAGTCTCCCCTTCAAAGGAATATCAGTGGTAAATTTAATCGCTGTATGGCGTAATAGAAACAAGGCAAGTGTCAAAATTTGTCATTTTAATTTGTTTAAGTCAGCAATGAGCAGAATACAATATTTCTTAAAACTGTGAAAACTGACACCGGTCGCCGCCACGAATTCTCGAGTCAACTCGAATCGCCAACAAAAACAGACGACTGTGACTGGAATAGTAAAATTATTGCTAAATGAGAAGCTTCTATACGTGGATTTGTTTAAGTTGTATGTTTTCTGATTTTTGCTAATTTTAAATTAAATGTTTTCGACTTAAAATAATAAAATAAATATATATATAGGGATAAATCACATAATTTGATCTAGCCCCACTGCAAGTAGTAAACATGTGTCGTGAGATACTAACTCAACGATGCTATATTTTTTATTAGACTAGCGACCAGTTGCGGCATATAAACCTTCCCTTTAAACACTCTATCTATTTAAGAAAACCGCATCATAATCCATAGGGTAGTTTTAAATATCTAAGCATATATAGGGATAGATAGACAGCGGGAAGCGACTTTGTTTTATACTATGTAGTGATAAGAAGCTTCTATATGTAGACTTGTTTAAGTTGTATGTTGTATGATTTTCAAACGATTTCGGCTTATAAATTAAAAGAATTATTAATGTTAGTAACGCATTTCTATGGTCAGGGAGAAAAGAAAAAACTTAGAATGTACCTACCTAATGTATCGGATCAGAATGTATCGTAAAAGCCGACTGAGCAAATTTAAATGTGACTAGAAACCCATCACTCTTTTGATTTACATGTTAAACGTGGCTTTTAGGTCTTAATAACCTAGGTTCTGTCTATTCCGCAAGAGAAAAGGAGGTGATGTTATGTATGTATGTACGTATGTATGTCTGTTAGTCTACGCATTCCACAAAGCAAACAGTTAAATTGCACAGTAAAATTATACTTAGTTATCCAATAACATCACATAAAGATCATAAGTACAAAATAATTTCGATGAAATCGTTTTTCAAATCGAAGGTCGGCCGGGTCGTGAAGACCTTCACTCGCCCAAAGATGGCCTTCTGTATAGGCTAAAACTTGTTCCCGATACCGACTAAAAATGTGTGAGTGAAACGTATGTACTTGCATATAGATTTATATTATTTATAACAATAATATAAATCTAATGCACAAATCACACTAGATTAAGCTAGCCCATAAGGTAAGTTCGTGATTCGTGTTTTGGGATACTAACTCAACGATACTAGACATAGCCGTGTGGTATCCGGCAGAGTAGAATAGGACCACTCCAAGTCTTCCCGTGGATGTCGTAGAAGGCGACTTAGGAAATACAAGCTAAACAAAGCTTATAAACATCTAAGACACCTCTTCAACCCGTCTGGCCAGCGTGGAGAGTGTAGGCCAAGTCCTCTGGCTGCTCTAGCCATATGGCCCTAGTAGTAGTACAGAGAGGGTCGTGCTCCTGTAGTGGAGACTAAAAAGGACCTGATGATGATGATGATACTAGATATATTTTATAATAAACACTATTCCACGACCTATTAGTCATAGCATTTATCCTTATCCTAACTTACTTATCCTTACTGATTATATTATAAATGCGAAAGCTTGTTTGTTTGTTACGCATCATCATGAAATTTAGCATACAAGTTCTCTGTAGTATTTTACCTTGCATCCCGGAAAAAGGTACTACCTATTATA
Organism: Elegia similella; assembly: GCA_947532085.1. Classification (NCBI taxonomy): domain Eukaryota; kingdom Metazoa; phylum Arthropoda; class Insecta; order Lepidoptera; family Pyralidae; genus Elegia; species Elegia similella. The sequence continues at coordinate 10,586,690 of OX383935.1, read as the reverse complement.
AATGCGAAAGTGAGTTTGTTTGTTACGCTTTAACGCCCTTCTACTGAACCGGTCGTCATGAATATTGGATGCCCGTTGTCCGGGGTACGGAGAAGGACATAGTGTACATTTTATAAAAGTTGTGTTGATTGTTTTAAGAGATTATATGAGAATAATTATATACGGTGAAATTTTGATTGTTCTGAACCCTCAAAGGGGTGATCAAGCCCGTCTATATAAACAACTTTTCCTATGGGACCAATGCTGGGAACTCAAATAAAAAAATGGGCAGTTCCATACAAAAAATTTCGGCCGCCCGGTCAATTTGTATGGGAATGCCAACAAAGTTTTGAGTTCCCAACATTGGGCCCATAGGAAAAGTTGTTTATATCAATGTGCTGTATCATCCATTTAGGGTCTAGAACGATAAAAATTTCACCGTGTAGGTATATATGAACTTTAAAGAATGGGAATAACATCCTTGTGGTTTTTATGCATTTTCACGATTTCGATTTTAAGTTGATGCTTAGATAAGTAAAATATATCTAATTTAGAATAAAATTTGTTGTAACTATTTGATAATTTTTAAACATATTTTATATGTACGTTTAATTTTTATTATTTACCAACCATTTCTCTGTTGGTACCAATACAGCTGTCACCATTAAAGTTAGCAAATAGAAATAACAAATAGATATTTTCTAAGATGCACAAGTAACAAGGGGCAACAATGTTGCATTGCTTTCATCCAAATGTACACAGCATTGCACTCAGGAAAAGACAAGAGAAATCTTGCGTTGCACCTTCGGAAGTGTTTGAAGCTTATGTAGGCAGACACCCGAATAGCATTAGGTAGTTTGGAAAATGCAGTAGGAGCTAGTACTTGATACATCATCTAGTAAACTTTTACTTAGGCTCAGGCAAGTCATCATCATTTTTGTAGGTCTCATGGAAAATCGACCATGCACACCCTGGTGTCAGCGTTCTTCGGAACGGCCTCTCGGCCTCTGACAACTCTGGCTTAGCAGGCAAGTGACACTCATTGTTAATCGACTTCAAAAAGGACCGAAAAAAAGGAGGTGGTTATCAATTCGGTTGTATGTTTTTTTCATTTTGTTATTTTTAGGGTTCCATACCTCAAAAGGTAAAATTATTATAGGATCACTCGGTTGTCTGTCTGTCTGTCGGTCTGTCAAGGCTCTTTTTCTCAGGAACGCATTGAGGTATCAAGCTAAAATTCGTATCAAATACTCTAGTCTACTGTCCCTGAGAGCTGTGGAAAAAATCAAACTTCTAAGCCAACGCAATAAAAAATTACAGCCGCAAAATTTTCGTGTTTTTTCGACATTCGCAAGGGAATAAAATCTACAGGGTACTTCCCGTAAACTCAGAATCTTGAAATTTAGTGCAAAGCATCCTCGTAGCACAGATAAAGGAAAAATTACGAAAAGTAAAAATTTTTAGTTACATATAATAAAAATATTTATTTTATTATAGATAACGATACGGAACCCTTCGTGCGCGAGTCTGACTCGCACTGGACCGGTTTTTTCTTTAGATATGCTTTCAAGTTGGTTCCATTCAAATTTCATCATAATTGGTTCAGTAGTATGATTGCAATCGGATTTTTTATGTGAAAGATTATATGAAATGACATTGGGACCGATCGGGTCACGTTTGTCATTTCATACAGAATGTGCGACATTTCTGCTACCTATCACCGGACTTCAAACTTTACCTTAAGAATGTACCGGAGACGATCATCTCCATACCAGCAGCGAAAGAAAATTGAGGCAATATTTGGTTATTTTAGGGGCTAATCTACTCCTTCACTTCATGTCTGTGTGAGCTGATTGCTCCATGATGTTGTGGGGGAAGACATGAATAATACCACCCAGGTTGAGTACTAAAATTAGTCTGATTTAATGCACGAAAATGATATTGATGGCCGTGCGTGAGCTGAATGAGACATTTGTCGGACCTACATTGTAGGAGAGTTCGTACAATAATATTAGTACGCATTAAACCAACCTATCGCATAATCCTTATCCTTATCCTTATCCTTACTAATATTATCAATGCGAAAGTGAGTTTGTTTGTTTATTTGTTTGTTTGTTACGCTTTCACGCCGTAACTACTGAACCGATTATCATGAAATTTTGCATACAAGTTCTCTGGAGTACGGAGAAGGACATAGGCTACCTTTTATCCCGGGAAAACGTACTTTTCCCGAGGGATCGACATTGACGCGGGCGGAGCCGCGGGCGAAAGCTAGTTATCTATATATTCTGATATTATAGTCAAAAAAATAATGTCTTGAAAATTATAAACTGCTAAAGGCTCAATTGTAGCGCCATTTTTAAGTCAACTTTGGAAGCAAATCGTGAATGGTGAATTATGATCATGAAAATTCCAATTTGACTTGCGTATACAGTTTGATTATTCATTACTTCAAATAACTTAATTTTGTATGAGTATCTATATGAAATAATTTTTCAAATTCCTTATTTCTATACAACGTGATTTTGAACTCCCTAGCTATATTGAAATCTGGGAATCAGAATCCCTAATAGAACACAGAATTGCAAGAAAAAAAGTTAAAAAACGAAAAAGAAAATTAGGTTTCCCATGCAAAGTCGCCGATCAGCTGGCCAAATTTCTATGAAAGGTTCAATTTATTTTTTCGTTTTTTACCTTTTTTTCTTACAATTCTGTATTCCATTAGGGATTCTGATTCCCAGATTTCAATATAGCTAGGGGGTTCAAAATCACACTAAATAATGCTTCGGATATAGGTAAAAACATCGTCTCATCTCACTCTCTCGTAAAGCGCCCCCATTTTATGCAGGTGAAACAGCAATACTCCGAACAGCCGTTCAGCACGTAGTTCGGTTAACCTCACAGGCATTTTTAAGTAAATCCTTTGTTAAAACACTAGGTATACGATATAGATTTGTTTAATTTTGCTACTCTTCGGTATATGAATGGATAATATTTACTATCAAAATAAACGTAAGTATGACAAAATATGGATTTTATTACCCAGCTGTTGATCAGTGAACACGTAAGATGGTATGGTGAGGTCAATGCCGACTACTCGTTAAGATAAAAATCAAACGTATTATTTAGTTAGGTAGGCAAAGGCATGTAAAATAGAACGCCAAAATGATAGGTGAATCTTCTTCAGAAAAAAATAAGTTTTCTTTTTTAAATATAAACGGACCAAAAATAAAATCATGATCAGGAATCAAAATACATATACCGATATAATATGGTATATGAAATATGTTAAAATCATATCTTACAAAATTCGGGGCTTTGATTCAATTGAAAGCGAAAAATTTATTGATTTCTAGACATAGGCTTTTATTTAAAAAAGAAAATGCTTGAGAAAATTATTTATCACTGAACAAACAAAACTATTTATACCTATAAGTGTACAGTCACGTGCAATTAATTGTAAACACATAGGTTCTTATTTCAATGTGTTAAGGTCTAAAATGGAACACAATTGGCTAGTTTCCTGGGTCGTAATTATAACATAACAATTAGTCCGTCAGTTAGATAATCAAAAAATATTAGACACGTATTTTTTCTTTTGTGAAATAAACAATAAATAATAAAGATAAAGCGCGTCAAAGTTTAGGAGTGGGGGCTCGTGACGTCAAAGTTTGCTAAAAATTGTAGCAAACTATGACGTCACATGGAACTTCAAAGGGCTATATCTTTATAATTTTTTGTTTAATCGACAAAAGAAAAAATACGTATCCAATATTTTTTGAATATCTAACTGACGGACTATTTATATTTTTTTAGGAAACTAGCCTATTGTGTAGGTATGTATCTATACTTCGTCCACGTAAATTATATGTTACTCACTGATAATGTAGCTTTCTGTAGGGAGATGTAAGAGTCTTAACAAAGATCGGTTAATTAGTTTTATAGTTTATTTATAACAATCAAACATACAATTAATTATTTCTCTTTATATTATTAGCTTGTCAAGATAAATAATATCGGCACTAATGCAATTCCACTTTTTAAATAGGTAGTCCACGTCAGAGGCCGAGAGGCGGTCCTGAAGAACTCTGACACTAGGGAGTGCATGGTCGATTGACCGTGACACCTACACGAGATGATGATGAATAGGTAAAATACGTATGCATGCAGCGCCATTTCTTTTTTAAATCTATGGCGTCGAGTTATTGGTTTCTATTAAAAAAATCTATACTAACAAAGGTTTCATCTATACTAACCTACCTAACAATTTCTTGTAAATGCAATTTTGTTATGACTTCAACTGATTTAAAGATAACAAATGTAAGTAGGCCTCTACTTACGTCTCAACGTGCTATGAAAGGGTATATATGTAATCAACGACTTACCAAAACTCACCGTCAACTTCGAAAACACAAACTTAAATCCACAAAATATTTTAAAAGATTTCACAAAGATTAATGCAGTGACTGGCCTGTGTAGTGTTTCAAATTGGACTAACGGCGGCGGGGCAAGTCCACGGCCGAGTTATATGAGCCCTAATAAACCGCCGCATCTATTATGCGGACAGCTGGAATTTCAAACGCGGTTTATGACCCAAATTATCCGGATACATTGACCTAATTCCGAGTATTTTAATTGGATTGTTCGTTTTGAAGTCATATCTGCAAAAATCGTGAAAAAAGGTTATAGTTTTTTATAATCTTCAAAATAGCGATGGCTGCTAGCCGCATCGCCTAATAATATGTTTCCTCAGATTATTGCCCATTCCCTCGATCGGCTTTCATGACCTGCACGGGAAGAGAAGCAGCTGGTATATTCTACGTTTTTTCTTTTTTCCTAGACCAGCATAAAATTAAATTAATTTTAGAAAGGTTTTTGTGAAAGTTTAAAACTTTATACTTTGAAGATTAAAAAAAAATATCCAAATTTAGTCACATTCACGTAATTAGGAAGTGTCTCTTAGAAATGCGGCAATGTCTGTGGAGTGGACAATGAACTAATATTGAATAGCAAATATAGGTCCTAAAGTCCCATACACACTAAATATTGGACCGTGGGTTCGTTAAGCCGGCTCAAAATGATGTAATGAAACGCGCAAACACTCCGTGTGTACCTAACTTATTAACGAATACTCACTATGCACGAGCTTTCAAATTAAAATGACATAACTCATAAAAATGTACGCAAATGAATATAAACTCTAAAGTTCACAAATAAAGAATGATTTGCTGTATCAGTTAGAGGTTTTTAAATTGCATTCGGATGATTCGTTCGGCGTTTATTGCACCCACAGGCAATTCCGAGTTAACGTTTGACTAATTTGTGAAGTGTTATAGAGGCATCATAAATGAGATCGAGGTATAACGGGTCGTCAGCTGATTTGTGACTGAAAGGGAAATTGAAATCGAGCTTTGTACCATAGATGCAGTACCTAAGTGCATATAGGAATATGCACAGACAGTAAATACAGTAGATATCACATGTTAATGTCATGTCACGCGATCAGAGAACTAGCCTTTAGTTAGACTTCGCGATCACATATGACAGTTACATGAACTTATATTTACGATGCGCCGGGCAGAAACGCAACTAGTCGCCGATTTATGTATGTTATCAGTTTTTAAGTAAGGTCGTGCAAAAAGTTGCATATGAAATATTTATATCTTTTATAGATACTGTATCTCATGTGTTGTAAAGTTTATTTCTATATTTGTTGCAAATCAACATATTAAATAAAAACTGAGCATTGTACGATGAAATCTCGAGAAATGAAGGCTTTCTTCGCAATGTAGCAGTGATATAACAGTTGTTGTATTATGATTTACAAGAGATGCAGTTTCCAATTATTAAATCTAATTAAAATAAACTTTCCGCACAATGCCTGTCAGATAGAAAGCGTTAAACATAAAATTAAGTAATAAACATTGGTAAAAGTAGTAAATGATCGTGTACCTGATTTTCTCTTTCAAGGCAGAATTACTGAAGTCTCCTTACGCTAACCCTACTCACTTTTATTAGCCACATAATTACTGCTATTGGTCTATCAGCGACTTGACTGACGTGCTATGCAACTGAAATCGAAACTTCGACTGGCCACAAGCCGTTCACCTTGAACCCCGTTTTCACTTTTCGCGTACAAATAAACATTCGTTTATTGTTTTGTCCAGTCTTATGCAAATTAGTACTGCTAACAGTAGCCCAAAGGGTTTCCGAAAAAGCCAAAAAAATCGAGAGTGAAAGCCATATTGTGGACGCCGTCACACTTCCTTCGCTATTGTTCCTATAAATATTTACGTTTGCATGCAAAAGATGTTTTTACAACGGCTACCGAATCGCCTTTGTTATTTAAAACAACCCTTTGACGGGTTTCGGTGGTATCTGTTTGGTCTATTCTTTGTAGGGTTTTGTTTAAAAAGGACGACAGAGACGCAATTTTTTTGGCACATTATTAAATTAGTGTAAATTTTTGACATATCTTTGGATGTTATTTAAGAATGGTTTCCAGAGCAATTAATATATGTGATGTTTTAGGTAATTCGGTACAATCTCGTTTGCGTAAGATTTTAAAGCTTTCAAAGAGTAAACAAGGATAGAATACTGAGAGAAAGCAAAGATATACCTATTTAATGCCCTTAAAGGTACACAATCAAGGGTCGGGTCAAGTTAAATTGAAGCCTGCGATAGTAATACGATGGTCTTATAGGTGGAAAGTGACAGGACGCTAAAGACATTTATAATTTAACCTATAATATATTAAAGTAGATGTATTTCTCAACGATTGTAAGAGATTTATCATATAAAGGTGTTACGTTATTTAATTTACGACCATAAAAGTTAATTGCAAGTTGCAGATACGAACGAGTACATGTATGACCATTAAATCTCATGAAATAACAGAATGTTGATCGAAAATACATTCTTATTGATCGAGTACACTGCGTGCATTTGCTGGTATTGAACATTAATATCCGTGGAATTAAACAATATCTACTCATTATTATAAGCGAAGACGAATGAATAAAGTAAATAGTCGTATCTTTAGATAAATTCTCAAATAGAACTTTATAAACGCATGTTAATAAAATACAAGGTGTAACTGCATCTAGTAATGGTTTTCAGTATTTCAGAAAACTAATACGTAATGGTGACCTACTTATGTTCAAAGAAATGTTCAATGATAGAGGGAATTTTAAAACATCAAAACAAAGAATAAATAATAAAAAAACAAGTTCCGTTAGATTTTTCTACGGTTATTTAATGAATCTAAATTGAACTGAAACTTTAATAAAATATAGTTACGTTATATTATTATTATTTGCCTACTAAGAGGTATAAAAATTGTTAGATATTACTTTTTTATTAACTTTTAGCTTAATTTAGAGTAACATTTAATATGTTTTTACACTTGCGGGGTAGACGGAGGCCAAGTATTTCCTAAAGCTACGTCTAGCATGTTGATAGACGCGTCCATCAACATGCTAAATGTGCTAATAGTGTAAATGGAATTAAAAAAGTGATGGGTTGCTTTTTTCATCGCTTAATTAACTGCAGGAGCATGACCTTCTCTGTACGACCAGAACCATAGTTGGCCAGAGCAGACAGAGTATTTGGCCTACACTCTCCTCGCTGTCCAGTTAACATCATCATCATCATCAGATCTTTTTAGTCTCCACTGCAGGAGCATGACTCTCTTTGTACTATCGGAACCATACTTGGCCAGAGCAGACAGAGGATTTGGCCTACACTCTCCTCACTGGCCAGACGGGTTGGAGAGGTCTCATTGATGTTTATGAGCTTTTTTTAGCTTGTATTTCCTAAGTCGCCTTTTACGGCATCCATGGGATGACTAGTAGTAGTCCTATTCTACTCTGCTGGAAACCACACGGCTAGTTAATTACCATGATTCCTCAGATTTTAGGCTTTTACGATCTGCGCGGGAAGAGAAGCAGCCGGTATAGTCTACGTTTTTTCTTTTCTCCCAGATCAGTATGGAAGAGATTAAAATTTCTGTTGATTCCAATTTATAAATGTGATCTGTCTTTAAATTTATTTGTAGTTCTTACAAGCTGAAAATTAATATCTTGAGGTGGTAAAAAATGGTAATGTGGGTTACCAGTCCACCGCATCTGAGATGACGAAATCTCGATCCAATCTTTCCTCAATCTCAACCTCAAGTCTTTGCAAGCACTTTTCACTTTAAATTACATTCAAAAAGTGGCCCTTTTTTTATTTAATTTACATATTCGTCTCTATAATTTTAAGAAAAACCTTAGGCATACAATCATTATAATGAAATTGCCTAAGCAAAAGCTCGTTATTAATATTGTAAATATGAAAGTATGTATGTTGTGCGATAAGGGGTAGCGCTAAAACTACTGGATTTTGATGAAGCTGTACAATGTTATAACTGACACACCAGAATAGTATATAGCATACATAGCCGCGGGAAAAGCTAATACTTAAATATACAATAGAAGAAATAGCAGTAATTCCAAAAATGTCAAAAAGCATTGATAAGCAGCCGTAACGGTCGGTAGCCGGCCGGCATTAAACTTTACGACGGGGATGTAAGACGCCATAAAACTCCAGATAAATCCGATCGGCTCGAGAAAACAATCCACTTTGGGAATTAGAGACGGGAGCGTTGCATCTCGATTATTAAAATGCCTTTGTTATACGATAGGGCCTTATTTAATATTAGACCTACGATATAAGACGTACGTATTTTAGTCAAACACTAACTAAAAAGCTTTCAGACAATAAATAAAGGTTATTACATATAAAAGCTAATATTTTAACTTCCGCGTAAGTTTTAACGTTAATGTGTTTCTTTACTTGTCCCATAAAACTATCCATAGGTCGTACCTTACCTCTCCTTCCTTCGGCTTTCCCTTCCAATATTAATTTGAAAATCATCGTGTCTCATAAGATGACCCAACATTTTCCCTCTTCTAGTATCTATAGTGCGTAATAATTTTCATTTAACTCCTACTTCCTCGTTAGTTCAGCTGATAGTTTCCATTCTTCTCCAATATCATAATATTTCAACGCTTCTCATTTCATGGAAGAATGGAAGTTATTGGTTACGCCACAGACAAGAACCTTTAATTAGAACAAGATTACATCATAAAAAATAATCTGTCATTAAGAATTGTAACTTGTTTTTATTTCTTTATTCATTAATAATTTACAAATTGTGTTTGAAATTTTTAATATTAATAGATAATAATATAACAAATTAATCGACATATTATCTTCTATACATATAATAAAACAGTAAAAATATTTTGTCTGTACATTTAGAATTGTTGACTGAAATGGATAGAGGGACACTTAAAAAGAATAATAGAAAGCAAAAAAATTTTTTTCGAATTTCTTGTCTGTCTGTCTGTCTGTCTGTCTGTCTGTCTGTCTGTATGTATGATCACGATTATCTCCGAAAATACTGAACCGATTTACTTCAAACTTTCAAACTTCACCAATTGCTTTGTTTTAACTCAGTAAACCATCTAAAGTTTGTTTCATCAAAATCGGTTCATTAAAAAAAAAGTTATCGTCATTTGAATGAACTCAAGGCATTAGTTTGCCTGCAAATATACACGGTGATTTTTTTTATCGTTTTGGACCCTTAAAGGGGTGACTCAGACCATCAAAATGAACAACTTTTCCTATGGGAACAATGCTGGGAACTCAAAACAAAATTCGACATTCCCATACAAACTGGCCCGCGGCGGTAGGACTCTTTTTTATGGAAATGACGAATTTTTTTTGAGTTTCCAGCATTGGTCCCATTGAAAAAGTTGTTCGTATTGATGACCTGAGTCACCCCTTCAAGGGTCCAAACTGTTCCTGAGGGATGGACACTAACGGCGGCGGCGTAGGCGCGGGCAAACCGCAAACCAACCGAAACTGCTGCGCCTAGAAACTTGAAATTTGGTACAGAGGTTCTTTTAATGATGTAAGTGAGCGCTAAGAAAGGATATTAAGAAATTAACTTCTAAAGGGGTAAAATTTATATGGAATTTTCTCATTTCTGGACTTAGAAGTATGAAAGAGAGTATATAAGTTCTCGATTAAAATTAAAAAAGATGTGTGTAGGTAGATGAAATTTGCAAAATTCCCCCCTTAAGGCGTAAAATGGGGGTGGGTGGGTGGTATAAACTTTGTATGGAAATTTTCTCATTTTTGGACTTAGACGTATGAAAATAAGTATATAAGTTCTAGGTTACAATTAAAAATATCTGTGTAGGTAAAATGGACGATATTTTCCCCTGAAGGGGTAAAATAGCGGGGTAAAGATTGTATAGGAATTTACTTATTTCTAGACTTAGAAGTATGAAAATGGGTAAATAAATTCACGATTACAATTGAAAAAGATCTGTGTAGGTCAACCGGAAAAAAATCCCCCAGAAGGGAGTTTGTTTGGAAATTTTCTCATTTCTGGACTATGAAGTATGAAAATAAATAGGTATGTAAGTTCTCGATTAGAATTAAAAAACATATATGTGGGTGAAATGGACAAAATTCACTCCTAAATGGGTAAAATGGGAGGGTAAAGGTTTTATGGAAATTTTCTCATTTCTGGACTTAGAAGTATAAATAATATCCATACTTCCATACTGATACTAATATTATAAATGCGAAGTAACTCTGTCTGTCGTTTTTTTACGCTTTAACCATTGAACTGATTTGAAAGAAATTTGGTATGGAGGTGTGAGGCCCGAGGAAGGACATAGGGTATGTTTGATTCCGGGAAATTCTACTGTTCCCGAGGGATCGACACTAACGCGGGCGGAGCCGCGGGCAACAGCTAGTTATAAATAATTCTAAACTAAAAATCTAAATTAAAACTTAAATTAAAAATAAAATGAATCTAACTATCAAATCATTTAGAAATTTACATTTTGTTGAACAACAAATAAAAAAAAACTGTTGATCTTAAAGAAAAAAATTCAAATTCCCAAATTTTTGCCAAAGAAAGTAGATGGGTATAATTTATATGAGAGCGATCTTATTAACAAACCAGGCTGTACACCACGACTGTTAATTCTATAGGATATGTTGAATTTATAATTTGACCATTAGTAAATTCTAATTAAGTAGGTAAATATTTTTTCTTGGTTTGTATAACTTATATAAACATTCAAGTGAAGAATAAAATATGTTATAGTTGGATATCGGTAAAATAAACCTTTAGATTCTACACGACTAATTTGTAAAATATTTGGCACGCCTGGACTAGCTACACTGAAACTACTTTCGAATACTATTCACTCCGAAGAATGTCTGAACCACAATTTCCTGGTAGGTAGTTAATTTTCTAATCTCTAAGAAGTTCTTCCTCCTCATGTAAGCATTTACGGTTGCATCTTAAACAGTGGTGTCTTGGAGGCCATATTCCGCTTTCATGCCAATATTCATACTGATTTGGCAAGATTATTACGGCTGGCGGCCTGCATGACGCTAAGTTTCCTTGGGTAGATGGAACCACAGAAAAATACCAGTGAAAATGAATTTCAAGAATTTACTTAGCATGGGAATTAACCCAGAGCCCTTCGAGTAACAGGCTGGCATGTTGAAAATCGATTTATTAATTTTTTCATCTGTGGAAGTCGAAATATATGGTTAACACTATCAAGAATTAAGGAAAATAGGTTTAAGAAATCTGTTTCTACTGTACTATACGCTATTTACTAAGCTTGGCTATCCCAAGCCCGTCGGTGTACGCGTGCCACATTCCATCCACTATTGACTCAGAGTGGCACAAAGTAACCTGCAGACGAGGGCGAGAGGTAGAGCCAGAAAAACAGTTATTTGCAAGTAAATTCATTAGTTACCGTCGTCATACAATGGTAGCTTAAAAATATATCATATTTATCAAATTATATACATACGTAAACATAGTATGATATAGGTATAGTCAGGCTTGATATTGTCTTCTTCACTTGAATTTGATGCATACAAAATCACAAAAGTAGAGCTCGGAAATAAAATCTAATATAAATAGCTCAGTTGGCTGGCAGAGCATAGGTCATACATAGACCTAAGTCGCCGATGCAAGTCCCGCCCGCATGAGACTTTTACACCATATTTTATTTCTTAATTTATTAAGAGTATATCAAAATAGCATTGTGAATGCAAAATAAAACACTTATAGAAATAAAATCTAATTTTAAATAATCACATTGATATATAGCAAATGACTATAACTTGAAGGTTTGCTATCATAGCGTTATGAGAGTAAAGGGTAGATATACCTAAAAAAGTTAAATTATTTTTTAATTGGAATGAAAGTAACGTGTATTTATAATGGCTCTATATACTCGGTATATTTTTGTAAATATGTAGATATAGTAAAGTTATTTTTGATTTTATTTTAGAAATTCTGTATTAAATTAAGATTTCGTTTCAATTTCCCTTAAAATCAAAAGATATCAACGAGCGTTCTCCGAGATATGTTGGTCAGAAAATTAATTTAGGGTAGGTATAGGTATCTCTTATTACAGGTATAACTTTAGGAAACAACGAACTTAGTGACTCAAAATAACACTTTCTGCGATAGATAAATACACCGCCGGTCAAAAGTTTGAGACCACTAATAAAAAACTTTTGTTATTATTATCTTTGATGGAAAATCTGTATAAACTCTCTTGTGTGTGTTTTCTTGCGAGCATTGAATTCGTCAGGACTTCATGTATTCTTTAATGTTAAATCTTGCAACATGAAAATAAAACCTGGTTTTCATAAAGTTTTAAATATGTTGAATTTTATTTGTTTTTATAGTGGTCTCAAACTCTTACACGGCCGGTCAGGCCGTGTATATGCGGATAAATCACACAGATTGAGCTAGCCCTAAAGTAAGTTGGACTTGTGTATAAAGATAAATATCCAATTATCCAGGTCTTCTTGTCATCTTGACCTAACCGCGATTCAAACCCGGAATCGCCGAGGTGACAGCCAGGCCTGATAACCACTAGGCCATAGAAGTTATCGATAAACAAAAATTAAAATATGACTTTAAGAAAATTGCATAATAAATTTGCAAACAGTACTTACAAATGCGCAGGACTGTGGTGTTTGCGCACTGCGTCGCTAATTGCTGTCGAGACGCCTTTCAGATGGTTCCGTACCAATGCGCACACGCAGCTTCGGCGATTTTCACCACAAATCAATATTTATTGTTCCCAATTACCTACGTAGATTAAATTTTTGGATTAAATTACTGACAGTTCTTGTAAAAACACCAAAATATGACAATTTGTGTCTTAACGCAAAAAAACAATTATTTTTTACGTCAGTAGGTACCTATAGAGATTATACCTTATTGATGGTGAATATCGAATCTTATAAAAGCAGAAACATGAGTTTATGAAAGCAGAAAATGAGGATGAGGAATTTCAAGGAGTAAGAATTAAAGTAATCACAATGTTGTACGTATGTATGTAGGTATAATGAAAACATATTCCAATGTTCGAATGCCTTTATCAAATGGGTGCATATTTATTTCCAACTTATTAATGTATTAAAAATATACTAGAGCTGACCTGTTATCATAAAATATACCTACTTTTTGAAAATTCAGCCCACCCCAAATGTCAACACTGTACTTTGCCAATGCTCTTAGCGGTATCAATCGGAATAAAATATATCGACCCTTAATGAATCGCTCTTTACACAAGATAAATGCGAATTTTAATAGGCAATAAAACCGAAATTCAAATGATATTTTGCCAGAACTAAGTGGTTCCTAAATTATATTTAAAGTAATGCCACCAATCACAGTTCTTTCCATTCAATGTAAATTTTAAGCCTTCACTTTTCGCGCTATCTTTATGAGTAATTACTTGAATTTATTTATTTTGCCTTAAGTGGTTTCCACGCAGGAGCAAAAAATACGCTTATTATCAGCCATATAGGCGCTCGGGTACGTTTATTTGTTTTAAAGTTTATTATATTTTTGCAGCGGATATAGCATGTTTCAGAATCATTGCCGTAATAAATTACAGAAAACGTCCGAATAAATTAAGACATTCCCTATCTGAAACGGTTTAGGTACATTGAAATTACATTACCTAAGTCATTTTCAATTTGACCAACCTAAAAACACCTACATTAAAAATACAAATTAATTAGGTATACCAAAATATTAAGTTTTTCATCAAAAATTCAGTTATGTGACAAGCTTTTATAAAGTACAATGTAAAGTGATTTCCAAGACAAATAAAATAAGCTTAATACGTGGATTTGACTTCTTTAGTTTAGTGTGGCTTCAGCCATCTTCTAACTCCATCATCCATCATTTATTTATCATCAGATCAGACTATGGTACCAGATTATTCCACTGACATCTGATTTACTTTAGTTTAGTTTACATAAGATTTCAGCTCAATATAATAAGGATAAGTGCTTCAGAATCGAGTTGTAAAATTTGACCCAAACAAGATTCATATGTATGCATGAATCTCGATTGGGTCAAATTTTACAACCTACATGCATTGCAAAGTTAAGTTAAAGATTGTAATTAAAAATATAAATAAAAAAAGATAAATATTGTTGTGTTGTGTACCCTTAAACAATATTTTAAATATTCTTATTGGATAAAAAGTAAAGTATTCGCAAAAAATCAAGACCAAGAAATTACTAATTAAATTTCATGTAGTTTCCCTTTTAATTTAAAAATGAAGAGCAAGCATAACTAGAGTATAAAGTTAAATAAAACTATACAAACACCGCTACAAGGCACGAAGTGAAAAGGTACTAAAGTAATTTTGTTATTTGGTTAACTATAAAATAATTAAGTGAACAGTGGCTCTATCATAAAACTATAACACAGAAGTGTGTTATTAAAATCGAGTAAAAAACACCTAAGATCATGCCGTATATGAGATAACCATCTGTTTAATTTAATAATATATAGCTTTATTGCGTTTTGTTACTTGATGGTATAGAAGAGTTCATATTACGATACGAAAAATAACTGACTGTCGATAAGAATTTTAAATATAACTGCCTTAAAAAGAGTATAATGTTTTCAGGAATGATGTGTTCTTTATTTTATCTCAATTTCTAAATGCCTGAAAAGAATTTTCATCTTTAGGGTATTACTATAAATCTTACCTACAATTGAAATTTAACTCATTAAAAAAAGGTCTCCGTATTTTTAATGCAATCAATTTATTTATTGCATTAAATCAAATTACATTCTTCACATTTCGCCAAGTCTCCGTATTTGTATATAACAAATCATGTAATAATTCCCTGCTATCAAAGATCTGTTTTCTTTTTTAATTTCACTCGAAACATCTTGTATAAATCGGGCTCAGTTGTAAGATGCATAAGAAATGTATATTATAATTTCCTTATTACTTGAAGAATTCTGCCATAGAAACATTTGTTACTCAACTTAAAATTCATATTGTATGTAGGAAATTTTATGTTTTAGGTGTGCTATTATGTAGGCTAGTATACCTACTTAGATTTTTTTACTCTTCTTATATCTCTCTCATCTGAGCGTGTTCTCGATTGCATTTTCAGCTACTTCGGAGTTCGGAGTCCGCTTTCCGCCTTTTTAGTCCACTTAGGTAATCAAGTGATTATGCGCAAATACTTTTCTTATTCATGAAAGTATTTTTCATTCAACGTGATTGTCTGTCACACGATTAATATCTCACAAAGATATGTATGACGTACAAAAACCAATATTTTCCATTAAACTTTATTGCTTTATGAAAATACTAGAAGGTAGGTAGATAGGTAATTCATTATGTAATTATACTGCAGTAAAAAGTATTAATTACTGAGTTTTACAACAGTAAGTAGGACTGGCCGAGTTCTTTTTCATCACATATTTTCAATTTTAATAATATACCGAGCATTGTAATGCTATTTAAAAAACAATTAAAGTAAGTAAGTAATAATTGTAGATATAATTAAACATATAATTTGGAGCCAACAAGAGAAACGAAAACTGATTTTATTGCTTTAATCTGTCTGAAATTCGCAGCCTTTGGCAAGATAATTTATTTTCCCAATTAAGGGAGGCCAGGCCACCGACTATAAAATTGAAAACGGCAATTTTTTTATGTTTATACTTAGCATTTTTTACAATTATTTTGACATTAATTTCAGCATCAACTTGTTAGCATTAGACAGGCATACGTAATATAATATTTATTACATTAATTAACTAATTCAACAGTCTATAAAACTTGAGTTTTATAAAGTGTTACTTCATGCACGTAATTAATTATTAGTAGGTGTGAATATTTATTTATATTGTTATATAGATAATAATACGGTTTGAACTCGAAGTTTTTGTATGTACGTAGAAAGGATTTAGGTAAAACGTAACTGCTTAGAACACGAAGGTATCAAAATAAATATTTTATGAATTCATTTCTCAATGAAGCTTGTCAACATATTTTACTTAGAAAAGCCGTGAGTTGATGTTACTTATCTATCGATTAGGTAGTACATGATTTGATGAGCCCACAATACGAGTAATACACTTGTCACTTAGGTATATGACCATCAAATAAAATCTTTAAACTACGATTTTACACGTCAATAATCATAAATGCATCATAAAACACCAAATCGCCACAGCAACCACGGGATAAAAAATTAAAGATGGATCCGTAGGGTCGATGTTGGGCATATCCAGGAACGTGAAATACTAGGGACTAACCGGCGCGCGCTTCTGTTGCCGCGTCAGTGTAGACCCCGCCCGCCCATACGCGCATTACGTCGCTTGCTTTCGACGCGGCCACTCGCGTCTCCAACGCGCCTCGTAAATAGTGCACATAATTAATTTACAACACCAGTAAAAGTGATGATACCAGTTTATCGACTATAAATCTGTGCAGTGTTGTGATCGCGTGTCACAGGTAAGTGATAATTGCTCAGTCGCATGCCGCGCTGTTTGAGGAACAAACACAGTCGCAGTGTGAACGCGCTCGGAAAACAAAGAGTCGGTAACCCTTTGCTGTCGGTTTGTGTTAGTTTGTGACAATTTGACACTTCGAATACCAGCCCTTGGGAACCGTTAAGTTTTCTTTTTTAAGAATATTTTACTGACGCTATAATTGGATTTTTCTGGCGTTTTCCTAGGCACATTTTAAGGTCAGTGAGTTTTTCATACTTGGTTTTAACATTGACAGGATATTTTGTCTGCCAATTGTCTTCTGTGACAAAAGAATATTCTGACCACTATCTTTTCAGAATCTAAATTGTTTTCTCATTGTAAATATTGGTTCCGTGATTCCATGACGCCAATTGGAAAAAGTTTAAGATTTTTCTACATACATCTAATGGTCAGTTTTTCTACACCTGACACCTAAACAACAAACTTCATCAACTACTTTTATACTAGCTTTAAGCTCGTATTGGAAGAAGCGGTGGTTGATCAGTTGTCTAAAAGCGCTAAGAGAAAGTTCCCGGGTTCAAACCCCGTCCGGTCTGACCTGTACCACTAAGTTTACAGACCAATCTGACTCAAATACGGTCATTTTCACCGACCAGGCTAATCTGATAAGATCATTTTCCATCTTGACCTGGCCGGGTTTGTTTTTACAAACAAACATTAATTTGAAAAGGATACATTTATTCATATGATTTTATATGTATGTAAGGTTTTTAGGTATGCGTCTCATAAGTAGTTTTTTTTTATTGGTTAGATTTAGTTTTAGTTATTTCCTAACTTTAGATTTTCACAATAAATAATTACATTCTTTTATACTTTACATATACTTTTATACTTTACTGATTAAACTTTTAAAATCTTTTAGGTAGGGATAATTCTACATGCATAATACAAGTCCTGGTGACCGCTGAGTTTTCTTGTTTTGAGAAAAAATCACGCTAGTTGGAAAATTGTTGAATCTTCTCTAGACAATATTTTTCAGTAAAAAAATGCAAATTTTTATTATTTCAAATCTCAAGTTAATCAAACCGTTACATGTGACAATGTCTACTTCAAAAACAAGCCCTTTTTCTGTAAATATGACATTGTTTAAATAATCTTTAATAACACCCATTGGCCTTTTCATGGGTTGAGTTTGTATTGTTTTATAAGAGACATAGGTATTTATTTTACTCAACATTTTTAAAACAACGTCTTTTTTTACTTTTGCTCAAGTTTTAAGTTTTCAAATGCTTGTTTTACTTAAAGCTTGTATTTCTTTGCTTTTTTTTAGCTAATATATGTAGTTTCTTTTTAATAAGGTTTTGAGAAAAATGTAAAAAATTTGTGACCATTTCGACCTTAGATTACTTACACTTCTATCTATTTGACAATCTATTTTTACAACGTTGACAAAATCTAAATTTATATAAAGATTGATTAAAAAAATTAAGTCTTCATGAATCGAATTTAGAACTTCTAGGTAGCAAGTAAGCTTACTGATCACTGCGAGGCTATTGGTCATTGATTTCAACATATATATATTCTTATTTATCTTGTATATTTTAATATGAGTACATATATGAACGTAAGTATATTATAATATCAATAAGTTCTGCAATTATTACTATGATTGAAACGTGCCTTCAAGTATTCCTGCTCAATAATAATTAACTCCATAAATGATCCACACGTGATTAATAGGATGCAATTTATTCTCAAGACCGTTGATGCATTTTGATGACGTAATATGTACTAAGATGCACATGTTTATAATCAAGCTAAATCATGTAGGTACATGATTTAGTACATATACACTCAAGTATTGATAACTATGATTGACAATGACATGCTATTGTGCCTAGCTACATTATGAACGTGTATTTAATACTAGGTACAGGCAAAGTACATAGGTGTAGGCACCTATGTGACTCAAAGTCAAGTGATTCATGTTACGTATTATCGGCTTTTGAAGAAAACTATGCTGGAAAATTGAGTATTAAATGTACAGAATGCAGAAAGAAGATTAGCAATATCTTTTTAGTCTCCACCGCAGGAGTATGACCCTCCTACTACCGGAGCCATACTTGGCCAGAGCAGACAGGGGATTTGGACTACACTCTCCTCGCTGGCCAGACGGGTTGGAGAGGTCTCATTGATGTTTTTGAGCTTTGTTTAGCTTGTATTTCCTAAGTCGCCTCTTACGACATCCATGGAAAGCTAAGAGTGGTTCTATTCTACTCTACCGAAACTACACGGCTCGTACTCGTAAATGTCCTATCGAAAAATACAACATCATTTGCTAAAATTTGTTTTTATTATACATTAAAAATGTTAATGTAGATGACATTCTTGGATAATTCTGATATACTTACTGAGATTCCATTTTTCATCTAACGCCCATCAACTTGCTAATCATATGGCTTTTAGGTCTTAATGACCTGGGTTCTGACTACCCCACAAGGAAAAAAGACGTGATAATATAAACATACATACGTATGTAAGTTTCGAGAAGAAATTATGTCTGTCTGTCTATTACCTCTTCACGCTTTAATCATATAACTTTTACATACGAGTTTAATAAAAATACGAGTAAGTATGGAGATAGTTTGAGCCCAGTCGGCCTTTTTGCTAACTCAGTGTACAACGTTTTGATAGTCACTTCAGAATACATTGCGGCTTTCGTATGATTGACTATTTTTATTTAACATATATACCTATACTAGCTGTTGCCCGCGACTTCGTCCGCGGCAATTTTTATCGGTATAGATGAATAATTACCCCCGGTTTTTAAAACATTTTTCATCGATGCTTCGTTCCTATTGGTCGCAGTGTGATGTTTTATAGCCTAAAGCCTTCCTCAATAAATGGACTATCCAACACAAAAGGAATTTTCCAATTTGAACCAGTAGTTCCTGAGATTAGCGCGTTCAAACAAACAAACAAACAAACTCTTCAGCTTTATAATATTAGTATAGATTCTTTTTTACAATTTCATAGCTGGTAGAACTTTTACTTCAATGTCCTTTAAATAATAAAGTAACCTATAAATAATAAAAGGTTTAAATGGGAGCCAGCTTAAATATTTATTTTATTGTTTTTAAGAATTACTCTAAGTTAATACTATAAGATTAGGTTAGATACATTTAAAACCCGCCCTGTAATGTTTCTGGTGCAAATCTGCATTGCCGCGCTGAATAGCAATGGCCATCCTTTGCACCAAAAACGTGCCAGAGCGAGAGTCACCATTATTTTCCTCTATTTTGTTCCCTAATTCCCTAAAAGTCCTTGCGGGTTCCATCTTCTTTTTCATCATTTTTTCCATCAATAAGATCTACCTATGGTTGTAAATATAGCTTCCTATCATTATATTTCTTACTAGCATTCGCCTGCGGCTTCGCTTGCGTTAATGAAGATATACTTTGGAAACACTTTTGCTGGAAATGTATAAATAGGTATACCTACGAGTACTCTACGTATTCAGTATCCGTCTACAATACTAAATTTTAAAGCGATTACTTGACAATTAATGATACACATAGGTAGACGAACATAATAATTTTAAACACCTATTCGACCCTATATGGAATGAATTTACGAAATACTTAAGTGAAATGTAATATTTATAAGTTCTGATTTTCACAACAATGAATTGAGAAATTTACAAATTTTCGTATTAATTTTCCACTCCTATTTGATGCCTATGAGGTATAAATTTCAAAAGTCTTTGTTTCAGTTTCTTTTTACTTTAAATTAGGAAGCCTATCAAAAATAACCATGTTTGAATCTTTAAACCCAACGATTCACACTCTCTGCAAAATGTAAAGTTTCTTATCCTTATGGTTTCCTACGTCAATCAACAATATACTTACAATACGTAAAGAAAACCCTGGCTGATCCTCAAAGGAGTGATTCAGCCCGTCAATATAAACAATATTCTTTATGGTAGGTTCCATAGGATGGCCGCTGTGAACCCAAATTTTTTTTGACGTTTCTGTACAAATTGACAGGGCGAACATTTTTACTTGATAATGTCCATTTTCTTTGATTTCCCAGCTTTAATCTCATAGGAAAGTTGGTCATATCGATGGACTGAATCACCCCTTCAAGGATCGAACAGAGTTTTTTTACACATCGTATAGTTACTTATTAATGACATCATCATTTCGAGTAGGTGTCAGGGTCAATCGACCATGCACACCCTGGTGTCAGAGTTCTTCGGAACCGCCTCTCGGCCTCTGACGTGGTTCCTTTAACGACTACCAGATGGCAGCCGGGACCAACGGCTTAACGTGCCTTCCGAAGCACGGAATCATCTTTATTAACAGACAATCAGGTGATTCAAGCCTGCAATGTCCTAACCAAACTGGAAACAACTAAACAAAGTATGCTTCCGGTGGGAATCGAACCCACGACCGGGTCAACAGGCAAACGCCTTAACCACTGGACTACGGAGGCTGTTTATTAATGACATGTTGACTTTAGAAAGTAATATAAACAAAACTTATTTGATAAACGAATTATGTAACTGTTTCGTGAGAATATAAAAGTGTTTATATATTATCTCATTGCTTTAATTTCAATGATCTGCCGTCAGGATATCCGGTAAGAAGGTTATGCGTGGATTTCATCCATAATATACTTACTGAATATTATAAATGCAAAAGTAACTTTGTATGTAAGTCTGTCTGACTTTTACACTGTTACAATTCACGCTTCAACAATTGGACCTATTTAGATGTATGGAGGTAGCTCAAGGTCCGGGAAAAGAACTGTTCTCGAGGGATCGATATTAACGCAAGCGAAGAACTGTTCTCGACGGATCGAGCGGCATCCTTACTAATATTATACATTCGAAAGTGAGTTTGTTTGTTTGATTGTTTGTTTGTTACGCTTTCACGCCGTAACTACTGAACCGATCATCATGAAATTTTGCATACAAGTTCTCTGGAGTGCGGAGAAGGACATAGGCTACCTTTTATCCCGAGAAAAAGGACAATTCCCCAGGGATCGACATTGACGCGGGCGGAGCCGCGGGCGAAAGCTAGTAATTTTATATTTAAACTAGCTTTTGCCCACGGCTCCTTTTGCTTGAATGTAAATCTTTAGGGAAATAGCCTATGTCCTTCGCCGTACCTCAGACAAATGCGTACCTATGCAAAATTTTATGATGTTCGCTTTTGTAGTTTAGACAAAAAAAAACTTATTTTACTACTTATATTGTTTGTTAACATAGGTAGTTAGGATTGCTTAATTATTAAAGCAACGATCTATTTGCCTGGGACTTCTCTTGCGTTTTCTGGATAGAATGGTACCCGTTGTATTATTTATTTATTGTTTAATTTAAACGCTTTAAGCTCGTATTGG
Source organism: Elegia similella (assembly GCA_947532085.1). Lineage (NCBI taxonomy): Eukaryota > Metazoa > Arthropoda > Insecta > Lepidoptera > Pyralidae > Elegia > Elegia similella. Next base: position 10,564,444 of record OX383935.1, on the reverse strand, counting down.
AAGAAGCGGTGGTTGATCAGTTGTCTAAAAGCGCTAAGAGAAAGTTCCCGGGTTCAAACCCCGTCCGGTCTGACCTGTACCACTAAGTTTACAGACCAATCTGACTCAAATACGGTCATTTTCACCGACCAGGCTAATCTGAAAAGATCATTTTCCATCTTGACCTGGCCGGGTTTGTTTTTACAAACAAACATTAATTTGAAAAGGATACATTTATTCATATGATTTTATATGTATGTAAGGTTTTTAGGCATGCGTCTCATAAGTAGTTTTTTTATTGGTTAGATTTAGTTTTAGTTATTTCCTAACTTTAGATTTTCACAATAAATAATTACAAAACAAAAAACGTAGTATTAATAAATAAATATTTTCACACTTTGATAAAACAGAGCGGAAAGCGCGAGTTAAATGAATCATCTCTGATAGCAGTCATCAGATAGTTATATCTGTACTTACATCGAAGTTGCTCTTGTACGGCCAAGTAGACCTATCTTTGCTCAAAGACCCATCCTTAGTTGTTCGTGTAGATACATTCAGTCGTATAACCCTTTAGAAAATGAGGATTTATCCATCGATCACGCGCTATTCGCCAAATGAATGACACTAGCCGTAAACTCATAATACCGTCAATTCACCCACGTGTCCGTTCCCAACTAGCCATTCATTTTTTTATAACTCTATATCCATGTGTTAAGGTTTATTTCAGAATATCATAGTGTGGTATAGTGGAATAGCCATGTAGTTTATTACACGTTATGCCGTCAGACATAAAAGTAGACACCCAAGTTGTGGATTAGTATTTAGTGCGGCAGTGCTTGCGCAACATTGAAGCCATAATTTTGAAGCCGGAGGTCAATTTTTAAGCCGACTCGAGTTATGTTTACGATTTGTTGTTATTGTTACAGTTTAACATTCAAATGGTTTTGATTGCTCGATGGTTGGCTATGATTCAAATCAGATTTGAGATCATAGATATGTCTTCTTTATTTTTATATATATGGACTCTATTTATATTGTCTTTAGATTTAGGTGCTTAAGTTATTTTAAAAAAAATAAAGTATCTTTTATGTTCCACAATTCACAGAATCGTAGAATAAATTAAAACCTTCAAATTGAAAATTAAGAAAATTTGAGAAAACTCTGACGTCATGAATTATGCCAGTTGTCTAGATTCTTCGATCATATGATCGAAGTCTATATTGAATAATAATCATCAGGTCTATTTAGTCTCCACTGCAGGAGCACGACCCTCTCTGCACTATCAGAGCAATACTTGGCCAGAGCAGACAGAGGATTTGGCCACACTCTCCTCGCTAGCCAGATGGGTTGGAGAGGTCTCATTGATGTTTATGAGCTTTGTTTAGCTTGTATATTGACTAACGAAGAGAATATCAAAATACACATATATAAATATAATAAAAACAATAATATAATATCATATAAATTTAAAGCGCGACCGCGAGAATAAACTAGAGATAAAATAATGTGATGTGATGTAAGTAATTCCACTACAGAACCTGGACAGATTGAACCTGGACAACTAATAAACAAGATCAAGAGGTACGCTTTCTTCGCATTAGGTATTTATTTCTATGTATTTATTGATTGGCCACTCGAATCTCGCTCGCTGGTCCTTCAAGCGCTCGCCACACCATTGTTGATTAAATAATATGAAAATCAAATCAAAAAAATAAGTAGCTTTGCTTTAAGCAAAGCTACTTATTTTTTTTGATCAGATTGTGACTCTTTTCTATTTAAAAGAAAACATAATGTATGTTAGAAATGAATCCCAAAATAAGATTACATATATAAATAAGTAGGTTCAAAAACTACTTCTGCTGTATTTGAAATTAGTTAAATCAAAAAAAATATGTAATATAATCTAAAGATTTATAATAATCCAGCCGCATTTCAGCATCATCATTGTAATAAAAAAACTCGATTGATAGACAATAAATGCACGAATGTAATAACCTGAGAATTTTACGGTATGTTTTATTTAATCAGGAGTGGCCATAAAGCTTACACCAGCAATTACAGCGCGTAGTGAGTGTAAATTTGTAGTAGCATGATGTTATTTCAGAAAGAATCGCCTTTTAAATGGTGAAACGGTGGATTCTAATCAATATCCAATCAGTGGTCGGTTGTAAAATTAACTAAGCGGGAAATTAACTGAGTCGGCGCGTTAGCCTTAGGCGGTGGCCATACTTACTTACTTATTGATGTGGGTGTTGGAGTAGGTAGATTTATTCGTGGGATGATGCTTTCTCTCTAACATAGTGGTGGGGTCAGCCTTCTCTGTTTTTTTCTTTCACACGAGAGAAAGACAGAGGCCGGTCTTTCTCTCGTCTGAGCGTGTTCCGGTAGAACTGAAGTGTTACGGAACCCGGGGTTAGCTTTCCAGCTTTTTCTGCTCCACTTTACACAGTCTGCGGCATTTTTGTTATGATACCATTGGCACGCATACCTAAAGATAGGTATAAAGACAGCAATAATTGGGTTTCACCTCGCTGCCTGGGCCCAGCGTAGTCGTCATAGCCGTCTGGCTATGACGACTCCGCTGTAACTCACATAGATAGAAAATAGAGATAGAAAATCACATAGGCAACAAATGTCTATTTGTTGCCTATGTGATTTTCTGGCTTTCGCAAAACGCGGCCTTACCAGCGTAGGTGGCTCTCCTACAGCTGTTCCGCTACGCTTGTAACAGACGTGGACGATGCGAATGATAGTACCGCGTGAGAAAGGGGCAAAATCCATCCGCAAAATTCCATACATCCAGCGCAGCATCTCTGTGACTCGCAGCTCACTCTTGTGCTCTCTTATGCACATGACAGGACACATGAAAGTACAGGTCTAATGATAGATCTTTTCCCTTAGTTAAACCTGCATTTTCTAGCCACAAATGGTGTCATTTCGTGCCCTCTGCCCACACTGCCGTTATACGAGTTTTGATACCGCAGTAGTATTAGTCTTAGGCGGCGTCTATACTTACTCACTTAATATAATAGGTGTTGCAGTAGGTAGGGTTATAATTCGGTATGACTCTGTGTTTTTTTTTATTATTAAAATAAATTACCAATTACTCAGAGGCAGCGTAAGGCGTTGGCTTTTTTGGGGTAGCCTACAATTTGAAGGCCCGACCGGTTGGGGTAGAGTTACTTATCTTTTAATCACGCCGCTTTAGACGCCAATTAGATACTTATATTATGACGGTATTACTTATTGACATATGTGCCAATAATGCATAAAGCCTTGGATCTCATCGTATCTAGTGCAGCAAGTAATAAAACAGCTCAAAAAATAAACTTAGTTGTCGAGTTGGTATAGGCGGCACCTAATTAAAAATAAAAATAACGCAAAACTCGTATAGCAAAATAATATACATTTCATAAAATCAAACACTTATATTCCTACGCAATTTATTCGTTGATATATTTTTAGAACCTTTTTGTTATGAAGGATAATGACAAAATGTTTTTATGCATATAGGTAGATTAGTGAAACATTCTTTTTTCTCATTCGAAAACTTACGAAGATAGATAAGTGTCGCATGAGGCCACGATTTTGACAAACTATATATAGTTTGTCAAAATCGTGTTCGTAACGTCACGCTTGTATACAAAATAGATATATTATATACAAAATATATAAATATAAAATAGATATATAGTATACAAAATAGACATTACATACTACCACTTTGTAACTGCCTATAATACGTTATATCTATCTAAGAACATTTCTAATTTCTGCGACGGACTAAATATATTTTAACTTTTCGTACCATTGTCATCATCTGTACTAGTGAGAGTAATTGCGTTAAGCTTTCAAACTGATAGTTTTATATGAAAGCTACTATTACTACGTATTGAAAGCTCTTTCCATGAATATATTATTACCGTATAACACAATGTAATAGCTTTTACAAACGACATCAATCGCAGACGTGAGTGGATAAAATGTGGTATATCGCACCTTTTTAATTGTTGCTATTTTATTAGTTCCTTTTAAATCTTGAATCATATCCGGTTTACTTAATCTATTTTATTTATACTAAATCGATGAAAGGTTAGGAAAGTAATTACTTAGTTTGGCCGCAAAATTGGCTTTTCACCTGGAACGACTGAGGGGAAAAAAAGTTAGATTCAGGTTATTTTTTATTTCGTATCGACCACATGGAACGGCTGAGGGCAGAAAAGAAGTTTTGCTGACAATAAGTTCCTGCCCAACTAACTATTTATTTGCTGATCGATAAAAATGTTTTGGTAACATAAATAAGAATATTCTACGATACGAGAGTTACCTTAAAACGTGGCTTATTTAGAAATTAACCCATCGATGAAGGTTATGTGCTGAAAAAAATAGCCTTTTTTCAAGATGTATCTTGTGACTTTCAAAAAACAGACGAAAATATAATTTACCATTACATGTTATGTGTTATGTACCTACATTTATTCAAGACTTGATTTTTTTCGGTCACCAATCCTCATAGCACTAATGATAGTAAAAAAAATGTTATCGTTTCAAATATATTTTATCTGTACAGGATATTGGTACGCTACTTATCCTTGGATACATTGCCATGAACCAGTTTATGATTGCCTATCACAACTATAAGTCATAAGCCTATAAAACTACTTATTTGTATCGAAAAACTTCAGCCACAAAATCAATCCTTTATCTGTACAGCACGTTATTTATCCTTTGATACGATTACCACCTAACACACATCTGACGTCACAACGACCAATCATTCCAGCGTTATGAACTTTTGAGTCCATAAATCCTACGAACGACTCTGACGCCGGCTTCTCGTAAACGCTTACAAATGGACAGTAAAACGCGTTTAGCTGTAGCGAGCTTAGCAAATTACTAGTGAGTTCAATTGTTTCTAGTTTTACCTGCTTATATAAAGTACATATTTTATTAACTTATTGCTAATAATTGAAGCAGTGGCGTAGCTTGCTTTAGTGGCTACTATGTCCTATATCAACATTTGTCTGGGCCCTTCAATCTTGTTCCAGAACTTTAAAATATTAAAAAATCTTCAAATCCTATCAATTGATGGGCAAGATTAACAGCAGCTAGATGGTCAGACGACATTAAAAAGACGACAGGGCTGACCTGGACCAGGATCGCCGCATCACGATCAGAGTGGAAGTCCCATCAAGAGGCATATGTTCAGCAGTGGACGCAAATATGCTGAGAAGAAGAAGAACTGATGGGCCGCTAGGGTCTAAATCATAAAATACTGGTACTCTAGACTCACTGGATGGTTACAAGAAGTCAGGCAGGCCTAGGAAGCGTTGGATTGACGAGTTTTGAAAGGAAATGGTCGATAAAAGCTTACTTCCGACAAATTGGTCTCAATTAAATTTGATCACAATCAGTTTTGAAGCTTCGACTTTAACCACTTTAACCAAACTACATTAACTTATGTAATTTGGTTGAAGTCGAAGTTTAGTATGTAAGATTAGGTATTTATTATTTACCTATTATATTTGACTAGCTCCGTGGCGCAGCGGTCACTACGCCAGCCTGCGACACGGAGTGACCGGGTTCGATCCCCGGCTAGGTCAAGATGGAAAATGATCTTTTTCAGATTGGTCTGGGTCTTGGATGTGTATCTATATATGTATTTGTTATAAAATATAGTATCGTTGAGTTAGTATCCCATAACACAAGTCTCGAACTTACTTTGGGGCTAGTTCAATCTGTGTGATTCGTCCGTATATATTTATTTATTTACTAACCTATTTGTGTGGAAAGTATAGTAAACCTAGTTTTTTTCTTTCAATAGGTAGGTAAGTATATTAAATTTCTAAATATAAAAGCTGCACTATAAAACTGCGTTATTTTTTTAAAATAAATATAGTAATTACTAGACTATACATTTTTTAAAATGGTGTCTTCAGACGATAATAATAGTACGTAGGCAAAACTTAAAGTAAATAAGAAATCGTAGCTTATCGTAGAAGGGTCGTAGCTTTGTTGTAGAAGCGTCGTAGCAGGCATTTTGTTTTAACATTATGCACTGCAATACGTTAGATATATATGAAATAAATTTGTTAAAAAAAGCGCAGAATTGGTACTAATACCTACGCCAAAAGGTCTTCACGCACCTTAAGTGATATAGGTTTGTTAAATGTTAGCTTACAGGTTACATATACAGGTACTGAACTTTTAAAATAAGTATAAAGAATAAAATGTCGACTTCCCATACAAAATTAGCTATCAACTGATCGACTTTCTATTGGAGTAAAAAAAATATATTTCGATTTACTTTTTTTTCGTATTTTTCGTATTTTTCGTATTACTTTTTTTTACCCTACGTTGGTCATACGAAGATAGGTATTCTTTTTATTATTAAAATCTAAACATTTTTGAATGCGTGTTTGTAATGTAGTTTTTATTTTGAATTTAAATAGTTATATTTATAAGTAGAATAATTAAATTATTCTTGTATAAAATAAAAAGCATATAAATATTATTTATTAAGAATTTAATCTCCTCTTAAAAGTTGTTAAATACTCTCTACATATTTAATTGTGAGAAGAAAAACGTATAACTATAACCTAACGATTAACCTTGCTATACCTAGATCACAAATACCTATCACGTTTATTTTAACATTCAGAAATAATTTATACCCATCTAATATCAGCTGGCGAATTCGCTACCGCTTTATGCTTATTCCATTCCCCACTTGTTTGAATCACAAGGATTTGCTCAATAGCTCCTCCTCAAAACAAGATGGTACCTTCCATCTACAGTAGTCAGCGACTAATGCAAAGCCATCGCGTTTTAGGCGTTCTCGTGGGCGTGGCCTCGTTAAGTCCGGCCCTTTGCAAATGGCGCCGAATTTAACCAATGACGATCTGGCGCCCCACTTCTCTTAAAAAAGCGTCCGTTGCTTGGCAACCGTAACGCATGGCGGCAAAAAGATTTTTTTTTCAAGGATTATATTCTTAATTATATAAAATCTCTGATATGGATTGAGTTTTTATTATCTTTTTAAGTGTATAATTAAAAAAGAAAGTTTTTTTACCTTATAATTAAATTATTGGTTTCCTGCATATATTTATTTAAAGCTAAACACATAAAATAATAAAAATATAAAACTTTTCAATAAATATTTAGATATTAATAAAATCAAAAGTCCTAATAATATATAAATAAATATCTCTACCAGAACCATCTGTAACCACACTTTTTAACTTCTTATATTTTAATAAAGTAGTCTTAAGTAGGTATGTGCTTTTCATCTGCACGAAATGCTTTTCCTGAACTTTGCTTTTATTTCAACAATTATTTTTAATTTCCGCACTCCTTTCATAGATGTCGCTCTTCCGGGATGTCAATGTGAAAGTTAATTCCAGGTCGTATGGATAGATGGCGTTACAGTGGCAAAATGTTATATTTTGTGATTCGTTTTTTGTTTTATAAAGATAAGTATTTTGTTTGTTTCAAATTAAACTCAAGTACGTAGTAATTTATGAAAAAATATGTATATATCTGACTACATAAAGTTACATTAAAATATTTTCAAGAATATAGTCGCTACCATACCATCATGGCGTCTTTGTTACGGCTTAGGAACTTTTAACGTAGTACACTGTGCAGTAAGGTATAAAATGTAGCGATAAATATATTTCATCAACGCGAAGGTATTGCGGCGTTTGGGCCCTTTTATATATAATCGTTGGTCATTTATTAAAAAGACCTTGTTTGATTAACAGATACATTTAGATACCAGTAATGCAAATTTAGTTCTTTCATAGGAAGCACAAACGCTTTCGCAGTTTGAATACCTGCTTAAGTACTCCGGTATCGACTAGGTAAGATAAAGTTTAAATATAGCATCCTACTTTGTTTTTACAGTATGACCTAAGTACATTGTTTTTATTAGAGTTTATGTTAGTATACCTACTTAATCTTGTCATAACTTCTAATTGCCTCAACTGATTTTAGTCATTTTTGGCGTAGTAGGGGCGTTAGAAACCTCACACCCTCCAAGTGACATAACCAAATATATTTTTTAATCTTGTCCGTAAATGCCGTATGGAAATGTGGATATCATGCATGTATAACCACCAATATTCTCTTCAAGAGATGATTACTTTTCCCATGGAATAATTAAAAAAGAAACGACATGTCTTTTTCAGCACTATGAAAATTTTATAATTTTGATGGGATTAGTTACCCCTTAAAGGGAATGTTGGTGGTTTTACAAGCTGTATCCCTAATTAATTGAAATGTATCCAAGTAGGTACAAGTTTCTTGAAAGGCCTTTAACACTTGATTGGCTGTCTTGCTCGCACAATTGAACATTTTTAAAGATTATTAAAAATGTGTCTCATTTTTACAAAAATGTTTCCTAATTATTCTAGATAACTATATCGTAGATCGTGGATAATTTAGACATGTTTTATACTGATAAGACATGTTTTTACGATTTAGTCAATCGTAAATTAGTTGATCAAAACTTATAAGTATTTGATCAACTAATTTACGATATAGTCGTGTCACCACAATACAAAACATGTCTAAAAATCTAAGATATAGTTATCTAGGATAATTAGGAAACACTTTTATATGAGACACATATTCTAATAATTTTTAAAAATCGATATATCCAATCAAGAGTCAAAGGCCTATTAAAGGAAAAAAAAATGCTTGACATAGATTACCTAATAATTCTCAACAATATCTTTGTTATGAAAATAATTAGAACTGACCTAAGTATTCACCATGCAGAAAGGGGGCACCCTTGGGACCATGTTAAGAGGAAGAAATGTAGGTATCAAGTGTACAATACACTTGCTGCATTAGTCTATGGCTAAAATGCCAACCTGCCGATCTATTTGCAAACTCAATGTACGTTTTGAAAGTCACTTCAAAATACATTGCGGTTTTCGACTGATTGACTATTGTTATTTAAGATATATAAAACGTAATGTTTTTTGAAGTGACTATTAAAACGTTATACACTAAGTTAGCAAATAGACCGGCTGGGTCGATTAGGTACTGCCACGTGCAACCACTTTTAACTCCATCTTCACAGGTATTTGTCCACGGTTAGGGACCTACTCAAAGATGGTTGGTGTCAGACAGTCAGGTCATCAAAACTAATATGTCTAATCATATTACAGTATTAATACTGTCATAAGAGCAGATCCCAGGCTTCAAAGTGTCACAGCTAAAGATGCTACCGGAAAAACCCTTAGATGAGAGAGAGAGAAAGAGAGAGAGGAAGAGAGAGAGGAAGAGAGAGAAGAAGAGAGAGAGGAAGAGAGAGTATGTACATGTACATATGTTAGGCATGTCCTAGCTAAGTAGGATTTGGAAACGCTTCTACGTGAATTCTAAGTGAATACTAAGGTACTACCTAGCGGTAGAGCGGTAGGTATCTAAAAGGTACTTTTGCTTTCTGGCTTATCTATATATAACTACTTGTGATTCCTTTTGTATCTCTAGTTTTCTACTTAGTATTAAAAGAGAATACCCATTTTTTTCATTTCTAACCTGTATACCTATCCCTATCTAGATTAAAAGCGTTCAATGTTTAGTTAGCTACTTACCTATAACCAACGTCAGGGATTTAAACCACTGATCTGCAGTATCCTATAGCAGCTATATTTATAGGTATCCTCAGTAAATAACCGCGTTGGTATTCAGCAGTTACCCTTACCTACCTACCAGCAAACAAAAGATATAAGCAAGATTTATCTGTCGCATTGTTTCTCTTCGCTCTTATTTACAGAGTAATAAAGCTGTTTTTTGCTTATAAGTCCGTAAAGAGCATGGGGTGGCAGGGTGGCTTCCTCTTATTGATCGGCGGCCATTTTTGTTGGCGCATGCGCTGTATTGGACCTTAATTTTATCAGGGATTTGAGACAGATGGCGCTGCTGAATAATATTATTTGAATTTGAATGTAGAAAATAGACATTGATGAATTCCTCAAGCACAAGCATTTGTTCCTTGGTCTATTTCTTTAGAAGATACCTACCTAAAACTTCATATATTCTCGTAACAAATATACTTCTTACATGGTACTTATGTAAGTACCTAGGTATAGCCAACCATCCCAGTTCCAGTTCATTATGTCCCAGTTCATCCAGTGTATTATTAGAGTAGAAACAATCTCAATCTAGGGATAGGCGGTGTTGATTGCCAAATTCTAGAATTGGTGTCATATCGAGATGGGACAGTAGGAAGATTTGTTTATCTAACTACATAAAGGAGATAGAGAAAAATTGTTAAAGGAACCATGATACCGATTCTTGAAAAAACATAAACATACATTGATTTTTAAAAAACTGGCAAACAAGAAATTATGTCCATTACAAAAATAAATGTTCCTAATGTACCTATTAATATTACTAATAAAATTGAAAGTTCAGGCAACGAGCAATAAATATTTGTATTACACGTAGATACGTAAAATATAAAGAAATGCCGATTTTCATGTTTTAAAAGTATTATGTTTTATTTATGTTTTAAATATATACCTAGTTAGTAGCTTTTTCCATACAAAAATGAGACTTGTTCTAGTTTGGACCTTCTATGTAATGGTTTGTATTTAAATATCGTATACAGTACTACTAGATCTTCAAATATGTTGTGGCAAGTTAATCAAGCTTCAAATTTTAGCGTAGTTACCTACTTCCCTTAAAAATAATGTAAGTAAAATAGTCTCGAAATCTTTGCACAAATACGGCACATTTTTTTAATTTATATTTTCCACATGCTCTGCCTGTCAATTTTAGATACTAAGTTTCTTAGAAAATGTTATCCACCCTTATTTATTCATTTTGGAAAAATAGTACAACAACACATTTTTATCAAAATAGTCGAGGTCTGATCGATTTCTGAGTTGGTTATGGCAGTATTTGAAATTCTGTAAAAGCTGTATTTTTCCCAAAAATTGGTATCATTGTTTCTTCCATAATTTATCGCTACCTCGTATAAAAAAATATCCCCACTGACCCATGTCGATGAGGCACAAATTAAATCATTCATATTATAAACAAGGGATAAATGTAGATGAAAACGATTTATTTACAAGCATGCCTTTAATTTTTTTATGTTCCTATCAAATCTGTTTTAGTGACCTATATCTATAGGAGGATAAAAAATATAGTAAGCACTTATTTCTATCATCTTTTAGATCTGCCCGACGGCGGAATAATGCCAATTGCCGACGGCAACTGAAATGGAGGGTGCTCCCCGGGACAAAATGTCACTTCTGACTTTCCCATCGATTTCTGGCTAGTTTTTATTATTTTACTATATACCTACTTAAGATTAAATAAAAATAGATACATATAAAACTGATCAAACTATATAGAAATAATTATTTTTTATTTTATTTTATTTATTTATTTGCATCAGGCAACAGAATATTTTATTATGTATTACAAGCTTTTATTTAGTTTCACCTGTCCAATGCTTGTCTGTAATCAAATCTTGCAAGTTAAATTTGATCCACTTCCCGGTTACCGATTGAGTTGAAATTTTATATGCATATGTAAATTGGATGACAATAGGTACAATATTATGGAATCATTGCGCTGGTCTGATGATGAAGTCACAGGGACTCTTAATCTAAACAAGGTACAACAAACGTGTTTGGGCTCATTTGATTTGTCTTGAAAGGCACTTAATTCGTTATAAGTACCTAATAAAAGCATGTCACAATAATTTTATTTCTGCAAAAAAAAAACTTGTGTTTCAAGTTGCATTTTTAAGTATTTCCCTTAGATCTGAACTGTAGTTCATTATTGACCATTACATATTTTACAAAAAGATAATCTGAACTAAATACTTTTTGGCAGGAACACAATTTATGTTTTTATCCTAAAATTAACTTTACGCTGAATGTTACTTTATTAGCCTACCCTACTATATTCTTTGTCGAATCATAATTAGCCGATTTATATTATATAAAGTATTTTATTATACCGAAAACTTGGTTGTCTGTATAGTCGGTTTACGGACGATAATTTTACGTGATAACGGTGGAAGGGAGATAGATGCGTCACAAGCGGAAAGCTTAGGCAGACCACGCGTTTCTATCGCTTGTTCCGCGCTCTCGCTTGCACACGGAACGTGACACTTTTTCATACTGATACACTGATTCATAAGATGTTATTAAAAAAGCAGTTTATAAATAAATTACCTTATATTGTTTGCGGATGTACATATAGGTATTTCTTTAAGGAGTCCTCATTCCATCACTAAAATATTGCCATTGTTCAATATATCCCAGGCAGATATTTGTAAAAATCTATCCTAATAAATGTAGATGGAGAACTTTTTCAGAAGTGTATAGGTATGTCGTCCTAATTTATTTATAATAGCAAACAACAAAAGCATACATACATACACAGTATCACGTCTTTTTTTTAATAAATATTTACACGCTGAGATTAATCTCGGTGGAATATGTTGATGAAAAAACACTTTTTAACAACCTGAATATACGCACAAACCTATTCGTAAATAAATTATTCTATTATATTTCCTTTGCGGGGTAGACAGAGCCCTGCCGGCCTATTTCCTAACTCAGTGTACAACGTTTTGATAGTCATTTCAAAGTGCATTACGTTTTATATATCTTTAATAAAAATAGTCAATCATAGGAAACCCGCAGAGCATTTTGAAGTGACTATCAAAACGTTGGGTCACTGAGTTAGCAAATAGGCAGGCAGGTCTATAAGACCTTATGGCATATGTATAGCATATATTCGCATGTTAGAGGGCGTGTAGGTTTAAAATTTAAAACGTCATATCAAACAAAGTCATATCAAGACGCATTTGTTTTAAATCTATGCATATCAAAGACAATCAAAGAACAGTAACGCTCGTGAGGGAGACTTAAATTGTTTTTAGCGTAAGTTCGTTGCTCCCTCTGTAAAAATATCCCCCTGCCAGACGCGCGGTATCTGCGGCATGCGTACCTCCAATGTACATACATATGGCTATTTATAACTTCTTAGGTACTTACGCAAGTTCTGCCCACTTATATCGCCTGGTTCTGTAAGGTCTAGGTGAAATAAAAAATATATAAAAATTTTGTAAATTTTATTCAAATTATTTTAACATGTACCTATGTACAGTACTGCACAGTAGACATGGTTAATTACAATTTACCAGCTTTCTCCGACAGTTGTTTCTTCTCTGGACTGATCACCAACAGGACATTTCGTTTTTGAGTAATTCGCCATCAGAATTTTTCCCCTATCGAAGGAAGGAAGGTTCACTGATAGAATGTTTCACCTGTGAGAGTTTCTACGATAGGAATTTTCTGCCATGAACTATTCTATGACTTAAATATACTTTATTTTCGGAGGTTTCGTCGACAGAATGATTGACATGTACAGGAGTTGTCCGCTATGGAATGAATCCCCGCGACAATGTTCCCCTAATCATAACACACTTCTATCGACTACACTAGTTTTATTTTAACTGGAGGATCATTTGTACCCAAATGTATTTTTTTTTATCAAAATTGACATGAATTTGATGCCATGTGATGTAGTTGTTGAGCTATAGAGTATACTACGTTATTTTTTACCTAGATTTACTGATTAATCATTAAACTTGAACTCCAGAACCCTACCCAATTCAGTGCACATGCAAACGATTAGGGGGCAGGCTTAGGTACTACCTTCTAGACAGGTAGATTGGGAATTGGGACCCACATATTGTTTTCTTATTTTATAAAAAAATGAACCTTTACGAGAATGAGTCGGTGGTGGGTCGGTGCGATAATTAAAACCTCTACATCAAGTGACTTTTATGTTAATGCGAAGACTCGGTAAATGACAAAGGCGGAGAGCCTTTGGATCTACGGCGCCTTAATTAACATTTCCAGATACTTATAAAGAGGTAAATTTCAACGGTTAGAGCTGTATTTTATCCTAATCTGAAATCAAATAAGTGAGGTTTGAGACCAGTTAATATGTTTATATAAAATCTCTTGTTTATTTTATAAATACCTATCTATAGAAGCGGGCAGAGGAAAAAATATTATAATGTTATATCCAATCGTTTTGCATTAATACCTATATGCTATACAGCGTGTAAATTTATTTTCGACATTCCCTGAAAGGGGTGACTTTACCCGTCAATATGAACAACTTTTTCTACGGGACCAAATCTAGAAACTCAAAAACAGTCGACATTCCCATACGACTTGCTCGAGCAGCACTTCTGTCCCAAGGGGATTTCGAGGCTAAATTTACACTATGTATCACAGGTGCCACTCAATAAAGGGCTACCTGCTCACTAGTTGGAACCGCTGTTGAGATAAGGTTCTGAAAAAGCTTTTATTACACGCGTGAAAACAAAGTTTATATTTCAATCCTATTTTATGCCTTTGTCTACATACTATTTTAAATAAGCGATTCGTGCGTATGTGACAATATAAAAAAAAAAGAATTTAAGAAATCGCTTCAACAAATTCGATGAAATTTATTATATCTACAGGGAGTTTTGGGGCGAAGAAACGATATAGCTGGTGACTCATAGCTGGGAAAATACGTTTTCTCGTCTAAATCTTGTTTGATTAGTCCTATCAAATATCGAAACCTTACTATTTTAGCCGAAAAATTACATTACACTGAGTGAATAGGAGATTTAATAAATGACAAAACACTTGAAACGAATAAAATATTTTAATAATAAAAATAAAGATCTACAAAGTTGATTTATCATAACTGTAAACTCGTATATTTGACTTAATTTTCTAGTTGCCGTTTCACCGTCCTCTTGATCTTTTCTACTATCCGCTTACCAATTATTTCGACCGTCAGGCTTTCTTTCTGTAGGAACGAACTACTATTAAAAAGTAGATCCATACTGAAAAACAAAAAAATTATGAATCAAAATAATTGATATATACCCAAAGAAGTATAAGTATAGCCGATTGAGTTGGCTGTAGAAATAGTTGTAGACATTCCCAAAAGTACTGGCCCATAAAGCATATGCATATTTAGAAAATAGAGACGTCGTCGTTGAACCAGCATTTGTCTCTCTCTGCGATTTTATATAGGACCATACCACTATTAAAAAATATATCCACATAATATAAACTGTAAATTAAAACAAAACGATTATTTTCTTACGTAACAATTTAAATTTTATGGTATTCAAGGCCGAAAAAATGAAAAAACAAATAAATGAAAGATGTATCATTTGCTATACACGTGCAATATTGTTCGTTTTGGATCCTTAAGGGGGTGATTCAGCCCGTCGATATGAACAACTTTACCTATGGGACCAATGCTGGGAACTCGATTTTATTTTCATCCACATACAATTTGACTTTGTTACCAAACATTTTTGAAAATGTCAACATTTTTTTTTGAGTTTACAGTATTCGTCTCATAGGATAAGATAAGATGTTCATATTGACGGGCTGAATCACCTCTTTAGGGGTCCATTAAGATCAATATTTTACCGTGTCTGTTAAGTAAATTCTTAGGAATTTGGTAAAAGAAACATGGCTTGCTGTGAGTCTGTGCGATAGATTTGTCTCAATCCATTAGTTCATTATCTATGTCAGTGAATAATAGAGGTTTGATTCTACTACTTTTTAAATATTACATGCAGAGGAATGTCTACTGCCACCTTTTTTATTGCTACGACCTCTGTGGCCTAGTGGTCATCATTCCAGGCTGCCACACTGAAGGTCCCAGATTCGATACCCGGTCAGGTCAAGATGGAAAATAATCTATTTTAAATTGACCCGGGTCTTGGATATTTCTCTATATACAGGGTGCAACTTATTTCATTAGCATGCGTTTAAGGAGTGACTCAGACCATGAATCTGAACAACTTTCGTTATGGGACCAACACCGAAATTGCAAAAATTAAATTAGCTGTTCCATAGATTTTGGCCAAGTAGATATTCCACTTTTGTATGAAAGAGCAGATATTCTTTTCACGATGTCGAAGTTGGTCCCATAATGAAATTTATTAGATATATACATAATGAGATTCACTCCAACGTATGCTATTAAATTAAATTTCACTCTGTATGTACAGTCAGCCAAGGAGATATCTGACCCCCCTACAACAGCGCCATTTTTCGCAAACTAAAGATCCATCCGTGGTTTAAACCCAAAGATAAAAATATACAAGTGTAATATCCTTTGCGACTAGTGCCATCTATTGAATTGTGAATGAACAAATAAGGTTAATAAGCAGAAATCTGATACCCTTGATGACTAATGCCATCTATTCGATTTTTGATAAATAAAACAAGCCCTAGCATACGATACGCTTATTTCAAAGATATTCAATAGTTAATGTGGCGCAAGTGGTAGGCACTACGGCTTAATAGTTAGTGTGTTTATGAGGTAACAGGTTCAAATCCTCCAAAGCTTTTTATTTTTTACAAATATCACCAACTTCGTATTGTGATGTTGGTGTAATTTTGGTTGTTTTAACATAATGTTACCGAGCTAATTACTGTTATTAAAAAGCATTTTAAATTTTTAATTACTTTATAACATTTAAAAAATTTAACAGTGAAATAAATACCTGCCTACTTAATTCAAACTATGATTAATCTTCTGTAGAGAGAACCAACATGTTACTTAATAAGTAACAATTTACATCTCTCAACTTTTTTTAATCATAGTTAAAAAAATATAATTATATTTTTAAATGTGTAGGGTCAAATAGTGCAATGTGAATAACTTTGCTTCGATAATAGTATAAGAATCAATATGTAAACCTATGGCATTAAATGAATTTTAATATGGGAGAGGGTGACCCCCATATGAAGCTCTTGTTCAAGTCTATTTGTCATTTCACTTACCATGTTAGATCAGATCACATATCACTTATGCGCATATTTATTAATTTAGTATAACCTCTTTGTCTAAATTTATTTAAGTTCAAACTTTACTCGTGTGTCGTGTCCCAGTTAAGCACTATTTGACCCTACAATCTGGGATTTTAATTGGTCACTCAAAAACAGTTAGATCACAGAACAATTGTCTTAAATAAAATATATTCTACATTGCACACTGTTGGAATCACCACATCTCATAAAATTTCCAAGTATTTTTCTTTATTCATCCGACCGCCGAATTCTACCAGCCCCCCTTGGGCCCATTGAAGACATCTGTCCCCAATAACCTGCAAAACAATAATACGATCAGTTACCTAATAACCTACACTGCGTAATACACTAGGTATAAAATATTATTATTATTTTACTTAACTATTTAATTAATATTTTTACCTAATGTTATCCTGCCACTGTTCTCAAAGGCAAATTATTTTGATGGCTATACGCTGGCCATGTCTTCTCCGCAATACTTTTCTGCCATCATCATCAGACTTAAAACTTTTTTCATCAGAATAAAATACGATCTCGTTCTTGTTGAATGTTTCCTCAATGTTTCAATTGAAATATGTTACGCCAGTTGATCGAGTCTTCTAATCTCCGAATCCACAAACGGACGGTGTTTCTCTGTAAGAGATATATTTATCTTAGACATTTATCACAAACCCTATGTTTTACGGAACAAAAAATAGTGTGACAATTAAGTAAGTATATTAAATACTTATAATTTCTACTTACCGCGATACCTAACTTTCTAGATATAGATACTTTAAATACTGTGGTTGTCTTCACAATACACTATTAGCTTTCACAAAATCTGCTATATGTGATGAAACGGGATGCCTAATAACTGGTGAGGTTTTGGATCACTACACAGTAATCGCAGTATCTTGAATGTAATTGTGACGCGAGTGAACAATATTTTTGATTAGTTGGTATCAGGTATAAATAAATCTGATAGATTACCCTCAATTTATTTGTTAAAGCAATGCATTGCAGTTGGTGACAATGATGTCATAGCAGTAGAAATAGATAGCCAATTTCGCCCGAGACGTCATATCGTCGGTTGGCGTATTGAGATGAGCGCTAGCTTCTCAAGACGTAGGTCGATGGTTCGAATCGAACTTCTCGTAGGATTGTTTTTGATTCTTTCTTGTTCTTACCATTGATGATTACTTGAATTATTAGCTGAGATTATTAGAATTACAAAATTTGCAACTGAGCAGGTTATCAGAAACAAGTTTATACTAGCAGTGGTCTGTCTACTTGCCAAAAATCACGGTAGGTGGCGCTTCACAGCAAAGTGTGAATTTACGTTTTAAAAGTCAGGGGGTCAGGTATCTGCTTGGCCGACTGTACCTATTTGTTATTAAATATACTTAGTGGCGCTGAGTTAGTATCCCATAACACAAGCCTCGAACTTATTTTAAGGCTAGCTCAATCTGTGTGATTTGTCCGTATAATATATTTATTTATTTTTATTTAATGTTACCTTTCCAAAATTTTATGATGTTAGGTACTATTTCAAATAAGCTATGTACAATATTTAAATCAGCGATTGAAGGAAATGCTATTTTTAAAAGCATGGCAATAACGACTCATATTCTGTTTCGGAAATAGCTTTATGGGTTCTACTAATTTTGAGGTTGATCCTTAATTGGTGTTATTGTACAACACTATACCTCGCATGACTAGATATTTTAGCTAACACCATACACAACAACGTTTTATCTACGAGTTCTTACATAACTTAAAAATGATTTTTATGTTTTTAATGAATAGAACATTTGTAAAGAGGACGACGTTACGCTCGCGCAATCTTTTTTCGCGATGTGCGTAGAGATGTTATTATTCAATCGGATAATAAATTAATATTTATTTTTGTATGAAAGTAAATTCTAAGATATTTTCAAAAGTCGTAAAACAAATGATTTTGTTTATTATGTTAGCATCTAGTCCTGAGAAGTTTTTCAAGTATTTTTGTATTTTTTTCAAGTGTTTTTCAAGTAACCCTATATAAAGCTACGTAACTCGTACGGAACAGTAGTCAAGGGCCCGGGGACCAGTGATTTCCGTCTCAAAAACGCTAGCCATAAAGTCTCATACATGGACACTGAACCAGACACAATAGACATAATAATAGAAATTTACGTCCACAGGCGGGATTCTTCTTCTTTTCGAGTCATCTATACATATATCTATACATATAATAAAACAGTAAAAATATTTTGTCTGTACATTTAGAATTTTTGACTGAAATGGAAAGAGGGATACTTAAAAAGAATAATAGAAAGGAAAAATATTTTTTTCTAATTTCTTGTCTGTCTGTCTGTCTGTCTGTCTGTCTGTCTGTCTGTCTGTCTGTCTGTCTGTATGTATGATCACGATTATCTCCGAAAATACTGAACCGATTTACTTCAAACTTTCACCAATTGCTTTGTTTTAACTCAGCATAACATTTAAAGTTTGTTTCATCAAAATCGGTTCATTAAAGAAAAAGTTATCGTCATTTGAATGAACTCAAGTTTACCTGCAAATATATATTAGCACTTAAATAATATAAGTGACGTAGGAAAATTAAAATCCAAAGTCAATTCATCATCATTATACGACAGCATTATACCTATCCATACTATCCATACTAATATTATAAATGCGAAAGTAACTCTGTCTGTTTTCTTTTCACGCTTCAACCATTGAACAAATTTGAATAAAATTTGGTATGGGGGTAGTTTGAGACCCGGGGAAGGACATAGAGTATGTTTAATTCCGGGAAATTCTACTGTTCCCGAAGGATCGACACTAACGCGGGCGGAGCCGTGGGCAACAGCTAGTCATAGCTATATATATAATTATATATAATAAATGTTATATCGAGTTAGACCAGAATAGGCTTGTTTCCTAAAAAGACTTTTATAGATTATCGAAAAATATTGGATACGTATTTTTTCCTTTTTTTAATTAAACAAATATTGTTAAAGTTATAGCTCGTTAAATTTCCGCATGACGTCAGTGTCCGGTACAATTTTTACCGGCCTGTTGCGTCATGAGCCCCCACTCTTGAACTTTGATGCGCTTTATCTTTATCATCTTTTGTTTGATTGAAAAAAGAAATAATACGTATCTAATCTTTTTCAATAATGTGACTAATTATTTTAAATGGTTGGCCACTTTGACGGCACGATAAGCTAACAAGGACTTCTGCCTTATTCTTAGAAAATCCTTCTATGTTGATTGATAGATATTGTGGTAAGACTGTTTAAAGCCTTTGGTTATTGGGCACGTTGTTGTTTGTCCGGTCATCATTATCATTTCGAATAGGTGCCACGGTCAATCGACCATGCACACCCTGATGTCAGAGTTCTTAGGAACCGCCTTTCGGCCTCTAACGCGGTTCCTTTAACGACTACCAAATGGCAGCCGGGACCACCGGCTTAACGTGACTTCCGAAGCACGGAATCATCCTTATTATCAGACAATCAGGTGATTCAAGCCTGCAATGTCCTAACCAAACTGGAAACAACTAAACAAAGTATGCTTCCGGTGGGAAACAAACCCACGACCCCCGGGTCAACAGGCAAACGCCTTAACCACTGGACCACGGAGGTTTGTCCGGTAAAGTGTTAACATAAATTCTTATTGCAATTTCAATTCAAATAAATTTAAAAATACTTACGACCCACATCAACAAATGCGAAAATAAATTCAAACACCGGGAATGAACCTCCAATAGAGACACACGCTGATACATACAGCATTGCATAAATAAATGACACCAAGATGGACACCGTTACTGCGAGTATGAAGTACAATGCTGCCTTTGGATCTGAACCCTGAAAGACAATATAAAACATCATCATCATCTTTTTTTTATGTGTTTATACATATTTTGCATTCACAATGATATTTTTATATTTTGATACGGGATTTGAACCTGCGACTTTAAGTCTATGTACGACTTAAGGTCGCAGGTTCAAATCCCGCCCGCTTGGAATTTTTCACCATATTTTATTTCTTAATTTAATAAGAGTATCATCATCATCAGGCCTTTTTAGTCTCCACTGCAGGAGCATGACCCTCTCTGTACTACCGGAGCCATACTTGGCCCGAGCAGACAGAGGATTTGGTCTACACTCTACTCGCAAACGGGTTGGAGAGGTCTCATTGATATTTATAAGCTTTGTTAGCTTGTATTTCCTAAGTCACCTCTTACGACATCCATGGGAAGACTCGGAGTGGTCCTATTCCACTCTTCCGGAAACCACATGGCTAAAAAAAATTACATCATCTGAAAGTTATATAGAAAAATCCATAGACATCTCTTTCACATTTAAATGTTGTTCGTGAGTGTAAGTGGCCAACACTGGTGTCGCATTTTCAAGCTGCCAAGAGGTTTTTGATATACTTTAACGACCGTTGGTTCTGACTGTCATTAATGATGGCATCATTGATGACAGTCGGGACCAACGGAGCACGTCAATTCAATTGCTAAACAATTCAAAATAAACGCCATCCATTCACCGAAATTCCCGCTAAGAACTCACGAAGATTGCTGTAACCCGCCACTGTACCAATAGGATTGCCCACAGGCCACGAAGATTGCTGTAACCCGCCACTGCACCAATAGGATTGCCCACAGGCCACGAAGATTGCTGTAACCCGCCACTGCACCAATAGGATTGCCCACAGGCCAATGTCTACTCAAATTAAAATATTTATGGAATTTAACTAAAATTATGTTAGCATCGAGTAACTTGAATTTTAAGCAATACATAATCTTAGGTGATCATGATACATTATCACCAATTTTACGACTTATATTTATAGCTGCGTATTAACAACAAGGTTTTGATTTCATATTACAGATTATTGTAATTTATCCAATATTTATACACATTCTAAATGGTAACCATAACCATCAATTTTACTATGAGTCTCTTGGTAGCTTCATATTACAATCAACACATTTAATCAGTATGCAGGTCGTTTAGTTACTTAGACATAGAATTGTGAATGATTTATCTATTTATCGTATGGTAATATTATATTTGGCTAGCTCCGTGGCGCAGTGGTTAACACGCCAGCCTGCGACACGGTGGGGTTCGATCCCCGGTCAGGTCAAGATGGAAAATAATCTTTTTCAGATTAGCCTGGGTCTTGGATGTTTATCTATATAAGTATTTGTTATAAAATATAGTATCGTTGAGTAAGTATCCCATAACACAGTCTCGAACTTACTTTGGGGCTAGCTCAATCTGTGTGATTTGTCCGTATATACTTACTTATTTATTTATTAAAATCGCTTGTCAAAACTTAATATTATTGTTCTTAAATAGTCCACAGCTGCTCCACTGAGCTCTTTGAGGTTCTGTAGAGTGCCACTGAATTTGGTATTGGTGCACTCCATAACCACATGATAGTCGGTTTGTTCTGGGCACCTTTGATTATGTGCCGTTACCAGTAATTTACTCCAGCCAAGTATTTTTCCAGTAACGTTACCAGTAACATTCCCAAATATAGTAATAATGGGTAATATAGAAAAATAAAGTCTTAAAATTCATTTGTGATTATGACCGATCCGATAAAGCTCCTACCACTTCTTACTGGTAATATTTCGGTACGGTAAAATACTGGTAATGGAAAAATGGTAGCGGCACATCACTAATGTGATATTGAAAAATATAAACGATATACCTTCTTTCATGCTGGTTTGGGAGAAAAGAAAAAAACAAAAAATGTAACCAGCTGCTTTTCTGTGAGATACAGATCTTATTTCAATCTACTTCAAAGTCTTGAACTTACCTTAAACATATTTATTAGTAAATAGATGCTGGCTATTAGGAAAAAGAAGTCAAATACTAGAGCCACCCATCCAAGATATCTCACAGTTACCACTATCGGTAATGTGGAGTTAGAATTCTGGGGACTCAAACAAGACGGCCCCAGTCCAGCATTTGCGGCGAATCCGAAACTTAGCTGAAAAAAATAATAATCAGAAGATGTAGGGATCTATATACATAAACTAAAAAATGAACTGTGTCTATCTGTGATGAAAAGTGATACTCCATTAGCATTTGAGAAACCGTCTGTAGAGATCAGCTGCACCAAGGTGCAGGCAATATGTCGCCCACGCATATTATTGTACCTGTGTATTCTCACTCTTGGACCTTTTGACCTATCTTAACCGCCTCCAAAAAAGGGGCTATCAATTCGATCCATATGTATGTAATATTGTTAGAATAAGTATATAGATATATACAGTTTTTTTATATGTTAGTCCATACCATGTGTGCCAAATTTCATAAATGTACCTACATATGTAGGTATTGTAAGTTTATCCGCAGACAACTTAAAAAACTATAAGTTGGATAACAAAAAGTAAGTTTTGTTTGGACTATATTTTTAAAATCCAGCTTAAGAAACAGCCATACTCACGCACGCTTGGCAGATAGTTATTTAGCTTATCTTGGCAATAATGCTGCTGCTCATTAAACCGTTTTTTAAACGAGGGAATGGTAGAAGTTTGTTAGACGGGGGGAATGGGAGGAGAAAGTAGTAGCTCGGAAGGCCGGGCGTGCGTACCCGATGCCATTCCTGCAATTACCAGACAGGCAGATGAGGGTCACCTCTGGCCAAACCTATGTGTTTTGTGAGATTACCAAAGCCTGAATCTCATGCCAGTTTCTCCCTAAGAGGGGTATACCCTTCATAAAGAGAATCTAAAGGTAAACTTTGAAAATAAGTGTAGAGTCACGCACTGTAATTTCATACAAAATCTGCAATACTTAACACTTCGCTCTTGACGGTTACGAGACGTTGTAATCAGTTTTATAAAATAAAATCTAATAGAACCCAGGTAACCTTACTGTCGGCTATGGAAAACCTGAACGTATTACTCTAAACTGGCTACCACAGGACAGGCATATTGCCTAGTGTGGGGCCACCGCTTACTCACATAGCATATCAAAAAGTTAAATAAATTGATTTCATTATTTCATTATCAAAATTACATCTTATTAGAAAATGTATGGAGAAATAAAGTAATCAATAGCAACTTACGACATTGTTCAGGTTGACGTCGAAGACATCGGGTCGCTGAGTGTGTGTAGTGATGACGCAGGACACGCGAACAACGTACGAATGTCGGATGACAGCCCATGATACCGCCGGACTGGTAACCTGGAATGAAAATTAAAAGGCTCTACTTATTCTGTGGCCTTTGGTTTGGGTCTTATGCCCTTGTTGTTCTTCGTTTGTGACACTGGTGTCAGATTTTTCAAACTGCCTAAAGGCACCTGACATAGCTTAATGACTGTCATCAATGATGACAGCCGTGATCAACGGCTTAACGTGCAGAATATTAGGCAGGTATAACAAAAATGTTTCATTACATTTTACATAGATAAAAAGTATTATTTATTTTATGTATTTCACATTTTGGAATTGTAATGTAAGGTTAATTTAAAATTTCATATTTATAGGTTCGGAATTTTAAAAACTGACATAAAAATGTTTTGGTTATTCCAATTCTGGCATTGTACAGTAAGGTGTAATCAGATCAGGTATTTTGGGCTCGTACATTTTAAATAAAAAACGTTATATTTTTTGAGATTCTAATATTCTTCTTTATCATTACATAATATAAAATGACATCGCTTCCGCTGTATGTTCGCTAAGATCTTTTAAACTACTCAACGGATGTTAATGCAGTTTTCAGCAATAGATAGTCTGATTCAAGAGAAAGATATATAATTTACCGCCCCATATTTGATCGATTTCGGGTTCAATCCCCGGTAAGGCAAGACAGAAAATGATCTTTTTCAGATTGGCCTGGGTCTTGGATGTTTATCTATTTATGTATTTGTTATAAAATATAGTATCTTTGAGTTAGTATCCCATAACACAAGTCTTGAACTTACTTTGGGGTTAGCTCAATCTGTGTGATTTTTCCGTTTATATTTATTTATTTTATATAAGTATACCGCCCCATATTAACGTTCGAAGCCAGGGCAGTTTGTTAGCATTAAATAAAATTCCACAGGGTGGGCATGACCTAAACTTTTTTTTTTTAACAAAATGTTGGATTAGACCTTTGTCTCCCATCTCACCTGATGGTAAGTGACGATGAAGACGAGTATGTTACATGCCTATCCAAGATACCCATGTATTCTACTTTTGAATGTACTTGTTTGGGAATAAAGACGCAGGCCGTTCATTCCACACCTTAGCTACTCGAACCAAAAAGAAACTGTCAAAGCGTTTAGCTCGACTCTTTGGTATTCCAACAATAAAGGATAAAAGTTCTGTCTGCGTTTCGTAATCCGATGGAGGAATGGTGAGGGTTGAACTAGCTCAGAGCGCTTTCGACTTGCGATTAAGTCTTCTTATGTCCTGTCCACATTGTAATGTGTAGCGCGCCTCACCCACCTCTCAGCTATATAATCATGTAGGTATGATTTGATCTAATAAGATTAATAAACCAAAGTCGATCCATAACTACGTAATTCATTTTAATACGCCCTTACAACATGGAATGTTATAACAATATCCTTATTCTTTCAATAAGAGTATCCAAGTGTGTGTTTATCAATTTTGAAAGCCTGGTTCTAGTTATTTTGGTGTCATAATCGATCTTCATTTTCCCTTATGTATTTTTCACTTCCAATTTCCTTAGTATCTACCACATCAATACTAGGGAAAGTCTAAATAGTGGTATGTACCTAATGCAAGAACTTATTTACAAAACGCTTTTACTTACGATTCCCAAAACGGCAATTATAGTAACAGCTGTTTTCAAGTCAAGAACGCAAACGCAGCAACTTTCTACGATTGGTATACTATACCAAGCCATTACAGTGTTAAAAGAATTCAAAAAATAAGAGATTGTGACATGACCATCCATAAATGTGACAAGCTGTTGGACAGTGACAATGTTGGCAGCTGATTTTTTTTTATTCGTCTTGGAAGGCATTCTAATTCAGAAAATAGTTTATTAAATTATTTATTATTTCACTTTCACAGACATGGTTATTTTACAGCTTTCTTCTGCTGTAAATAGAACAAGGTTTTGTTAGGCTAGGTACCATTGGTGTGATACAGGAATTACTAAAAAGTCTCCAAATTATATACATACATACAATCACGCCCATGGTTGTAGACAGAAACTTTGGATCTCCACTACCTACGATCCTTACAAACCTCTTTCGCTTTATCTTCTTCTTTTCGTGTCGGTGGCAAACCTTTTTTATATTTTTTGTTTCCAGTATTCAGCCACTTGAATGACGTTAGTGTTGGCTGTCATCAGGTCATCCAATGTACAGGAACAGGTGCACAAGGAACAGGACAACAAGTGGGACATTGTTTGTGGAAGTCCACATTCGCACAATTGGTCTGAGTTTGTTGTGAATCCCCACCTGGAATGATTTTCCTTACATCGGCCGACCTGAGTCCGAAGTCTTCGCTTTATCTACAACATCACTCTTTTCATGTATGCTTTCCGGTTTAGGGTACTCCTTACTTCTACTTTTACAAGAACGTTTGCAATTTGGTCACGATACGTCGTTGTTGGCCGTGTGGTTTCCGGCAGAGTAGAATCGGACCACTCCTAGTCTTCCCATAGAGGTCGTAAGAGGCGACTTAGGAAATACAAGCTTAAGCAAGCTAATCAATGAGACCTCTCCAACCCGTCTGGCCAGCCAGGAGAGTGTAGGCCAAATCCTCTGTGTACGCTGGCCAAGTATGGCTCTGGTAGTACAGAGAGGGTTATGCTCCTACAGTGGAGACTAAAAAGACCTGATGATGATGATGACGTTCGTCGAGGCCAGCCTGACCAGCTGTCCCAACTACATAATACTTAACTTTCATAAGTCTCTTTTCGTCTATCCTCTCTACATGTCCAACCTATTTCAATATCCCTTTCTAATTTTCTGGCACTATATCTCCTCTTTCTAAAGTCTTTCACTCCTCTCTCTAAATTAGGCGTATTGTATTAGAGTGGTACAGCTAAGGCACACCGTATCACGTATCTATAACTATAATTATGTTTATAATGATGCAAGGAATCTTATTTTGCTAAGACTTGGCGTCGTAATGCGTGGCTTAACGTAAGCGCCAAAAAGCCGGGCTTGGGCTTATTGCTTCCCGGAGGCACGGAGGCGGCGCGGTACCTCTTAACAAGATTACATTGCAGCAAGGAGCTGGTAAAACAGAATGAAATGGAATTGCGTTATGTATAAAATACTTCAGGATCACAAATTTTGATACCATGAATTTACTTATCTTAAAAATAATACATTTCATTTTACAAAAGCTTTTGACCTCTCAACCACCAAGCGGTCCGATCGGGCAGCATAACAATAGAAAATCCATTGTGTCTGCGTTTCTCGCACTTGATGGGTGCGTCGCATCTTTTATTATATTTCATAATAGCTTCTATGAAAAGTTCTGTAAAATCAATTAAAACCCACATAAATAAATAAAAGGCGTCTTTTAAAAGTAGATTACGTAAGACTAATATGATTGTCTAGTTATTTGTTAAAAACGGAATCGAGAAGTTATGATTTTTTTTTAAATTAATGTTTTATGTTCTAGTTCTGGCACAAGCTGTTTGCTTTGGTATAATTTCTAACATTTTAGATGTTAGAATCATCACTCACAAACCTAAGTGATCTTATAAGGTTTTTTTTTATCTTTTGGGATTCGAAGCCATCGAAATAAACTGAGGATTTATATTCTATACAATTAGATGCTAGTGTCCAGATTGCTTATCATAAATGCAATCCTATAGAATAACAAACGTCTACTTGTTTCTAAGCTCCCTGCATTAAAGATAAAACGAGTGAGATAATAGCGGGCGGGTAAGCCGGCGACGCAACCTCTAAAACAAAATTAAAATTGGACTCCAGGCGCGGGTTCCCGGGTAAGCAAATCTCCACGGTATTCATTAGAATGCAGGTTATTTTAAAAGGCCATTTCATATTATTAAATGACATGATTTGTATCAACTAGTCTTGTATCAAATAGGTATATTTTTTTATTCATTAGTAACTTATTAGCTAATTAAAAACAAAGTTTGTGATCTTCGAATCCTTAAATAAAAAAATATAAACCGAATATTTAAGACACACGAAAACTAGTGCTATTTTAGGTCGGAGCCCACTTTGTATTGTAGAAGTCATTTAAAGCTACTTTTTGTCAAATTATTGTACTAATCCCATATTGAGAACACATATACTATACAAGAAATTTTAAAAAATATAAAGCTTTCATACAAAAATATTTCCTAAGGTACTTCTAAAAAATGTAAAAAAAAGTAATATTTTTTATACTTTTTTTTTTTTTTTTAGATACGGCTGTTGAAATCGAATATGTATTTACGTCTTTTATATGCATTATCATAAATATATACCAATATTAAGCTAATATTTATAATAAATGAGAAAAATAACATGTATGGTGGCAGTTAAAAAAAAAATGGAGCACATACAACTTTAAGTACCTATCAAATTTTATAACGAAATCTTTTAAAAATTGTATAACGCTTAATAAACTATTAGGTATACTTAGTGTTAACTTTTCGCTGGTAAACTTAACCCTGCTTGCTGGTCTGGGTGAAAAGAAAATGTAGAATGTACCAGCTTTTTTTTTAAATCCAAGGAGCATATCAATAGGCGATGCAGCTAGCAACCCATCACTAATTATGATTCCGTTGTGCACCTACTAGCACACTTACACGCTACAGTACGTCGCCTTTGGATCTTGTGGCCCTTTAGACTCTTTATACCTCGTAAAGTATAAAGATGTGATAATATGTACGTATGTTAACTTTTTCAAATCTCAGTACCGAAATTACTTTTTGGACATTGATATTCTTGATTAAGATTTATTGAAAAGTTATTTTAGCAATGTACTCTTATTTTTTTTAATTAAATTTACTACAATACAGCCTCCGTGGTCCAGTGGTTAAGGCGTTTGCCTGTTGACCCGGGGGTCGTGGGTTCGATTCCCACCGGAAGCATACTTTGTTTAGTTGTTTCCAGTTTGATTAGGACATTGCAGGCTTGAATCACCTGATTGTCTGATAATAAAGATGATTCCGTGCTTCGGAAGGCACGTTAAGCTGGTGGTCCCGGCTGCCATCTGGTAGTCATTAAAGGAACCACGTCAGAGGCCGAGAGGCGGTTCCGAAGAACTCTGACACCAGGGTGTGCATGGTCCGTGACACCTACTCGAAATGATGATGATGATTAAATTTACTAAGCATTGCTATTGGATGATCTTGGTAACATTATCTTAATAAACTATACATGTATGCAATTGCTATGCATCTAGTTTCATTGCTCTATTCGTAATACCGTCGATGTAGCGTTCGCCAGCCGGGTCTAGTATTGATCGCTCGCTCGCTTGTTTCAAATTCAATTCGCAGAGTGGGAATAACAATAAAACAGGACCGTCGTGTATCTCCTGATATCACCTGCGACGCTACGTGAAGTGAAAACCAAGCTTGAGAAAAATTCAAACAAAGGATGCTAAATGAGAAATTGAACACATAAAGAAAATACGTGGCCTATCTTCTATCTCGGTTACGAATAGTCAATATTTTATTTTAGAATACAACTTTCCGCAGCCATGACATCTTATACCACAAACACCGATGTCTTGTTTAGGAACACGATAAATATCCAGTGTTTCCTGGAAAGAACACCCGCGCGCCCCATTCGTTTCCAATACGCGATGCCTACCAAGAAGTGTCAAAATATTTCATACAGTCACTTTTTGTAGATATGAGAGGCGGTCTTTCTATGATATATCTCTATTTTTTACTGCGGAGCTTCTTATCCTTGTCGTATGCGGCAAAAACACGCCCCGGGATCGAGTCATGAATCGCGATGTGGCTTGGGGTCTTGTGATAAATCTTCACGAATCCCAATTTTATTTATTAAGTTGTATGGTGTTTTACGATGCACGCCGCGGGGGCGCTCATTACGCCTCTGCCAAACGTGATGAAAAAACTTTTCCCGCCGATGTCTTCGTGCAACATTAATTACGAACTGGGAAAGTTCGCCGAGGCGCGCCTTTATTATTTCTTTTGCTCTCCGACGGTACAATTTTACGATTCAACTTTTCTAGAATGGAAGGGACGGCTCGTTCCCCGCTGTAGCACTGATAAGAATATATCGAGTAATATAGGCAGTAAAAACATTGAAGACATCACGTAGCAAAACAGGTCTCGGAGTTTTATGTCGGCAATTCGGGGCGTGCACAAAAGAAATGCTAACGTCGGCGCGGACGTGACGCCGCCCGCTTTACTTCCTATCTATTTCTAGATAAGTACAATAATATTTATATAAGACACTGGGGTAGCAAACTTATCTTCAGTTTCACGCTTAGCTGGTTTAAAAGCTTTGGACTTATAATTTAACTGTTTTAGCTTTCGATGACTTAAAGTTATTCAGCGAATGATTTTCAATTTAATCCAGTTGTAATCAAACTGTTTTGTAGTTATGATAATTGAAAATAATAAAACTGACATCCAAAAAGAAAATTATATTCATCGTGATGCAGTAATTTTGTTGAGTAGGTATCTTTTTCACATAATCGGATTTTCGAAATCAAGAATACTTAAATTCGTCCAATAAAATGTGTATAAAGCCCATGTTATTCAGGTTACATCAGAGTGATAAAATATTAACATTGAGAACAGGGTTAAACCTTTCAATAAAATACGAGACAGACCGGGCTGCGCGGCGCAATCATCCAAACCGGTAATGAAATGAGTCGGGCAGAGATACCCGAACATTTTGTAAAAAAAAATATTTCATTTCAAGCTTTCACGGACGCCCGTTACAGTTATCAGTACCTACATACAATCCTACAAGAATCTTTATGAAAATAAGTATTTTTTCTTCCACAAATAAAATCCTTCACCGGCACACTTTTCTTACCCAACTACTTGGGTATGTTCTTCCCACTATTGGGCATGTTCTTCGTGCAATAACAAAACACTACTTGAAAACGGCCAGACAAAACTCGCTAATGGCCAATTCAATATTTTACAACATGCCGCTTGGCGTTCATTTAGATCCTAAGGTAATCTGTAAATAGATTCTGTAATGGATTTATTTTTTTTAGATATTTAGGCGGTCGTCATTGTCTATCACTGTCTATAATAAGGGTTTGAAAGACGAGGAAAAAATAAAGTTTCATGTAAATGTAAATATCTAAATAACTTTTACTATGTAAAATACTGAAATATGTAAATAAAAAGTTTAAGTCATTTACTGCATGTAAATAGTCGATTCGATTTAAATATACCTAATCCTATGTAAAAATGAGTTTCCTTTTTTTATTAATTTGCCAGTTTTTGAGTTCTAACAGAAAGACTGGTAAACCATGAAACATGAACTTAAAGTTCGATCCCCGGTCAGGACAAAATGGAAAACGATATTTTTCAGATTGACATGGGTCTTGGATGTTTATCTATTTAGGTAAGTATCTATTATAAAATATAATATCATTGAGTTAGTGTCCCACAACACAAGTTTGTATCTATGTGATTTGTCCCTATACATTTCTATTTATTTAGTATTAGTTACTCAAATTTCTAGAAAGGTATTTGAACATTTTAAATCTGCACTAGAATTCAACTGATTATATTTATTATTACGTTCTTATGTAGAATTAATGTAACCTTTTTTTGCGAGCATCTTTTGCTGGCGAAGCCGATGGATACTAGAGGTATGAGTTTAGCGACCCTCTGGGTTCCGTAGTCCAATAACTACAGAGGGCGTAGCTTGCACTTAATTTATGCTACTATAACTCAGCCGGACGGCTCCATAGGTAATTTAGATGTTTGCAGCAACATTGTCGTAATGAGAACGTTCCGTTCCAGGTTTATGTTGCACTCTAAGTGGGTGGCGCTGATGAGCGCAGGAATTACTTATTTATTTGTTTCTAGATGGGTGTACCAAAGTGCTTAATGGGTAAAGTTGTAAACTAAAGAATTAATTATGAATTACTTAAAAAGTCGCGTCAGTATATTGTACAAAGCTCTCAACGCGACGCGATCGCGGAGCATTATTACCTGACTACCACGAAGTCAAAGAGGGTTATCATTTTAGTCGCTATATACCTATGTAGGTTCATTTGTTCCCTTCCTTACCTACTCAATGTAAAAGCACGCTAACCATCAAATAAAAAAAAGTCTAAAATGAAAACTTAAGAAACAAAAAAATTGTCTACTATACCTATTTTAAAAGTTTCTTTCCATCTGTATCTACTTTCAAACGATATAAATATGCGCAAGTGTTTCGAATTGTGTAAGGAAATTTTACTCGTACGTGTGACCATTATTTTTACTTTAGACTGACTGTAGTATTTGTATTCTCTTTGACCGACTGAAAGAATATACCATGACAGAGAATTTTACCTATTAAAAACCAAAGTTTATTTAGAAATATTACTAAATAATCCATTTATTGAAGTACCAACTACTGCTTCTACCTAAAACTTTAATTGCACCTACTGTCGACATAAATCGTTGCCGTTGCGATACTCGCAACTTTGTGAATAAATAAAACCATTTCTAGGATAGCTACGTTGCTTACTTTGTACTTATTTTTGCTAAGTATTTTAGATTTGTTAGGTTAGGTTCCCACCAACAAGCTACGTGGCTTTAAGGTCTGAAAAGAACTGGGCCCTGTCTACCCCGTAAGGGAAAAAACGTGATACTAGGTATGTAATGTATGTATTTGTTAGGTAAATAGCCCAAAACGAACATATTCAGGCTTACTGTTAAGTACTCGACAGTAGTTTCACTACGTTATGACGGCAAAAGAAAAGAATCTACATCATAGATTTAAAAAAAAAATCGTCTCTCTGATCTACATAAATACGAAAAAAAGTTTTTAAACATAATTCCTACATTTTTACTCAGTGAAATATGTTGGCTTTTATATCTACACCTTCGCATCATTAACAGTTAAGTAAAATGTCTTACAGGTTTCGATTCCAAGCCACCGCAAATGTGTTACCTGAAAAGTTGACTATATTTATATTGCTACTACGGTTTGAATTTCTATAAAATCTCGAGTTATTTAAGACTGTTTCAAATCAAGGAAGATGTTCAGGCTTAAACGAAAAAGCTCATAATATACACAAGATATGGCTTCATGTGGCAGTTTGTTAAGCAGTTTATAGTGCAGCCAACATGGTTCTAGTTACATGATTATTGAGAGAAAAAATAAGGCGGCTCTCTTGAATGTTATGTGTAATAATTTATACGATTAAATCACTGCGTCTGGTAAAATATTACAAATTATGAACGAAAGCAGATATGAGGAGTAATTGGGCATTTTTTTTTTTTTTTTTTTTTTATGTATATCCGACGGCAAACGAGCAGACGAGCCACCTGATGGAAAGTGGTCACCGTCGCCCATGGACATCTGCAACACCAGAGGAGCTGCTGATGCGTTGCCGACTCTTAAGATACCTGTAAACACGCCTTTTGAAGGACCTCAAGTCATAGCACACAGGGAAAACCTCGGGAGGGAGTCCATTCCACAATCCTGCTGTACGAGGAAAAAAACCACGTGACGCTCTGACATTTTTGGAGACCCAAGTGTCAAGGATGTGGGGATGGACTTTACTCCTGTATTGGGCATTGCATATATCACGTTTTATGTGTAGGTGGGGAGAGTTATGATAAACGGTATGGGAAGCGTGGACAAGATGTTGGAATGTTATTAGAGATTTTATTAAAGTTTCAGTCGTAAAATAGAACATATGACGGGTATGAGTATGTGTCGGACATATTTAATTTGTGATGTTAAGTGCACTAAGTAGGCACTTTGATAGTGGAGCTTAAGTTTTGGCTCGTAGAGAGGGTTCAGAATACAGGTGTGCTCGTAAAATGTACGTTTTATGGAATATAAGATCCTCGTCGGGTGACGCTACACGGCGCGCTCTCGGCCTCTTGAGAATGTAATCTCTTGGAGATACCTATACTTGTACTTACCGATACGAACACGACATTTGCATTTACCCCTTAGGGTTGTCACAACCACTGAAAAATCTTATTTATATTTCCTGAAATGTAACAACAAAAGAAAATATAAACGGGTCTTTTATCCAAAGCAATCAAATTTGATAGCGATCAAATAGGCACGACTAGCAGTTGAATACTCGAAATAGCCGACTTTACTTCCGAATTCTCGACTGGGAACGAATCGATAGTCGATACCAATAAAACTGCGTCGATTCGCGAATACATAAAACGTCGGATTCAAGTCTTGCTCTCTATAGCTAGGAGAGAAGGGTACCAACTTTTATTACAAGGAATTTGCATATAAAGTAACCATTGAAGAAAAGCGATCTCCGTGTATTTTTTGTATTCATTGTTCCGAAGGACGCGGATCCATAGAGTTTTATGGATCGTGATGCTTATGTTTAAATAAATAATGGCATCAACAGTTTTTTTTTAATTTATTTGAGAAAGCACTTCTTTGTTGACGTGTTTAATTATATTTTGGCTCGTAAACTCGTAGATTATCATCAGTAGAGTTTATGTCTATCTTAAAACTAATTTATCGTTTTCTTTTCAGATCCATGGCTTATTGCAAAACGGCGAGGAAAGAATAAATTGGTAAATATGATAAGTATGAGAAGACTCATACATTTTTTTTATTTAAAAATAAGACAGTTGGTGGTTAGAGGGAGAGTGTGTAGAGTTGGTTCTACAAGATTTAAGACTATATATAAAAATGTAACAAATACAAAAGAAAACCATATAAAGTAATATTAAGTATTGAATATATACTCGTATGGTACAATACCTAAAGTTCTATGTATTTAGAGAGCATCTATCAAAGATATACCTTCTCAAGAAACATTGTCCGATAATGCATTCCCATAAAATCCAATACAGGTAAAGTTATGATGTAAAATAAAGAAAAAGCGGAATGTAGTGACCGCAGGGCGTTGCCAGCGATTCCTAATAAAAATGATATTTAATTGACGATAAGACCCGTGCTGAGGCTAATAAACTGTCTTTCTTATTCCCTTGTAAAGCCCTCGTATGATAAACTTAAGGTTTTACTAGTGAGAGGCGGACTGTAAAAGGTTCCAGACCATTGGTACCGTTTTACATTATATTTATACTTACTCAGGTTATATAACGAAAATAGGTGTAAAGACTTTAAAAGTGGATACTGTATGCTTAAAATTGACTTTAATAACGTTTCGCTAAGTTTTTTTTAACGTACCTATATTGTTCCACTTCTGGGCAAAGGTCTTTCCCATTTCGTTCCACTTGTCTCTGCCCAATGCAGTTTCGGACCAACCACAATGAAAAACGGATAGGTCGTCGCGCCATCGTTTTCTAGGCCTTCCCCTTCGACGTCGACCATCCTCAGGTATCCATTTAGTTATTTTGTTATTTCAGAAGACATTCTACAGATGTGGCTTTCTCAATCGCTAAGTATTAAAGACCAATAATTTAATATACCTAAAAGGATATTCATGTGACATAGTAACTTGAAAGTTATCATTTTACAAGCTTTTATTTTTAGTTTCAACTGTCCCGATGTTTGTCTGTAATCAAATCTTGCAAATTAAATTTGATCCACTTTCCGGTTACCAATTGAGCTGTTGATTCTGTATGCATGTGTACATCGGATGGCTATACAATAATATGGAATCATTGCGCTGGTCTGATGATGGAGTCGGAAGGTGGCTATAGGAACTCTAAAACTAAATTAGGTATTCTTTGGGCATATTTTTATTTGATTGTTTTTGGAAAGCCAGTTACACAAAATGAGTTTATACAATGATTGAACTAAACATAATATATAAATATAAAATGTTTGGCTGTTCATGATTTTACTTTACTCGTAGTTCACGAAGATAATTAAATACCAGATTATTATTAATTCAATGAATAATTCATTAAATCGATTAGGCCTTGCGTTCGCGCCTGATCGGTGACAACTGGACGACAAACCGCTTAGAATTAATTCGATAAAAAATCCTATTAATCTTATATATAACTCTCGTAAAGTTCAATGTGTTTCTTTTACAGAAATTATGCTACTTATTAATTGATTTAGTTACTTGCTTGAAAACACGGTAATTATCAATGCTGAGAATACCTAAGAAGATTGTACGACTAATAAACTAGGAAATGTGTTTATTGCATTGAAATAATTTTAAGAAATAATTGACTTGAACAAAATCGAAAATATTGATCGCCAAATTAACCTTTAAAATGAATAACCGTCTGTAAAACTAATATTTTTTTTTGATATTTGATTCAATGTGGCAGGTTTGATACAGTTTTGGGAATAAGTAATAAATTTTCCCCAGCCAGCCAGTATTTTTTTTGTATTGCGATCTTTGGTTTTTACACGACTGCCAAAAAAGGAGAGTATTGTATTTCGAGTTCACGTAATGATGTAGTTGTGTATGTATGTGAGTTTCTTAATTCCACTATAATCTCAATGCCTTGACGGATTTGGAAGGAACTGTACCCACAGTAGAGTTAGAATCCTTACACTCTCCCAAGTGACAATGGCTTTAAATGTTAAGCCAATCAGTTGTGTTTTTTATTTATTTTTATAAAAATAATTAAAATAACTAAATAACGATAAAAATAACGCTTTCTATCATTATAATTATCGTTAATCGATCACAACATATTCTGTGTTATTTTCTGGTTTCAATGAATATAGCTTTTTCTTACTCTAAGGGTCCTGTTTCAACCTCAACGTGGTCTTGGACCCTTAAATTTGCAATAGATCCGTCGTCAACTTTGCGTATCACTTTGTTACGAATGGACAAAGTTGCATTTCGACGGTGGCGCAGATAAAAGCGGCTTGAGCACAATGGCGTTTAAGTGATAGTTATGGCACTTTTTATAGGCAGTTAGATTTATTTTTACTGCACCGTTTGTTTTAATGCGCTTTTCGCGAGAGGTCGCCACTGCTGATTTCTCATTCATTTAATGCGTTCATGCGATAGTGCCTGCGCCTCTAATTGATTATGCCTTGTACTATTTTATGATGTGAATTTTACTAGGTAATATTAATTATGCGCTACAAAGATATTAGACTTAAAGCTTGCCTTCATTGAGTTTAATAACTTAAGTACATGATAAAGTATTATAGTAAGTAGCGAGCTCACCCAGAAGAAGCCTATTCACTGTAACTTTAAAGTGATTCAGGTAAGATGTATTCGGAAATACATAAGCAGGCAACGTATTCCAATCCTTAGCTGTGCGCATACTAAAAGATGAGGAACAGCGAAAAATATACTTCATACAAGTATATCTATACTTTGGAGAAAATAAAAACGTAAAAGACTTTTTCTATCAATGTAAAAAAACAATATTACAATAGTAAGAAGAAAATAACCACTTGTTAGGTTTCTCGTTCTATCTAAATAGGTAAGTATTCAAACCTATCTTACCTTTACATAAACATAGGTATAGATCTAACAATAGCATCCAATCGGCTTATTACAGAGCCCCATGACAGACGCAGCCCGAGTGGGCCTAATCAGGAAATATAGGGCAATAAAATGACCCGGTGGCGGCCTAATCAAATTCCCGCGTACCGACGGAATTCAGGCGGATATATTCGGCTCTTATTATCCCTTGATTTACAGATTAGGACGCACTATTTACGTAAATAGTTTTCATTTGATGGCTGTATCATTGGGAGCTATTTACCCAATTATAATAAAATAGGCTGAGCGATGACGATTCATTATATTTGGGACTAGCTTTCGCCCGCGGCTCCGCCCGCGTCAATGTCGATCCCTCGGGAACAGTACTTTTTCCCGGAATAAAAGGTAGCCTATGTCCTTCTCCGTTCTCCAGAGAACTTGTATGCAAAATTTCATGATGATCGGTTCAGTATTTACGGCGTGAAAGCGTAACAAACAAACAAACAAACTCACTTTCGCATTTATAATATTAGTAAGGATAAGGATTACAGCGTGATTTTGAACCTCTGAACTATACTAAAATTGTCGAAATCAGAATCCGTAATGGAATACAGAATTGCAAGGAAAAAAATGTAAAAAACGAAAAAAAAAGATTAATCTTCCGAGTTAATTATATTTTTTTCGTTTTTTTACCTTTTTTCATGCAATTTGTATAGGAAACCTATTTTTTTCTATTTTTTTCCTATTGCCACAGATTAATAAAACGAAGATGTCGAAGAGCTAAAAAGAAAGGAGAGATACGTGTTGAAAAAATAGGAAAATATTCCATAAATCTTACTGTCTTAAAGTGTTTCATAATTAGGTTTTTTTTTTTTGTGAAATTGAATGTTCCATAATTAAATAATATTTTTTACCATAAAAATACATCGCGCATATATAACATTTTGTTTATCGACATAATGTCCTTACACACGCGCGTTTCACCCTCTGTTTTTTAAACCTATTGTAATCCGCCCCGGATACTTAAATCTTTCGAAACTCGACTTTATGTGGCTGCCTAAAAACACAGTTATGTGGTAAAAATAAAAGAACGTTTCTATTTGTCCTAGATATCTCGAAACAAAGATCTCATCAAAAATTCAGCATGTGACTCCTGAGATGTATACAATAAATCAGTTTTACAGCATTCCCGTGTCATTTCAGTCGTCGAACGGCATAAAATGATAATTTTACTGCGCTCCCCTTCCGTCTTCAGGAGTTTACGACAATTGTGAAATGTATCGACAGTTCGGGTGTCACCTAGAAGGTGCACCAATATAGCCGATGCTTGTGAAAAACTTTAAAGCCGCACTCAGTATACGAATAAGGTTGAGAATCGCTTGCGGGAAGTAATGTTCTCATGGTGTGTTCGCGGCTGGTCCATCAGTAACATATGGCGGTCTCCCCGTCCCAGTTTCCCCTCAGCCGATATTTTGGGAAGGTGCTCCTGAACACATCAATCTTTCAGGTGACTTTACTGTTAAATGTAATGGATTATGGTGATGCGTCTTAGGGAATATTTTAGGATCGCGCGCCTATATATTAACGCCTCGCATGACTGCACATTTGTTTCATAAGGTTTGAAAATTATGAGTTACTGAGTAGTTCACACTTCGAGTTGAAAGTATTTTGTGGGACCACCATTTTTTGCTTCTTGCCAAGACGCCTAAGAGAAATGCATGTTGGTAGATTCATTATTCTTGTAATTTATTCTATTATTTGCCCTCATCGTTTTAACGGTCGTCAAAATAAGAATGTCGATGATAATTGCCGAGGCAAATAAACTAATGGGTGTGATATTGTTATGCTAAACGTTGAATATATCAAACAAAGAAAATATTTTTTGAGAAAAAGTTGACATATGAATGAGTCAACTTTAGTTATGGTATGGTACATATTTGACTGATCTGTGACGTTAATTGTAAATTAACTATTAAAATTTCGAACAGTATTTCATGTTCCGTTTATGAACTGTAAACTAAATAACGCCTGAACGAAGGAAAGCTATTTTATTAATATTTACAGAAAGTGTTTTACTAAATTTTATAGATCTTACAATTATCATAATACTAAGCTTTCGGCCGTGGCTCCACTCGCGTATGTGTCTATCCTTTGAAAACAGTACTTTTACTTTGGAGAAAAAGTTATCAATGTCCGTTATCTGCCCCAGACAATGTGTATGCACATATATACATGCACAGATAGTGGATTCAGTATTTAAGGCATGAAAGTGTTACAAATAAATAAATAAAGAAACAAACTTACTCACCTTTGCATTTTTAATATTAGTTTGGATAAAAACTTACGCTAGATAAACTTATTATATAAAATTACTTACATAACATATATACATATTATCACGTCTTTATCCCTTACGGGAAAGAGAGAGCCTGAAGTCATAAGACCGAAAGACCACGTTTACGTTAGCGTAAAGGTGGAAAACGGAATTAAAATAGTGATGAGCTGCTAGTCACATCGCCTATTCTAATGATTTTTTAGATTTTCGCCCATTCCCTTGACCGGCTTCTATGATCTGCGCGGGAAGAGAAGCAGCTGGCACATTTTTCTTTTCTCCCAGACCAGCATGGAAGAATATAAAATTAAATAAAAAAAAATACAGATTTAGGTACTTCCGTTACTTAATTAAGTCTGAATAAATAGTTTTCAGAGTTGATTCAGACTTAGTTAAGTTTCAGCCTCACTCTGTTACAAAGACCATCATCGGAGTGTATTACGTAACTGCTGAAATAATTATGAAGAAATACAGATTGAATAAATGCTTTAAATATTAATTTATGTGGTCCATAAATCTCAAAGTTTTAAATAATAGTTCAAATCCTTTTCGGCATAAACAAGCAATAAAAATTAGTATAACAATAGAAGCTCACTATTTATTTATTGCCGCAATAATTAATAGAATAGCTCGGTTTACACAATGAGACCGATCGAATCGGGCATTTGGGTTGGTGACGCGTTGGTATTTTTTTTAAATGCATTTATGTTAATCAGAATCACAACAAACCTTAAGAATATTGGTAAAGGTTGAATCCATTTTTTGTCTAGCTTTTAATGGTCCATTAGTG
The DNA here is from genome assembly GCA_947532085.1 of Elegia similella. NCBI lineage: Eukaryota > Metazoa > Arthropoda > Insecta > Lepidoptera > Pyralidae > Elegia > Elegia similella. The sequence goes on along the minus strand of OX383935.1, from coordinate 10,524,015 downwards.
GCAGTTAATATTAACATAGATACTTTAATTCAACCGGAAAATCTATATATATATATATATATAAAAGGAGAAGTTCCCACTAACTGACTGACATATAGACGCACGCACAATCGTAACCGCTAAAGGTAGAAACGTGAATTTATTGCCGAAATAATTAAAAGAATAGCTCGGTTTTACACAATGAGACCGATCAAATCGGGCATTTGGGTTGGCGACGCGTTAGTATTTTTTTAAAATCCAAACCTTTGAATTTTGGTAAAAGTTGAATCCGTATTTTGTCAAGCTGCTAATGGTCCATTAGTGGTAGTTTTAATTCAACCGATTTATATAAATTGCAGTCTTCTAATGCGTATGCTTGTATGTCGTTCTGTTTAGGCTAATCTTGAAAACTACTACGGTGTTTGTGTCTCTGATGCGGTTTTCAGTAATACGTAAATACTTTTTCTGGGAAGATACCTACGGGTTTCTGGACAGAAACATTACTTACGGCCGGGTGAGCTGCTTTTTAATAAAAAATGCATGAAATCCGCCCCTTTACATAATTCTCTATTTCAGGAAGCAATTATGTTGTTTCGGTACCTAAGGCCTTAACTTTAAATAAATTACTAGTTACCTACTTTGATCTTTATACTAGCCATTCAAAAGTAATTTAAGTCTTAATTGAAGCAAGAAACTTAAGATCATCAAGTACTAATGCAAATATACATATTTAATTCTGGCGTTACTAACCTGAATAACTATTCAATGTTTATTTACTAGTACGGATGTGAATGTGTAACTTTGTCAATCAGTAATTTATTTTGCAATAAGAAATTAAAGGTGAAACAGCAGTACTATTGTGCATATACGTAGTTCCTATCGCTATTTTTTATGTTAACTTTATGTTTTTCTAATGTTAAATATTGTTTCTGTGATGGAATCGTATAGGTACTCAAAGAAGTTTGGATTGCTGTGCTATGATGATAAGTATATAGGTAACCCACGAATAAGTATAGTCGGCAATTCCGACAAAATGATGATGAGTGGTTTCCACATTCAAAGAGATGGGCGTATATTTTGCATGTCAAGTAGGTCTAGCACAGGTTACTTATTAATGTGGTTCTAGATATAAGTATTTTTTTTTATCGTATTGTATTACTCTCATAAAGGGTATCTTATTGAGAGTAAAATAACATTATTAGATATGTAAGGTCAACTTAAAATGTGAAGTTAAATAAAGATTTATTTATTATTTAAATCTAGTAGTAAAGTTTATGGCTGGGTTTTGAGGATTCGAAACTATGAAAGTGCATACTGCGTAGTATACTTTATACCATATTTAGGGTAATTCAGAGGTTTTTCTTATGTCATGCCTTGCGTTATAAAAAGTATGAACCTAATAAAATATTAATAGAAAATCCTAATCCTAACTAATATTATAAAAGCGAAAGTGAGTTTGTTTATTTGTTTGTTTGTTTGTTACGCTTTCACGCCGTAACTGCATACAAGTTCTCTGGAGTGCGGAGAAGGACATAGGCTACCTTTTATCCCGGGAAAAACTACTATTCTCGAGGGATCGATATTGACGCGGGCGGAGCCGCGGGCGAAAGCTAGTTTATTATATTTTCGTTCATAATGTGGTTCTGGCTTAGCATGGTCGTGGAAAGACTAATATGTAGTTCCAATCATTTAAATTAGGATAAAGAAAAGATAAAAAAATCTGGTATCACAATCAAGGATACTGCCTGGCTTTATAAAAAGTAAGACCCTAAAAATTGATTATTATTTTAATAGAAAATTGATTATTTCGCTCATTATGTACTTCGGGCTTAGCACGGCTGTGGAGATACATAATAGCAGATTGTATAAATAAATAAATAAATATAAACATATATCTCACAATCAAGGATGCTGCAAACTGAGCAAAGCAAAGAACAAAAAAACTGGCCGATTGCGAGTCGAATTCGCGCACGAAGGGTTCCGTACCATAAATAAGTATCCATAATAAGTTTAAAGTTATTAAAAATATTTTATTATATGATATAACTACAAATTTATGCATTTCACAATTTTTACTTTATCTGTGCTATAAGACGTAGCTTTGAACCAAATTTCAAGATTCTGAGTACACGGGTAGGTTTGATTCTCGTGCAAATGTCGTAAATTTGCGGCATAAACGACTAAATCTTTTAATTGCGTGAGCTTAGAAGTTTGATTTTTTCACAGATCCAAGAGAGTAGACCTGAGTATTTGATATAAATTTCAGCTTGATACCTCGACGCGTTCCTGAGAAAATCTTGATAGATAGACATACGGACAATTAAGTGATCCTATAGGGGTTCCGTATTTTCATTTTGCGGTACGGTACCCTAAAATGCTGGAAAGCAGACGCTCAGATGAAACAGTACCTATGTGATGATCTTTTTCATTCGTCTTACGATTTAAGTAGAAGTCATGAGAGAAGTTAGGAATCCCTTTCTATCCAAGATTTGTTTTTGGATACAAACCTATCCTTTCAAAACCTTCAATAAAAGCGTGTCTAAAGGCTAGCATATCGTATTCAAAATCGACGTCTAGTTGACCTACGGGCGGGTCGGGAAATGAACCTACGTTAACGCAGGGGTTGAGAGCCGGCGACAATTGCCGCTTTACTGCATCGTTTCACATTTACTACTATAAACGGGCACTATAAAACTCTGACCGTTTCACCGCACCATCAGTACTTTTAAGAACTTGTAGAGATTTTTCTTGTGTATTTGTCTGGTTTTTACTACTGTGTTTTGAAGCGTTTAATGTTCTGTGAGATATGATGTTTTGTTTATACTCGTAACTGATGTTGTCGACCTGGTGTCGACAAGATCTTAAACAAATAAGTATTTTCGTTTATCAAACTGAGATTTTTCTATCCTTCTATTAACTTTTTATCTACACTAATATTATAAAGAGTAAGATTTAATTTTTTATTTGTTTGCATTGAGTAGGCTACTGGACCGATTTGAAACATTATTTAACCTTACAATGCTACATCATCTATGATGAACATAAAGTTTAGATCTATATCTCCCCGTGCGAAGCCGGGGCAGGCTGCTTATTATTTATTTTTTATTTATTTATTTGAAGCAGGCAACGAAGGCCCATAGAAAAATACAACTATCGAACACTGCTTAGTCTTATGGTCAGCTCCGTGCCGCAATTGTTAACACGCCAGCCTGCGACACGAGGGTTTCCGGGTTCGATCCTCGGCCCAGGTCATCTCGTCTCTTCGACATAAATTTATTAAGCTGTTCTTTTATGACTTATCAGCTATATTAATGTAAATAATTTACCTCTTTGCCCAGCAGTAGCACACTTACAGGGTAAATAATAATTATCATAACTTAAAATCCCTTATTAAATAATAAAGTCAGTAATTTAAATTCTGACTTTATCTGCTTTTTTATTCTTATGCAAGCAGACGAGCATACTAAACCCGATGCTAAGTGTCATCCTCTTCCACGGACGTCTGCATCATCAGAATTGTTGTCAGAGTGCTAGATTAATTAAACAAAACTAATTCTAAGTAGGTATTTCGTCTCAAAATACGATTCAGGGACCTTAATAAAAGCGCAAGAGGGATTAAGACGTAGAGATAGCGCCCTGTAACGACCTCATGCATCTATGGAGGCCTCATTAGGAGATACGGGGTAATGACTCTCATAATGGGATGAACGTTTATCATCTACATACTAATGTACTTAGGGGGAGTCAGTGGTAGGTACTATCACTTTGTTATGTGAAGGACTTTACTGGATGTAAGAAACAACTGAAGTTGGTGTAATTCAGACTTCATATTATAAATATAATTAAAGGGAAGGCTAGGAAGGTTCCACTAAGCAAATATGTAGGTAATACCTACATATTTGCTCAGTGGAATGAGATAAAGAAACTTGTAATGACCTAATGCAGCTAAATAGAGGTCTTATTAGGGTGTGATAATAAGGCTAGCATCGCCTCATTACCTATAGGCCCGTAATGGGGTGGGTGTTTATCATCTACAGACTAATTTAACTTTAGGGTTTTTAATACATGGTGAAACGTTTTGGACCCTTAAAGGGGTGACTGAGACCATCAATATGAACAACTTTTTCTATGGGACCAATGCTGGGAACTAAAAAAAAATTCGCTATTTCCATACAAAAGAGTTTCGCCGCCCGGCCAGTTCGTATGGGAATGTCGAATTTTTTTTGACTAAAAAACATTGTTCCCATAGGAAAAGTTGTTCATTTTGACGGTCTGAGTCACCCCTTTAAGGGTCCAAAACGATAAAAAAATCACCATGTATAAGTACTGTTAATGTGTTTAGCCTGTGGGGTAATCGATGGGTATTCTATGATTAACATATAGATAGGTATTATGTTGTGCCTACATAATATAAGTACTTATGGGCTATAAAATTTTGTTCTTTTATTTATACGAAATTACAAATTTTAGAAACAGCAAAATCTACTCATTGAACTTTATTTTATTGGCAAATGTGTTTAAACATGCTAAACGTGGCCTTCGGGTCTTATGGCCTCAGGCTTTGTTTTCCATGTAAGGAATAAAGATGTGATAGTATGTATGCATAAATGTGTTCAAGAAATTTTGAATTTACATGGAGCCTGTCCTGAATAAGGTTCGTTTATGGTCTCTCAGGACTAAGGATTGCAATTTAGACTGTTATTACCTCATTGGAAAATAAGGGTGAGAAACCATATAATGAGATGAACGTTTTTCATCAACATACTAATGTCCTTTGGGGAGTCGAAGACGAGGACAACGCTATTTTGTGAAAGAATTAACTTTTATTACAAACTACAAAGAAGGTGTGATTTGGATTCATCAATTTGACAACAAGTTCAGTCCGAGCTTTTCAATTTAGAGGAGTCATGAAGACGGGTTTAAATCTTCCTAGCGGACTAGTTTCTGACGGATACCTGTATTGAAGGTCGTTTTAGAAAAGAAAGTTCATGGCGCCCGCTAGTAATAAGATTAGCGTTTATGATCAAAGTATGTAACCTACGCCTTTGGTATGTTACTGAATGTGTTTTGAGAAATTAATACATACATATTATCATGTCTTTATCCCTTACGGGGTAGACAGAGCTTAAAGTCATATGACCGAAAGGCCACGTTTAGCGTGTTCGTGGGCGTAAAGGTGGAAAACGGAATCAAAATAGTGATAGGTTGTTAGCCGCATCGCCTATTGTCATGATTCTTTAGATTTTCGCCCATTTCCTTGACCAGCTTCTACGGACTGCGCGGGAAGAGAAGCAGCTGGCACATTATAGGTACGTTTTTTCCCAGAGCAGCTTGAAAACTTTGAGAAAAAAATGAGAAATTAAGTGCGCTCCATATATTGTTTACCATGTAGGTATAGGTACCTAATTTCTTTTAACTGCAAAAATTATATTCTTTCATCTATTGGTATCTCAGAAACTGTTTGTTTGCGAGAATGTATGTTGTTCCTATGTGTGCATAGGTATTAAAACGAGTATAAGTGACTACTCAGCCAAGAAATTGCTATTTTATTTATTGATTGCATCATTAAATTTAGAGCATGAATCAGCTCTCTGAAACTACTGAACTAAATCTATGTGCATATAAATGTCCACGAAAATTTGCACATAAATCAAAGATTCAAATACCAGCGTCAAAATGGCTCTTTGGCTGCCAAATATTTCTGATAGCGATACAGTTTCACAACGATTTTATGAGAAGCCCTTGGAGCTGATACAAAGAGCTCACACATAGTTTAGAAAATTCCCCGCGCCATGCTACCAACCTCGAGGTAAAAAAGTGCGCTATGAACCGGTTGGGTCACACACACAAGCACAGTATCAACACCGGTCTGTGAGTATGGTATGGATTAGCGCGGGCTGCCGCGCGGGCGAACGTCACAAAATGGCGGCCGTAAAAACAAGTGAAGAGTGAGTTACGGTCGCCGGGGGGTGAGGTGGAGGGGGACGCGGCAACCAATGAGGGCACTGCTGAGCGAGCAAGCCGCATCAAGCCCGCCAACTCTGCTCTTTCTTTATAGCCTCGTTGTTTTTCTCTGGCGCGCTTTTTCCTGATTTTTTTGCGGGAAACTGTTTTGTTTGCTTTGTAAGGAGAGCGGTCGGTACAATGTATTTTTAAGTACTTTCCTCTGTCCTAGTTGAATATTATGGCTTGGTTTTGGAAGTTCTTGCTTTTTCTATTTTTTATTACCAAGTAGAGCCAAATGGAACAAACAATCAACTATTAATCAGCTTATTATAAACCAACATAATTGCGAAATCCATAGAAATGAGCTGAATCAACCGTACTAGCTATAGTCTTAAATTTTAATTTGCATCATTCTAGATTTAGACGAAGAAAAATATTTAAAAAGTAATCTTGGCTAGACAGGTAGAATAATTCGTTTTTTGCGGAATAGTTTATGAGTCCTAGGTCTGTACACATCGAATTTTTTTTTTTAAATCTATGGTACCACATAATTTAAATGAAAAATAAGTATACCCAATCCAGTCAAGTGCGAGTTTGAATCTCACACCAATAGTTCCGTACCATCATATTGGTACAATAGGTACTTAACTCCAAAAATGGTCATAAAACACGCTTCTTGTATGCCCCCTAATTATTCATTTTATTTTATTCTTGTTGTTTAGTGTTAAAGCGAGAAAAGATATATATATATTCTGTAAAAAAAACGAGTCTGTATCTATTACGGTAGGTATATATCTGTGTCAGACGAACAGCGGAGGCTAAGTAATAAGGTCCCATTTCCCTTTGAGTACGGCACCCTAAAAATGAGAAAAGAATATTAAAATCGGGCTGGGTACAGAAATAAAAGAGGTCGGTCGTATATTTATTTCGTGATTTGGTCCCATAGAGCTGAGCCGGCGCCGAGGGAAATACTTCATTGCTGGCCGGGCTATGAAGCTCGATAAGATAGAACCAGCGCTGCGTAGCTAGTCCACCTAAATAGCACTTAGGTATTTACAGATTTAAAAATCACATCTTTATCCCTTACGGTGTAGACAGAACCCTGAATCGCAAGACTTAAAATATTCTAGTTAGGCTAGCTAGCCTATTTTAATATTAATATCTTCCTGTTAGGATCACTTCTTCTTCTTTTGGAGTCAATATGGTTCCAATTGATTACATTTATTACGATCAGTATTTTAAAAAAATATAGGGACAATTCACACACATTTAACTAGCCCCACAGTAAGTTGTGAACTTGTGTCGTAGGATACTAACTCAACAATACTATATTTTATATAAACATTCAAGACCCAGGTCAATCTGAAAAAGATTGTTTTCTATGATGACCTAACCGGGGATCGAACCCGGGCACCCTCGTGTCGCAGGCTGGCGTTTTGGCCATTGCGCCACGGAGCTCCCCAATTATTTAATATTTGGCTGCGCTGATCGCTTTATCATTTGATCATGAGCCTCATTGAGACCATGTACCATGTAACTAGGGAATGGCAGAAAGTGAGATATGGACTGATTAGCACCGCAGTCATATAAATTATTGGTAGAGAAACCCCCCAAGGATCACGTATAACATGAAAGAGAGGTGAAAAGCAAAATACAAACTCATCTTCATCATCATCATCATCAGGTCTTTTTAGTCTCCTCAAAATAGATTTATTTCAATTATATTCCCATTATAGAAATTAATTCAGGTTATTAATTATATATACAGGAGTTTAAAAGTACCTACCTGTTTATCATATTTCAAATAATATATCTATGTATTTAATTTATTTGTTGTTATTTTTCATGTGTGTATGGCCAAAACTAGCACACCTTTATGCCTAAAGGCTTTGACATAAGATGATGACAGCAGTGACTAACTGCGTTTTAAGTAGCAAATATTGATGTGCTTAAAAATATTTATATAACACATGTGGTCACCCATCCTAATAAGAACCACGCCCGGAGTTGATTAACATGCGTAAGCGTTTGCAATGCGTCACTACCACTGGGCCATCGAACTCCACGCATATTTCGTGATACGGTCTCGTAGAGCGGGCCAGCGTCAAGGGAAATATTTATTGCCGGCCGGGTTATGTATGAAGCATGCGTATCTTATCTAAATTGAAATTTCACTTCTAACTGAATTCAACCACGCACCGATAACAATTCACCTGGTTTTGTTATTTTAAGTAAGTTTGATATTATTTTTTGGTTGGTTTATTCTTCGGTGTAGTAAATATTTTGCTTAAGTACTTATTACCTATATACAATACAATACAATACAAAAATTCTTTATTGCACCATATTAAGAATACAAATGTGTAATTTTAATAAAATTGTGTACAATTAGGCGATTTATATAGGTATCTCTTTAAGATTCGTAAAATATTTTTTAGCCTTTCTGGTAATTTGGAAATAAATATAGGTATTGGTAGGAATCCTAACCTTTTGACTGTTCTAATTCATCACACTGAAATAGGCTACTAAAAAAAAACAGGTATAATTTATTCTTCGCTTCTGGCTCTCTGATAATCTTTTGCTTCGCAAGAACGATTTAACTGGTGTCACCAAACGTTGTAGATGTAGTTTACAATATATATTTAACAGTAATAATTTACGTTAGCCTTATTTTGCCTCTAGAATACTTAGGGTGATATTCGAGATTAATTTCATATATAACAAAATTGGTTTCTTTGTGTTGGAAAGAAAATCTTCACAAGTGCTAATATGAAGTGGCATCTACTAATAATCGCTGGTTTGTTAAATCTATATTCCAAAAGCACTAACTAGAACATTAATAAACTTAAAAATTAAGCTGATAGCTTTGGTGATAAAACGTAAAAGTTATTAGGCGGTGAACTCTTGGAGAAACTCGCAAAGCAATAATTTACTTAAGCCTTATCTGGCCTCCTTCCTACTTAGGTATTTGGGGTTCTATTCACATTTAAAAGATATGTTTCTATTTCATTTTAAAGTAAAAAATCACAGGTGCATTAAAGGTGGCAAAATATATATAAACACCGGTTAAATTACATGTATCTTTCTACATCACTAACAAGAACGTCAGTAAACTTAAAAATTAAGCCAAAAGCCTCGGCAATAAAACGTGAAAGTTATTAGGCGGCGAACTTTGGGAGAAACTCGCGCAGCAATAATTTACTTAAGCCTTATCTTGCCTCCTTACTACCTAGGTATTTGAGGTTCTATTCACATTTAATAGATATGTTTCTATTTAATTTTAAAGTAAAAAATCACAGGTGCTTAAAAGGTGGCAAAATATATATATATATAAACACCGGTTAAATTAAATGTATCTTCCTACATCACTAACAAGAACATCAGTAAACTTAAAAATTAAGCCAAAAGCCTCGGCAATAAAACGTAAAAGTTATTAGGCGGCGAACTCTGGGAGAAACTCGCGCAGCAATAATTTACTTAAGCTCGTCTGCCTCCGTAATATCTCTTCTGACATATTTATTGTTTCAAAGGGGGGATGACTTCCCCAAGGGCGTGGGGGATGATTGCTGAACACGAGATAACATCGAACTAGGAAGACAAAACAACTTAGCTTAGAGCCAATTATTTTAATGTCTATGAAATTTTTTAAGTTATAACTGGATGAGAAAATTTGCGAGTCATTTATTTATTTAATTATATTAACGTTATTGATTTAAACTAAATATAAAATTATTTAAAATAAATACTAAATTAACGTTATTGATTTTAACAGTAATTGTGCTCGCAATTTTAATATATATGTATATTTTAAATGAATGGTAAAAATGTTTATGAATTTGTAAAATTGTAGCTATGTGAGCTACAATTATACGAATTCGCAAGCATTTTCAAGACAAACTATTAGAGCAATAATAAATAAAAAAAATATATTTTTAAGTTAATAAAAAAAAAAACATTGCACTTTTACTAAACTGTTAACACAGTAATCTGTTGTACAATAAAACATATGATAAATTGAACATTAGAAAAATATTTCTACCTATATTCCCAGCAAAATAAGTAGGTAATTAAGATGTTTCTGATGGTGCGTATTTCCCTTTTCATAATAGAGGTGCAATTGGCAATCAAGCATTAGGTAGGATTTTACGACTCGCGATAGCGATCGGACGCTTCTATTTCGAACTGTTCATCAAATGCACTTCTTCCATGCTAGTCTGGGATAAAAAAACTTTAAATGTACCAGCTGCTTTTTGTTCAGCCCACAACGTAAAAGTCGATCAGAGGAATGCTTAAATATCTGTAGACCATTTTGACGCTGATGAGCGTCTAAGCTTGGCCTTTAGGTCTAATGGCTCTAGGTTCTGCCCCTCTCTATAAAGGACAAAGACAAATAAGTATACTAATTAAATTGTTAGATACTTCGCAAGGGGTTTTCACAGTGTTCTAACACCCGGCAAAAAGAGGGAGATTCGAACTAGTTTGTAGTAAGTAGGTCTCCATCGCAAACTGTACTCTAGTTCATTAGTTCGAAAAGTAAGAAAAGTATTATATTGTAGTAAAAAAAGCCTGAAGCCGCCGTTTCATACTAAATCTCAATCATTTTTGACATCACGCAAAAAGACAAATCTTGACAGAGCAAATAACTAAGGAGCAACTTAATTACATTATGTATGCAGGGTAATGTATATAGCATATAGAATAGTGAAATATAAAGGTGTAAATTCCCTACGTTACAGCGTAAAAAGTGTGCCGTGGCATAGCACTCGTGAGACCAAATCGGTAGTATGGGGCTGCTTTTTTTCATAATTGAGCGGGCACACGAACATACGTGGTACCTGATGGTGTATCGTCACTCATGAATATCTGAAACATTAGAGCTGTTAACAATGTGCTGCCAGTCTTTTGAATAGGAATTTATCCGACTTTTGAGGCACCCAGGTCATAGCTTCGAGGGAAACGGTGAAAGGAAACTTTCCATAATTTACACACCGGAGAAAAAATATATAGAGAAACGTTTTGTAGAGGATCGCCAGGCTTCGAGGTGATAAGAATGAAGCCTGTATCCACGTTTTTCCGTTCACTGTTCCTAATATTAGTTGTTTAGCTCAGATACCTACACCTAAATATGTAAAACGTGGTCCCTTACTATGGCCCATATAAGAAAGCTCAAGGTAGCTCGAAAAGCTATGGAAAGAGCTATCTATGCTCGGTGTTCCTCTGCGAGATCGAATCAGAAACAAGGAGATCCGTATCTGGATCCTCAGCGAATTAGCTCTTTAAAGTGGCCGTGGGCGGGGCACATAGAGCATAACACTAAAGGCCGACGGGGGAGAGAGGTTTTGAATAGCGACCACATACCGGCATGCGCAGCTTTGGACACCCACTGACCAGATGGTCGGACGACCTGACCAAGGTCGCAGAAAGGCGCTGGATGCCTTCCTAACGGTCATAATGGAAATCATTGGGGGATGCCTATGTCCAGCAGTGGACTTCGTGCGGTTGAGATGAGATGATGATAAAATATCTAAATAGTAGTTCTGGTTTATGATCACGCTGTATAATTAGCAATCAAGTATAAGATAAGTTTTACGAGTCGCGATACCGCTCAGAGGCGTCGCCGCGTGTGTGAAATTTATCGTTGCTTCCATTATGAATTGTTAATCGAATGCAAGTTATTATACGAACGGTACAACTGTGTTCATTCGTTTGGAACGTATGAGGTTATGTGAAGTTATGTACGAGTGAAAGACGAATACATTCATACATATTATCACGTCTTTATCCCTGACGGGGTAGACAGAGCCTAGAACCATAAGACCCAAGGGCCACATTAAACGTAGATACCTATTAGTGAGCGTATAGGTGGAAGACGAAATCAAAATAGTGATGGGTTGCTAGCCCTATTAACATGATATATAACATATTTTCGCGCGTAGGTATGCACATACTAAACTTATGCAGCACAATTAATTATTTATTTTATTTTTTTATTATATTCAAAGTATAGCAAAAATAATACAAAACAATTAAAAAAGAAATATATGCATTTTTGATGTATTTAATTAATATTGATGTATTTTTGTCATGAAAAAACTGGACGCATTAAGGTGTGACCAATGCCTTAATTTTGTATCATAAGGTTGAGAAAAAGCTAGTGTTTATAAAAATATATCAGTTTATAGGTATCAGTATCGGTAGATAGTTATTTAATTCTATAGACTATGTTCATTAGGGATAATGTATGATTCTAGATTTTGTCAAATCGGTCCAGTCGTTTCGGTGCCTATTGAATGCAAAACGAATAAATCTTATCTCTTTATAATAAGTTATAATATTAATGTACAAAGTAACATGTAATAACCTTATAAGCCCAAAAATTCGAAATAATGTAACCAAGGTAAGGGTGTGTTTATACAGGCGCCTGTCAGCTGCAAAGTAAAATTAAAAAGCGAACGCTGTGAGTCAGAAATAGGGTTGACATTGCCACTAATGGTTATTTAGTTATATTCTAATGAAACATTCATCGATTATTGATACATTATAAGCTACAAAAAATAGATAATGCCAAAATAAGTCTAGAACTATAATTGTGCTACGTCGCGCTACAACTGCTACGAAAGCGCTACGAGTCTACGAGCTTTGAAAGTAAGGAATAAAAATATCAAATTACACTACAATTGTATTAATTTTCATTTATTGTAAGAGGAATTTTTTGGTTATCATAAATCTTGTTATTATTTTAACTAAAGGTTAAAATCCTTTGGAGGTATAATATTGAATTACCATTATATGAGTAAAAAAATAGTGCAACAACTTTATTAGACGTATCATATTTATATTTACCTTATTATACTTAAACCATTTTAAAATCTTTCAAATAACAAAAAGTAATTGATAACCCTATAAGCGATGTGACGATGGCGTAGGCGTAACATCGATCGCCGCCGCTGCTCTACTCTTGAATATATCCTTGAAATGTAGATTCATGTTGTTAGATTTTAGTTGGTTTCTAGCATCTTAATAAAAATATACTTATACGTTGTTCACAGCTTCTTATTTTTTACGTAAAGTTACTGTCTGACAACCCTATTGAAGCGGTACAACGGTGGCGTGGGGCGGCGAGGTCGTCGACCGCCGCCCGCGCCGCCGCACTCTGAAATACCGCCTTGCAATATCACACTGGTTAATCCCGCTCTACATGGAGCTAGTCTGCATTAAGCCTTATAAATATGTACCTTAATATTGGAATCTTGGCTGACTTTTTTCAATAGTTATATTTTAGGTTATTTCAAAGTCAAAGTTTTTTGGTTAAAAATTGGATACATGTATCTCTTTTTGAACGTCATATTTGTATTTAATTTGAATATTTTTAATCCTTTTGTTTATTAATCAAATAAACAGAATGTTTCTATAAAATCAGTAAGGTTATAAAGGTAATGTTTAATAATACAAACACAAATATCGAGCATAGACGACCGTTGAACTCGGCAATGAATGGAAAAGTAGACAAATATCTATAACATGTAATTTTATCTATTAAATCAAAAACTGACTTCTTATCTTATTAGGGTTTAGGCACGTTAAGCCGTTGGTCCCGGCTGCCATCTGGTAGTCATTAAAGGAACCACCGAGAGGTGGTTCCAAAGAACTCTGACACCAGGGTGTGCAAGGTCGATTGACCGTGTCACCAACTCGAAATGATGATGATGAGGGTTTGTTTTTTTACAGTGGCTTTTTCAATCACTGGGGATAGCCCACTTGAGAGTCAGTCAGAATACAGAAAGCCCGCACATTATTGTACATTTAATCCGCCATTTTTTTCTTTAAACATTTTGTGTTCGTAACAGATGGTTCATTATGACAAATTTTATGTCGTAGGTTTAATTTAACAAAAACGGTTGAGCTTTTTATTAATTACCAGCGGACATAGAAATAGTCATAAATGATGATGAATGAAAAATAGAAATGGCCGCAGTTCGCTAAAAATGAAGCAGGTATAATAAATAAGTATATAGGCAAAATACTTTTCTACACTGGAATAGGACTTAAATGCTACTATTTGATTCAGTTTTCCATCTTCATCATCATCATCTCAGCCGCAAGAAGTCCTTTGCTGGACATTTTCCATTTTTACGCCCGCCAAAATCCTAAACGTGGCTTCAAGGTCTCATAAACCTAAGCTCTGTCTACCCCGTAAGAAAAAAAGAGTATTGATATGTATGTGTGTCCATTTTCAAATAATCAGTTACACGTGAACATCAATACTGTGGTTTAAAAAGTAGTTAATTTACGATAATAGTAGAAGTGTGAAATTTCATAGATGTTTCTTATAGCGCGGCTGCATATTATTATTCTAAACTAATCAAAACTTAACAGTCGCGCTAATGTTTGATAGGGTTACCATACTGATCAGTAAGTATTCCCTCGGGGACCATATTCCATATAAAATGTAGTCGGGTTTGTTACACCATTTAGAACTCAAGAACATCAATTATCATGACCTTTATTTTGTTGAATTCGATTCCACCACAAATAGCAGAATATCTTTAGAAACGATTCTATTAAACGAATAAAAAACAATACATAATATTATTTTTCCAGTATACAACGCCCTTTTACAACATTTTTAAGTACTAGCGTAATGAAGTAAGATCCCAGAGATACTTAAGTTTTTATGAAAAAAATATCTAAAAAGTTATTAATTACACACAAACGGGTTTAATTTTATATAAATAATTTTTCGTGTTCATTTAATTTTCATGTTCAAAACTGTTTACAAATGTGCGATTATTTGGTCACCCTACCTCATACACGCCTTGCCTTGCCACAAGTTTGCTGGATTTTATCGATTATAATAAAATTACGGCTGTACCTTCATAGCTTTTGGCGAATGCAAACGAGCCTGCTTAGCGTTAATTTGCATGCGTAAAACGCGGTTTGGCGGAGGGGCAATCGCAACATTTTGATATAAAAGGATAGGAATTATACTTGATTATAAGCGCACTAGCACAGAATAAATACTATCTAGTGCTTACGTATAGAAGTCGCTCTATGCAAAGGTATTCAAAGAAATATCAACTCAATGTAGTTAGCGACACGGTGTATTTTAGATCCCGTCAGAACGCCACATCTTAAAGTTTAGATACCTAGAGCAAGCCAATATTATACTTTTGGTATTAGGTATATAGGTAGATATATTATTTATTAGTAGTGAGTACGTATATTTTCGATATTGACATGGGGAGTGAGACAGGCCTGGTACTAGGTACATATATTTTTATAATCTTCATAATGTCAGGTAACACCTAAAATATTTTTTCAGGATAAGACACATAGGAATGGGAATCAAGGCCAGGGTCGACCTCGTTGTACCTGCGTCAACTTACCTGCTGTGGCTAGATTGCAGACGTTCGTAATAAAGAAGATGTAAGAAGTACCAGAAGAGCATGCATGAGAAGACAGATGAGTGTAGATGAAGGTAGAGACTTGTCAGAATGATATTAACTGAAGATTCATAGTCTGTGCCGACCGAAATAGACCGATAAAAAATTCGCTATGGAAATGCCAAAAAAAAATAATTTAAAAGTGTTGTTTGTTAAAAAAATATATAGACGGCATAGTTAGCTTTGTGCTTCTGTATAGCTAAGTACCTCAATTATGTTGATGTAGGTAAGTATAAAAGAGTATTTAGAAAAACTAGCCAGCAACAAAACATAGAAGCAGGAATTAACATAGGAGCCTGGCGCCTTATCTGCCTATACCTATGTTGGTTAAACTAGTCTTAGTAATAGTAAACTTAGTCGTTTCAATCTAGATCACCTTGTACCCCTATAATGTCAGGAACCAATTTAGACCCGTGTAATTTGCGAGTACAAAGTAGGTTGCTCTGAAGGCGCTCGAATTAAGACGTTTCGCAAACCACAAGAAATGCTGAACCGGATTTGGCCGTTGGTATATTTACATAGCTACTAGCCTATAAATAAATACTTGCCCTCACACACACGTGCACAAAATGACGCTGTTTTAACTTTATTTTATTTTTAAACGCGCGAGCGGCCAGCGCGCGCCGCCTGTAATTTCGCGGTGGTCGCGGCGCGCAGGCGCGTACGCATGCCTGACTAAGATGGCGGCGGATTAATTCCAAGTTTGAATTAAATTTCGAATTACAAAAGTGTTCAGATATGCACAGAAACAGTTCATATGATTCTATGTAAAGAAATTCTAGCGATAAACGCGCGCGCCTTGACGCCTACTCTCTTATCGGTATCGTTTCCAGGACATTGATTTCTGCTCAGTGCAACACAAGTCATACTTGTTTATAACATCGTATTACAGTTATGACTCGGTAGTTTATGTGCTTGAAGAATTAGGAGATTTATGGATTTTAGTAAGTAATTTCTACAAATTGTTGCAAGGTACTTCGGTGTTATACAGTTTAAATGATGACGTTTAATAAGAAGCGCGTCACTACCTCTGCATTGTCTGTATCTTCAATGAAATAACTATAAACAAATAAGTAAATTAAAAAGCGAATTTATGAAATGGTTTTAACGCTACTAACACAGTTGTCAAATGTAAACGTATTAAAATTTATTCCATACTTTTGAGTACTATAATCGCATGGAGCACGTAATATTAATCATTAAACATCTACATTGCTAACTAGGCTATTGCCTAGTCACTTGGATTTAGAGCCAATTTAAATTACAATTAAAAAAAAAAAAAAGAAATCAAGATAAGCTCCATAGACTAAATTGCTTTTGTTTTAAATTTGAAGTGACGTGTAACGCGTCTTGTGTCCTCCGTCGGAGGTCGGCGGTGGCTTTCATGCTCATTTATTTATAGAAGACAACAGAGGACTCAGTCACTGAGACGGAATATTCCGCTTCAAATGAAATGTGAATGAATTGAGGGGTTCGAGCGTGCAGTTTGGGGCGTGTTCCCGCTGTAATGTGACGTCACGAAGAACATAGACTATGTATATCGTTTATTTAATTAAAGTTTCGTGACTTGTAATACTTAACTAAAGCTAGTCTGAGTAAATACTTAAGAGTTATGAGAATTGTTAGTTAAAATAATAAAAGACGAATTAAATGTTTTGACAGTTCCTTTTTGGTTCGAGTAGCTAAGGTGTTGAATGAACTCCCTGCGTCTATATTCCCAGACAAGTACAGTCCCGGTACATAGAATAAATGGGTTTCTGTTGGATAGGCATGTAACATTCTCGTCTTCATCGTCACTTACCATCAGGTGAGATGGGAGACAAATGCCTACTTCAAAATATTTTTAAAAAAAAAATCTCATGACTTTTAAGTATTTTCTCAGACTAGCTTTTACCTGTGACCGTATGTACTAATATTTAGGATACGTACTTAACGCTCTGGAACGCCCTTTTTATCTCCGTCTCTTTATTTCAAATTAAATAAAGGCTTCTAGAAAATATTCAAATATAATAGTGGCAAAATATGGCTACTGATTTGCTGTGCTTTAAATGTGAAAGATAAATAAACAGAATAACTTATATGAAAAATGTAGGTACGATTGACTGGTCATTCAAGTCTTAACAAATAAGAAAATCATTTACAATTAAAAGTGATGAGAATGTAGCGGGTGCATAAAGTCAATCTATAGATTTCACTATTGTTTTATGTTTCGTTGCATAATTACTAAGAAATCTAGACATGTAATACTTAACAGAACTTTCTCTTTAATTTTATCTAAAAGTTACAATTTTAGTACATAAGCTACTATTTTAAAATTAGTTTTTACATTGAATGTTTATAATTTTTAGTATTATTAAGCAAAGAAATCAGATATAGTGAAAACAATAGATGAAAGCAAGATTTGAATCGGCGAACTTTATGTATTTGCGACCTAACCTAAGATCGTCGGTTTAAATCCTGCCCGCATAAAATTTTTTCACCATATAATATTATTTCTTTGTTTAATAAGACTAAGATACTAATCTTAATAAGCATTGTGAATGCCTTAAAATCTAATCTTTACGCTTAATATTACATACTCAATATATTACTTATAACAACGAATAAATGAATAAATATAAATTAATACTTCATATTGTATATATATATGAATATTTTATATATATCAAGTATGATGTACAAGTTCACGACTCCATCCCTTAAGAAGTATACAGAGTCTAATGTTGGTCTTGTATGTGTAAAATAACTTTAATTTAATCTTATTTTACACACATTATAATATTTTTTGCGTGTACTTCATACTTTAAAATAATAGTTTGTAATGGTAGAAGCACTAATTGTTATGAAGATGTATAGCCTAAGTATAACCTTAATATAGTTACGTCTCATTGGCACCCTTTGAACCCTAAAAACCCACAAAATGAAGAAGACAATAAATTTATAAATGGTCGAGTAATAGTTTGATAATGTCTAAAACGACTAGTGAAAATACAAACACGACATTACAATAAGTATTTCTGATGACGAAAACAAATACGATCCGTAGATACTCTCAGTCATTGTTCGTCTGCCGCCACAAACTGTGGTGTAAGACATATTTATCCGCTATTATTGGCAGATAGTTGGTCACATAACTTCATGCTTGATTACTTCTTTTGTTTCAACTGGTATTTCTAGTACGTCATTATCTACTCGGTTGAATGCCGCAAGGCATGTTAATTTATCTTTGTATTTGACTTCAGGATAAGTTTAGGTACCTACATTTAAAAAACAAAGTATATGTATTTTTATTTATTTATTTCACTTTATTATATAGTTATAAAAGGCGGACTTAAAGCCAGAGGCTTTATCTACCAGTCATCTCACAGGGTGGTGCAGAGAAAAGTAAATTTTGGAAGTTGGTGCAAATAAAAGAAGTTTGAAATAGATTAGGTATATTAAAATATGTATAATTAAATATGTATAAACATACATTCCAAACACATAAATATTAAAATATAATATAAAGTACATATACTACATATATATTAATTTATATTCCATCTGATAGTTCGCGAAGATAATGAGCGCTTACTGCACTCTGTATATACTTGGAGTTCCTTTTTAACAGTTTAAAGTTGTAAGTATATAAAGTATGTAAGTATATAAAGTTTGTATGAACCTAAAGCCAAGCTACAAATAGCAGATGGATGCAAGCGGGGAAATACGCAGCATGGCTTGTATATTTAAGTTCCTATTATCTAATGACATTAAATATTTTGGTAATATAGAAGGTAAACAGAAATCAACATTTCGGTTCAGTGCAGTGACAGATGCGATCTTAACAGAACATCGTGATGAAATTTTTGAATAAGATTATATAAAGTTTTCCAAATAAATTTTCTGCTTTGTGTACTTAAATATAACATACCATATTATACAAATAAATCTTTTTTTCTGATTTCAATTTAGCTTATTTTCTTATGTATATTAATTATTTCCTATGTATACATGGTGAAATTTTGATCGTTTTGGACCCTTAAAGGGGGTGACTGAGACCATCAATATGAGCAATTTTTTCTATGGGAACAATGCTGGGCACTCAAAAAAAATTTCGTCATTTCCATACAAAAGAGAACCGCCGCCCGCCCGGCCAGTTTGTATGGGAACGTCGATTTTTTTTTTAGTTCATATCATTGTTCCCATAGGAACAGTTGTTCATTTTGATGGTCTGAGTCACCCCTTTAAGGGTCCAGAACGATCAAAATTTCACCGTGTATATACACAATTTAATGAGAACAATTGCCATCGTGGCTTTATTCCTAGTTTTCAGTCAGATGATAGTAAATATGTTAGTACTGCAATACAACAATACATCCATCCAGTAGATTTTGCGTAAAGCAGTACAGAATTACCATCTTCATACCATCACAATTTACATTCATACAAAGGTTCACATTTATTATTAATAGTTAGGAAGCAAAAACTGTCACTAAAACTATAAATAAAAAAATATACTTATTAATATTTTGTAAATAGTAATTCAGAATAACTACTTACAATTAATTTATACATTATTAAAAATAAAAGCTAAAGCTAGGATTTTTTGTCAGTTGACTGTAATAGGCTAGTGACGGAAAAATATTTAAATTAGTCCGTCAGTTATAGAATCAAAAAATTAACTAGTATTTTTCTTTCTTTTGTCTATAAAAAATAAATAAAATCGCATCAAACTTAATAAACTTTAACGCGTTTTACTATATCTTTATAATACCTATGCATAATTAGGGGCTCGTGACGTCCCAGTTTGCTAAAAAGTGTAGCAAACTATGACGTCACACGGAATTTTGACGGACTGTATGTTTATTATTTTTTGCCTAACAACAGAAAAGTAAGTCGCCATTTTTTTTATTATCGAAGTCTATTTTTTTATTGATAAACAAGCACATAAAAAAATATTCAATTAATTTGAGTGAATCGTAATTAATTTCTGCAAAATAAAGCGGACATAACTGCCAACGAACGCTAGTAAAGCACATCTTTTAAAAATATCAGAATTATCAAGAAACTGATGTTTGGTCGTGACTGGAGTTATCATTTATATCAGTGGTGTATCCACGACTGAAATTCGTGCGCCGCTGAAACAATCGTGTCCCACGTTTGCGGAGTTATCTGGTCTACCTACAACCTCCAAGGCATTATTCGATAGATAAAAAAACCTTTTTTCAACCTTTTTGTCAAGAAATATAAATAAATAAAGGTAGTCAGAGACAAGACCAATTTAATAAAACTATTCTGAAAGAGATCGTAGGTAGAAGAGAAACAAGTGGATTATTTCAATAAACAACAAACCCGACTGCTTTTTTGATAGTTTACGTCGACCATATTTATTTTTTCTAACGTCACATAGCTTATGACACTGCAGGGAAGAATACGAATCTGTTTAGGCTACAAGAGATGTCAATGGAACAGACATACCTACTAACATACATACATAATGTAAAGATAACATACAGGTAAAGATACGATCCAGTGGTAGCTTCACAAGATAAGCAGTTTAAGAAATAGTTTGTCGTACGAATGATTCTAACAAAACGCATGAAAATGTCTTTGAATCACAAATAATGTTGCATAGATTAATTTTTTTTTTTTTTTTAAATGGATAATTAATCTTTCCGAAGGGAACCAAAACCTTCAAAAGTAAAATATGCACTTATACCTACGTACTTGAAAAATTATGCTAAATGAAAATTAGTTTATGGAATGATAAGATACAGATTTTCTCTATACTTTTTTTTGCTTTGCGATTTTTGTACAGCAAATAAAAAATGTATATATAATATTTATAATTAATCTTAGGCACCTATGAGGCGATATTCATGCGGTTTTCACTAACTCGTAAAGCATTTTTCAGGGAAGGTTTAATTTGCTTATACTTACTGGGTGCAGCCGCTAGTCCTAACTAATATTATAAATGCGAAAGCAAGTTTGATTGTCTGTGACGCTTTCACGTTGTAACTATAGAACCGATCATCATGAAATTTTGCATAGGTACACGTTATCTAGGGGTACGGAAAAGGACATAGGGTACATTTTATCCAGGGAAAAAGTTCCCGAGGGATCGACATTGACGCGGGCGGAGCTGAGGGCGAAAGCTAGTTCAAAATAATTAGAAAAAGTTAATGATCTGTAATGTGAGATGAAACGACAGTATCAATTAGATTTTAGATTTATTTACATTTTGTCTTCACCCATTAAGACCCAAATACAAACTAGCAAGGTTTTTTGAAAAAATGTTTATTACGGTAATTATGGTAGGTTAATTAGGCATAGTAAAGAAAAAAAAAAGAAAAAATAGTTTTCCTTGTATATAAAAAAACACCGTGCTCAAACGGGGCCAATGGGCTCAAGTGTGGTATGTCTGGAAACCATTTTTTTTTCAATGCATAATGTTTTTAAACATTTTTCACATTGCCACCGAGCTTTTATATGGCATTCTGCACAACGTAACTGAGATGTCAGTTTTTGGGGAAAGTGTCCGATACCATCTTTACTCAAACTCTGCACTATTGATGATGATTTATGACGTCTTCCATCAGGTCTGTCCGATCCCTCAGTCTTCAAATAATATTGAGCAATATTTCTTGGAAACTGGAACTGATCATCTTGATTTTTTGCAGTCAGCACATGCAAACGCCAAGCATTAGCTATTGCAAAATGTAACATATAGGTGAATAATTACCCACCACCATTTTTGCCTCGTATAGCTACTCTGTACAAAGCTATTGATTGATCTGCTTGGTCTATTCCGCCCATTCCTTTATTGTAGTGCTGGAAAAGAAGGGGTATGTCCACTCTAACGGTTTAGTTTACCCCAAGGATGTCGTAATTATCACCCATAGTACAAACACTGTTGTCAAGCCAACGCAGGAACAAAATTTTATTGACAGTATCAAATCGGTAGTGAAATTTCGCTCTCTTCTTCTTTTTCATGTCCTTTACAGGTATAAGAGGACACTTTTTCGTCCTATTCCCAACATCAGTTGAGGTTAAAGGTGTTCTATCATATGAGCCATCACATTTACGCCAGCGCGGTTCTCAAATATCAGTTTTACGTTGTTTTCGCAAACTTTCTAAAGGCTCATCATCACTACTGTTCCATTCATCCTCTTCCCTTGACTCAAAAATTTCTATTCTGCCTGGAATATCACGTAATAGAACATTTGACACTTTGACACAATATCATCGTCATCGCCTTCTTCATCATCCGTAAGAGAACTTGGCTCTGGAAGGATGGCTATCCTTCCAGAGCCAAGTGCCCACCACCAAGTCATAGGTAACATTCCAATCATCATCCTCATTCAAAATGACATCGATGGCTTCTTTAAGTTGTCGATACTCATTTGTAACGTTGAACGATCGTTTAGTTATGATAAACGACCAAAAAAAACCTTAAAGTAAAAAAAATACAATATGACATATAACACAGATATGCCCACTGGACTTATTTGGGGACATCATATTAAAATACGAAAAATTATTGTCTAATATCAAAATATTTCAGTTATAACACTATATTTTGGAAGATACAACCTAAGTCAATATTATTAAACAACTAAAATATTGAATATACTAGTCTACAAATAAATTATAGTATCTTACCTTTCGTCAAACACAATTTAGCAAATGAAGCAAATAAAATCACTTATTTTATGACACTGATACCATAAAATACTATATTTTAGGATTTATTACGATGGCATACTCTTTAACGTAACAAATTTGCATCCAAACGAAAGCTGAGTAGGTATAATAAGAAAATGTGGGTACTTTTAGAACTGTCCTCAAATGGGCACAGCGGGCCTTAATGGGTTAACATAAATAGTAAAATGTAATGTGTTCTTTACTATCTATAAAATTTATTAGAATATTTGAAGAAATTGAATATATCAGAAGTTTCTTCAGCTTTCGAGGAATTTTTGCTTTCAGCAAAATTTCTTCCAAAGCTGAAATATCGAGTGAGAGCACATTTCTATCGATATTTTATCTTTCTAGATTCCGTAATATGCAAGTTCACAGCCTTAGAACATAAAATTAGATTATTTTTTTATTGAAATATCTCAAATCAAAATAGCTTTCAGACTCAGAAAGAAGGAGCCATATCTTGCATCTAATATCGAATCTTGCGTTGCTGGAACGTGGCTACGTGCTCCTTCGAACGGCAAAATTTTTATCGCAGCCCCGTTATCGTGGCCGATCATAAATCTGTTTTCAAATCGTGAGTCGCCATTGGTGGCTCAACTCAATGCAAGCTCAGTAGATCGTGCTTCCAAACCAAAAAGGACCGTCCTTTTTACGATATAAAGCATAATTTACGTTATCCCGTCGTTTTTATTTAACACGTTTTAAGGCTGGGCTCCGCGCCGCATTGTACCCAAGTATTTGCCAATGCACGTAAAATACTAGGCTTCTCAAAATGCCACACTTATTTACGGTCTTGGAGTTCTTGGTGGTTCTAACTCGATATAGAAAATGGCATGGAATTTATTGAATGCAGCTCCATAATGGAACGCTTAGTGAGAATAAATTATTTTATTTAAGTTGCTATTTTGCATGCTGTCATCAGTTTGCTCTTAATGTATTTAAATTCTTTAATTTATTATAAAAAGCTTCCTTATCAACGTTTTAAAATCAAAGTGCTTAAATAAATAATGTGCTAACCGTAGGTACATATAACTTGTTCCAAAAAGTGGCATATAATTAAAAATAGGTAGATCCTCCTCCCAGGTCCTTAAATGGCGTGTTTTCTGCATACATAGTATCACGTCTTTTTCCCTTGCGGGGTAGACAGAACCTAGGTCTTTATGACCTTATGGCCACATTTAGCATGTTGGAGGACGTGTAGATGGAAAACGGAATGAAAAATAGAAATGCGTTTTTTCTGGCTGACAAATAAATAACAGCCGAATCACAGCTAATCTCTTATGAGGTAAATAGGTTACTTTGTATTGTATTCGTGATTTTAAATTAAAATTGAATAAAAAAAACCTGAATATCGAAATAATTTAACAAACTTATCAAAATGAGCATAAACTTACATTACTCGACAGATTTTAACAAACTGCTCGGAAAAAGTAACTATAGATATAGAATGTTACGGTTAACATTCTGTAGCTATAGTTGTGCCTCAAACCAACAAATCAATTTATCAAAATTTACAACTCTTCCTATGGATCTAGCGATGGAAATTAAATTTTTTTTTTCGATATTTTCATACAATTTGACTGGTCGGCCAAACACTTATGTATGAAAATAATGTTGTTTTGATATAGTGTAAACGGAAAAGTAAAAATACAAGGGTAAACTTATCCCATAAAGTTTAGTGTTAGTAGCAATTGCAGTACCATATTCATCAAATTGTTTGATAGTAACAATACACGCATGCACTATCAGTTACGAATGAACAAACAGTACGATTCTCGAAATAATTTAGTTTCAGTATGATCAATGTTGATCCTATGATCTTAGGACAAAGATTGTTATTCTTATGTTGGGAGATATAAGATATATAATTTACGTATAAGGTAGGATAATAAATTACATGTAAACACCGGTGTTCCTCAAAGTACCAAATTAGCCCGTCAAAATGAACAACTTTTCCTACGGGAGCAATGCTGGGAACTCAAAAAAGTTTCGACATTTTCATACTTATGACCGGGCCAGCCGAACGCTTATGTATGAAAATGTAGATTTTTTGTAGTTCAATAGAGCTATATATATACCTATAACTCTTCTGCATATACAGAAAAACAACTGACATACCTATCCAGTAGTACAAGGAAGAGTGGTGGTAGCTCCACCGTGCCTACCATTCCGGTAATACGGCGTGGAGAGAGCAATCGAGTCCCGTATAACTGTTCTGTATGTACCCCCGTAGCAGATTAGTATGCATAACTCATTTTCCACATGTAAAAGAAAAGGGGGTTATATATGCTGACAATCACTTCTATCGTCGAGATTCGAAATTCATTGGCAACCCGCGTCCGCCCACGTCCTCCAACTCGCCAATGGTTTTTTTGTCTTGTGGTCTTAATCTCTGTCTATAGTCTCTAAGGGAATACGTGATAATATGTGTGTTTTAGTGTCTTATTGAACATCGATGTTTATATTGACGATGTATGATATTCCGAAATTATGTTATTAAGAGTTACGTGGCATAATTGCAATTAATCACTAAGAGCGGAACGGACTTCGAATTTACACAGACATTGTTCACACAAAATGGATTCTGAGATGCGAACGCACGAACCTCGAGAAATAATTGCGTTTCAGTAAGATCTGTGTTGACTTTGCTATCTTTGGTCAGAGGTAGGATATTTATATACCGGGAGATTTATAGGTATTGACTGGCCAAGGTATTAATTGTGGGGTTTATTGGAACAGTCAATAACTGTTTATGGCCCTCTCAGCGAGAGTCAATTACGCTGGATTAACTCTGCGATGGGATGTAGGTGTGAACGTTCTTTACTATACTTATTATAAAACAATTTCAGCATTATGAAATGAAGTTATATTTCTTATTTACTTTTGAATTGTTGATTTGATAATTCGACACATAACAGATGGTTGTATTTTTTTAAACATAACTTTTTTTTCAGTTTTAGTTAACTACCTAATATTTGACAAAATAGCTCAAAGGTTAATTTATATCTGGGCTTGTTAATTGTCTTAAAACACTCTCTGTTTTAGTATAACCAACCCCTTCACATGAAGGAATAAAAAAATTAAATAGTTCATTCACACATTCGCCCTGAGGTGTGGACATGTTTCGATCTCATCGAAACATGTCGGTCGGTAGCTGACTTTGGACGGAAGTAACCCGTCGTTACATATTTTAATAATATTGTTAGTATCAGATACAAATACCTATATACCTATGTCTTGCACACACAGTGATTAGTGCAGAGTAAATTTTGTAAACAGCGTGATTTTGGACCTCCTGGCTATATTAAAATCTAGGAAGAATTGCAAGAAAAAAGGTAAAAAATTAAAAGAAAAAACATTCGATTTTCCATGAAAATTCGTCTAGCTAGATTGGCGACTTCGTATGGAAAACCTAATTTTGTTTTTGCAATCAGCTTTTTTTTGCAATTATGTATTCCATTAGGGATTCTGAATCCGAGATTCAAATAACAAGATCGTTCAAATCACGTTGTTAAATATTTTAATGACAAATGGTGTAGAAAAGACTAATCCAGAATATTTAATACCAAAAAATCGAATAACTTTTCAAGATAAGATAATTCAAAATTTTGCTGTCGTCCGGCCATCGTAAGAAAAATTCTAGTAAAAGTACAAAAGAAACTAAAATAACATCTCGTATAGGCAATCGTTCAGTTACAGCAATTAAAGAACTAAATGGGATTGATAGCAGTAATAGGTTATTACAACACAATGTGTCCGCTAATTAAATGTGATCAAGCGTTAAATGCTTTCGGTTTGTCGATTAAACTGTTTCTTTTTATGGCCGTTGAAATTAATAAACGTAAACGTGGAAAAGAATGGGCATGACATACCTACTTGGCAAAGGTTTTATTCAGACTAATTCCGTCTTACTATAAAACGGGACTAACTTTAGTAGGTACCTAGTTTAAACCATAATCCGACCAAAATAAGAAGATACTTCTCACTTTGACGTATGGTCAACTATCACTGTCAATTCGTTTTGGAAGGATATTATGGTTTAAACCAGATACTAAAGTTAGTCCTCATCTATACCTACTAATATTACAACGCTGAAGAGTTTGTTTGAACGCGCTAATCTTAGGAACTACTGGTTTAAATTAAAAAATTGTTTTTGTGTTGGATACCTAGTCCATTTATTGAGGAAGGCTTTAGGCTATAAAACATCACGCTGCGACCAATAGGAGCGAAGCATCAATAAAAAACAAATTTATCATAATAACAGAAATTGCCGCAGACGAAGTCGCGGGCAACAGCTAGTTTTATAATAAGACTGATACGATTAAAATTTGTAAACAAAATCATAACCTAATAGTATTAAAACTTACGCGAGATAAATTCAAAGAAACACGGTTTCACTCACGTTTATTCAGCTGGAACAGCCTATTATATTCGGTCTATTTATTACGAAGACCATCATCAGGGCGAGTGTTATGGGTGGCGATACGGCGGTTTTGCTTAAAAATTATTTACTATGATGATTAGACTGGTCTAATATAGTTACAAGGGAGATTTGATTTCGTAGCACAGACAGTGAGCATTTCCGACTGTCTAGAAGGGTAATGCTGCCAGCATGTTAGGTACACGTATACGGCCATAAATCAACGTAATAAGAGTAGTATAATTTTAGTAATATAATTTCTCTTTATCCACCATGCCTAGGGTAATCGTGAGACTAATAGATTTTCCTTAATTGCAACCACCGTACCCGTCATAACTTCGCCTTAGGTACTTAAAAAACAAGTCATTTTATTTTTATATATTTTTTTTTTCCGGTGTTTTTATTTAAATACGCGAATATTATTACAATCTAGCCTAAACGTTGGCTAATGAGTAATTTTACATTGACCTAGTTTATAAAGTATAGAATAAGAATGTGTCCATCGGCACTTTTCTTACTGTCTCTATTAAGGGGAAGGCACTTTGTTCATGTGTCTTTATTCGCACTTACACTGCACTACTTTGTTATTACTTAATACTACACTAATTCAAATGGTTTAGTCCATATATATTTATATGTAGTTATAAAATGTATCAAAAAATATGTTTTTGACCTGATAACGTCTTATGAATCGATGAACACCGGCTGCATGCACGAAAAATGTCACGTTCCCGAGCAGCAGCAACAGTACTAGTAGTATTAACTATCACGCATCTATCTCTCACTACAACACACAAGTAAAATTATCGTCCGTTAACCGACTTTACAGACAGCCAATTTTTTAGTCATAAAAATGAATCAAAGCAGAAAAAAAATATCGTTAAGATGACATAATACAAAAATTCATACCATACGCAAAAAATCGTAATTAGCAAAAAGGCTAAAAACTTGCGATTCTAAGATTCGAAATGACGTCGTTAATCCAGCGCTTTACGACAAAGCCGACCTATAAAAATTGCCCGCACCCGAAATTTTTGATTTATAGGACATGATCTAGCAATTAGACTAGGCTGCGGGCTGCGGGATTGATTTATGATGATTCACGGTTATCATAAAATGAAGAGACATAACCTAACGGTATATCATGCGACTTTGCTTTCTACGAGTGACTTATTAGATTGATAGCCTCGCACCATACGCCAAAAGCTAAATTCCTTTAATTTGAGAGGTTGAAGTTAAATGTTAAACCAAATGTTTGAGAGGTTAAACCAAATGTCTAAAGGCATTTGGTTTTCCTAGTCTCAAGACTTGCTATACAATATAAAGAAATTTCTGGCATTTCTCATTTTAAGAAAACAGTTATTTACTGTGACGTAAAATTAATTTTTATTTTACATTTTTGATGCCAAATTGTGTTATGATGGTGCGTCAATCCTTATATTTAATACTAGCGGCCCGTCCCGGCTTCGCACGGGAAGATATATGTATTTAAATAGCTTATGTTTATCAGGGATAACGTAGGATTCTAATGCAGAAAGAATTTTGCAAATCGGTCCAGTAGTTTTATAGCCTATTCGATGCAAACAAACAAACCAATCAAATATTTCCTCTTTATAATAGAAGTATTGATATAGATTATTTAAACATGTTAATGCTGCTTTTATACTATAAAAAACTATCAAAAGCGGCCTCTTATGACGGCCATACTGTATTTGCATGTATTTGCAAGAATGTAATGGCTTACACACGATGCAATTTGCTAAATCAACAGAGCAAGACAGACCTATATACAGAAAAGAGAAGTTGAAGGATGTCTCGCTCTGTGGTATAGATTCATCCCGCTCTGGCGAAAGGCGAAAGATGTATACTTTATTCTAATAGAAAAAAATATGACATTCAAAAATTCTTGACGTCATTTTCAACAGTCAACAGCCATCAATTATTTCATTTCTTCATTCATCATCATCATCAGGTCTTTTTAGTCTCCACTGCAGGACCATGACCCTCTCTGTACCACCGGAGCCATACTTGGCCAGAGAAGACAGAGGATAAGGCCTACACTCTCCTCGCTGGCCAAACGGGTTGGAGAGGTATTTCTTCATTCAACACATTTCTTCTTTAACAAGACATATTTTATTTAATTATATTGTTCTTCATTGTTTCCACAAACTTTATGCCATAATTTTTTATGACTAGATTTTAGATTAAGTTTTTTTTGTTGGTTGGAACAGAGTGTAGAGTAAGTAGGTATTACGAGTAGGTTGCGTGCGGCATATTTCCAGCAGTCAAAGATTTAGGCCACGCATCTGTTTTTCTCTATAATTTGTGCCGTAATCATGCCTGGCGATCCGGTAATACTGCTTTATGACAGCTGATGAATGTCCTGTGGTTTGGTCGCCATCTTGGATGAATGCGGTTTGCGCGCGACATTTTATAAAATAGAGTCATTGGAAAATTAGATTTATGCTCTATGAAGACGTGGTGGGATGATTGTGGGAAATTTTTAGCCAAGTTTTCAAATTCGAAGCAAAATGGACAGATCACACAGATTGCTAACTCAACGATACTTTATAACAAAATATGTAGATTAACATCCGAGAGCCAGGCCAATCTGAAAAAGATTTATTTTTAATCTTGCCCTTACTGGAGTTTGAACCAGGTGTCCTGCAATTCAAAGGCACAAGTTACCACTGAGCCAACGAGGTTCTCAAGTATTATTTCAGTTTTGAAAAGTGGAAAAAGAAATATACCATACTATATAGAGAGCGCATTCAATCTTAAGTGCCTCTATCACAACTTCAACTCATACTTATTTCTTACGATTGTGCAATAAATTACTAACATTACTCAAGTGAGAATGGTCTACATTTTACAAATTGGCCCCTTTGAAAGGTGCTATTGTAGTTCAACTTTTAATCTTCTTAATAAATAAACACCCATTTTTTGAGGAGCCTTTCCCACGGGCACTCTATCTAACACAATCCCATCGATACTCCGATAGTGCGTCGAGCCAACGAAAGCAATAAATAGGGTACTAAACGTAACACTTACACATAAAGAGATCGGCGACATAGCAGATACCGTGTCATCGCCTGTCGTCGCCTCGCTGGTACCGATAAACAAATCGACGACTCCACTCACCCGACCCTCTATCGTGACTATAAAAACTTAACTATCCGGGAACACGACACACCTGAATATAAATCACGACAACTACTAAATGTACTTATCGAAATATGTACGACACGATCCGTCTTTATGAAAGTTTTTCACGCTCACTCGCAGCGAAACACTTGGGATCACGCACCAATTGAGGGCCGATGGGTGCACGATCGTCGGCGAATTTATCGCTGCGCAATTCAAACTTCACTGCCAGATTGGGTAATCGCGATAATTGAGACAAAACACGCGAGTACCGCCCGGCAACCGACAACAAAGCACGCTTTGGCAACTATGGAAACCAGAACAAAGCAGCTTTTCAATCACCACACATGAATTTTACCTACATTTTTGTTTCAGTAAAATAATTTAACTAGCAGAGATCTTATCTCACCACACTTCATAACCGTTCTGTACAAATGCTAACCCGTAACTACTCAAATGCAAATAGGTAAAGAGTGAATTTTGAAAACGAAAGTAATGGCCACCACAAGAACCAAAACAGTCGACCAAATAGTTTTCCAATATTATGCAAATTCACTTTTTCTTGCGCAAAGACAGAAAGAAAGATAATGTAAGCGATGATTTCGGTATTTTTTTCATCATTTGAACTGGTTTTGTCCGGTTCCGAGCGAACCTTTTCTGACAATAGCCTATAGTAATTTGCCTAATGCGTATCGATAATTTATGTAAAGGTTACGCAAGGATTGTTCCTTTTGTTGGGGCAGCGCTACACTTTCGGTTTCAGGGTACTGATTTGCATAACAGGGTGAGCACAATGGTGCGCACCCTTCGCGTCAATCCTTTTCGTTTCACTTTTAAAATTGTTGCATTGTTGACATTTTCTTGCGAGCAATAAATAAATCAAGCGCACATTTATACACGGTCCGGTGCATGCGGCGCGACAACATTGTTGCCGAATGTTGCCTACGGGTCCTGCAAACTTACGTGCACATAATGGACAGTACATAAAGTTAACGGCTGCCCATGTGCTGTTTTGAAACCGTGAGAAAAACTCCCGACAAGCTCGACACCGTTCTAGGTTAAACATTTCAAAATTGCGTTTGTTTATTTTGTATAACAAATTTGTTTTAATTAAACAATAATCATAAAAGTTTAACAAGTGGTCATTGATGGTAAAATGGTTGAAATAAATGCCAATAACACACGTCATTATGGCGTATAATATCGTTTTACAACTTTGAGGCAATAAATAAATTGACTGCCGTTTGTACATTTTATTACGATTTAAAAGTCGATGACTGTTTGAAACGAATAATTGATTTACGTTGGTTATTAATGTTAATTTGATACCGTGTAAAGGAAGTCGGTGCTTTTTTTTGTCATTTTCTAGAGTTGATTTCTTGTCTTGTCAATGAGTAAATGACAAATATATTAATAGAATATTTTTTTAACTGTGGGATAATTAGCCAGTTAATAACATATTAATTAACTAGCAGACCCGACGAACTTCGTACCGCCTCTTTTTTGGGTAGTCAGGTAAAAAGGGGTTGTTGTAAATTTGCCACAAAGTTAATTCGTCACGTTTTTGAAACTTAAAGGACCCTATATGTTAATTTAATGTGTCAGCTCCATCCATATAAAACTTCATCAAAATCTGTCCAGTCGTTTTTGAGGTATAAGTGGTGTAACAAACCCGACTATGTTTTATAGATGTCGAAATTTAAATAAAAAAACTTTTATAATCTGAAATACAAACATTTAATAGGCTATAATATGTCGTCACTTTAGCAAACTTACGTCAATTATATTTTTTTAGTTGTAACTAAAAACAATTTAACTTTAATTAGCAGTTAAATTTAATTTGGCGTTTCGAGAATGTTGCTAAATTAATTATTTAAATTTTAAACAATAAATTTACGGAGATTTAACCTAGTGAGTTAATGTAAAATAATTACCTGTTTAGATTTAATAAAAATATTATGGAAAATCTAGACTAAATAATACATATATTTACATTTGATAGTATTCTCATGAGTCAGTAACAATCTTTAAACAATTAGTATTATTTTTAAAATTTTAAAACCCAACTGCTCTTCTTTTGAGCACTTATCTAAGGATACTTGGGTTTTTGAGCCTAACGATGCCTGAAATCTAACAAGCTGGTTTAAGATACAGGGTAATAAAGAAATTAACAGACATACAAGATACGCGCAAAACACAAACCCCTTCTTGACAGTCGGGTAAAAATACGTCAAGTAAATTGTTTTCTCTAATCTTTGTATTATCTGCCATGCTGTTCTGGGAGAAAAGAAAAAACGTCGAATATGCCAGCTGCTTCTCTTCCCGCGCAGATCGTAAGAGCCGCTCGAGGAATGGGGTTAAAATCTGTGAATTTCCTGTCAATACGGGATGCGACTAGCAACCCATCACTATTTTGATTCCTTTTTCTATCTACACGCCCTCCAACATGCTAAATGTGGTTATAAGGTCTTATAGACCTAGGCTCTATCTACCCCCCAAGGGAAAAAAACGTGATGCTATGTATATGTTTATTTTCTCTCCCAATTTTTGGTAATAGATTTCACACAGTAACCGCAATTACTACAGCTAATGAGGAAACCACCAATAACTATTATTTAGTAGTATATCACACTTACATGTTAATGATCAGTCTTTTCTACGAGTGTTTCAGTTTGACTGGTTGTACACGTGTTAATAACTAATAAAACGTTTAATGGTGCATAAAAAGTTGAGATTTATTCCGAACGGGAAGAGCTTATGTATTATTGTGATAGTTCACGTGCCGCCTCTAAATAAATATTAGGTCTACTTGCAATATTTTCACTTGTGAAAGCTAATTTTCATTTTCAATTTTGTTTCCAACACCCAATTCAAATTAGGTGTTTTATGTGAAACGTGTTCCCCGTTGTATTTTCATCTGGATTACTTTAGAGCCCGGGGTCCGGTATTGCACTATAATCAGATTGATAACATAAAGTCATAATAGTGTACCTATTAATTAAAACCAGCTGTAAATACAACCGATGAGAATGATTTATGTAATGTATAATCAGAAATTATATTTATGTTATTAGTTTACGCATTAGCGGTTTTTCCATTTATTTATACTACGGTAATGTATGTGATTCCTATAAATCAATAAATTATAAAGCATTTATAGTCGTATCCAATTTATGTCAATAAAATATACTTATTGTTATCGATGTCGTCATGTCCACAGAGCTAATTATAGAAACTTAATAAAAGTCAATCTTGTTAAAAGTCAAAATTAATTTGTGTATTTATAATTAAACCAGCGACCCGGACCCCGGCTTCGCACGGGAGCAATGTACATATAAAGCATTCCCTTGAATCACTCTATCTATTTTAAAAAAATGCATCAAAATCCGTTGCGTAGTTTTAAATTAAAGATCTAAGCATACATAGAGACAGATAGCAGAAAGCGACTTTGTTTTATACTATGTAGTGATAAAACAGGCCGCCCCAAACAAGATATTAATTTAAAGCGTTTTCTAAAAGATGCATTTCTTATTTACTAGATATTCTTTAGATAATTTAAACAGTACTATTTCGTAGTTTAAAATGTATATAGAGCGGTATTTATCTACAACACGTCTCTCCACTTAATAATGATTGTTGTGAAACCAATCAGGAACCGAACCGTTCTTTAGGCAGATCGTTCACATAAATTATGCATTCAAATAATATCCCTAACAACATCGGGTAGGAAGAGAGTGTTATAAGAGCCCTTGCACATTGAGGGAAATCTAAATCTTAATTAATATCTAAGTAGAAGTTCAAATTATATATATCGATTTGAGTATTTTATGTTTTGTGTCAATGATTCTTTCTTTTCGTTTTATGTCTGTAAGTGACTAAGTTGATATTTGATTACTTGTTTTATTTATTTTTTCGCCTAGTTACAGCAACGATAGTGTATTGCTTAAAATGACAAGGAAGTTGAGACATTCGTCACGTATGAAAAAGAAAGGCCACGTTAAACAATGCTAAATACTTATGTGCACCATTCATGTATAAGCACAATACGTACCCACTGAACTGTCTCCTTAATTAACGAAAGTCAATCATGTAATTTGTTTGGCATAGTTTTTAGACATAAGTAGTTTATCAAGTATCGTAAATATATTACTACATGTTTGCAACCGAATAACGTATTTTAATTCGGTGAGGGTTATAGTAAGTGTTGATAAAGCTAAAGATAAGTATATCAGGATCGTAACAATCGAAGGTCTATAGAGTTAAATGTGCTCATAAGTAAGTAAATATTTTTATAAAATTAGTGTAAAATTGATATTATTAACAAGTAGCGAGAAGTCCGTTGGTACTTAGAATGGAACATACAATAAATAAATATATAGGGACAAATAACAAAGATTGAGCTTTGTATCCCGGATCACTTAAACGATAACATATTAGTAGATACAAATAAAGAAAAATATACAAGACTTAGGCCCCAATATGAAAAATATCGTTCCCATCTTTACCTGACCGGGGATCAAACCCGGGCTCCAGCGATTCAAAGGCACTTGCATCAGTGCTGCAGTTTGCCCTTTACGTACACGCCAAAATAGGATACTACCTACACGTTACTTATTCTTAAAGTAAATCGCCTACACATCGTATAGAGTCCCTTACATAGGACTACAAAATATAGGAAACACAGAAAACAAGCTTGTCATACTTCCCCTTTTATACTTTCGTCAGTCGAAATATGTATCTGCAGAGATATGTTGGTTTTGTCATTGAAACCATTATCCTGTTTCTCAATTACCTACATAAGTAGGCTACTTGTTAGCCAAGTTGTATTATTGTTGTATTGTTTTGTTAAATGTAGTGCTCACATCCGATTTTACCAAACATTCCAATGTGTATGTACCTACAGTGGAGCAAGAAGACGTGAACCCTGAAGGTATTAAGTACACTTCAAAAGCCGAAATACATGTCAGATAGCCGGCAAGATGTAGCTCTTGTAATGCATACGTGAAATTTTCCATGAGTAGGCAAATGCACTTTTCATGAACCTTTTCTCTGCACTCTTACAGTTTACGCTTTGCGTCCGACGGCGCGGCGTGGGAGAGGCATCTGGTCTGGCCGATCTGGTACAGTCGTAAACATACGGAATTAGTCGGCCAACCGGGAAAAGAAACTTTAAATAGCAGCCCGTAGCCGAACATCGTTACGCGTGACTGTAAATTATGACTTGGTTAAGCAGTCAAAGGGTTTTGAGTACAAACATGGAATTCTTAATCTTAATTTTCGATACTTACGTACAATTACTTACAGCTAATTAGTTTATAGATTTTAAAATTAACACATATAAATATTTGTAAGTTTACCATGTGTGGCATATATAAACTACAGAACCTCAGATGTTGCAGGTGTTCTTAGCCTACGATAACCGCTTTCCATCAGGTGGAGCCTACGTCTGTTTGCCTTCTTAGTAGAATATTAAAAGTTAATTAGGGATATTGTATATAAATTTTAAATATACTTATTAATGCTGGAAATCCATAAGTACTTACTACTATTATACTTCTGTATTGCGTGAGGATGGTAATAGTATTTTGCTCATATTCAAAATACTATGCAATCATGTTAACTTTTGTAGAAAGTATAGCATACATAAATATACTAAGGTCAATGAATTAACAAAGATACACTGTGTACTAATCGTATCTATACATGTATATAAGTAATTATTTGTGTCGGGGACGGCACTCATCAGAAGGGTGCTTCAAAAGGGTTCATCAAAGGGGTCCCTGCGCCCCCACTATCATTTGTCTCCCGTGTCCAATCAACTCACAATTACTACAACGGGAACAGTTTCAACTTTTCCCATCAAATCTAAATTAAAACACAGAACACCCCTATTTTGTAGTTTATGTAGGATTGATTTTTGACTGGTGCCTTTTTTGATTTAAATATAGTAAGGAAGGGAGTGTGAGAAAGAATTTATACTGCGGGTTATTAGAATGCCATAAAAATAGGTTACAGATGGTTTTTAAAACTTTTTTAGTGTCATGAAAAGAACCTGTAACTGTCTTAATTTTATTTCTAAGAACTATTGCTCTATGTTATATCTGTAAGTTTTTCGTAAATTACGAAATAAAATAGCAAACTAAAATAATTATTCTTGTTGAATATATAAAAAGTATCTAATGTTAACATTAAATACGTTGATTATTATCTTTGTGGAAATAAATCTACGTCATACTTTATTTATAAAATTTTCTTTTCTCTTATTTATATCTCGTTGATAACAGTTTTAATGTCATTGGTAAAGAAGTCGGTTTTACAGGACTCCCAAAAAGGATTGTTATGTTTCTATTACTCTTGTTTGTTTATGTTGTAAGTATGTAAATCGGTTTCCTTAATCCAGTATGATTCCGCATCATAAATTTTATAACTTTTTTCTAAAAAAAAATCCGTTTTTCTCCTTTTTTTCCTTTTTACGAAAGAATCCCTTAAAAGTGGGAAAATGTAAAACCAAAATAAATCTATTTAGTTATATTTTTTTCTCTTTGTTTATATGGTACTGGCAGGTCATTAATTCTAAGAGCTAAAGAAAATTGGGTAACCAAAGTAAATTTATCTGCCTTGAATGGCCATTTAAACGTATATCCATCAGTACCGTTATTCGAACCAATGATTTATTAATAGTTACTTCAAGAAGTACCTACATAAAATATGTAGCTGCTCAAAATTCTTCCGCCGAAGTGCATTCCAGCGCCAGACAGCGTTGAATAATGCATGAACCTATTTAAATCTCAAAGAAGTTCACGGACCATTTCCTCGCCAGCCAAAATTATATCAAGAAGGGGAAGACCTTTTTTATTATTTATGTAATATTTTGCAATTTTTTTAAATTGAAGGGTCGTCCCCTCGTAAAGGGTGGGCCCTGAATGAATTTATAGTTCTTTGTAGATAAACATATCAATTTGTTAGTGTTTTGTAATGTGTGCTTCAATTGCTGAGATGGTCTCAGTAGGTCTGACGACTTCGCTGGTCACGCTTGGCGGTATTCAGTGTTTTATGTGCTTAGTGAGAGTGCGTGTGGTGCTAAAGATCATTAACGGGCTGTCATATTTTATACTCCTATTTAATAGCAATTGGTAAGTGTTAATTTATTTACAACTTGTTGTATGTTTTCGTATTAATTGGTATTAAACCATGGCTACTAGTAACAGCTAGTAACTTTAGATTTCGTATGGTATTAAAGCAAATTTTAAAGTGCTTTTGGCTAAGATGAAAACATGTGAGCAAGTTACACATCTTTATCAGTCTTATTATAAAACGCGGACTAACTTTAGTACCTGGTTTGAACCATTATCCATCCAAAATAATTGACAATGACAGTTGACCAAACGTCAAAGTAGTATATCGGACAATATTTTGGTAATCTATTACGAGCGCAGTATGAAGTGACGTTACTGTAAATAAAAATACAGAAATACAAGCGCAATATGAATTCAGAAAATAAATAGGACGCCATGTGTGTGTTTATAATCTCCGGTCAGCGTATTCGCCAGCCAAGATTTCAACAATCACAGGAAGTCGATATACAATATACACCTAGACCACTTCGAACGGTGTTACCAATCAAAAAATAAGCTAAAGGGAAGCTTCTTCAACTAAAAATATTCCCTTTGCCTGTGTTTACCATCCTATCCAGCAGGGCAACATATCCACCAACCACTTCCGCAACTCGAAAAGAAATCGATACTACACTCGCCGGGCGCACTCCGAGCGACTTTACCCGTAAATCGATTGAAAAGCAAGCGAATAAAATCGATTTTCCCCCAAATTGAATAGTCGTAAAACGTAGGTAGCAGTTTTAATG
Source organism: Elegia similella (assembly GCA_947532085.1). Lineage (NCBI taxonomy): Eukaryota > Metazoa > Arthropoda > Insecta > Lepidoptera > Pyralidae > Elegia > Elegia similella. The sequence continues at coordinate 10,485,539 of OX383935.1, read as the reverse complement.
TCCGGATTGTTTACAAGGCGGCGTCACGAGTGTAAACGCTTGTCGATAATTGATGATTTGATTTACAACGTCACTAAACAACCGGTGTTTGGGCGAGATACGTTCGCGCCTTTCGATCATTGCGTGTCTACCAGTCAACTTCTTTTTATATATATTGAGGGCCAAAGGTCTAAACTCACCGTCCCAATTGTCATCGGGAATCGTTAGAATCCTGACACCACCCCAATTGTATCATATTGTCCCTATATTAGCCCTCAGCCTCATAGATATAGTGCACAATACCGAGCTGCACTCCGAGACGCTCAGTGTAAATGTGGGTACCAAAACTGCCAGACTGAAACGGAGTTGGGCAGGACATGTCTGTCGCATACGGCCAGATAGATGGGCTCGCCTTTTGGCGCCGAAGTAGGGGTAGAGGCAAAAAGAAAAATATAGCAGTGGATGGAGAAGAGTGGAAAAGTAATTTGCCTAGCAATGGGACACAAAATTTAAAGGCTACTAAAAAAAGGACTGCCACACCAATCATCTATTGACTACTCTAGTGAGGTCGTGTCTAGCACAAATGCCGAAATAGAAAGAAAATTGAGTAAAATTGTGTGAAATAGATACTTAATTTTAAGTAAAAATAACGGGCCGATCTCGTTACAAGATCAAACGATAATATCAAATATTTTAGGAAAATATTTATGTAAAAAGCATACAAGAAGTAAGGGTGAACCCATATAATGTAAATAATGGTTCACAAAATTATTTTACGAACATACGTATCTCATTTATAATAACTTGTTTCAACAATTTCAAATGAAAAGTTTATATTATTTTTTGTGAGATTTGTCTTCACGATTATATTTATTCGTTAACAACCTAAACAACATGTCATGGTGATGATATAACTAACATGGAAATCTTTCTGTTATTTTTATAGAAAACAATTTTATTTTTACTGTCTTCGTATTGTGTATGTCTACCTACTTGTGCTGCAGTTGTAGTCGCATGTTCGTGATAAGGCATACCTCGCGTAGCAACTGCATTGTGTAGCAATCGCGTGTTCTAAGTAGTAAGCACATAAAATATGCGACTGACGTATGCACGCGTGGCAATCATGCGTATGCAAATACCATTTGTGTCATATTCATATATTACCTAGGTTTATTATGTAAAATAGAAAGTTTATTTACTCGATTTAATAGATCGAACTCTCCATCTTTATGTTGTGTATTTAAATCTATGGCTGTTAGCCATAGATACTCAACCACCATCGTTCTACGCCGTTTTCATTTTGCATAATGGCATCTGCAGGGCTTCTCACTAACCTTTAACGATAACTTGTGTACAACGTTGCGATAGTCGTTTCAACATCCATTATGGTTTTGAAATCTTAGTTATAAATAGTCAGCCGTACAAAATCCGCAATGTATTTTGTAGTGACGATTTAAATGTTGACACCGTCAAAAGTCAGCGAGTAGCCCTGCTGATCTGACGTACGAGTAACTTTATGACTTGATCCAGTGGCAACGTTTCGTTATTGGATCTGCAATATGAAACAAGCAAGCTTACATAATTATTTATCACGCAACTTCGATCAAATGTAATGGTAGATACACAGTCTCATTCAAAATCAAGCCTTTATAATGTTCCCGAGTCAAAACATCATGCAAACTTACAAACAACGACAAAAACGGTACATACTGAAAGTATACTCCATCTTTGTTTTTTTACTTTTGATGCGCAGTTTTTGTACATTTTCACTGTACCCTCATCCTAAAGTCAAGCGCGGTTTATTGAAACTGTGGGCAAAACAGCTCCGAAACTCGATTAGTGCGCTGTTTTGCCTGTGCCAGTTTTTGGGCTCGAATTGTGTTTCTCACATAAATGTGATCGTAGTTATGCAAGTGTTATCTCGTAATCATTTTATACCTCAAAACGAGATAGACTTTTCCGCTTAGAAAGCTGAAATTAAAGAAAAGTCTCTCTCATCGTTTCAGTAAATAAAATGCGTTCTAAGAAATCTGCCGATCTGTCACACATCTTTTCTATCTACCGCTAAGGTTTAGTACTCACTGACCTTATGATCTGTGCTGCTATTTTAAGCAAAGTTTTGGATGAAACGAAATTGAATTACAGTTGGTATTGGAAATGTTATAATTACAGAAAAACAGTCATATATTTCGTATCTTTTGGCGGGCAGTAACAATTTGTTTTCTATTGTTGAATTGGGTATACGCAGTTTTCGTGTATCTATTACGTTGAGTCATTAAGAGTTGCTGAATTAGGTAGATTATGCTTCGTAGGTAGATTATGATTAGCTAACAAATATATAAGATTTGGTTAGGTTAAAATCGGACGAGAAAATACCGCCAATTTTTGTTTTGGGTTTGATGTTTATGCTATGAATTTTAATTGCATTTTAAAATGTGTACCTATGTTACGTCAAATTACGTAAATCAATACCAACGATATAATATGTATGTGTATATAATATGTACACATATATTTTTACTAATTTTATAAATAAATAAGGATACATCAATAAAGAAATATATTAGGAAACATCACATAAATTGAGCTAGCCCCACAGCAAGTTGTGAACCTGTGTCGTAAGATACCAACTTAACGATACTATATTTTATAATAGATACTTACATAGATAAACATCCAAGACCCAGGTCAATCGTTTTCCATTATCACCTGACTGGAGATCGAACCCGGGCACCCCGTGTCGCAGGCTGGCATGTTAACCACTATGCTACGGAGCTCGCCATTAATTGATTTCTTAATTTTTGTACAATTTGAAAGCATATCTAATAGATCTAACCAAAACATGACCTTTGGTTCTCACGACCATAGCATTGGCTCTCACTTTCCCACGAGATAAAATATATACTGTCTTATCAAATTGCAATGCATCCCAAGCTTTAGTCCAGCTTTCCACCCATTTGCTTTACGACGCCGAGCGTCTGAAAGGACATAAAACCACTCACATATGAAAGCTCATTATCTAAATCTATCCAGCACTCTACCTGTTAGTAAAAGATACGTATAAGTTAAATGGAGAGTATAGATAATGTATCGATATTCTGATTTTTATTTTTATGCAATTTTGTTACGAATCAAACCTACCAGGAATTTATCAAAACTCAAAAAACTATGATTTCATTAGCTAAAAACATTAGACGTTTTCGTGATGTTAATACAAATAAAAAACGGCCATGTGCGCGTCGAACTCGCGTGGAGAGGGTTCCGTACAATGAATGTTATTTAATTACACCCCCAATAATTCTAAACTTGACCGTCTTCTCAATAATTGCATTCGCTTTATTTTCTGTCTGCGTAAATACAATCATATTGCATAGATCCAAACTCAATTGGCTTCTGATTCGATTACGTAGACAACAGAGATTACTTTGCTCTCTTTTCTCTATAATAAAAAATCCCCTACCTCCTGAGTGAATGCAAATTTTAGTATCTCGCGGATACGTATAATCGACCACTTTGCTCTTCTGATACTCTAAACCTTTACACTCCTTAATTTCATTCTGGTTTTATGCCCGATTCCTTTATTTTGCCTGCTATACGACTCTGGAATTCCTTACCCGAAGACATTAAAGAAGTCTCAAATCGTTTCCTCTTCAAGAAAAAAGGTTCATTCTTATGCATATAAATTATATTTATATATGTAAAAAATTTTACAAATATATAATTATATGTGTAAAAATATATGTAAGTTTATATTAAATTTATTCGTATTGTAAAACTTTGCTCTATCTATCCTTATACCTATATGTTTCCAATTCACCCATTTTTATTGTTTTGTTTTATATTTTTCCCAAAGGTTGACTGAGAGAGAATGCTTTTAGCATTAATTCTACCTGTTGTAGCTTTTAAGGCTCTATAAAGTTTTTAAATAAATAAATACATAAATAATTAACGATTAACACGAATGATCCTGTAAGGGTTCCGTTTTGTCACTCAGTCGTACGGAACCCTAAAAACATACAGACAAAATTGTTTATAATCTGTAACATACTTAAATGTGATTAACATTTTTTCATCAATTACTATTGTCGACTCTCCTCGTGAAAGTTTTCTTATTATTTGAGCTTATAAAATACATTTCCTACAGCTTTTAGCCGTCATATCTTTTTATGAAACATTACCATCAAGGGAAAGTGTTCGTAATGGTCGCGATTAATATTTCATTGTTATTTGAATAAATTGACCAATACATGGCTAGACGGATGTGTCTACGAGATAGGCCGATCGAATCAGGAAAGTTATCAATATCCTTTTCCTGTACAACTATACGCAATCTGTCACGTGGATTTTGTCACGCCGTTTTTACTTCATTTATAGCAGTTTTTCATCTAAGAAGCAAGATTGCAATCCCAATCCATTATCGCCTTTCTAATAGTGTTAATATCAGTCACACACAGTCCAAAATAGAATATTTTAAAACAATATTTTTTTTAAAATACGATAAGATTTTCCTTGACCTTAGTTGCGTTTCTCATCCCCAGCTATCCTCAGCTTGGGAGGTGTAGCTATTAGAACGTCCTGTTCGTATTATATTAATGATTTCAACTGCTTTGCACGAAATGTTTGTTCATCTATTCTTCAATTTGTGCGACATCCATTGCATATGCTTTCCTTTTTAAAGCAGGAAATCGCATGTGCCAAGCCTTTGTTTATCAAAATTAAATGTTACATAATAATAACAATGATAAAACTCAGATCTATGCGGAAACTTAAGGTGGTTTTCAATTTATATCATCATCATCAGGTCCTTTTTAGTCTCCACTACAGGAGCACGACCCTCTCTGTACTACTAGGGCCATACTTGGCCAGAGCAGCCAGAGGACTTGGCCTACACTCTCCACGCTGGCCAGACGGGTTGGAGAGGTCTCTTGGATGTTTATAAGCTTTGTTTAGCTTGTATTTCCTAAGTCGCCTTCTACGACATCCACGGGAAGACTTGGAGTGGTCCTATTCTACTCTGCCGGATACCACACGGCGATTTATATAAAACGAGATAAATTCATAGATTTTTATCTCATAAGGAACAACCTTCACGGCTTGCTTAACATAATTTCCATTTACACATGCATTTGTCAACAAAAGAACTATAAAGTCATTATAATCGTATAATTTAAACGAAAGTTCAACGAATTTTCTTAAAATAAAGAAGAAACAGAAGTTAGGCTTTCACAATAACATTTTGACGTTTTAGAGGTTTCATGAATGTTTTAGTGGAATCTTAACTTCTGTTTCTTCTTTATTTTGGGGAAATTAAGAAATTAAGAACTCCTCTTCGTTCATCTTGCGAACGGCTAGGGAATGGAATCTCTTACCACCGGATGTTTTCCCTGAGACATATAATTTGGGTCTCTTTAAGACTAGAGTGAATAGGTTGTTAATGAGCCAGCGAGTTCCACCATAGGTCACATCTTCACTTAACATCAGGTGAGATCGTGATCAATCGCTGGATCATCCAAAATTTAAAAAAAAAAAAAAAAAAATCATTGAACTGTCGATTAAATTATACGATTATAATGATTTTATAGTTTTTTTTATTGACAAATGTATGTGGAAATGAAAATTTTGTAAAACAAGTCGTAAAGGTAGTTCCTTATGGAACATGGAACGAAGTATCTTTGGGCCTTAGAGGCCTTTGTCCAGTAGTGGACTTTTCTCGGCTGTAATGATGATGATTCCATTGAATAGTTGAGTTTTACATGCTTTAGTGAGGCATGTATACCAATACTTTATGTCATCATCTGACCGTTTTATCGGTTGCGTCCTCAGCTGTCGTATGTCGGAGCCCGGGATCCACTATTTATGGCATTCATGCTGTAATATAATTTGTTTAAACTGCCGGGCGACTGCCTGTCGCCTGCAACCCCTTCTTATGTTGATCCAAAACATATCCATTGAAAATAAATTCCTAGTTTTGTCTTCTTGGAATAAAACCTGATGCCCTTCGAGTAACAGACTGGCGTGTGAACTCCTACACTACGGAAGTATACACAAATACTCACGAAGCTTAATGAAGAAGGGTGTAAATACAATTAATTCACACTCTTGGTTTATTATAGAATTGATGTATACATGCGAGCTTTACTTCTGTAGGCCTTTGATTTTATGGCATTACTTAAGTAGGTATATTCGACAAACAAAGAAACAATCAAGTAATTTTAACGTCATATTTGTGGTAGGTTGTGGCGTTATGGGGCATTGTGCCTCCTTCCGCGTGACTTTATGTATTTTTTATTGTAGCGCCGTAGTGGTCATGGGCGTGAATTAACTGCATTAACTTTACAACTGCTAATTTTATAAACGTTAATATATAAAGGGGATTGTAATTCTTAACATTTTTACTTAACTGTTCCCGACGGAGTGGGTTATTCCGTATTCATCCCAAGTATTCTCAATCTACTCTACTATTTTTATTATTTTTTCTTTACTTATCCTATTTCTATTGATAATTCATCCTATGCGTTACTATTAAAAATAATAAATATTATTTATCTTACTCATTCCATGTATATTCTTAATTCATCCGAGGGCATTTTTTTTGTTTTTATTCCATAATCATCCTATTTTAGTTTCTTAACCATAGTTCCTAATTCATCGGATATTTTTTATTCTTTCATCGTTTTATCGAGAGACCCAACGTTCGTAAAATGAGATTTCGATACTTAAAGTTTTTATGTACTTACATTATTATGCAGTTATGTTTTGTAAGTTCTTTAAATATGCTAAACGTGGCCTTCAGGTCTTATCAGACCTAGGCTCTGTTTAACCCGTAAGGGAAAAAGACGTGATACTATGTATGTTAAATATATTTTTTGTAATATCTAGATATAAATCAATGGTTGATATGTTACATAGATGTAGTTTTCATATGTTTAATAAATCTATATGGGGGTTTGGTATTATCTCGGCGGGATTTTTGAACAAAGGGAAACTTTGAAATATTATTTTCATTATTATTTTTGACTAGCTCCGTGGCGCAACGGTCAACACGCCAGCCTGCGACACGGAGTGACCGGGTTCGATCCCCGGCCAGGTCAAGATGGAAAATGATCTTTTTCAGATTGGCCTGGGTCTTGGATGTGTATCTATATATGTATTTGTTATAAAATATAGTATCGTTGAGTTAGTATCCCATATCCCATAACACATAAGTCTCGAACTTACTTTGGGGCTAGCTCAATCTGTGTGATTTGTCCGTATATATTTATTTATTTATTTATTTATTATAAAATATATCGACGAAAATAAGTCAGAATTAATAATAATAATTAAATTTGTGTTACAATGAGCCTGGAATAAAATGTAATATCGTAATATGGAAAAAGAAGGTTTAGTTAGGAATAAAACTTTCGGATGTGTCAAGAATTTAGAACACGGATGAGAACTAATGGGATGAATATGGAATGACCCGACAGAGCAAACCGCGGGCAAAAGCTAGTCCTAACTAACATTATAAATAACAAAGTGAGGTTCTTCGTATGTTTGTTTTTTTGCAAGTAACAAACAAGCTCACCTATCTTCAAACGGATAAAGACGTACTTTTTTCCAGTATTTATCCAAGAGAAATACTGTTCGTGAGGGATCTACATTAACAAAATTAGGACCACGCAAAGAAAGCTAGTTAGTTTTAAAGGTTAATTACACATTACATGTTGGCACCCAAGGCTTCTCCTCTGCGGCTTTTAGTAGGTGATTATGATCGGCATCGATAAAACACATTCTGATTTAGTTGTACATTAAGTATCTATTCCGATATAAACATTGCGAGTTGGGTAAATTTTCACTCAGGTGGTTTTATAAATCGTAATATGTCCTTGTGCATCTAATGATTGACCATTTCTAATACGAATAGATAACGAGAGATTTCTGTCACGGAAATTAGCAGACTTACTTAGGTAAGGTAGCATAGACAATAAAATCCTATTTGTCCTTGCATAGCACTTCAAGAGTATCTAACACACAATAGTTAATCCAAGTTTATAACCCACGATTGGCTGACAAAGGCTGTAGAAACCGCTCCAAATCTAGAAGTCATTGAGTTTAACAGTATATAAAACGATCTTCAGAGGTCGAGGCACGAGGCACGCTTCCCGAGTGATTGATATGCAATAAAATGAATTTATTACGCGACCGCCATAAACGCACGCCCGAATGGCTAATCATCTATTAATCGCAATTTAACGCATCAACACTGTCAAATAATACTTGAAAGAACAAGCGATAAATTTTAATTGCGTATTTGCGACTTGCGACTTTCGTAGCGTCAAGCGTAGAAGCTCTACGAGATTTCGGACTCTACGGTTGGAACTATTGTATTCTATTTTACTGGGTGTTTGATTTTGCACGGTGTGATAATGAAAATGAGCCTTAGGTAGGGGCATTCATATTTCAAAAAATATAAACAAAGCTAATAAATATAATATTCTATATTGCTTATTTTTGTAGGTGGCATAGACGAAATGTAGTACATACTCGTACATGTATTTGCATCCTAGGTTTATTTAATGTGTTTATAAAAAATCTGTTATATAGGATTTGATATCATTATAGTTACTGCCTTTATCATATAATAAATAAATATATATACTCGAATCTCAAAGATTGAGCTAACCCCAGAGTAAGTCGGAGACTTGTGTCATGGGATACTAACTCAACGATACTATATTTTATAAAAAATACATTTCTACATAAACATCCAAGATCCAGGTCCAGGATAATTTTCCATCTTGACCTGACGGGGGATCGAACCCGGGGACCTCCGGGGTTACAGCCTAGCATGATGACTACTTGGTAACCACTAGGCCATAGAGGTGATCAAACAAATAAGGTTTTATTAGCAATATATTTACAAGGTAGAAAAAGCAAAAGGAATAAAAAAAGAAAGTGTTAAAGTTATAGTATCACCTTCCTTTTTTCTTCTTTTTGATTCTTTAGACTTTTGTCTTTTCCTCAGGTGACCTAACAAATATGTTTTATACACAGAACAACAAACACATTTATTATATGAATTTGATTACCTTTTACCTGTAAACTTTTACACGCTTTAAAAAATTGTAAAAAAATAAATTCAGGCCTGACTAATGTTGAAATTACAACTAAAAATTTTAGTAGGTTTATATGATACCATTATAAAAATTAATACTATTTGTTTTATAAGTTAAAGTTACGTCTTGTTACATTATGCGAATTCTAATTATGCCAAAACAAACTAGTCTAAATGATAATGCCAACATAACCTGTATATGCCAAAAAATATTAATTACAAAATTATATCAATAAAGCATGATTTACCAAATTAAGAAACATAATGTGAAAAAAAGGATCCTTATAAAATATTTATACAAATAGAGATATCGTTTTCTTAATATTTTTACAAATATGGTTTATATCCAAATGATTTCTGTAATGAGCATATAAGAACTATGATAGTACTTACCTCTTACCATAAAACCAGCTACTGAAACCAGTCATTAAACGTATCTGTGAACCAAAAAAGATGAAGATCAACTCTAAGTGGCCTGTAAATTGTGTGCCATTAATATTTGCTTAACTTACCATAAATGGAAGGCCTCAGTGCACTTAGTAAAGATTATCTCTCGCTCGGTTGTAAATAATGCACGTTACTGCACTTTTAACTACGGTGTAATTTATGACTGCTCATGGCAGCTGTTACAACTTCTTGCGTGGCGCGTCTCGTTCTTAAGTTGCTAGTTTTAAGATATCAATGTACCTATACAAAAAGGTATCTGAACCGCCTGGATATATGAACATATATCTAGACATTCATACATACTATCACTTCTTTTCTTTTTTCTTTTCTTTGGGTTCGATTCCCACCGGAAGCATACTTTGTTTAGTTGTTTCCAGTTTGGTTAGGACATTGCAGGCTTGAATCATCTGATTGTCTGATAATAAAGATGATTTCGTGCTTTGGAAGGCACGTTAAGCCGGTGGTCGCGGCTGCCATCTGATAGTCGTTAAAGGAACCACGTCAGAGGCCGAGAGGCGGTTCCGAGGAACTCTGACACCATGGTCGATTGACTGTGACACCTACTCGAAATGATGATGACTTCTTTTACCTTGCGGAATAGACCGAGCCTAGGATTTTAAGACCTTAAAGCTACGTTTAGCATGTTGATAGGCGTTAGTAGGGTGGAAAATGGAATCAAAATAGTGTTGGATTTCTAGCCGCATCGTGGCTTCTATCCCTCGATCGGCTTTCACAATCAGCACAGGAAGAGAAGTAGCTGATACATTCTACGTTTTTGCTTCTCTCACAGATCAGCATGGAATATATCTGGACTGTAAACACACTTTGTTTGTACCGAATCAATTAATCAAATATTTTGTAAAGAAGTCATGTGGGTATGATAACTTTTAAAAAGAAAATAATTATTTACGCATTACAACTTATCAAGTAGATATATCTAGTTAAAGAAGTGAAGCAAACTTATCTGATTGAAATCTGTTTTTTGTTACTAAGTATTGAAGTAGACATCCCAACGAACAAAGTAGCATTATATCAGAATAATTTTAATCGAATTACAGCCTGAAGTCATATTAGGGTTTTATAATGGTTTTCACGACGTGTTCTTGCTGTTCTACGGAATTTATCAGACTTATAAAAGCGTTTAGCTGGATTACAGACTTTACATTAATGAAATCAAGCTATAAGCTCTACCAAAGTTTAAAAAAAAACATATATTCAGCTTAAAGCTTTATCATTTACAGCTAAAACTCTTATTTTAGAATTATAGATTTTATAGTGTATTAAAATAAGGCTTAAGATGTAATAGAGAATAAATATAATACAATTAAAAACTCTAAGATTGATAATAGTCTTTCAATAAACAATAGGCTGTTTAGTGGAATATTTCAAAACCGTAATAAATACAGTTTTATAAGACCCTAGAGTAAAACAATATAACAGCTTTTTACTGTAATAGTGAGACAATGAAGTGCGTTATTAATATCTAGACTGTAAATAGGGTGAATAGCAAATCCTTATACATACGCTACGCTTACAAGTTTTACATCATTGTGCTGTCTGTGTTCATCAATTATGGATCGTAAATCATGGAAATACAGAAAAAGGAGTGGTGCATTTAAGAAAAAAGTGTTAAAAGAGTATCTAGACATCACAAACCAGACAATTGATGAAGAAAAATCAAACAAAGTGAATAAACCAATCGCTGTGGACCAACCGGAATCTGGTCAAGCGTTAGCATTAAATGACGAGGGTTCCGGATATTTAGAATTTCTTAATTCTGAAACCTCTGAAAGTGAATCTGAGTTCGCTATTACTAGCGAATTCATGAAAAATATTACTTTTCGTGAAGAAATTAAAGAATGGGCTATAGAAAAAAATATTTCACAGGCAGCGCTGAAAAATTTAGCAGCAATTTTAAACAAACGATTTCCGGATATTTTACCTAATGATCCTAGAACTATTATGCGTCCACCTCGACAAATAAATTTAAAACTTTTAGAAAAAGGTGAATATTGGCATAATGGTCTGATACACCTATTAGAAATAATACTTGAGCATTGTATCGATGTGCCTAATTGCATATCTTTAAATATAAATTTCGATGGCCTACCCATCTTTAAAAGCTCTAAAAAAGAGTTCTGGCCAATTTTATGTCAAGTTTATGAACTTTCTGCTCCACCAATTATAGTTGGTATTTATTGTGGTGTGGGGAAACCAGATCTAAATAGCTATCTGGAAGAATTTATTAAAGAAATGAGTAAAGCACTAGAAGAAGGTATCAAAGGTGTTAAAGTAATAATTAGATGTATTATCTGTGATTCTCCCGCTCGGGCTTATATAAAAGGTATGTTTTGTGTCGTTTATCTTATTTTAGTAAATATGTAATTACGAATATTATTGCATACTAAAGAAAAATTATGTATAGACAGCAAAAAAGATAAGTATACCGGCGATAACGTTTGTTTGTATATTCTCACTTTGCACGGAGTTATTTTGCTATATAGATATACTTTTCAGTTCTATTCACACTTCACACATACAATCAAAAAATATTGCTTGTATAGTCATCTTTTTTGCTGTCTGTATCATAATATTTAGAACTAGCTGTTCGCCTCGGCTTCGCCCGTGGTATATACATAGCCTATATGTTATTCTGATGTATAAGCTATAGTATTGTAAAGTTTCATTAAAACCCATTCAGTAGTATTTGCGTGAAAGAGCAACAAAAATACATACAAACATACTTACAAACTTTCGCGTTTATAATATTAATAGGTTAATATTTCAAATGTTTTTAATCCATTAGTGCACGGTATAATAAAGATTATAATACTTTTACTTCGTTATAATTTTTGGTTCTGCAGTGACTTTGATGAATAATTAATTGAATATCATATGACTAATTTTATTATTTGATTTTAGGAGTTTGCAACTTTAATGGTAAACACGGGTGTTTAAAGTGCGTGACTACAGGAGAATATTCATATAAATCCCACACAGTAGTATATCCTGAAATGAAATGTCCTGAAAGGACTGATGAGAAATTTCGAAAAAAAGTATACGGACTACATCACAAACTCGATTCACCACTACTTCAGCTTCCCATAGACATGGTCCTAGATGTCCCAGTTGCAGATTCCTTGCACTTAATAGACTTGGGTGTAATGAAGCGACTTCTAGTAGGATGGCGAGATGGTAATTTTGGAAAATATATTACCAAGTGGTGTGCAAAGGATATAGATACTGTTACGTCTTTTCTGACGCAACGAAAAATGCCTTCCGAAATACACAGAAGGGTGAGAGGATTAGACTGTCTCGCACACTGGAAAGCTTCCGAATATAGGACATTTTTTTACTATTTGAGCATTATTATACTACCTGAAGTACTATCTCAAGATGCTTTTATACATTTTGCAACGCTTTATTGCGGTATAACAATTTGTTCTCATGACAGTTACAAACATTTACTTCCTTTAGCCAAAGAACTGTTGCAATCTTTTGTAGAACGTTACAAAATCTTTTACGGACCAGATTATGTAACTAGTAACGTGCATAACATACTTCATGTCGTTGATGAAGTAAAAAGATTTGGACCACTTCAGTCGTTTAACGCCTATCCTTTTGAAAACAAGTTATATTTAATTAAAAACATGTTAAGAAATGGTAATAAACCATTAACACAAGTAGCTAAAAGATTAAGCGAGGACACAACTAAAAAAAAAATTATTCCCAGTGATTATAAAATGCATTCCTTTGTTATAAAACGTTTAAAAAAATACCATACAGCAATACAGTTTAATACATTTGTACTGTCGACTAAACTACAAGACAAATATTTTATGTCAAAAAATAATGATGTTATTGAAATTAAGAAAATATCTAATACATCAAACAATGAAATTCATATTCATGGTTACAAAATTATTGGCTTGGCAGATATTTTCATGTGTCCTGTAAAATCATCAACATTAAATTTATACAAGTCCAATTTGCCAAACGGTGTTCGTACTGAAGTAGTCCTTGGTCCTCACGATGTAAAGTTTAAATTAGTTTGCTCCGAATATAAAAATCAACTATATTTTATGCCTTTGTTGCACACGTTATAGATATAAAATTAGATGTATGAAAAAACTAAAAAGCCTACAGGTGTTCATGTGACTAAGTAAAAAACCGTTTTGAGTTTTAGAGATCAATTTATTAACACTATTATTAAGAATTAAAATACTTAATTATATAGATTAATTTCGAATTATAAAAATAATTGACAGTATTTTCATACTGTAAATTATATTTATACGGCACGCTGCACGAATTATAAATATAATTTACAGTATTTACATTATTCAGGTAATAGAGGCAGTAAATTTGTCACATTCGCTAAAATACTATACTAATGTACAATAGAAAAGATTACAAATACCAAACTATAATATGAGTTAAATTGTGAATGTAGCGATTTTAGCCCACTAGTAACATTAATAAGAAAAACATATTTATTAATTTAAAAAATATATACAGGTTTATTTGAAAAACATCAATAACATTTTAATGTCAGAATTAGAATCCTTGAATATAGATCCGCAAGAAAAAATGCCGGAACCGAAGAAAAAAGTTTGGACCTTCCATACTAATTTATCGATCAGCTGGTCGAGTTTCTTAGTAAAATTTATTTTCTTCGGTTTTTTATTTTATTTTTGCATGTCTAGGTATATTCTATTAGGGATTCCGATTCTGACATTAAGAGGTTATTGATGTTTTTCAAATAACCCTGTATTTATTTTTTGCATTATAGGAAATAGGAATATTTGCCAAATGTCATATGAGAATTTATATAAAGTTCCCACTGTAAGTAGGTAGTTACCTTTATAATATGTAATAGAGAGTAAATAATAATTAAAGCATAGTTGCAATGAACAGAAAATCTAAATAAAGTATTCATTAAAATCGCACATTAATCAGCATTGATATTTTCACCACTAGGCAAGTTTGCAGTAATTTCAGAAACAAAATCAATTTCAACTCTTGGCAAGTCCACAGAATCTTTATTTTGTTCGCTGACAACCTGTGATGAAATCTCATTGTCTTTATCGTTGTTGGTATTTTCATTTTTTGTTTTTTTTACATCGGACGTCTTCTCAGTGCGCTTTCTTTTTGTTGAAGTTCTAACATTCATTGTGTTTTTCCTAGAATTGGCGTTTTTTAGGACAGTTTTAAAAAATGATGTGTTGTCATCCAGTGTATATGTCGGATCCCAATAATGCACCAAATCAAAAAAGAAACTTAGTATATTTTTGTATCCTTTTAATCCAATTTTTATAGCTTCTCCACGGCTCCCGCCAGACCAAGAGCAGCTGCACATGAAATCACGAGTAAATAACAGATCTAGCAGTTTATATGCACATGTACCGCCATTGCCAGGTGATGAAGAGCAAAGTATTGAATATTTTTTTATGAGTTTTGATCGAGTTGTGTTATCCGATAGTGTTGCCTCAAATTCCTCTAACATAGTAATGTTATTTATAGGTTCTATCTTAAAATTCTCTTTCTCAAAGTCTTGGATCTCATTTAGTGTAACAACCTTGTTGTTGGTAGTTTCTTTATACAGTTCATCAATCTGTACTGATAAGCTAGCGACACGATTGATAACTTTCTTTTGATTTGCTGAAACTGTGTTTAGTGAATCGATTATTTTTTGTTGGTTGCTCAGAAGCTGTTCTATTTGATGATTTTGTAATTGTTGATTATTTGAAATATGTAATAAAGTCTGCTCAATGTTATTCTGTATATTATTTTGATCTTGATCGGCAGAAGCAATGAATTCAATATTTGCATATTCTTCTTGTACTGCAATGTTTGCTCCATGCTGTTGATTTATCACCTAAAAAGAAGCAAAAAAAAAAGTAAGTAAATCACTCAAAAATGTGATTTCGAAAGAGAGCTTTTTACTCGACTACGGCGAAGCCAAAAGGAAGGGTAATGATTTCGGCAGTTTATGTATGTATGTAAGTATATATGTTTTTATGTATGCATGTATGTATGTATGTATGAATGTATGTATGTTATGTATGTTTGTAAGTAAGTAAGTATGTATGTATGTATGTATGTAAGTATGTATGAAAATATGTAAGCATTTATGTATGTATGCATGTTTGTATGTATGTGTGTATTTCAGTACGTATGTATGTAAGTATGCATGTATGTTTGTATGACGGCCAGTGCCTAACCTACCATAAACTTAGAAAAAAATATATATTACCAAACATTCGGCTACGGCGTTGAAATCTATTATATTTTCTTGTAACGATTGTTGCCCTTTTTCACGTTCCTCTGGTAGGTCTGTATCGCTGTTATTGAGCATAACGGCGAGTTCCAATTCTGCTTTTTCGTACGACGATATAGATTCACGTTTTAAAGTGCAGGCCATGCATCGCCAGTCTGGTTGAGGTTTGGAATTCTCTAATCTGGCTAATTTATTATCCGATATTTTTTTTGGGTAACGTAATAGTCCTTTGTATTCCCATAAGTTTGGAACAACGCATAGTTGTGGTCGACCTTTTTCAACTGTTTGGACAATTTTGAATGGCATAATGATCTTTATACCTAATATACCTGTAGTAATCTGAAAAAAAGAAAGTACCTTATTAATTTTACAATATATCTAAACATTATACATACATAGAACCACTTCATTATCCCGGGATAGACAGGGCTTAAGGCCATAAGACCTCAAGCCACGTTTAGCATATTGGTGGGCCTATACGAGAAAACTAAATCAAAATAGTGATGGGTTGCTAACCGCATCGCCTATCGATATGATTCCGTAAGATTTTGCCCATTCCCTCGACCGGTTTTTACGGTTTGTCGGGGAGGAAGCAGCTGGCACACTCTATATTTTTTCTTTTCTCCCAGACCAGCATGGTCCATGGAAGGAATGAGGATGGGAAGGAATTAAACTATGTAGGTGCATGCAGCATATAAAAACACGTAGGCACAATACTACGCGTTTGCTTTGATTTAGCCGCTACCTCGCCGCGCGCGCGACCTGCACGTGGGCGGGACATGATGCGCGCGAGAGTAGGGAGCGACCAAGCCAACTCGTAGGGAACAAACAAATAGCTCGTAGGCGCATTGATATTAAGACGTTTACGAAGCGATAACTATTCCACTAGCGTATCTCTACCAAAGATCACTACACAACATACATTATATTACATGGATCTATATTTATTAATAATTACTAACAGATGTTTTATTTGATTCGTCACATTAATTAATTTGTTCAATAAGTACAAACGGTACCTAACTCAAACTCACGGATGTTTTCTATCAGATAAAGCACACAAAAAATAACCATTTCACATATAACTATGTAGGCAGTAAGACAAGTAGCGTACCTTCCTATCTACTATTTTTTCCGCAATAATGTACTGAGCGAACGAGCGAGTGAATCAACGGACGTAGCTAGACTGCGGAGTGCGGGCGGGATACGGGCCTCTTAAGGGATCCCGGCACGTAAGTTGAACGAAGATGGCGGACGTCGGCGCAGGTATAATTACAAGAAAAAGTATTAATTGGTATTTTTCGTAGTAGCCCGCGAAATTTAAAATTACTGTTGAAATTTTGAAAAAAAGCTTTACTTCCGATTTACATCAAATAAATGTTTAAGTTAACAAAAAATGGTACCTTTTTACCGTGATATAAAATAAATAATTATAAATATATACGGACAAATCACACAGATTGAGCTAGCCACGAAGTAAGTTCGAGACTTGTGTTATGGTATACTAACTCAACGATACTATATTTTATAACAAATACATATATAGATAAACATCCAAGACCCAGGCCAATCTGAAAAAGATAATTTTCCATCTTGACCTGGCCGGGGATCGAACCCGGTCACTCCGTGTCGCAGGCAGGCGTGTTGACCGCTGCGCCACGGAGCTAGCTAGATATAGATGTATTCGTCGCTTCTGCTGTTTTTTCCTGGGCGTTACGTTATTTTATTTTCTTATAAAAAATAATTATATACATCAAATACCATCTTCCGTGCTTGCCTTTCTTAAGTTGGTTGTGGACGGGGCATATTTTCTACCAACAAACAGCACAAGTCACAAAATTATACTTATTTCAACCGAAGAAAAGACTGCGCGCGAGTGTACTCTAAGACAACGAGGAGCGTCGGAGCGCGCGGGGAGAATGCTGGCAACTTATGTGCCGGGGATGTACAAAGTAATACCGCCTAAGTGTTGCCAACTCGGATTTTGAAAAAGATGTAGGTCAGTTTGTCAGATTAGTAAATTACGTAAAATTAGTAAAGCTATTACGGAAAGGTTTTTCTAGCTTGATTTTTATGTAACTAAAGAATACTTATATAAACGTAACTTTCAAAAATATGAAAAAATTGGATCAACTTTTTTGCAAGCACTCTTTTTACTACTATGATTAAAATTATCTTAATTTTTATGTTGATATCATACCAAACTAAGTTATCAGTCTTAATTATTGATTGTTAGACTTTCTATTGCAGCGACACAAAGTTTCTCATATTTAACAATTATTTTCTTTTTGTTCAATTTTGACATTCAATTAAAGCATGTTTTTTATGTATGTACGTAAATTTTGAGACTGAAATACAAAGCTTTGCGGAAAAGGCCTTAAATACGTAGATCTAATTGTCTGTACCCGTGCCTTGTTTACGCGCCAATCTACCGTACAGTAGGTACATGTAAATATAAGTATATAGATTTTACAACTTGTGCTTTAGCCGTAGTACACCAGTAATAATTTTAATACTGTTGGGTTTTTTTAAATATTATTATGTATATATTTTTATGTACCTACTTTATATTATATTAATTATTTAATCTTATTTTTATATCCTATGTTTTAAAAGTGAATAATAATGTGTACTGCATACCCAGACCTAAGTAGTTAGCGTTTTTCAATTTTCTATATTATACCCTAAAATGCTGCACCATCAAGCAATAATACATATTTTTGGAAGGTTTTCATAGAGCTAAAACCTTACTAAAATCTCTCTTCCAGCCCTACACCAAACATAAGCCTACTTAAAGATTTTAGAAAAGGCTTTGACAATCTTAAAGCTTTTAAAGATCTGTTTTTAAATATTAAGGCTGTATAATATTTTGACGCCATTAAATTCGTAATCATTGATTTACAAATACTATGTTAATGAAAATGTAGTATAATTATAGCTCTTAAAATGACTTATTAATATTCCACCAGATATTGTATGTTACGAATACTTATAAATAACCCAAACATTGGGTAAATAGTATTAATCATAATATAACCTGCAATTATTTTACTAACTTTTTTTCCTAAAATGATCTAATATCACGGGCGCTTGAAAATTTTAACTAAAATACATATATACTTACTCAGTAAACTGATCCTCGCATCCGTCTTACTTCTTAATTAAACAAAAAACACTCACCAATATCAAATAAATAACAAACATTTGCACTTTCACTTGTTGTTGGACTTATTTATGTCAATGTCTTTTGTAATCCCTTGTATTTTCAAATAAACTAATATAAGTTAGATTTCAAACTAAAACCAGTATAAGATATGTAATATGGCACAATTTTAGAATTAAATCTTTGTAAAAAGCCATTAACCAGCCTTATTACAGCTAATTAACAGCTCTCGTAAAGCCTTTAATCAGTCTTATGAAGGGTTTAAGCTGTTTAAAATGGTCCTCTTTCGCACTTAAAAGAGCTGCAGAAGCGCTTAGCCAGACTTTAACCAGCCCTTCAAACCAGCTTTAAGGATGGGAAAATCTATTAACCAGCTTTTTTACAGCAATTTTTTGTTAGTTGGGATTTGTCTCCCATCTCACCCGATGGTAAGTGACGATGAAGACGCGGATGTTACATGTTTATCCAAGAGATACCTATTTATTCTACTTTTGATTGTCCCGGGACTGTATTACTTGTCTGGAAATATAGTATCGTATATATTTATATTTATTTATGTTTTTTTAGACAAAAAATAATTATGGCTTGTGTAAAATACAATGAGCTGTAATTATACATATTACATTTTTTAAATGGAGTAGAGTATGAGCCTAACATAGTTATGGTAAGATGGCCTCTGTGGCGCAGCAGTTAAAACATACCAGCTTGCTACTCGAAGGGTACCGGTTCGATTCCCGGTGGGGACAAATACTAACTACTTAATTTTCACAATTATTTGAAACTACCCAAAAATGGTTGGTGTCAGGCAGACCGTAAAAACTTTCACCAAATTATATCACAAGAATGCTGTCACAATAGCGGACCCCGAGCTCCTAAGCATTACAGTTAAAGACGCACCCGGAAACACTTAGATCATGATGATGCCTGCGTGGCAAGATTATTTTATTTTAATTTTATTTAAACTTTATTGCACAAAACACGAAGTCCACCTATTTGTACCTACACAAATAGGTGGACTTCGCGCCATAAGGCATTTTCCGCCAGTCAAACATTTAGACTAATCCGAGATATATAGGTGGTGCCATAATGTGTCATGATAAATTAATAAATTAATAATACATGCAAATAAAAATACATACATGTCTAAAAAGATTATGTAACTTGAAGTATTTTTGCTTTTTTTTTTAAAAAGCCAGAAACTTTTTTCTCAAGTAGATATCCATAACTTCCATAATAATAATATAAATGCGAAAGTAACTCTGTCTGTCACCTTTTCACGCTTCAACCATTGAACTAATTTGGATGAAAATTGGTATGGAGGTAGTTTAAGGCTCAGGGAAGAATATAAGGTATCTTTAATTCCGAGAAATTCTACTGTTCCCGAAGGATATACATTAACGCAGACGGAGCCGCGAGCAATATCTAGTTTACATCAAATAAACTTGCTGTTATAAACTCCTTACTACTTCAGAATGTATACTATATCAGTACTTAATGAAAAATTATTTCTATTTTTACAGATCTCAACAAAATGGCACCAATAAAGCAAGAACAACAGTGAGTCAACATCGCAAGACGTAGCCTAAGAGGTGAGTCAAAAATAAATGCCAGCATTCCGATTCGGCCATTACTAAGTCCGGACTAGTCCGCCCAAGCCCGACCTACCTATAATACCTACCCATGCACCGATACGATATCACCATTCTTTTGAATTTTTCATTCCCCTACTCAAATCCAAAGAATATTCTGTATGCCCTTTTGAATAAAAGAGATAGAAATAAAAATACCATCTCAATTTACTTAACAAAAAACACGTGAGCGGAAAAGGGACGGAGATAAAAAGAACATGGCCGCGCGTGTTGGTATGGCAGACCGAAATTCCCGAGCACACATGCAAGGATGCGGATGTGTGAGTGTGTCTCATATTGCTGATTGGAAGGGTCCCTGATACAGGCGGTGATAACATTCGGTTTGTGTATTTTATTTTTTACAAATGTCATACTTATCATTTGACTCGTAGAAATAAAATAATATATCATAAAAATATACGCTCTCAGAAGAAGTTGCCATAATTTTTGACGTGATAACGTCTAGTAAATCGATGAACGCCGCCGGCTGCACGCACGAAAATGTGTCACGTTCCATGTGCAAGCAAGAGCGTGGAACAAGCGATAAATAGGCACGATCAGCATTCGGTTTGTAACGAATCTATCTATGATCTACCGTTATCACGTAATGTTTTTGTCCGTCGTCGACATTATAGACAACCAATTTTTATTTATTCACGATTTATATACAAAGGATTTATCATACAATAACTTTAAAACACAGTCCTTTTTAAATGCTCCTACTTTTAGATAGTCTAGTACACGTAGAGTAAAACAAAGTTAAAAAGTATATATTTTTATAATTTATTAAAGATAAAAATAACCTTTAAATAATATCTACAAACACGATAGATACTTATATTGTACTAAAATAAAACATAAATATGTATATTTTCACTAAAATAATACTTGAAAAATAGATCGACCGTAAAATGTTTACGACCACTGTTCGTGTTGGTGACCACGTGGTTCCACTAAACAAACAGAGATGGCGCTATAAAGAATATCGCTGCGAGCTTTAAAAGCTCCCTGAAAGTGCATGTAGAGTACCTATACAGAGTTTGTAGAAATGTTTAAGGTTCAATAGGATTTAAATTTCTTTGAATGGTTGTCATTATATCAGGTATTCGGTATGTATTGAACACGGTAATAGTTAAATCGATTGTTATTAAAAACATAAATGAGCTCCAAAATAAGGTATTTTGGAGCTCATTTATGCAACGAACGCAACGAACTGATTTGTTATGTCTACTATTTTATTATGTCTACCTTGTTACAATGTAATATAGTCTAAAATTATATGCTACCTACATTTAGGGTAAAGGTAGTTTATTGAAATAAATACTCCTAGCTGCAGGCAATAGGTATTAAAAAATATAACTTAAACGATATTTTTTATAACTCATTGCTGAATTTTAAATATCCTTCGACTTTAATAACACAATATTAATTATACAATTTCACGCTTGTTAGTTTAGGGACTCATTTAAACTCTACCTTTGTTGAGTTCTTCCGAAAAAGTTGAGGCCTAATATATGTTAAGATTAGCAGAAACATTATCATCGTTGAGTAAATGGAAATAAGAAACAAAAAAAAGGAAAAAGTACCTAGTCTATAGTAGGTATATGTTCACATAAAATTAATATTTAGAGACACATTCGTTAGGTCACTTTCCTATCTTGCTCAAAAAAGTAACTGTTGTTGATACTGTCTTACATGCTTCCACAAGCTTTTAACAGTTCAAGGAAGTTTCCATAGATGGCGCTCTTTTAATTCTTCTTACGTTCAGTATCTCTACATTACTTTTTATTTTAGAAATAACTACAAGCTTTTGTTTAATACATGATTTCAACATTTATTTTATTTCTATATGTTGAAATAATAATAATAAATGTTTATTTCTCTTCACAAAATAGTTACATAACACTTATATATATCAACTGGCTAGTACAGAGTTTTGTCTGCTTAGTGTAACTAGGAAGACTTGTGAAGAGACCAGTCCCTGAATAGGCTCCCATCGGAACCTGTTCTACAGGTAACTGGGCCCCTCCCTGGTAATTCTAGTTTTAGTTGCAGGAGCGAGTAGTTATCTTAGCCAGGAATTTTCATGAAATCATGTATTTCTAGATTAAGAGTTATCTAAACGAGTGGTTTTTGTTTACTTTGAATTACACCTATAGGAAGGTATTTACCTACTGAAGTAAAACTCTACAGTCCATATGTAAAACCCAAAAACGCAAAAGAAATACTTTGTGCTTATAATAGATTAACAAATGAATAAAAAAGAATGAAAGAAACATAGAAATATAAGTAACTCTACCTCTTCAATTACATTTAGATTGTATATACAAACCAAGGTATTAAAGATTTGATTCTATAGTTAGGAAATAAGACAAATTATATTAAAGATCGATGGTAAATATCTAAAATATTTGACCATCACACTGTATTGTATGAACCGAATTAATTCATGAAAAGTAGAGTTAGTAGTTATTTTAAAATATAGGTACCTACATGTGTAGTACAACTATGTGATTTTGTGAATTTACCTCAGAGTCAAAACATAGATAATTATTTATACTCGAAGAGACATTTAAAAAGTTCGTAATAGACAAAACTTTAACTGAAGCTTTCTTTAACTATCTGCCGTTGAACCTTGAAAAAAATATATTTCCATAATCATACAGTCTCACAAAAGAGGCCAACTTCCAAATATGAATTTTAATTCAAACAAGACAATGCCCTTCAAAAGCTGCGCACACGATTCCTAGAACGAACTGACCCAATTTTGTATGAAAATTCAAATTAGTTTTTTTGCGAACAAAGAGAAAGCTAGTGCAGCAGTCAGTTTGTATCCAGATATTGTGCGAGAAAGTAGTGCGGTGTATTTTGGAAAATGTTGAATATTTCTGAGTTTTTAGTTGCAATTTGTGTAAACATAGACGCGCGCGACGTCTGGCATCCCGCCAAAAGATTTCTGACTAGACTCGCGACCAGATGGCGGTGTGTTGGGGTATGTTACTTCTTACTTATATTTAGATATACCTATGTCAGTTAATAACTTGCTTGAAATATCATATAATTTTTTTATACTTTCGCCCCCTTAAAAAAATATTATGTCAGTATATGAAGGGGATTTAGCACAACTTTTTAATATTTGTCTTGTTGCGACCACGACGGATGTAAATCCAATGTCAACGGAAACAAATTATAAAAAGGTTCCAGCTAAGTCCCGTTTGTATACTTTATATTTCAATATACATATACTAAAAGATACTTCGCTATATTTTAATATTCTAATATACAATAAACGTTTTTGTCATCAAATTACCTAAATAATTAGGTAATTTGATGACAAAAACGTTTATTGCAATATATAAAAAAAAATTGAATCTTTTTACAATATAAGATCTCCAAAGCTTTCCGTGAAATAATCTTTTGATATTACGTATATAAAACGAAAATAGTTCCGAGATACCCATAATTCTATCAAATATTATAAGAAAATAAAATTACAGCACGTCATTTTTTAGAAAATTATATACAAAGGGAAAACGGGGTGCGAGAAACATAAGTGAGGATGGAATACGTATTCATTGTGTGACATGTCACAATTTATTTTATAGAAGCGAGTTAAAATTCTAATTTTACACGACGTAAATGTTTTTTGTCTAAAAATACTTTCTTTTCTGAAAAGTTCTTTGTGCGTAGAAGCTTGTCACCCGCACATAAATAGTCACGATGAAAAAATGCGTAAATTAAATTACAAAGTATAACCACAATCACAACATAAAGAGATTACAGAGTAATAGCCGTGTGGTTTCCGGTAGAGTAGAATAGGACCACTCCTAGTCTTCCCATGGAGGTTGTAAGAAGCGACTTATGAAATACATGCTAAACAAAGCTCATAGACATCAATGAGACCTCTCCAACCCGTCTGGCCAGCGAGGAGAGTGTAGGCTAAATCCTCTGTCTGCTTTGACCAAGTATGGTATATCCGGTAGTACAGAGAGGGTCATGCTCCTGTAGTGGAGACTAAAAAGACCTGTTGATTATGATGAGAGAAATAACTTATGATGGCTGCGCTATGCAGGACGAGTAAATATAGTAAGCGTTGAAAGTTTAACATACTTGTAATATTATTATTCAGAATCTCTTATATTATTTAGTAGAATGAGTACAAAATAAAGTCACGAGGAAGGAAGCTGAATAGCGCACTTACTCTTTAAATAATCAGAGCTATCTAAATACTTCACTAATTCTACATTATTAAGAATTAGCTTTCATCCGCGGCTTTGCCCGCGTTAATATCGATCCCTCGAGAACAGTAGAATTTCCCGGAAAGGTAAACTACCTCCATACCAAATTTCATGCAAATTAGTTTAATGGTTGTAGCGTGAAAAGTGTGAAAAGGTAACAGACAGATAGACACATTTATAATATTTGTATAGAAGTATGGATTACAGTTAATTAGCTCGGTATGCTATTTTAAAATCTCTGAGATTGCTACAACGAGTATTTGTCGTTAGCACCTACTCAGGCTACTTTTAAATACTCTAGAACGAAATAATTCTAAATCTAGAGCATTTAACAGTAGAGTAGCCTAAATACATGGAACTAAAGGGTCCTAGATCATTTAATATTTGAAAAGTATGCATTGCTAAGCGCACAACGTTCTGTAACAACGTTTATTTTATGCATGTTGCGAACGACTATGGTTGGCTGTGTAGCGAGCATAATTGTGTCGTTTGGAAGTTGAACTCCTTTGTCATATGTTCCAATGTCCCACGTTTATAAGAGAACAGTGTGCTTTGTACCACACATTACCTAAATTAGTTGTAGATTCCGTAATCTCATTAGTTTGAGGTAGAACCAAGCTGGAATTCCTCGGTGTGTGGTCCACGACCAGGTTTATTTAAGGACTGGTTGGTCGGGGACGGCTTAATGATCTTAAGATGCAGCAACTTAATTTATCGCGGATAAATTAACCCTACAAATTAATGCCTTTCGACTCCGTGGATTATACCGAGTTGGTCTGTAAATCCATCAGTAGCAAAGCCCTCACGGATTTGCAGTTTTAACCCTTACTTGCATTAGTTTCTGCCTTTTGTTTTTCATCCTTTACTAATGTTTGTTTTCAAACATATTCAAAGTATATTTGAATTCAAAAGATTTATCCAAATTTTTGTTTAGATGTTTTTAAAATATTTGGAAACAAAATTATTGTTCAATCACACTAATATTCTTTTTTTATAATATTTAAACAATTAGTTAAATTGAATACTGCCATGTGACAGTGTTCTACAGACGAATCAATCAAATGAAAAATTGCTACTTTTTTTATTTATATTCTACGGCAAACGAGCAGACGAGCCACCTGATGGGAAGTGGTCACCGTCGCCCATGGACATCTGTAACACCAGAGGAGGTGCTGATTTATGTATGAACCTTATCTCTTAACTACTAAGCTCCGGTCCAGATGATGTTTATTGTTAAAGGTGTTATGTAAATCGTCATACTCCATTTTCAATAAGGTTCAGATATGGCTAGTGCCATGTTAATGTTATTCAAGTACTTTTGTAGTTATATAAAATATGATTCATCATCATCATCTCAGCCGCAAGAAGTCCACTGCTAGACATAGGCCTCTCCCGAGGATTTCCAATATGATCGGTTGGAAGTGTCGAAAATATGATTAACAAAAATGTTCAAAACTCATGCAACATGCAAGCATGCTATCGGAATCCAGCATGATACTTATGTCTTGATTGCTACCATTTGCCACCGCTTTTGTACGTCCATCCGAGCGGGATAAACCTATATACGTAAAAGAGAAACCCTTATAACTTTCTTTTAAGCGTCCCGTACCCAAAGGGCAAAACGGGACCCTATTAATATGGCTCTGCTGTCTGTCTGTCTGTTTACGTATATAGGTCTGCCCTGCCAGCCTATTTGCTAACTCAGTGTACAACGTTTTGATAGTCATTTCAAAGTACATTACGTTTTATATATCTTTAATAAAAATTGACAATCAGAGGAACCCCGCAATGTATTTTGAAGTATCTATCAAAACGTTGGTTAGCAAATAGGCCGGCTGATCGGACGGACGTCAAGTGCGGCACCGCAATGGTAGAAACCAGGCATTAGCGGCCACTCCCGGTAGCTGCATACGGGTGTGTACCCTGTAAATTATGCTTCCGTGGCTAACGAACGCGGCTTTATGTGCTCGTTACTGCTAATAACAGATGCCTTCTTAAATCCTTCAGCAGTTACAGATAGCTGATTGGCTGATGTTTTTTCTGACTGGTGAAGGATGGAGGTCTTTAAAATAATTATATGTATGTTTGTAGACTTACCTATATCCTTGACGGAATAACATTTACTTGCCCTAAAAATTTCATTTAATTAATTTGTAGAATGGTAGTGAAATGCTAAATCAGCCTTCATTTATTTAACCCATGAAATGTCATGGTTGAAAATAATAACATTTTAATTATAACTGTTACAAATACATTCGAAAAGAGAAAATTAAAGTAAAAATGGATTATTATTTAGTTTACATTACGCAAAGTTGTTATTTTGAGCAAAGTTGCGATTACTTGATTGATTCAGGGATTACAACTTTTTCAAATTTTCCATAATGATGACTAGGTATCGATGCAGTCAAAAAATAGCGGACACCACATTTTTTTATTATTATATTCCTATGATTGACTCCTTATTCCATTATAATGGTATATTTTACAGATATAAAACTTTGCTGTAATAAGTGGTTTTACCCCGGTATTATAGTTGAATTTGTTATTTTGTTAATAAGTCAATAGAAAACTAAATAACACGTTCAAATAATATCTCCAAGAAGGCAATACTTTATTCTGGCAGGAAGTGATTTGAAAACACAATCAATTTAGTATAATATTTCGACCAGATTTTTACGATTGCGGAACGAGTGGGGTGTAAGTGAAAAACATGTACGGAAGCGGGGAAATCCGCGCAATAACAATAACTCATATAGTTTGGATACCCCCCGCTAGATGGCGCGCGGCGGACACAAGTAATCCATTTATTCTCGGGGAGAACTTTATGTAGCGATCGCCTAAGAGCCTAACTTAGATTGTTTTATGTTATTATTTATAAATATTGGCTGTGCGTGCTGGGAGCCAAGACGCGGGGATTATAAGAGAAATTTACTTTCACTCGCTAATGCGTTTCATTGACTCTTACACGTAATAAATGAACAAAAGTTTCTAAAGAGAAACATACTCAATTTTCTTGTTCGTATGCAGCTCGCTGTTACAGAACACGTCATGATCTGAAAAATAATTGCGAGTTATGCGCGGTAGGCGAGGGCGTTCCATTTAGAGTGTGAATAAGAAACAATTGCTTGTTGAGCTATCCTAAGAATGTGAGTCGTTATCAGCGACCCGAAGGGGTAAAGGTAGAGGGAGGAATCTCGAAAGTTTCCGACCCCGTGGAATTTTGCGGATGAGCGTTTTAATTGGAATCGCGAGAGAATATTTTGTAATTGCAGCCCGCGGCCGTCGCCATCATATTCATTTATCTTGCTTTTACGTACGAATTCGGATTAAATTGGAATTCTTATCGAAATTAAGATATCTGAGATCATTTTAAAAAGTATTTGAACCAATCTTATTTAAAAGGTGTTAATTAGCGGCTAAACTAAATTTGGAAATATACGACTGCCAATATAGTTTAAAACTTATTAACTAATACCTAAGACTCGTTTTAAATATTTTTACATCTCAATGTACGGGAAGTTTGCTGTATGTGGTGTAAATTTATTCAATAATCAGATCAAGATAAAAATCTTCACCCATAACTTAACAAGAATAAGTACCAAAATATTACGACACTTCTCCACCTTAACAGGTTTGCCTACCACATTGCCAGATACCCATTTCCATCCAGTCACGGATATTTTAATTTTTATCTGATAATTTAAAAAGTTTTAACATTCATGAAACTGATAAGACTAATTTTCTCAAGTTCCCCCAGACTTTACGTAGTATACGTAGGTAGTGGTCGTCATTCAAGTCATTTTCCTCGGAATAGGAGCGAGTGGAATGAAAGAGTTCTTTATCCGATAGTATCGGGTAACAAAGAAAGTTTTTATTGGCTAAGTTCCCGCTTCAGGGTAAATTCGAGTCGTGTCTGCTATTCCAATTTGAGAAAAAGGCAGTAGTAAAACTTAACTCGTAGGTGGATTTCGATGGATCAAATGGTTTACATTAAGTTCTCCATTCTATTCATTTGAAACTCACGACTGTCTGGATTTTACTGTGATTGAGTTGCTTTGAAATAGAGCAATTTAATTTGAATTATTAGCATACATATTTTATAACATATTTTTGGTGTGGTAACGTCTTATATATTGATGACGGCTGCACACGTGAAAAACTGTCACGTTCCGTGTCCAAGCGAGAGCGCGGGACAAGCGATGTACAGGCACAATCGGCCTAAGCTTTCGACTTTTGATGCATGTACTTCCACCGTTATCGCGTAAAATTATCGTACGTAAACCGACAGCCAGTTTTTTTTTACCTAAAGAAATATAAAAATAATACTGTGGGAGTACCTATTAAAATTTTTATAATTGTTTAAAATAGGTTCTTTATCATTTGTGACATAATTGACATTGAAATGATAACCTCTTTACTTAAAGATTAATTTATCTACAACGGAGGACAATAACATAATTAAGTTACATCAGGAAAAAAAATATGAATTAATTTATCTGTATTAAGATTGGACACACGTTCGTTGCGAATGGACCGGAATCCCTCCCAATAAACTCCCACAAAATATTGTTTGATACCAAATCGGTCCAGGCTGTAACAATATAGCTCTGGCGGTCTCAATACGGCAGCCAAGTTTATGTTTGAATTTAAATTGGTACATTTTATAATAATGTCTTTGAGACGCCCGCGCCGCTATCCCCTCGGGGCGGCCTATTCTTCTTTTTATAATGTAATTTTCTTAAATCACCTCTCCTCCTCTGCCCTCCTGGTACTAAGGTGTTATTATAACCGTGGAAAATTATAACTCTTAAGTTTTTTCTTCCCTGTTTAAAAGATTTCTTTTTTTAATGGTAGTTACTTTCAAAATGGAGATATTATTGCTTTTCCCCGACTCATGATTATTATTTGAGGGTCTTGGTGTTCTTATTACAAAAGGTATATTACATTACTACATTACTAGCTTTCGTTCGCGGCTCCGCCCGCGTTAATGTCGATCCCTCAGGAATAGTAGGTACTTTTTCCCGGGATAAAAGGTAGCCTACATCCTTCTCCGTACTCCAGAACTTGTATGCAAAATTTCATGATGATCGGTTCAGTAGTTACGGCGTGAAAGCGTAACAAACAAACGAATAAACAAACAAACAAACTCACTTTCGCATTTATAATATTAGTTAGGATTAGGATATTTCCTAGGATATCTCTAGGTATATGCCTGCTGTCGTGGAAGTTTTAATTTTTATTATATATACTATGTGATTTTGAACCCCCTAGCTATACTGAAGACTGAATACAGAATTGTAAAAAAAAAAAGGGAAAAAACGAAAAAAGAAATTTAACATTTCATAGAAATTCGTCCAGCTGATCGGCGATTTTGTATGGGAAACCTAATTTTCTTTATCGTTTTTCACCTTTTTTTCTTGCAATTCTGTGTTCCATTAGGGACTCTGATTCCCAGATTTCAATAAAGCTAGGGAGTTCAAAATCACGTTGTATTTGCAATCACTAATTTAGATTATTTAATTAGGTTTAGTTGAATTGTTATGCGACTGCCAGAAAAGGAGTGTATTGTTTTTCGAGTTCATGTATTTAAATAAGTATGCTTGTATGTAAATATGTAAGTACGTAGGTACCTATGTCAGTTTCCTTTTTCCACAATAACTTCTAAATGTATGATATAAATCTCAACGGCTTGGATGTATGCCTATTGTTATAATCTTTGCACCCTTCCGACTGATATAGGCTATAAATATTTAGGCAGAGCAGGCAGTGGTGTTTTTATTTGTCTTTGAAAAAAACTTCTTTATATTCATAAGTAGTAACTTGTATGTTGTACAAGTATTTTTCAAAGTAAAAATACCTGTTAAATTCTGATTCATGGATAAGAGTTAATCAAGTCTGTCTTCAGTAACAACGCCACACGTGCCAAGCAGTTAAAGTCGAAAACCTGTTTAAAATGAAAACAGGAAAGTTCCTATTAAGGATAAGACCCGGTGTGACGGACATCCGCCGGCGCACACGCATGTACGAAATAACATTGTTTACATGTTAATAAATTGTCGGCCAAGCGACCAACACACCGCGTTCCCACTAAATCGAGTTCCTAATTAAAGAATTTTTACCTTCTAATCAAGATGTTACTTGTTCCTGTTCGAAAAACGTTAAAATGCCTAATGATTTTATTAACAGCCGACATGCCAAAATACGGCATTGGCTCCCTGCTGTTTAACATATAAATTACTCATTTAAATTTTTTGATAAAATAAAATATTCTAAATAAAGAATTTGATTATTAAGTTATAAATTCATAGTCACGTTGCCAATTAATATCCATGTCTAATTAAAGATGTTTAGGCCTGACAAATGTAGTGCGTAGGCGCATAAATAAATATATGGACGCCGTTCGTGCAGCGCTCGCGACGATTCAGAGGGTTATTCACCCCGACCATCTGTTCTCATATTTCAGTCACACACTATCAACATACGCATTCAAGTGCTGTCTTGATAATGTTCGGTTGTCTCTTGGTATGCT
This sequence comes from Elegia similella, assembly GCA_947532085.1. Taxonomy (NCBI): domain Eukaryota; kingdom Metazoa; phylum Arthropoda; class Insecta; order Lepidoptera; family Pyralidae; genus Elegia; species Elegia similella. The sequence goes on along the minus strand of OX383935.1, from coordinate 10,454,178 downwards.
GTGTTGCAATGCAATCAGTATATCTGTAAAATATAAGGTATAATTGGTTTCGGTTATTTAATTGAGGAGGAGTGTCTCTGCAGGGGCCGTCTGCATAAAACTGAGAGAACTTGAGTTAACGTTTGTTTTTACGCAATTTACCAATTTGTTTGTCGATAGGTGTACTGTTATAAGTACCGTTCGTGAAATTAATCTCATACAACCTTTTAACTCTATCTACTATTCGGTAATTATACAATTTTCATAGATTTATCATACGACTAGATCATCCAGATTTATTATGTGCAAACTTTATATATTGTATATATTTAATGGGTTATAATATGAAATGTCAAATTTATAGAAATGAATCGACCCTATAGTACCAACCTCATCATTGATAAGTATAAATTATACAAGAATAAAATATTTATTTTTAATTTAATTTCGTAATTTAAAGAGTAGAGTATTACTTAAATATTATACCTACGTAATAAAAGTAATACTGAGTGTAGTTAAATAAATAAAACTACTTAGGTATATTTATGAACAATATATTGAATTTTCTATTGATTTCATAAAGTAAATTTAAAAGAATAGAAAATAATCGATATAAATATTTTTCTAGGGTTCATGTTTTGTCTTAAACGCGCAACCTCCGCCTGACGTCCAATCCCCACGATATAATAATAGGAAATGATAATGCGCGACGCTCCGCCATATTTCTTTCGCGCCGTACGCTCTCTGATTGGCGCGCGCGGCAACATGGTTGCCCTTGCCATGTGTATTAAAAAAAAAACTTTGATTTGTACGAACCCGTTCCGAGTTTAAATATGGAACGTTTGAATATCTGTCCTTGTAGGTTAAATGATAAGAGGCATCTTTTCGAGGATTTGTTCGTATTTTAAAATGAAATTCCAAAACATTATTTATTTTTCCTGCCTATATCATAACAATAACAAATGAAAATAAAGGGAAGCCTTTTTTATAGAACTGAGAGAGCATTGGCTTTGAGTTCTTTACGTGGCCCGGTCGCGTCGCGTATTTTCATCCGACGGAGAACTTACAAGATTTACGAGCACTTTAGGCGCTCAGCAATTCAGCACATTCAGTCTCCGCAACCATAACTGACAATCGTCTGTCTCGTAATTTCAACGAATTAACTCGAATATTTTTCATAGTGAATCCCAAATACAAGCTTTGCAACTTAAAATAAATGCGGTTGTTTGTACTCGTATTTATTAGTACCTACATTTCTATCCCTCAATATAAGCTACGCGCAAGTTATTTGAATAGTTTCAGTTTTGCGGTAACTGGGTAACTCGTCACGGAGACGTTTACTGAGCCAGCATTGCGTTTCTAGTTTGTTTTAGGAACGTAATAATTTTGAAAATACGAGACGGTAGTTTGTGCCTTTTGGATATTTAAATAGGGATGTTATTAGGGTGCGAAGGGTGGTTGCGTTTGGTCGTATCGCAGCGAAGGTCTCATTCGTTCAGAGTGAGTTGTATAGTTCAGCTAAGATAACATTTCCGGACGAGTTGGGAACTGCGGTATCCTTTGGTTGCGCGCACAAAAACACGTATAGCCCCTCTTGTTTACTTGAATATTAAAGCTAGTTGATATTTATTTTAGTGCATATAAACATCTATTGCTAAAGGGAAAAAAACTTGGATTACGTAATAAAACACAAGTCACCGTTAGTTGTATGTAACCTACGAACAATTTCATTATAGGTGTAAATCATACGTTAGTCTGATACAGGTGTCACAGGTCTTGCATTGCAATTCAAACCATAAATGTAATAAAAGTAAATTATAATTATCTTGGCATAAAATTATCAACCACATCTATGTACCAAGCCAAGGCTCAACTTAGTAAATAAAATAACGAAAGACATTTAATTAGTAAGAAAATATATAATTATAGAAAGTGCTTGACTGGTAATTGGCAGGACTAAGTCCAAGCATTGGGGAGAAAGAAGTTTACAAAAATTTTAAAGAACGGAGAATAAATTTATATACCTATTCATATTAGCAAATGAAACAAAACAAACACATTCGCTGTGTTGCAAGCGCGGTCCATATTAAGCTAGACCTTTATTAAGAGCAGGCTTAGCCCGCGGTCTGCCCGCCCTCCGGACTCCCGGGTAATTTAATAAATACCCGCCCGAAACAATTGAGGAAACTCGTTGCCCACTGGAAATTGCCTTGCCTCGGGGAATTTTTTGTACGTCAGAAATGCCGCTGTTTTTGTAAAAGGAAAATTATTTGTTCTTCTTCGGAGTGGAAATATTGAATGATATGTTTTTGGCGGGTATAGTTTTTAACATTCAGTTTAATATTGAAGAAAAATCCTATTTATTTTTGCCACCAATATGTTATATGTTTTGGCCAATATGAAGATTATAATGTACCAAAATCCATACTTACCTGTATCATTTTAAAAATAATAAATATGAGGGTTTTCGGTACGTAAATTATCTATTTTTAGTTGATAGTGCAAAATAACAAACTTATTTTCTTAGATACGTAGTGTATCAAATATCCGTCGGCACTGAGAGTTCTGAACATAAGATAATAAACATGAGCAAACTGGCACAAAAGAAAACAAAAACATCGCCACAAAAAGTGTTCCAATTTCAAAAATCTCTCCTAGAAACAAGGAAAAAATATAAGGAGCCGCGAAGAACGCTCGTTCAGGCCAATTTCACCAAGCACGCCATTCATATTCATGCCTTTCACCCTTTGTTCGGTGTTACGCAACCGCTGTTTTGTTACCCCATCCTTCTTTGTTAATTTTATACCCCGCTCTCGTTGTTATTCAATTCATTTGAGGGTAATAAATTCATCAAAGTAAACATTACTTCGTTCACATGCAAATTTCTTTATGTCAGAATTGACGGGGTGACGACGACATAAAACGCTCGACTTGGAAATTCATTTTCGCCACTTATTTAGTAGGTACTTACTTCATTTTCAAAGTGCATATTGTATGTAATGTTAATAATGTTGTAAGCTTTATGTCTCGCATCTGTTTCCCGTAGTTAACACACCAGTTCTTAACACCCAATTTACCTACGTCGATGTTGACTTAGAAAACTTATCTTTGAAATGAATGAAAGGTAATTTTACTCCTTTACATAATTACGTCTCCAGTGGGAACGGAATGTAAAACTGCTAATTCATCGACATATACATATCTATTCTATTACGTTTATTACATATTTATGCAGATATATGTATCTTATATGCAAAGGTTTCTAAAATCGACTTTATCATGATACCGTTATACCCATTTTCATTTTAAGAAATGTACTTCACAATAAAAAAAAAACTTAAAAGCTCAGAGATTTTAAAACGTAGAAAAAAATATCGAGTTACTTCTTATCTCATCCCTAACAAGATGATAAAGGCTCGTCGGGCTGGAGTTCTGTAGAAAATGGCTGATTTACATACGAATGTTAATAACTTGGTCTCAGTGCGGCTCTTGGCCCGAAACTGGTTTTTAGGCTTAAGGCCTATTAAGGCCTGTGCCACGGACCGAAGAATACGTCTGAGCGATGGAGGACGACCATTTTTATGTTTCAATTTAGACAAAAACATTTTGGTATTTGAAAGTTAACTACACCCTTATAGCAAAGAGACAACAAATAACAGTGTACATAGGTATTAATTCTTAACCTAGCGATATCATAAACAATCAAACCGAATGAAAAAGAAAATGATAAAATTGACAACTTGATCGATGTTCTCTAAATTTTTCATTTTGTTTTTCACCTTTTTGCTACAATAGGCTAGATTCTTGGATCGATATAATATTAAAATTAATTCATCGGTTTGATAATCAAAAAATATTGGACACGTATTTTTCTTTTTTAGAAAGCGCGCAAAGTTCCGTTCGACGTTAAAATTTGCTTAAAAGTGTAACAAACTGTGACGTCACATGGAACTTTAACGGGCTTATCTTTATAATGTTTTGTATAATTGATGAAATAAAAAATGTGTGTCCAATATTTTTTTAAATAACTAACTGACAGAATATTTTTTTTAGGAAACTAGCCTTATAGTCTCCATTAGTGATCCTGATTCCATATTTTTAATATTGCTAGGGATTCAAAAACCTGGTATTTATCCTATAATTTTTCCACATCTGCCTGACGTACTGTAATGGTCTATGTTTTTTGAAATTCCTATAATATTTTTGTGTGATTTGTGATTTGCCATGTGCCAAATCACGTAAATTATTGACAACTTAGGTACAATACTAATCAAATAAGTATACTTTTTTGCAATATGAATAGTTATATTAAATAGTTACTAATAATTGTGATATTTTATAGAACATAAAAATAAATGAAATAAATTTATTGCTCCAATGAACCTGGCGCGTGAAATAAGATGTTTTTAATGTATTTAACCATTTGTAAGTATAAAATCACATTTAATCATAAAAAATAGTTATTATTAATAAGTTGTATTAAAGATACACACAATATCAAAAAATAATATTTAAATCGTAATAAAATATGTTAAGTTATCCATAAATATGATTTGGTATTAGTATGACTACCTATTTACATTATAATATTATACGTACAGATTGAAAATTGAAGATATTATTGCGGCTTAAACTACTACCATATTGCGGATTGTAGGTTACTGTACCAAAAAGTTAGTAGAAAACTCGCCATTGCGGCGGTCTAAGGTCGGTCTATTACGAAATTTCGATCAGCTCACGTGTCCTGACGCGAGTTTATTATTTGTTACCAATCCCAAAAAGTGCACAACGTCGCTAAAGAAGTTTCCACTTCAAAAACTGAATAAATATAAAGCATCTATCATCATCATTATATAGCCGCAAGAAGTCCAGTGCCGGACATAGGCCTCTCCCAAGATTTCGTAATACAACCTGTTGGAAGCGGCCTGCTTGCATCCAGCGTCTTCGTGGTTCTAATAACATTAATTGTTATTCATAACTTTTACGTACGTCTAACTTAGAAAGATTTATGGAGCTGATACAGCTGGTAGACCTCACTTAATTTATATTCATCTCGTTGATAACAAACCAACTTTAGCCTGGACTGATTGAATAACTTAAAATACTTCTACAGTGTAGTAGCGGCGTCATGTTCTCTCAATAACTTTCAATTGTTATTACAACTTTTGCATAAAGACGTATAACTTAGAAAGATTTATGTCCTAGCTGGTAGACGTAACTTAGATATCAACATTCATTTTACTGTCAAAAATCTACTTACGTCTCGATTTCAGTCAAAAACTTGATATGTACCTATATCACTGCGCCTTACAGTGTAGTAGTCTGCGGCGGCGTGTAGTGCAAATATTTTATTGTAATTCATAGCTTTCTGTATAGACGTGTAACTTAGAAAGATTTATGGCGCTGCTGCAGGTGGTAGACCTTAGGAACTACTCACAGTTATATTAAGTGCCTAATTAATTAATTTAAAGCAGCCAGCTCCTTTAAATAAATTAATTAGGTATTTATTACAAAGAAGGACGTATTTTTCGGTGAGGAATGAAATATACATGCATTCGAGAGCAATTTTACTTTATTTCAAATTACGTTATAAAACGGAATCCAAAATGAAAGTTCATGGTTTGCCATCGTACTTTTATATCTCATTGCAACCTCATTTTCATAAGTCGTCGATTAATTGAAACCACTGCTGTATTTCTCATTTTCCCCTGTTAATTTTTAATCCTCGCAGATTGCAATCAAGGCAATCCAGGAATAACTTCATCTCGTCATTACCGGCTGGAATTTCTTTATCAACTGGTGGCGGATCCAGCTCTGAAGTAAGATTGTGGGTCCGGACACCCCTAATTGGCCAAGTGTTAGTGTTATCCCTAACACGCTTTCGATCTAAATCTACGTGTTGGCCAATCGTACGTTTATTTTAATAAACCTAAGAATAAATTATGTCTATTTTTTTTTATATACGGACAAATCACACATATTGAGCTAGCCCCAAAGTAAGTTCGAGACTTGTGTTATGGGATACTAACTTAACGATTATTATATAATAACTATTATACACATTGATCGCCACTGAGTCGACATTATAATAGAATTGTAATATGCAAAGTGGCGATCAACATGTTAATTAAATTGCTTTCAAAATTAGTAATATGGCAATACAATGCAACTAATAAATATAAAAGACTTCTGCCTTCTAATATGACAGATATTAAAGGTAGTACCTACACCAATAATTATTCTTCAGACTAATTTCTTTTAATGTGAAAGTTTTGCCTAGTGTTTTAGGTAATCAATGGTGAAGGAGTTTATTGTTACCTTGCTTCATACTTATAATTGCGAACAAAGTCACGTACTGAAGCTAATGTAGTAATTCAAAAGGAGATAGCAGGTTTGTCAATAATTTTTGCACATGAGAGAGAGATAAATTCTCGGGCAAAAGTTCCGAGCCGTGCCCCCGCCCACTGTGCCCGCTATATTGGATCCGCGTCGTTATCAACCCGGTTTGCGGTTATTAAAGTGTAGATGGCGCTCGTATATAACATATGCAGATGTAACGAAGAACCTGATTTAAACTACATAAAAGTTCTTTGCATATCGGGTAAATGAACATATCCCAACGACGATACTGGATCAATTAATTTCTGGATTATAGAATTTTGAATATCTACCTTCTAAAAAAGTTATTTGTATAAGGTTATCATTAGTATTTTATTTGTACTACAGCAGTTGCATTTATAAAATGTCGACTAATCTAAAAAAATACTTAGTAACATCAAATTTTAAACCGTTTAGAATCGTCTTCAAATAAAAATGCCTATCACCTCCACAATCTTCTGATCAACGAATGTTATTATACCATACAAGATTTTTTAAGGGATGACATAGAAAATCTGACTTATAATTAAGCTCCTTTTGTAGATTAGAAATACTTACAAAAAATAATTACTGAATTTATGTAACTAATTATATTCATAAATAATTATTGTAAACCCTTGTAAAGTGCTAGGACATAGTGTAATTAATATTTTAATCATGTAACTCCACCTACTGTAATCTAACCTATGATCCACAATAAAGATGATTGATATCTTTAGTTTCTTTCTTTCATTGAGAACTAAATGATATAGACAAGTTAAAATGCCATTCCAGAAAAGCTGTACGGGTAAGCTACAGTCGTATGGGAGCAAATGCTAATGTTTTGACTAGAGACGTGCCTCACATGGTAAGCATCGATTACGGGAACGGAGCGGCCGGACATTGTCCAGACTAATCCGTAGCTACGCATTCTATAGTTCCCTACTTGGGAACATGCAGCGTATAATATAACCAATGACGTTCCCGTGAAGGGGTGACTCAGCCCGTCAAACTGAACAACTTTCCCTAAGCGACCAATGCTGGGAACTCAATTAAAAAACCGGCCAAGTGCGAGCCGGACTCGCGCACGAAGGGTTCCGTACCGTTGTCCATAAAAACGGCAAAAAAATCATGACTGTTGAATGGGAACCCCCTTTAATATAAATTTTATTTTTATTCAATTATTTATTGTTACCAATAATTTATTTTTAACTAAATATTCTGTGAATATTTCAAGCGTCGACCTGTTGCCGTTATCAATATCGAGCAAAAACAAGCAAAATAATCACGTTTATTATATGGGGCCCCCTTAAATATTTATTTTATTCTATTTTTTAGTAGGAATAAAAATAAAAATAAATCATCTGTGAAAATTTCAACTATCTAACTACCATGGTTCATGAGATACAGCCTGGTGATAGACGGACAGACAGACGGACAGCGGAGCGATATTAATAGGGTCCCGTTTTTATCTTGTGGTTATATAAGATGTGTTATGAGACAACGAAAACTTTAATTTTGTTTGTTTTTTTCTTTTTTGTTTGTTTTTTGTCATATGTGACATTTTCATAAAATATTTATTGGTTTATCCCAATTTTCACAGAGGAAAAAATGCTAAATACAGTTATGAGCATTGATATGTATATTTCAGTTCATTTAATGTGATATGGTCTAAAATGGAATACAATGGTATACATAATATATATAATTACTGGTGACTGTGCACTTTGCCTGGAAGATATATTTTAATTAATTAAAATATAGACAGTATTACATAGGCAAGTACATATTTATCATGAAGTATGTCTAATTTTTTAAAGGAATTCTTTTTAAAGGCCATAAAGTCCAAACCAAGTTAGTACATAGGTAGTAGGTACAACAAATTCCGAAAAGTAAAGAAAATACAATATTTATATACCTATTTATCTAATGTATTAAATTAAGTCTATAGGACATAATTGTGCAATATTAATGTTGTTTTAATGAAAATATAACAATATTAAATCATGTAAATCTCTCGGTGCACCAAGTCCTGTTATTCAGATTTAGCGCATAAACTGAGCGTGTTTATCGAATTTACGGCTGTTTACGCTGCTATGTAAATAAGCTAGGTATAGCTGTTTATACATACCGCTGTTTGTTACATCTGGGATGAAATTATTTTAGCCCGCGCCTAATTCTGCTACATTTGCGATGAGCTTAACAAGAACGGGAGCGGCGCGCTTTTCATCTTTGAAGCGCAACATTTACATTTTCGTCTCATTTATTTGCTATTTCGGGCCCAGCCCTCCCTCCCGCATGCCACCACCACCCCCCTCCCACGCCTTCCAATGAATAAGTCTCGGCGTGCGTCAGGCGAAGTAAAACGAAATTGGGAAGGAACGCTCTATAAAGTCTAATTAAGTTTGAAGTGAATGCACAAATGTAAGGAAATATAAAAAGGTCTGTTGAAAAGGAGAATTTATTTTGTGGTGGCCCTTTTTTATCGTAATTTCTGTAGGCATTCGTACCCTATATATATTTATTCGGCTCCAGCTACGTCAATTAACAGTTTAACTTATTCAATTCACATTGAATATGAAGTGACTAATGTAATTCTCGGCCTAAGCCAGATATTCATTAATACAAGAGAGTACGTAGCGTTATGAAGGCAATAAACCAGCCAGTATCCTTTTAAATAGACATAAATCACAGTAAAACCAACGTAAATCAAAACAACGAAATTCTGTTAACGCTTCAGTAAAAGAGGAAGCCCGATAGCGCATGATCAGAATGTAATCGCGTAATTCCGGCTTTTATTAAGATATTTTACGAAGAAAAAGCCGTCGCGTTGTTATTCAGGGGCCGTTTCGTATAAAAATAATGCGTCCCTTAACACAAACCTTTTGTTTTGGGGCGGCCCGGGCACAATAGAAATTATTTCGTTGCCACCCTCTCACTTGTCATTCGCGGCTTGCATTTAGCAGGATGCAACCGCGCTCCGTGATTGAATTTTAAATATAGAACAGTAAAAAGCTTTTATCTCAAAGTAGATGACGGCATTTTGTCTTTTGTAAATAAGGCATGTTTTAGTTTTATTTGTTAACAGCTTCTTTAATACTGAAGTAACAAACATTGAAATAAATACAACCAAATTGATGACGTCCTCCTTTTTTTAAAGTCGATGTTTAGTTTATATTTTCTTTTATAAAAGTATTATGATTTTTTTTAATTTCAGTTATTAATAGAGATTAAGATACACAGTTATTTAATAAGCTGTATCGAAAATGTAACCTTAGCTGACAAATTCTAGGTATTTTTTTTTACCAATCGTTGTTCCAATGCAATTCACCTGTCCCGAATTAGGTAATTTTGTTAGATATCTTTTTAATTATTTAAGATAAACTTATAAAATAATGTCTTATATACTACATAGTGGCAAAATCATTGATAGAATTCCTGTTAAAAATGTACAAACATTCCCTTACTTTATATTTCCTCTATTACGTAATACGTCTAATATTTTAGCAAATCTAATCCGAACAATAACAGCAATAATCCAAGGGTTTGCGTTTTTACTGTGCGTAAGTCAGATTTCTGCGATAGAAAAGCGAGGCCGCGCGCCCCCGAATATAAATCGCCTTGTTATATTTTCCGGAACATTGGCATTCATGGAGTTTCTACGGTGACATGTTTCTAGAAATACTTACAGGAAAATCCGCCACGTGTTTGTCTGCGTTTGTTATATTTTACGTATGGACGAATCATGTTCATTTAGTTCTGCGCTACAAATAAACTGTTGACGTCATAGTTGAACTACTCACTTATATTAAAAGATATTAGATTTTATTCAGAAATTTAGCTTTAATAATCAACTCATCCATACTAATATTATGTTTATATATGAATAAGTATAACAGTATATAATACACGTAGTGATTTAATGTCAATATGAGGCTAAACCCGTGGGTTAAACTTAGAGTAATGAATTAACTATGGGGTGAACCATATAGGATTATTTCCAGTGTTAAATATCTTAAAGATCTGCTTATATAGCACGCTTGTAACACTGCATCTCAATATGTTCTTTGAAATTATATCGGGTTCATAACAATGCAAATTCTAAATGTCAATACCTACTCAACGACCACTTCCTCAGGACATGACCAGAAATACCTACATAATTTAGAATCAATTAGGTGATAAATGTAAAAATTTAAATTTAAATTTGGAAGCTTAATAAGAACATAACTTCGAAATTAAACATCCTCTCGAGTTCCAATTTACGCCATCACGGGCAAATATCACATAAAACTGTGAATATGCATCTGAAAGCTGCCCCAGCGGGAGCTTTGAAAGCTTTGATGCAGTCGTCTGCCATTTAGAGTGAAAGCCATTTTCTATTAGTTTTGTAAAAATGGTTACTTAATTATGAGAACTTGGGCTTTTGTTTGAACTTTCACGCCCAACAGTTCTAAAACTGATACGAAACAATAAATAAGTACTTTTTAGGATTTCATACCCAAAGGGTGCCAAAGAGAACCCTATAGGAACCCTAATAGCTAAATTTTCATAATACTTTTAATTAAAATGTGTAATTCAAAGGATACAAGAAACGTCCAAAATTGTTGCATATTTATTACTGTGTCAACAAACCATAGATCATTCAAAACAATAGTCTATGTGTCATATTATAGAGTTTATATAGTTTGGGAAATAGGGTACTGTGGTACGGAACCCTGTGTGTGTTAATGCTCCTCACATTTGGCCATTTTTTAACCAAATACAACACAATGCAAAACACACAAAACATACCTATGACCAAATGCTCTTGAAAATAGTACTGTACCTATTTTTGTTGCTACTATTTAGAAACGTGACGTTATTTTAGTAACGTGGTATTATTTTAGGAACGTGATATACTTTGTATTGTAGTATACAAATTTTGCTATGAATTGATAAATTGTCTATATGACTAAAAAAATACATTGAAAAGAAGACTATCCCACAATACTCTTAGTAATTACTATGTTGACGAATGTAAATGCTACGTAAATATTCCGATCGTTCCTACAACGATAGGAGTAGGTATAAAGATAAAAGGTTCGATATTGGAGCCGATGCGGGGAGCATACAAAAGCGTCTAATTTGGAGGCCGTATGTGTGGACTACACGAATACCTCCGCTACCCACAATCACGTATAGCTAGCTTATACTTATTCTTTTATGTAACTTATTTAGATGTTTTGTTAATGAAATATGTTGTGGACCTTTTTTAACTCAGAAATCAGAAACGTTTATGTGCCAGAATACATACAAATATTAGTTTAGTTAAGTATCTATATTTATACTTCCGATAATGGCTTTAAAAATTTACTTGCTTTCAGTTTCATTTATTATTAAATTAATGAAATCTTGAAATAATATCTCTTTAAGTTAAATATCTAAAATCGAACAAACTTACCAATAATAAAGCAGAACAGAAATAAATGTGGTAACCAAAATAACGTTATTACAATGAGATCCAAAACAAAAGATAAAAGAAAACATAATAGACTTTTATGCCATAAACATAATGTTGTACATAGAGAACTTTAGAAATAATCCCCTATGCTAACTTATATTGACTAGCTGAAAAAACATATACAACGTAGTATTTCGTCTTTTTACCTTGCAGGGTAGATAAAGCCTAAGTCTATAAGATCTGAAGGCCACGTTTAGCATGTTTATGGGCATAAATGGAAAACGGGATCAAAATAGTCCATCACTATTTTGCTAGCCGCATCGCCTATTAACATGATTCCTTAGATTTTACCCATTTCCTCGAATATAATCCAAAAATATTTGGAGGTACGATCATTATTCATCATCATTATAGCCACATAAAGTCCACTACTGGACAAAGGCCTCTCCCAGTGATACTTCGTTCCATGGTCCTCCCAACGAAGTATCTCTTTTCCGACGCTACTGCCTATCGGAAGCATTTTAAAGCTGAGGAAAGATAGGAATTTGTTGGATTTGGAAAGAGAATAAATGTATCGGGTGATACCCTCACTCGGATGAATGGGGGGACAGCAAGTAGCAGCTCGGGAGGTCGGGCGCGCGTACCCGATGCCATACCCGCAACCACCGGCAGTTGAACATATATTTTTGATATAATAGATTCTAAAAATTAAGGATTACCGAAATCCTAACTAATATTATAAATGCGAAAGTGAGTTTGTTAGTTTGTTTGTTTGTTACGCTTTCACGTCGTAACTACTGAACCGATCATCATGAAATTTTACATACAAGATCTCTGGAGTATGGAGAAGGACATAGGGTACCTTTTATCCCGGGAAAAAGTATAGTACTTTTTCCCGGGATAAAAGGTACCCTATGTCCCGAGGGATCGACATTGACGCGGGCGGAGCCGCGGGCGAAAGCTAGTATTGAATAAATTAACTTCGTTTAATTCGAAAGAAAAATCTAAGAGAAATAATGTAGATTTTTCTTTCGAAAACTAATTAGCTTCTTAATATAAGACATTAGGTATACATGGCATAACGTCACTTAGAATATTATTTTTCTACGCAGTTCCAACAATATTAAAGGCGGCCGTAAAAATGACGTCACTTTCAAAAAATTACGATTCAAATTTATTAATGAAAACTGATGAATCACGTAAATACTTCATTTAAAACACGTATTAAAGAAAAAACTTTCTATACATGGCGAAAAATCATAAACCGATAGAATATGAGTAACATTTTCCAGTAAATGTAAAATATTTTAGAAATTTACGCGTTTTTCCCAGAAACTAGTATTTCTCGAAGATGGAGATATCTACAAATTACTGAGGCATTAGTTTATTACTCAGACTATCGTATTACTATCGTTTTATGCGTTGCTTAGCCTATCAACATGTTTCAGTGCTGAGTAAAGATTTCCCTCTGATCCCCAACGAGAGGCCAATGTCCTGCCAGGTGCTGATTCACTGAGTTCGATACTCGATGCATGAAAAATAAGACACGCTAGCAGTTACTTTTCCATAGTATTATCGTTTATACAGCAAGTGTGTGATTTAAAATGTTATTTATGCCCCAATATACTAATGTTACTTCTAGGCACATTGTTTTACAAATCTGTTCTGATAAGAATTAAACTTTTAATCATGTGCATAATATCAGCTAATGAGTTTGTTTGTTACGCCTTTACGCCCTATCTTCTGAACAGATCGTCATGAAATTTTGTATACCCATCTGGAGTACGGAGAAGGATATATAATATATTTTATCCCGGGAAAAGTTATGTTAGTAGGAATTCCTTTTTGCAAATTCACGTTTCTAAATTAGGTACTCTTAAGGTAGGTAATGTCCTTTCATATCTAAATGGCACAATGCCAAGTCCCATTATGGGTATTTGACATTGCAGTCATGTCGCCCTTCGTCCAAGATATTGTTTCATCAAATAAGTTGTTTAATAAAGTCCCCAAAAGTCGCGCTCGACATATGTCGCGGATTATATTGGACCATTGCCACCCCTTGTCTTCTTAGAAGTCACAAGTCAATGTGTATAGTTAAGGCTGCTATTCCACCAAAGGTATGCGAGGGAGGGGAGCGATGTTCAAGGCAAAACCCACCCATGGTATCTTTTCTAACCTCCGCTAACCACTTTGGTGGAAACGGTCTATTACATTATACAATTCAGTTCAGTATATACAACTTCACTCTGAAAAGAACTGTCTATACACCATTTCACAGCCTCGTAACGCATATTAGCATGGCTCCGTTAAACTGCACATCATTCATGGGAAGCTAATGGTTGTCAAATAGAAAAAAAGGATTATAGAGTTTATGAATACGAGTCTGGCCGAAAAGCTCCTCAATGGAATATGTATAAAACAGCGAAACAATTTGAAAATCGGCCAAAGACTGCCATTGTTAGCACAATCATGTTTTCATACATCTATACTTCTATATCTATCTATACTAATATTACAAAGTGGAAAGATTTGATTGTTTGTTTGCATCGAATAGGCTCTGAAACTACTGGACGATTTGCAAAATTCTTTCTCTATTAGAATCCTACTTTATCCCTGATGAACATAGGCTATTTAAATACCTATATCTTCCCATGCCGGTACGGGCCGCTAGTATTAAATATATAAGTAAGGTTTGTTTATAGCTGCCTAACAAGTCACATTTAGGACTAAGTTTGTCATGGCCTTTGCAAGACTTCAATGATTAAAATAAGCCAGGGAGAAAAACGGCTAACTTTAAACCGGCACACGAATATCTCCTTTCCATTTCAACGAAAACAAAGCCTTTTTTGTTTGGGTTTACCTTCCTGGATGAGATCACAAAAATATTTTTTATTAGTACTTGAAGATTTACAAATGAAGTTTAATATGACAACCCTATCGTACATTTCCTGAACACTAAGGTTTAACAAAAATTTTTTTCTACGTTAGGTTTCCTACACATCTATTGTTCTATTATTAATTCTCATAAATTAAGATTGTGATGCAATTCTCAAAGCATAAGTTATCTCCTTGGGTGTGTCTTTCGGATATTAATATTAATAGAAACGCAGATAAGCCATAAATTGTACCTACTTCCTTGTATTCTTTTAGTAACTCCGTGATAAATAGTTTTTTTTAGTCCCAAAAGCAAAGAAATTTGTGAATAAACAACTGTTTAACCACAGAGCTAGGTCTGACGTTTAACACCATGACATGACAAAATTACCATTTGAAAAAACTGGAAGTCGGAAAGCAACGAAAACAAAAGGCAAAAAATAGTCATGAGAAAAACGAAACTTTATTTTCTTCCAACAACGCTGCAATTCTATCATAACTGCACTACAAACCAGCACAAAGCGGAACTTTGCTGCTCTAGAGCAGAAAAAATGTATGGAAATCCTTTACTGCTCTGTTTAATTTTCTTTTTTAAATCGTTAGACCATAGGTGTCACATGTCACAAATAAGGTTGGACGTGTGTATAGCTTGGCCTAAAACAAAAATACTGGCAATAAAGAAAAAAAAAGACGGGTATGTACTGAGATGTCAACAACTAATTTTCACTGATGGTAATTTCTCTTCAGTTTCTTTCACATACTTTTCTTGTGGTAGTTGGAAGAAAAGCAGATTATGCACCTCGCATTAAGTAATTTATATTGCACTCGTGCTTTTTAGAGCCCTCGCTAACGCTTGGGCTCCAAATAAGCACTCGATGCAATAATAAATTACTTTCTGCTCAGTGCAACAATCTACTATTTCTTTTATTTTTAGCGCTTTCATTCGATAATTCAAGCAAGAAGTCTAGCATGTCTATTATTTATTGGAGATTACCTGTTCTAACTACCACCACAACTCGCATCACAGTTTGATGGTTAGACATGGAAGCGAAACTTAGCTTTTTAATGCCCTGAAGTAAACCTCCTGACTCATGACATTCATTGCTTATTGTAAGGTGTGAGTTTGTCAGAACTTGGAGACAAAGCATAATTATTATAATGCATATTGCACTGAGTATTTCTAGATATGACGATGTCTATGTGTCAGCGCGGAGCCACACACAATACTTTTAGTGTCACATATCTGCAATTTTGCGCAGGTATGTTGCTGGGTTGCACAAGAGAGAGTAAATTAGAAAATAAGTACGGCTTTGTAAAGAAGAGCAAGGTTTTTTTTACCAAGTAATTATTACTAGAATATTTTAATTATACATTGGTAGATACGAATGTAAATTACTGCTTATGACAATTTCTTAGTGTATTTTTTCATTATAAGTACCACAAAAATGTAGGATAGTTTTTTGGGATAGTGATGACTCTCTTCACTAGCAATTATTGAAATTTAGTTTACATTCTATACGAAGTATACCCAATTAGTAGAAATAATAAAGAGCTTACACGGGATACACAGAAGCTGTATATTTTTAACAATATTGCTGTTAACCCTTATCTTAATAAAGATTATTAGGTGGTTTCCCGTTTTGTAAATAAAATCACAATACCAAATGATAGAGTCTAATGTGATCTTGCTTTAGATATCACTGGCATTCACTCACTGCATCTAATTTTTGAACACGCAATAAAGAAACAAAAAATAGCCGGTGTGACTACTAAAAGTAGCAAGTTTGCTGTTCTATGACACGATAGGTATACTCGTAAAGTCGACATAAAGCCAGTGAAACAAAGCGATGGCGATGCAGTCATCTCCGCCCCTAAATATGATATTCAACTCCATAAAGTTGATGCACATGCGTGCACATGTAGGTAGGTCGCGTTTTACATAAAATGCACTTTTTGAACGACCCCAGGGTTGTTAACTTGTGACATGATATTTCTTTGTAGTATCTAATCCTGGGATCAATGTCAACAGTGATAGAGGCACAGATAGCAGAGACCTATAGCAGATACCTCATAGGAAATATATAAGTATGAAATGGTTGCTATGCCAAAGCACAGAATAAGTACTAGGCGAAAGAAACACTGTTTCATTGTAAATGTATAATATATGATAATATGACTTATATATCGGTGACACGTTTGATAAAGACGTGTAGCGCTCTCTTATTCTATCGGCAATTTGTCGATGAATTTGAAAAATACTAGTCTTTTTCATTGAGGGAACATGAATTAAACTAAAAATACTTTTAGTTCATATGTTAGGTCATTTTTTATTGCTTAAGATCTAATCGTTCTAAAATGTAAATCATTTCACACTTAACAAAGTCTAACATAAAGGTATGTTATTAAACTATATTTAAGTATGTTTACAACTTTTAAATAGTTCAATTAGAGAAAGATCATAAACGTCATCAGAAACAGATATTTATTACTGCTTTGATTCAAAAACAACAAACGAAATAAGCCTTGGGGTATACTATTTTCTACGGTGATGCTTACAGTTAGTATTTATATGACAGTAAAACTATCTCACTTAGCTTTCGATTAATATTATATCTGTATAATATTGTCAACAAGAAAGAATAAAACTCAGAAACAACTATAAAACTGTTGATTATAATTTATTTGGATTGTATTTACTAAATTAAAGCAGTAATTACAACAAATGAACCTATTAAATCATATAAATAACTAACAATTAAATAATTAAAACGTAATAACTTGTAATAAGACTGTCATAACTTTATTATACACGTAAAATGCATTCATAAAATTAAGTGTACATACAATTTTATTGAGTCTGGTCAATGTATTCCTTATTTATATTAGTAGATAACGCGAAACACTGGCCAATCGAACATTTTGCAATTATTTTATTGCTACCCTGGATTTAAGATTTAAAATCTTTTTCAAGCCTTTGAAACCTTTCCATCTCTTTCACTTCGCTAGATAATATTATGTTAATAATCCGGTTCTAAGCATTATATAAAATTATATACTTAAAAGATTTTTTTATTTCAGAATGACATTGAGGTAATAATTATTTGCTAGAATGTTTTGTTAAGGCCATATCCTGAATTTTAAGAGGTCCAATATACCTCACTAGTGTACAAATATTTGAAAAAAACGGAGATGTTATTTAAAATATTTTTAAGTGACGCCCTTGTTAAATTATTAAATTTTAGTTGAAAAGTTTTAGGGGTTACACGCGAGGACCTATACAATGCCACTGATAACGCTGTGTCAGTGGCAGAGTTCTGGTCAACACAAATTTAATTCGCCCGAGTCGACACGATAAGAAGAAGAAGGGGTTACCATGTAGCTTTAATTTGTTGTTTTCGGTTTCACTTTTTCAATATGAGCTAGTTCATACCTAAAATAATTTGAAGGGTTATCTTGGTCTACACAAGACAAAAACTAAAATAACATCCCTGTTTTTCTTAAAATAATTTATTTCAAATAGGTGGCATTTGTTATGGATCTTCTTAATTACAAAATCGTTTACTCTGACTGGTAATTAACGCACAGCCAAAAGACTAATAGTCGAGGTAGAAATAGTAACACAAAATTTTTTCGTAAAAGAAAAAAAAAACTATTTTATCAATCCCCTCTTTTTCACAGCCCTGTGGAGACAATATGATAATAATATGACAATACCTCTAGATATCTATAACTACAATGTAGGTACTTTACTTTGTAGAAATATTACATTAATTCTGGACATCGCTCGGCACATGTAAATGAAAATCTTACGGGCACATCCGTGGTACATACATTAGTACTTCAAGTTATGCATGTAGGTAGGCGGCGAGCCCTTATGAGCGTCATATACTCATATCTGAAAGTACATCGTTGCATCCGGCGAATAACAACCGACAGATCTCAGATAGGTACAGACTTCTGAGAACTTGAGTGCACTGACTGGTTTTTTTGCATTAGCAGTCCGCAGGAACGCGTGGAGTTTCGTCCTACGGCCCTTTCATCCTAATTGGACGAACACTGAATTTATAATTATATTTTATTTGCGATGTTCTTTTTTGAAGTCGAGGATAGAATTAAAAGTAAAGTTGTAACTGTGTGAGGTAATTACACAAATGTATGAACCTTGTTTACTGACATTTCCAAGAATAGTGTGAAAAAATAAGAAAAAGCAAGCTTGATTAGAGGCCTTTATTTTTCTGTATTTATAGGTATTACTACATATAAATTGGTAAAAAAAATAATTTTTAATGCTATAGTTATAAAGACAGGATTGGTATTCGTCACTATGCGATGATATTTTCGTCCGAGCGTGTGCAGCGAGCTATCCTTCATATCTAGTTGGGGCGAAAACACATTTTGAATGTATTTTTGTAGCTACTACATCCGAACACAAAAAAACATTCGAACCTAGCTAGGTTCTACGATAACTTCCGAACCCGTGTTTCAATTAAGAAGAAATGTAGAATATTATATAATATTCAAGTTTGTTGAGTATCAAAATTAGTTCAGTAATTTATGAGATATTGAAATAAATGTTCGTGAGGCTCATTCCTTAGTATAACTTGGAGACTTATAAACTGCAATTAAGATTGGCATGCCTAAGATACCTGCCTCTGCCTACCCCGATGGGAAACAGGCGTGATAATACGTATACATGTATAGTTTAGCTGGATTAGTCTAATCAAACTTTCAGTGTTTTCAACTTCGGTACACTGAAAAGGGATTACGTACGATCTTTTTACTAAAAGAACCTTATAAGGAAACTTGTAAACTAGATGTCTGCTTAAGACGAGGACTCAAATGTTTGGTACCTTCGCTCGGCAAAGGACTGATCAAGTGCGCGCAAGGGATAGCGCTTGGCGGTTTAGCCCGTGAATGATGAGATAGGAGATAGTCTCGAGTCGCTCAAAGAAAAAAACGTAAGCGCCGAATTCGTTATTTCTATTTTATATAAAATCAGACCGGTTAATTGTATTTTCATATTTACATTTTGATGAATTACTAATAACCTATCTTTTAGTCTAAAAATCATTATTTCATTCGTCGCATTTGAGCTACAATAACAAAAACTCTGCGAACGAAGACCATTTTTCAAAAAATATTTCTATCGAGAAAATTTTATCAAAACGTGTTTCCATCTTCAATTTTTGGAGATGAAATAGTCAAAAATCATATTACTTAGATTTGAAACTCCTAATTTAAGTATTTTGCGAGATAAATAAGGTTCAGAACGACCTTATTTACAGTGGTATCGCCTTAATAGTGCAAATGACTGCTATTTAATTCGCAGTCATTAGGCTTCGCTGGATGCCTTAAGACAGCGAGACTAAGTTTCATTCTACACTAGTTTTAACCACATCCACATTTTAAAACAAAAGAAACACGAGCCATGATACCATTTGTTTTAGTTGTGAAGTTGTGACTCTAGATCTAGATTCTTAAGATAACCAATCATATTTTATGAATTACAGTTATTTATACTGTGTCTGTCAAAAACTTGCAGAGGAACGGAATAAAAGAAAAACGGAATAACATTGCTTCCACAATATTTATTCATGAAAATGAATTAGTATTGGAGCAAACGACGCACAAATCCACTCCTGAATTCATTCGAACAACGTAAATATTTTATTGCCTCTGAGAAAAAAATACGGGGACAAATTACCGGAAAGTATCGGGAGCAGTTTTCAATCTTACTCTTAAGTGGTACAAACGATAAAAATAAATTTTGCGCTTGTGGGCATTTATAGCAGAGATTTTCGGGAGAGGGAATGCGTATTTTCCTCTTGCTAATGGAACGAAACAAGCTTAGCAAACAAATGCGCCTATAATTCTTAATTTGAGTAGGCTTTGCTTTTGTTTTTCGTACATCCTCTGGATGAATACACAATGGAATTTACATAAATGAATATCTTTTTTTTATTAATTGAAAGGGAGCTTCGTGTTCTTCATTGCGTTGTTATTATGAAGGTTGAAGTATAAAACTTCACGAAACAAGATTTTTGCACTAAGTATACATCTTAATAACAATGAATTTTAGACCTTTTACACGCACCTTTTATATTTTTACGGAAGATAACAAAATAAATATAGGCCGAAACTTGTCCACGTTTCCGATTATCATACAAGCAGAACTGTTTATTTTAGCAGTTTATTGTATTGCTATGTTATGTAAAATATTCCAATAGATGAGTAGCGTGGGCTACCGAATGAAGTCGTAGATACCGGCTCGTGACTGTCAACGTCTGACAATTTATTTAATTTATTGACACGATTTAAACTTGTGGCTATCTGAGCATTTAGGTATTTTCGGAAACGTGTTCTTCTCTGAGAAAATGATTTGACTCTTTTATTAGATATAATATTTTCCTTTTAACTACAAGACTAATACTAAAATGTGTTCACCTAAAATTGGGTTGCATGCTTGTTATTAATATTAAGATTTTATCATGTAAATATTTTGTAAATAGCTGGTTTGGACCGATTCGAATTTTTTTTTCATTATTATGATCCCAAATTAACCAAAAGTCAAGTATTCAAAATTCAGAAAATTTTATTTAAAATTTATTTCATGTGTCTCTTTTTGAACGTCATATTTATATTTTTTATATTTCTTTAATATATGCAAAATCGAAATACTACTAGCGCTTCGCAGCGACCACTGGTGAGAAGAGATCATTGATGAACAAAGGCTATAGAATTAAATACTTAGTTTTAAATAAACAGGGTTGGTCGATGACCAACCAACCATAAGTATAGCTCTTCATCAAAAACTTCATGCAAGAGAAGTTAAGCCACAGAGAAGTTATTAGATACATATAAGAGCCATTAAAATTGAAGGCAAATATAACAAGGAATGCAGTCATGTTTCAGGTCAAACTAATAAACTGAAACATAGATATATACCGAAGACCGACAAATATATATACTTGATAGATATTTATGGATGAAAACAGTATCTGTTACTCAGAAGCCAGTAAATTATCTAAAAGATGCGGAATCACATAGCCTTTAAATTATATGGTTGACTGATCAAGTCACGACTCTATTAGCCAGTTCAAAACTGGACAGGAATTAATTCCGCTACGGTAAAGGACGATAAATGTCAGCATACTTTATATGTTACATTGGCATTTGATTCAAATGTTAGACCTCCTTGGTGTGCATTCAATACTAGACTTTTTAAGCTCCGCTGCTAATGAGGTTTCAGAATTCGGTTTTCAGATTCGGAAACTTAGTTAGGAGTTATAAATTCGATATTAACTGCACTCCTCCTACTCCCAGGCATTTGTCCTGGTTTCATCCATAGTGTGAAATGCCATTTATTCATCATAAGATACTTTACATATCATTCGGTGAACGTTTACAGTTTTACAACAATAAATTAACGTTCACCGAATGATTCTTCCACTCTTCATCATCTGCCTTACCATATCCCGATATCTGGGGTCGGCGCAATATGTCTTATTCTTCCACATTTCTCTATTTCCAACCATTCCTACGCTCCCACCTCTTTTATATACCTTTTGACACAATCCATCCACCTCTGTTCTGGCCTTTTCTTTTATACCCATCAACCCTTCATATTTAATGCTTTTTTGGTCAGGTGTTCTTCGTCTCTCCTCATCACATGATCAAACCATGCCAGTCTATTTATTGCTTCTCACCTTATTTGTAATAGGCGGCACCTTAGTACTTCCTCTTACATATTCATTTCTTACTCTATCTAATCGTCTCACGCTATACATCCACCGTAACATCCGCATTTCGGCAGAGTGGAGTCTCTTTTCGTCCTTAAGTTGCCCAACATTCCAAGCCGTACAGAGTTACAGGTCCTATAAGTAACAGATTTATAAATTTTCTCTTTTAGTTCAACCGGCATTTTAGGGTCACAGGTAGTGCTGTTTACCTCTCTCCACTTTTGCCAACCTGCGTTGATACGGCGTTTTATTTCCCTATCAATTTCACGTCTTTTTGGAGTAAAGACCCCAAATATTTGAAGTCAGAGCAAACTAGTAACATCATTCTATAAGGATAGAGAATAGGCTTTATTAATCTAAAAACTGTACTCAACAACGTTATTCGGCGAGACTAACCCTTACCTTGTAACAGGCATATACAATTACGATAGTCAAGTATGTTGCAATTTGATATAACAAGGTGTGCCTAAATGGCCATGTAATTTTGCAAAGTTTAAAGCGACAAAATTAGTTAAACAAGTACTTTTTATTGCCTATTACGCTGTCTACACACCGAGGCCGCCGGCCCGCGCCGCGTAGCCCGCGTGGCACGACCGATCCGGCGATCGGGCCGGCTTCGGTGTGTAGACAGCTTTAGCTTTTGTTCAATGTTGTAGTTGCATGTATTTCTATTTGAACAATACGTATACCTATTGATAAGGATAAACTCTAAAGTTAGAAATAACCCAGATTTAACGAGCTCTGTGTCATACAGGGTGAATTTTAACCACCGACGGCCGACACGAAACGGCCGACATTGCTGCAGCCTCAACAGATGCAGCAGTATCGTCCAGGATTGCATGCATCAACTATTGGTGGCAAGTAGTAGGTGGACGCTGGCCAGCAATAGTTTGCATGAACTAACTGGTGGCGGAAGCACGCAAAGTAAATTGTCTCAAAGTAAATAAGACTAATTCACATAAGTAGATTGTCTGGATTTTAAGTTTAGCCATTCTACAAAGATATTCATTGTTTTTATTTTTATGATAATAAAAATATACTAAACAGACTAAGAAGAAAATGTGATACTCGTAAATATTTTTAATTTATAACCATACAAAATAGGCCAATGTTTCATTTCATTGGTTAACAATGTAGAAAACAAAGAATCATCTGTTTTCATCAACACATTTATAACGTACCTAATATATGTTAATTTTACGAGTAAATAATGCATGTTAAGTAACTTAGGGTAGATAAAGAGTGGTATTGTTTTAGTTTACTGCCTTGTAACTTATGAAAATGCGTACATCATATTTATTAAAATTATAATGTAATCTTAATCTGTAGGCTTGGATAACGTGTATTGCAATGTATTTAATACTTAATTTTTTTATTAATAACTGTTTATGTTTAAACATGTAATAAAATTATGTATATCTAAAAACGTCGAGTTACGAACGAGAGAATCGAATAGTTATCAAGGCACGTCGATGGTAAAGCAGTAGCATTAGCATCAATTAGTATGGATACCAACACGCATTTGACTATATTGATAAAATAATTACTTACATAAATAATATCTTATTAATTATAAAGAATTATTTATTATATATCTATGTAAGTTGACCTCTCAACCACCAAGCGGGCCAATCGGTTCGCATAACAATAAAAAATCCATTGTGTATGCGTTTCTCGCGCTTGTTTAACGGGTTAACATTGGCTATGATAGAAAAACTTAAATACTAAAACTTTATCTAAAAACTTATTATAAAATAAAACTAAACTCAAAATATCTAAAAAAATGGGGAATCCGGCATTGTCCCGAGGATGCTGGCAGTATTCCCTCGCTGAATCGCAACGCTAATGCGCTGTGCGAGGAAACTGTCAGCTCTTCTGTCCCCTATCGTTTCAGCGAGCCTCTTACCCAGCTCTTTTACCAGTAAATTATAATTATCATTTCAATAAATTATTAATTACAAATAATTCATCATAATTTTAATTATTATTATCATTACAATTATAAAGTAAATGTGTTAGATATAAATTATTATAATAACTGTACAAAGGAATGTCGTTATTTATCACATATCACATCATTATAAATTGAAAAGCAGGTCCTTGGTCCCCGATAGCACAGCACAGACGGCGAATCGCTGCACCTGGCACTACATTGGAAGTGTGCGGCCATGGGGTTGGTTTGTTTGTTTTTCGTGTGTGGAAGTGGCCAACACTAGAGTCAGATTTTTCAAGCTGCCCAAAGGCATCTGACATATAGACATAGCTTAACGATTGCCATCAATGATGACAGCCGGGACTAACGGGTTAAGCCCTCCGAAGCACTGAAGTGCTCAAGATATTGATATGTCACTTGTGGTCACCTATCCCAGTGGGGACTGCGCCCAGGGTTACATAGCTTGCGTCATCATCATCATCATTTCGTGTATGTGACACGGTCAATTGACCATGCACACCCTGGTGTCAGAGTTCTTCGGAACCGCCTCTCGACGTGACGTGATTCCTTTAACTAATCCCTTAACGTGCTTAACGTGCCTTCCGAAGCACGGAATCATCTTTATTATCAGACAATTAGGTGATTCAAGCCTGCAATGTCCTAACCAAACTGAAAACAACTAAACAAAGTATGCTTCCCATGGGAATCGAACCCATGACCCACGGGTCTACGGGCAAACGTCTTAACCATTCGACCACGGAGTAGTAGCCTGCGTAAGCGCTAAATATGCTCGCGCGCACTAGGCTATCGGGCTCCCCATGGGGTTAGTACCTATACATAGTAAGTTTCAATAAATTCAAGTAAATTTTACTGCCGATCCACTGTGAAAGTGACCCCGTATTGGCGGATAGACCGAGTATGGACCATTAGTCGTGGCATATAAAGCTGTATATTCATTTCAAAATCATTACTTTACTGCAGTATGTAAAGTAATGAGTTTACAATGACTAAACATTTCAGTAACCTAAAATCTTTACTGGAATACCAGAAGTAAATTTGAAAAACGAATGCTCTATTAAATGCTGCATGAAATTTTGGAATTTGACGTATTTTAAAATCACTAGTACAATTCGCTGCATAAATTAAATACATCAAAATTATCTTTATAGTTTAGGTCAATCCTTGCACAAGATCACCGCCTTGTTAGAATTTGAAACAGATACATATGAAAGTTATAGACGATACATAATTATGTTATGACTAGCTTTTGCCCGCGGCTTCACTCGCGTTAAGAAGTAGTTTTATACAAACTGTCATCCCCTATTGTATACCTTTGGGGGTAGAATTGATCAAAATCCTTTCTTAACGGATGCCTACGTCATAACATCTACCTGCATGCCAAATTTCAGCCCGATCCGTCCAGTGGTTTGGATAATATCATTTATGATAAAATTTTGTCTCATGAACTAAAAGGCACGAACCAACCTCAGGAAACATCAACACAAACCTACAGTGTTAGTCCGACTTTTACCTATTACTTAAAAAAAAACAATAGACTCCTTTGCGCAGGAGTTTTTGGATTTAAAGTAGTCACAATACTTCCCGTGGTCTTTTAACTTTCTGTTATATATCAATACTAGCTTTCGCCCGCGGCTCCGCCCGCATCAATGTTGATCCCTCGGGAATAGTACTTCTTCCCGGGATAAAAGCCTATGTCCTTCTCCGTACTCCAGAGAACTTGTATGCAAAATTTCATGATGATCGATTCAGTAGTTACGGCGTGAAAGCATAACAAAAAAACAAACTCACTTTCGCATTTATAATATTAGTAAGGATTTTAAGTTTGTGAGTATGTATGAATGTTTGTTTAATCACGCCAAAACGGCTGAATGGATTATGACGAAATTTTGCAATCATAGGTTATTAACTGAATTAACGCATAGCATACTTTTCATCTAGGAAAAAAATACTGTTACCGCGGGATGGACATTAACGTAAGTGGAGGTGCGCTAGTAACATTTAAATAACTGATTCATTTGCTAGTGTATTTTATGTATCATGTATAATTAATACTCATTCGTATGTTTTTCTGTCTGTTTCAGGCTTGTTGCCGGTAAGGTTCGAGCGCGGCTTCCTCGCGGTCGGCCTTACTAAACAGGTGAGGCGGCGACGCCACACAGAACATGCTTCTAAGGTTTGAATTACAACTTTATTATTTTATTATTAGTGCTATTTTCATTTAACAAGAACCTGAATAAGTATCTTATCTAATTTATTTAATTTTTTTTATAAAGTTTTTCGCTCTTGTAATTATGTTATTTATATCTACTGGGATAATTAAAATTTACCCTTGAATTCCCACTCTGGGCACTTACTTAAATGTAGCTAAAAGACGATCATGCAGTTAATATTCCACTAATTGCGTTTGAGAGCAAGCCATATCAAATTGAAATTAATTTAAAAATCTTCAATTTAGATTGAATTAAAATAAAATTAAGACAGCAAAATTTATTAAAATTATCGTTAAATATTAAACGTCCGTAACCTACTTATGATGAAATTTTCTCAGGAAAATTAAGAAAATATACGTTCTTAAAATAAATATAGAACAAAGTTCCTGACCCGTTCCCGAAGGGGAAAAAGACATGTATGTAAATATGTATGCAAAATTTTCCACTTCGAAAATCTTTGCTTTGATCAAATAGCTCTTGAGTTTTGCAGCACGTATTTTTATACATAAATATTTTCAAAATATACTTTGAAAAGGTGTTTATTATTTTATATAGTAGGTACACCATAAAGTTACATGATCACATTACAAGAAATATTATGCAATTTTGAGTCAAGCATACAACCTAATTTAGTTAATTATTAATATATATAATAATTAGTGAAAAAGACATTCAAATAAAACATTTACCAAATTTAAAAACAATAAAATCATTGATGACTGAACCTTAGATTTCAATTTGTAAAGGGCCTTGTTATAGGTGGAAATCATGCTTGATAAGGGTGCATTTCTACCAAGCCGCAATATGCCGCAATCGGGGCGTTTTTAAAGTTACAAACGAATAATCTTTGGACTTTATGTGTCTGTCGCAAACAGGATAACTGAACACAAAATGTAGATATTATACGCAACTGCATAATATGTGCATCCACGTCAAAACGTGCCTCAGGTTGCAGCGTGCACTGCACTTCACGTCCTCATTTGCATCTTTATTGCATGTACTCTTGTCTGTAGGCTTGCAAAGGATGTACCTACCAATTGAAATAAAATTTTATTTCTTGTAACAGTTAGGCACAAATTTTGTCCTTTAGGTCATTTAAAATATGAATTCATTTTAGACGTTGGGTTCATACGAGTATATTTATGCACATTATAATATGTTTTAAAATAATTTATCATAATTTTATTTTCTAAAAAAACATTTTTTTTATTGTATCCGTCAAAAAGGTAGATCTTGCCTGACGTTTCTAATAATGCGTTCTATCTGCTTCTCTATCTAAAAGAAAGATAAAAATTATAAATATGTTGGTATATTTCGTAGTAATATACTTATAGAAAAGTTGTTTTAGTACAAACCACAAGAGTACAAACCAATATAAAATCCATTTAATTTTAAAACTACTAAAACTGCAATATTCTAGACGTAGGTAGATATTAATTAAATAAATAAACAGTAAAGAAACACCTGTTATTTACATCAGAAACCCTGTTCGCTCTTTATTACAGTGCAACGTAAAATGATCACTCGAAAAAATTAAATGTGTTCAAAAAAGGCACGTTACATTGTTGCGATTGTGATATTCACTGCGACGTTTTAATCTGATGCAAAAAGGCTAAGGAAACGCTTCTTGGAATTCCAGCCGAGGTATTTCATCTGTCATCTGAATTTTATGGCGAGCGGGTCATGGAAAGTATGAAGCACGCATAGTTAATTACGCCGCGCACGTAATTTTCATCATAAAAGTACCTAACTTAAGCCCGAGGAATTTGGAATGGCCGAGCTTATTAAGGGAGATATTTCTACGCAAGTGGGAGTTACAACGGCGATTCGTAGATAGAGAACCTATCGTAGGCGATCACTGAATCCGGGGTCACGGTAAAATGGTTCGCCGCGAACTGGGACGAATAATCCAGTGTATTATGAACTACACATTGCGCACCTACCGAACTGGACTTAATAGCGCTTACTACTGATTTAAAATAATTCATATTTTTATTTTTAATCTTTGTCTATGTTCTAAACTCCTAAATTACTTATATCAGTTTTGGCGAGTTCTACATTTTTATGGTCTTAAAATTGTATGGGTGAGCTTGTGCTTGATAGAAACTGATAAATCATATCTCAATCACTAAGTAGATAAATAATCTATATAAATATAAAAGTGGGGTTTGTTCTTACAATTTAAGGACAGGTTAACCGATTTTTATAATTTTAGATTTGTGGGTTTGTGTTAACACCCCGCATAGCAGAATAACTATTAAAAATAAAGAAAATAAAAATCGTTTACAACAAAGAAAACTTAGAGCTATGTTAGTGTAACATGTAAATTAATTTTTTTAAGAAAGTTTCGTGTCTTTTTCTAGGTGAACGCGAGTCCAGTGCTGAATGATAACACTGCTCTACGTCCAATCTAACCGCAACTGTTTTTACTAGAATTATGGCGCTGCCCCTGCACCCTTAAAATACCGATTAGCAATATTTACGACAAAAAATAACAGCAAAACGAAGTTCGCGGGGCAGCTGGTAATAATTATGTCACGACATGACCAATAAAAAAAACATTGCTTCCTTATTTGTCCTAAATGGAGGTACTATAGGTATTCCTGGCCTTGTGACTTCTGAAACAGCCGGTTTACGTCCTAAGGAACAGAAATTTGCATGTACATTGTAACATAAAGCGCGATGTTCATGTAGCTTTTTCACGCAAAGTTGTCATAGAAATTCTATGGACAATTTAATCCGACGATCGGTTAGGTATCGGCGATCAATTCCGGGCCGGTTACGAATCACAATATGTGTCCTTGCCGATAACATCGAGCTATGAGCTCGGCTCGAATACTAAGTGCCGGGACCACCGGCCGATCGATACCTAAAATGAAATTTCGGAATGTGACCGCCCTCGCGTGTGGCTTCGAATAGGTACTTGCACCTTTTATTTGGAAACATTTAATTAGATTAAGAACTTTGATTGGTAACAAAGCAATTTATTTAATTTAACGTCTTGATGTTAAAATACGGTAAATATTTAAGGTAAAATACAAAGATTAAGCTATACTTAGTGAGTTTAAGCTTTTGCTTTAAATCTTGAACCGAGATATTAAGTTGGCTAGTGAAAAAAACAATAAAATACGCGCTAACCAAACCTTGTACCTACCAAATTGTATACTAAAATAGTAATAAAACAGTGGCACTCCAGAAGAGAAAACTTGAATAGTAACTTGTGTATTTTTGAATCGTCTGTTTGGTTACCTACTTACTTAAGTATCTGTTATGGTAACGGTAAGAGTCGTGAGCTCAATGGGTTTTTTTCCATCTCAAAAAACGCCAAACGCGCTTTTAAAAGATTTGACTTCAAAAAACAATATAATCGCAAAATGTACAACATAATCGGCCATATTTTTTGATGATGTTAAGCTTAAGTTAAGACAACTTCAAGGGATCAAATAATTCAATCGTCATCAGCAACATACACACTCCACTGCTAGACATGTCTCCTCAAGATTTCAATATGTGATTTCAACTTGATACGTTGACGCGTTCTTGAGAGAAAAGATCTTGACAGACAGACAAAGAGTTTCTTTTTTACTTTGATGTACAGAACCAAAGTTACCATTTTATTTCTGAACTGAGAGGCTAAAACTAGCAGATAATAGTAGAAATATTTAAATTATTCTTAGTAGCTTTTTCGCTTTTATAGAAATCTCTATTTACTTTCCGAAGATTAAAAATAACTTACAACATACGGACAAAAACAAGTCACGAAATTTATCGGGATGAGATGAAATCAGCTTTCTTTAGTTGTTGTTGTGTTGTTCTCAGTTGAATTGCAAATGAATCGGCCGTTAGCTCCGTGTCGTAAAGTCAGGATATGATCCAAGTCAGTTTTCGCGCCATTAACCGCTGTTCGGACCGCCCCCTCCCCTGTTATTGCAAATATGTCGTTATGTACGTAAACATTATATTATGCCCGCTTTTACAGTTGGTAAGTACATTCGTGTGGATCCTATCCTTACTATCCTTACGAATATTATAAATGCGAGAGTGAGTTTGTTTGTTTGTTACGCTTTCACGCCGTAAATACTGAACTGATCATCATGAAATTTTGCATACAAGTTCTCTGGAGTACGGAGAAGGACATAGACTACCTTTTATACCGAGAAAAAGTACTGTTCCCGGGGGTTCGACATTGACGCGGGCGGAGCCGCGGGTGAAAGCTATTTATATAATAAATGCCACATGGAATAATTTTAGATCCTGTAATGTCCAATATGTTTTTAACAGATATTTTGGTAGGTATTACAATCTTAATTTAAGTAGCTTTTTAGAACATCAAACTTAATTTGTTTGACATTTTCAAGATTAAGATAATGAGTTAAATCAGTTTAATAATATGGAAATTGTTTTGGGTTCTATAACATCTTAAAAAGATACAGTAGTGGAAAACTAACTTTACATAAATATAACCTTTATATAAGGCCAATTTAAATTAAACGCAAATATTTTAATGGCAGACACATAGGTATAAGCTAGAAAAATGCTTTAGAAGCAAAATAAAAAATATCGACACGCTAGTTTTCAAGATATCTGGACCTCAATATAAAAAAAAAAAAGACGATAAAAACACCCTGTGTTCAAATAATCAATTTATTGACTTTTTTTTAGTAAAAAGGTCAATAAATTGTTACACACCTAATATCCATAGTAGATCATAGTTTATCTACTATGGATACTGGGTCACTGATCTCAACGATCAAAACAGCTGATTTATCGATTTTGATAAAATAAATATTTATTTTGTATGAAAACATAAAAAGAATGTAGATTTCTTAAAATTTGTTACTAAAGCATTTCTTTGGCCTATGAGACCCAGCCCTTAAAATATTTGCGCGTTGTATGAGTGCGTAGGTGTTATGAAATAAAAATATAATTCATAGGTGTAGGCGCCCTTCAATATCAACATAATAACCATCTTAATAATTCGAATCAGTACCAAATATTTTGTCACGTATAACGTGATAGACATGGCATTCAAATTTGACGTCGTTTACCAAATGACGTACACAACACAATCTTCATAGGTACTAAAAATGTATGACATAATTAAAGATTTATTACGAAACCATGCGTTCACGCATACTTGATAAAAATAAATAGTATTTACCAAATCGTAGTTACGTCACCAAATTTCACTGCATATTTACCGTGAAATAAGTAATAAATTAATGTTTTAATTTAATTAAAAATGCTTCGTTGCCTAGAAAGGTTGCGTAACGAATGAAAATGAAATACGAGGCGTTATTTTACTAAGTTCTAGAGCATCCAACCGTGGGAGAGGCATTCTTATAACACGTACTTGTGGCAGAGATAACATAACATGACAGCTTGTAATAATGCGTCCAAACTCGCCTGTCACTGGGGCTATTGAAGCAAGCAAAGACCAGGCTAGTAAGACCTCTGAACTCGTGTTAAGGATCGGTTCTGATTTGATTACATGCCGCGGAGTGGGGGGAGAGGTAGTTCTCATTAAAGTAGTAATAGTACACACCCGCGTTTGGACGGCGGACTATGCTTTGGAATTGAGTCGTAAATGTCAAGTCGAGTGGCCTCGGCCATCGGTTGTGTGCCCCATTTACTCATGCCCGACTAAAAAGGAAAAAAAAACGAAGTTCACTAAATGCCCGGGCGGATTACGATTCCTGATAGAAGTTTGGGACTTTGGAGTTCGAATGGGAATAAAGTTAGATGAACGCCGAAGTTTCGGGCGATGGCTCAAGTTTCTCTTAAGATGGACTTGTCTGTAATCCCTAATTAAACAAACTTCTAAGCGTGTGTAGGTTTGGAAGTATAGAAAACTGGGATTTATATAGAACATGTTTGTAATCCTACACATATTATAAATACGATATATTGTACGTTTGTGCATTTGGATGTTTAGATGTTTGTTCTTAATCACGCCAAAACGGTTGAATGGATTTTGATAAAATTTTGTATTAGGTAGGTTTTTACCTGGATTAATACATAGGTTACCTTACATCCCAGAAAAAGTACTGTTCCCGAAGGATCAATATTAACGTGAAGGAAGTCTCGGGCAATAGCTTGTAAAATTATACACGTGATTTCTAAATTCAACACCAAAGAAACTAAGTTTTCGAATTCTGTAACTTAGTAAGATTATTAAATAATAATAAGTAACATTTTTATTTTATATTAAATACGTACACTACCTATGTATAAATAAAGATGGATATCTAAATGTCGCCATATTTCCAAAACCATTCCAATGTTTATTTACTGAAATCGTGGAAGCTCTCCCATGTGACTATGTTGCAACAGTTTAAAATCAATCATTACCAAGGCATTAATTGTTAGGTAACACAAGCCAGTTTACGACCCTCGTTACCGAAAGAAACCTTGTAAACATGTTTTTTTTACTCTCGAAAATACGCACCCCAATAGCGGAGAAAAAACCGTGGTATTCCAAATCACCTACTTTATGTAAACTTCGTGACTCTCCGCCGTATCGAATGACTTAGAAAGGATTTATTTATACTCGAAGCGAGGCTAGGGAATAAGTGGATGTTTGTCAATGAGACTTTTGTGGGTGTGCTCGAATTAAAAATAGAGCAATGTGCTAGCACTGACGTTAAATGCTCGCCCATGATTTAGGAGAGTGCCAGTGGCTTGTTAGTCCCGTCATTATTCTGAAAGATTGCGGTACTATTTCAGTTAGGCTATTTTTGGGAATTTTGTAATAGGAAGTTGTATCTTCGATTTTATTAGAGATGCCAAGATTTATAGAATTTCAAGACCATTATCACTAACAAGCTTGGTATGGTAGCCCCCTGCCTAGTAGGTTATCAAAGATGAGCTTTTGAAAAGCAATAAACATAAATTACTTTTAACAATATGTAAACAGTGTGTGAGAAAGACCAGGGGTTAAGTTAGTACCAGTTGCTGCAATCACACTGTCTCAAATTTCCTCGCAACAGGTAGGTAAACTGTAAAACTCATGTCTTTCCTGTCATCGTATTTAAGTATGAAAAAGTGCATACTATAAAAGATATAAACTTTAACATTTTATAGTATGCTTGAAAACATAATCTTAAACCTGGAAATAATGCTACTTATACAGGCTGATTCTCTGAGTAAAGGTACCTTATGGCCGCTGGCGCTTAAGACGTTTAGAAAAACAATTCATTCGATTTTACTCAGCTTTAATAATACAATGTCATAAGTGCCAGTGACCATAAGGTACCTTTACCCGTGGAATGTCACATTTAAATAAATAAATAATATATATGTACGGACAAATCACACAGATTGAGCTAGCCCCAAAGTAAGTTCGAGACTTGTGTTAAGGTATAACTCAACGATACTGTATTTTATAACAAATACATACCTATATAGATAAACATCCAAGACCCAGGTCAATCTGAAAAAGATCGTTTTTCATCATGACCTGACTGGGGATCGAACCCGGGCATCCTCGTGTCGCAGGCTGGCGTGTTAACAACTGCGCTACGGAGCTTGGCGAGCTCCGTTTATATTATTGTTATTATCTATGACTAGTCATTTGCTTGACTATAGTTCCAAAGATATAATAATACACTTTAAAACAAAACAAAAGTAGTAAGTAGGAGTATATGAAAATTACCATAATAATTGTAGGTACTCGAGTCGAGTCGACCTACCTACAATTACCATAATACGAAAACTTGTATAAAACTATAAAAATTAATGCACGATAAATTCATTTCTTTTGTCGACGGCAACCGACGCTGAACAAAAGGAATAAAAACACGAAATAATAAATGTCAGAATGGATTATTAAATGTATTTCTGTAAGCATGTAGGTCTGGCTATTAACGAATTAATTAACATGTGGAAGCAAGTTCATAAGCGGTGCTCTCCAATAAGGCTTTTACGGCTTACTGATTGGTCACACCTGACCCCGCCGCCAATCAGTAGGCTCTACAGCTGAATGTAATTCCCTTACATGTTTCTTGTAGATTGCTGTTCGATATTTACCTTTTTTAGCTAAACCGGACTTTAATTGCATTCCTTTATTTCCTAGTTTAGGTACAAAAACTCTTTATAAATGAACCAAAAATTACCTACTTCACAATTAAAAAATATTTTAAATTTACTTACTTGATTTGGAAAATTGATAGTTCTTTTTTTCCAAACTTATATGTTGTTTTGTATGATTTGATGAACTTATGTTTTTGATGTTTCTATATGTTTTATATGAAAATATATTGTTGACAGATTGCCGTGTCCCTTTACGCAGACGTCGCTCGCCAGTCTACGACAAGGTGAATATTTGAACACACTACCAGCACACATTTAAATACTTCCCTAGGGAATAAACATGTGATGAAAATTTCATTTTCGAATATTAAAATAATATTATGCTTAGAATTTTTATAAAATTCAATACTTACCAGCTCTGAAAAGGAAAATAATGATACCATCTGAGTGAAGGATCACGTAATAAGTTTTATATAGGTTTATATACCTACCTACATATTTAAATATTCAATACCCACATTCTGTAAATGAAATACAGCTGAATAGGCACACATACAGATAAAAATATATTGTATTGAAATGCTACCTAAGATTCTTGCTTAACAAGCTGTATTAAAGCGAAATTATTCTCCTTATTAAGCTTACAGCTTCAAATTTCATGTGTATTTTGCGAAATCATATAACGAGTTGGTAACTAGCATATTCATAAAATGTAGGCATTTAGGCCAACCGCATGAAAATTAATTAAATTTATAGAAGATTACATCTTCGAAATTATTGAATACTTATATTTTACATTAGAGTCTTGTATGATCATTTTTTAAAATATTCTGTATAGAAACTTTCCAATATAAAATTGTCTTTTTGACTCATTTAGATAATGTTATGAACTATTTGGTTTCAGTACTGATAACTGAGAGTACTTCATTAATTATGTACCTATCTATAGTCCCCGTTTTATCAAGACGTCCATCGAAAAGGTATTTAATTAAAGTACTTTAATGTATAAAAATGTCGTCGAACGAAGCTTTAATTTAAAATCAAGCAGTATCTTAACCTCGTTCTCGTTGTAATCTCGCCCAAGGATCGATAAAGAGTAATTGTGCAGTAACGGGTAACGGGTTCCGAACGGGTACACGTTAAACATCGACGATTTATTTTACGGGTTCGGGCAGGAGAGAGCCGGTATTTAGCGGAAATTAAGGCGCAACGAGTTTTTCAATCACCATACTTAAATTAACTGAAACCTATTACAATCTACACCCATAAAGTATTGAATTTAATTACAGACATCGTCTCCAGTATTCTCTTTACATGTTAATTATATATTCAAATTATATTCTAGTTGCTGGATAAAGAAGGAGGTTTACTGTCTGGTGTAGTAGCTACCTGGACAATCGCTTTGGATTTTCATATAATACCAAACTCATTATAAGCCTTTTATCGAGATTAAGAGGCTTAGTTACGCATTTGTGGTTGAGAAACCAATTGGAGTACAGAATACGTATTCAACATTTATAGGGCATATTACATACGACCGCTTGGCTAAATGAATGGATTCTCAAGGGTGGCTTGCAATGTGTCATATATCACAGATAATATATTTCAGTCCATTAGATTGAAATATGTAATAACGGATGTAAATGGTAGACAAATATGTAAATTATTATGCTATTCTACGATATAATTTCAATAAATTCCATTTGTTATTGTTTTAATCTATTTTTCTTAATACATGAGTCTAAAAAGTGCACTTGATAATTATTAAAAGCTGTGTGACCCGAAAAATATGCCACTATATTTTTTAATTAGGTTGCTTTAAGTTGCTTATTCTAAACTGTTCAATCGAAATACCACAGTTTTCACAGAGGAAAATACTACATAGCTGATTGGAGCCAGAAATAGGAAGGCAAGAATTATATCCATATGTACCATATAAAGATACAAAATTTGTCCGAATGGAGACCCGTAAAAAAATAGACAAATCGTTAAAAGATACTGATATCTTTTAAGGATTTTTCTAATTTTTTTTTATAAAAATGCGTTAGGTCACATATAAATTAACTGTATTAAAGGTACTTAAGAAAATGACGAAAGGTATAAAAGACTAAAAATTCAACGACAATAGGCATATTGCATCAATTTATTCAATGGCCAGACCTTGAAATAAACACATTGATGAAAAAAATATATTTCTAAACAAAAAGTTCTTTGATATAGGTGCCTACATACAAAAGTTTTCAAAACGTATGTGACTTTATTAATTGTGACGTCACGAACGATTTTTTTGCTAGAAGGCGTGAGAACTTTGTTCGTTGTTCTATTAAATATTTAATTTCTGGTAATAGCTTCATATTAAACATTTTATGTATAATATTATGCTAAAATTGTATTTTAAGATTTTCATACTTTTGATAATGGCCTTGCTCAACCAACTTCAAAGAATCATTTAGGTAGCAAATAAATAAATATATACAGACAAATCACACAGATTAGCTAGCCCAAAGTAAGTTCGAAACTTGTGTTATGGGATACTAACTCAACGATACTATATTTTATAACAAAGACATATATACATAAACATCCAAGACCCAGGCCAATCTGAAAAAGACCATTTTCCATCTTGACCTGACCGGAGATCGAACCCGGGCACCCTCGTGTCGTAGGCTGGCGTGTTACCTACTGCGCCACGGATCTCACCAGCATAACGAATCGTTAACAAAATTAAAATCGTTCTTAACATTATTTTTTTATAGATATCAGTAACATTTGAAACATGTGTTCTATAATATCAACATCAATTCAATACCGTTTTCTTAGTCTAACGTACCTTACTTTACCTAATCTGAAACTCATATACCAGCTACTGAAAAGCGGTCGGGTTGCGCAAGCCACGTCGAGATAAGAAAGCATTTTATTTACGGCATGCATGGCCGACCATTGGCTTGAGTTTCCTAACGTAAATATTTATAGCCCAGCACACTTGCACCATGTTTGTTTCTGTCATTCAACACGCCTGAGTCCTGTCTGTGTGTCTGGCTCGCTATCTCCACCCACTTTCATTTGGAATCTATTACATGGCGTGTCCTCTGACTCCGACGTCAATGACCCTAATCTAATATTGCTATAAACTCTAACTGGATTCGTTTGATTACATTTTGTTATTGAATCGCTTATGATTTTGCATACATTATATTAATAATTTTGTTCGCACCGTTATTTTATGAAATATACAAACAACTGGTTATTCTATCAGCCGTTTTAAGGATTATTTCGTTGCAATTACTTTTTACTTATTTAATAATACTGTTTTGCAGTAAATAACAAAGTTTACCTTATAAAGTCCACTATAGCATTTTATATGCCTTATTGTCTACCTATCATGGCATGGCACCTTTATAAAAAAGACAAGTAATAGACGCGTAAAAAATCGTTGCTCAATAATCCAAGTCATTACATCTGTTAACACGTCCACAACTATTCAATTTATTGCTTTAAAATCCTTTTCATATTCTTTAAAATATTATAATTACGGTACCTGACTGTGGGAAAAGTTGCCAAATTTTATTTTGACAGTCGGGTAGTATTACCATAATGCCCTATAAGACGCCATGTTAACAAATGTCATTACGTCACTTACATACTTATGTGTGTTTTTCTTTTGTTCACTTGAAATGTTTATGACCGTGTCTTGTGTAAACAGGACACTATAGGTGTGAAATATTGTAAGCAAATTTATTGGTAGTACAATGTATTGTTCCCTTTGACACGGCGTGTGTATGAAAGGAAGGGCGGGCCTACCCTCAAAGGGATGCCCTTTGTCCCTATTTGCTCTTGTTACAATAGCGTCTTGTAGGTGTTACGTACGTTACTGAAATATAAGTTGGATTACAATATTTCACGATTTTTTTTTAACTGAAACATTGTAGTATTATAGATAATACGTTTTTTTGCCTTAAAATACTATTAGATGATAAAGCAGCTAAAACTAATCCTTATAAGTAACTTGTCTGTGCTTAAATAATCTTATTATTAGAATAAATTCCTTTGAGTTTTATCGTAAATGCAACGAAACATAACAAAATCACAGAATAAAACGAAAATGCAGATGCTAATTGTTTGAATACATACTACTGCATAAAATATTGTCATAAAATAGTAATCTAAAGTCACTGAACTATCGAAAATGTAAGGTATTAGGCCGCGGCCTTGCCATTGACAGTGGCAATAAAATAAAATTATATAATTTAATCTAGTACCTAGCATTATTTGTGGTGAAATTAACAGACGATAAAATTAAGTTTATACTCACAATAAAATGTGAGTGAGTTGTGGTCATAAAGTCTCGCGTTTTTTATTGGTGGCAACTCGGAGTGACGCTTGCAGTTTGGTTAAACGGATAGCCCAGGATGGTTACAACATTTTGAAAAAAGAACAGGACGATTTTTTTTTTCTAAAATACATCCTTTACAAAATATTCATTAACAAAAATACTTTAAGAACCTATTACTTTAAGTTATATTATCGATCTTAATACGTCTGTTGGATAATATTGACTAAACGAACTAAGTAATACGTTTCACACGCATTTTGCGCGGCTAGATCAATGTCTAACGTAAAAGAAAAATATAAACATTAAACAATTGCTCTTCGTTATAAGGTATTTCAAAAATACTCTAAACTTGACATTATGCTTTTTATAAAAAACTTTTTTTTTACCTTATAAGGCTATAGCGTACATTAACCAAAAAGACAACAATCTTAACGTATGTATAAAACATGTTAGATATAATGAGTTAATGTGTTTTCTCGCAGTAAATGTTCGTCGCTTCCCTGGGCTAGGTTTATAGCTATTCCTCCATTAATCGTTTTAGCACGCACCCGCGCCTCCGGTTTCGACAACCCTTGCTGCTTTGACGTATCAGTCTATTAACTCCGTGTACTGGGTACAATCACTCAGATAACATAATCCATATTAAGCTTAAATTAATCTTAATACATTTGTATACAATTGTTTTTTTTTCTAATATGGTTTTGCTTCCATTTAGGGTGTTTTGGCTATTCAACCAGATTATCCCAATTTATTATTATTATTAAATATTATTTTTAAAGTAATAAAAATGGAGAAGAGTACGTAATTACTAGTTTTGCACTAAAATAATTTCTGGTTTAATATTTTTCTCTCATTATCAGATTTTAAAAATCTTTTAACTATGTGGGAGCATTTTAAATTTTGAATACTCGTAAATATCAAATATATGGTTATTTGGTCAAACTATAGTTTAATTCGATGAAACTGAATGAAAAAATATTTAGATAATAATAAATATCTGGCCATTTCTCGCATAAGACCATATAATTCGATTGGACCCACCCCGTGTACCGCGCTTAAACTGGGGACGTGCTTAATTGAATAACTTTCGTGATATTTACGTCGGGTCGCAGTTTTACACATTTCGGGTACGGCTTTAGATACAAGTTATATTAAGTAGGTAAGGCTTAAGGTCATATACGTCAGACTTTACAACAACAGAACCTCGACGGATAATTAAACGATGGTAGAGTCTGAGTTATTAATTAGTCGCCGTAACCTTTCTTGACATTGCTATTTTTAGTCTCATTTGCTGTTTGATTACTTTGAAAAAATATCAGTCAATTATAAAAAAAGGCTATAAATTAACTTTATATAACTTATAACTATTATGTTGATTCTCATTTCTTACGAAAAAGAAAAATTAATAATAACAGAATTAGCAAAGGACAAACAAATGTAATTTAAGAAATTAATAATCACTTAGAAAACTGAGAATGGTAGAGCGCCGCGGGGTAAATTGGGCGCCTCTACAGCCGCCCGCCTACGACGCGGTTCGTTGTCTGTGCGCGGTTAGTTCCGCCGCCCGCCGCTAGATGTGGCGGCGACAGTGCGCGCCTGTGTGCGCGGCCCAAACACACGCCGCCGCCACTCCGCGCTCGACCGCGCCGCTGATCGCGCGCCTCGCGTACCGTCGCCTCCACGACACGCTCGCGACTCGCGACAACATCGTAACGATAGCAGCCAACCAACATACCCGAACACGAAAATAATAAGAAACTGTTGCGTCACGAACAAAAAATATTTCGATTAATCCAACAACCCGTGAACATTGTGGACAATCTTGAACTCTAGTTTTCTTATTTATAAGACTTAAAAATAATTGGACTTAATTTTTCCGAGGTTACGATACTCTTTATCAGTGCTTGTTCGATGGACGATCTGAAACTCAACAAAAATTTCCACTAACCCCAACTGAACTTTTGTTTCTGGACTAGTATCTGCGGTCAACACTCGTCCGGTCAGCTGGCTAAATCGGGACTCGCGTTTTAATTTTCATGTGCCGCTGCGGTGTGTGGGACGCGTGTGTGCGCGGTGCGATGTGCCCGCGGCGCGCGTGAACCGGTCGGTGATCTTCCCGCTCCCCCGTGGCTTGCCCGGCCGCCACCCTGTACCCTGACAACCATGTCGGGGGCCTCGGCGCGCCCTGCGACGCGGCTGCCGCGTCGCCAGCGCCCGCATCCGGCCACTCCGCCGGGCCGGCCTGGTGGACCATGATGAACGGGGTCGGCGGCGCGCTGTACGAGGAACCGCACGCGTCGCCCCCCGGTGGTTCGCCCCCGGCTGCGCCTGCTGCTGCGCCCCCCTCCGCCTCCAGCGCCTCGCCGGCTTCCGTGGGCTCCAACCCTCCGCAGCCACCTCTCCACATTCCGGCCAAGCGGTACGACCCCGAGCCTGGCGTCATCCGGCACGCTCAGCAGCCCTGGGGCTACCCGCCTGATGGCCCGGCCTCCTTCGAGCAGTACCCCACCGGACCTACGTATTACAACTTGCCTGTGGAAAGAGAGCGAAAATCCACTCTACCTTTTTGGCCCACGAGTAGCGGAGAATATAAGCCGTACGCAGACGGTGCTTGTCATCAGGGTTTCTCTCAGCCCTGTTGGAACTACCCTTACGGCGCGCCGCGGGGGGACCAGCCCCTACCCTACGTCAGTGGTGAAGAACGCCGGACGGCCGTCTCCGAGCCCTCCAGCTTCTCGCACGACGCGTATGGCCTCAGAAACTACGCGCCAGAGTCAGTCTCCAGCGCGCCTTATCCGCCTCCAGGATCACTGCCAGGTCAGTAACAATCACTTCCATAATATTTATGAAAGTTCCCCGAACCTGGCTCACGCGTTTTCTAACGTCCGG
This sequence comes from Elegia similella, assembly GCA_947532085.1. NCBI lineage: Eukaryota > Metazoa > Arthropoda > Insecta > Lepidoptera > Pyralidae > Elegia > Elegia similella. The sequence continues at coordinate 10,412,369 of OX383935.1, read as the reverse complement.
TTGCCGCACTTTCTGTTTGTAATTTTAACTTATCGGCTGCTCTAGAATCAAACATACTGTAGAAGTGTAGAGCAAAACACTTCATGAAATTCATAAACAAATACAATGTTTCAGTTAGTGTCAAAGAGGCAGGTTCGAGGAGGTTACACTTGTTGCAAGTTGAATAATTTGAAGTAATAAGTTTTTAAAGTTTAAACGTACATGTGTCTAAGTAAAGGCTGATAAGTTGATTTGTAAATAATTTATTACGAGTTTGTCAGCCTTGACCTCGCGGCCGCCACTTGCCGCTAGATGGCGTTGCGCGGTCCACACAGGCGTCTTTTTCGAGAGTGTGCCGCACGCACACAGCCGTGAGGTCTTTGTCTGTGGGGGTGTCACGTCGGCGTCCGATGCACACGCTTGCAGTGACTCGACCTGCAATATTTTCGCTCGACGATAATTTAAACTTCTATTTGATTGGCACGATTTCACATTGTGAGATTCAGGAATACGTGTTTGCATGATGTTTATTTGATATTGTTCACTTGAATATGTAACTACAAGATTTATTAATATTTATTGTCCCAAAATTTACGTATTTCATTACAAGTATTAAGTTACAAAATACAAAATATGAATCGACTCAAAACCGCTGTTTAACATTTTTATTGAAGTAAAACTAAAATATTCATGATAGATAATCGACATGAGCAATAAAAGCCCATTATGATTTTACGAGGCCAGCAACAGGTATGTATTGTCTTGCAGCCAAAATATCGAGCCCTCGTGGCGCACAACACGTCGATAAAATCGCCTGTAAGCCAAACATCGTCGTAACGCTCGAAGCTCCTAAACCTTCTGAAAGCGACCGAACGCCCAAATCAAAACATTTTCCCACAGACCACCATAAATTTGATGAATGAACGAAACACGTGCTACAAATGTTTAAAAACGAACCGTAAGCACCTTTTTATAGGCAATGTAAAACGGCGCTATACAACCGACAATAAATTAAAGTTAACGTAAAATAAAGCGCTAATAAAAATGTATAACTAATAAATAAACACGATACCTGAGCATTAAGACAATAAACTGATCTTTGAGTAGTAGCAATAAACCAAATATTGCTACAATAAACACATTATAGGCTGATGAGACGATAAAAAACTAGGCAGAGCCCGCAGCTACTCGGACGACCGATTCATTGCGCCTGTCGTAGATACATATCACTTTTATGAATCGTAAAACCACGGCGACGTCACAGACATGCAATACTACTGGTTTCCTCCCCAAATCGCGCTAGTAAGTAGTAATTACGAAACTACAACCGCCATGTCAATATGAGAGCAATAAAAAGGCTCCATTCATAAACGCTCGTTCGCTAGTTCACTTTCGATTGCCGGCTAACCATAAAGATGGGTTTATCGTGCCTCTGTTACGGCAGAGGTGTAACTTGACATAATTTTGCGTAAAACGCGCATATAATGGCCCATTAAAAGGAAACAATTGTTGAAAAAGTTATACGAGTGTTCACGTCACTTTATGATTGTGTGTTTATGGCCCACCTGAGGTTGACATTGACTTTGATTTGTGCATTTACGGCTTAGTAAATGCTTAAACGAATGACTCCGTCAGTATGGCTGTATGAGTAGTAGTCGCGTTCCGCTTTCCCTTTTAGACTTTTACGCTGAAATTAACAGCAACAGTTATTTCCTTTGTGGATGTAATAAACACAACGCTAGCTTTTGCAAGAAAACTGCTTATTGGTGATGCAGAAAATTTTAAATAACATTCAATCTCTCTACCTGCTAATTTTCGATTCAATAATTTTTTTGTCTTTTATAATACTTTCAATACACTTTGAACCTTATATCGTTGTAATACAAACAGTGTTCGTATGTCACTCGGCAAAGTAATCTTGGTCTTGGAGTAGACAATGCCCGCGGTCGGGTAGGTAAACTTTTATGGGCGAAGAGAACCCACACTTTTATTGCCACTGATCGCTACCTATCCCCTCATAATCGACAACACGACTTGTCATTATGTTCTCTTTAAACAATTGACGATTTAGTCAGAGAATGTCTTTTAAGGGTATACAAGAGAGATGAAAATTATGCAAAACGTATTCTTTACTGATCTTTACTTAGACTTAGCAATATATTTCTTTCGTTATCTACTTGAAAGTTGTTTTATTCTTCAGAAACGTTATTTTATATTTTCCTCTTTAACTTCCTTAATGATTGAGAAATTTAGAGAAAATATTCTCTTATAAATCAAATTCAATCATAGATAAAAAAAATATATTTTATACTCTACTAGAACCGGAATAGATTAGAGTATAAGATTTAATATTTGTAAATTGAGCCACCAAGTTTGAAAAGTGAAATAAAATACTCTACAAATAATATCTAAGAGTCTTCCTTAAGGGTATCATTGTGTGGAAAGAACACATGACTACTTTTGGCAGGAAATAATGGAGTGTTTTGCCATTTCACACACTTGTGAACAATCCAGGTTGCCTGATTTTTCTTTCACTGGAAGCAGATAATGGTTGATGAAAATCCAAGTAATCCCACTAAACTCAGATCGGTGAGCAAACTTAGGGTATGGATGGGCCGGGTGGGGTTAGATACCCAGGACCTTTGGTTCATAAAGCACACTCTTAAACCACTGAGCCAATACCGCTTCAAGTACTTATAATAAAAAAAAAAATACAAGAAAAAGACAATTCTTTAGCGTGGGCGACATACTTGTTGTGGTAGGGCAGTTTTATGAAGCGCTCGCTAAGCCTCGGTTTAATGGAGACAAAACTTGTGGGTGGCTGTTCCGAGCCACAGTATCTCTAACTAGCAAATAAACATGTAATATCCTATTTTTGTTTAATTCTCAATGATCTATGTTTTCGGTAATTTGGGAATTTCAATTCCTATTGCTTCTTATTCCGAAATTTAGTAAAAAAAGAAGTAAGATTCCTAGTCGCATTACCTCGATTAAACTATTATCATTTGTAAGCAATTTGTAAGTATATGTAAGCATTTGTAAGAAATTGTTGATATTAAAAATAAAAACCAAACTACTGCTACGTACAAAGTAAGTTCAATAATGATCACCTTGTGTACTAAATTTGGGCAAATATTTTCACGCAAATCGACACAGCTTTACTACTTAACTTGTATGTGACAACGTAATATTTGAAGGATATTGTAAATTACCATTACAGAAAACAATATGAGAATCGCTGCAAGTGTTCTTGCACGTAGGAGTAGATATTTAGGCGCGTCGAGATGCAAGCGTGCACTTACGACACCAGCTTATGCATTCATCCGCTAGACAATGAGGCATCTATTTCGCAATGCTCATATCCAAGTACCGTTTTGAATAATAGGAAATGGTGCAGCGAGTTGCACGCATCGAATATTGAGAAGGTCGCTCGGTCGCATACAAACTTTATTACCGGTGATCTCATCAAAAGGACCGCGCACATAAATCGCTCTATGTGTAACTTCTAACGCGCCGTACGCTCGCTTCCAATTGTTTTTATGAACGCAGCATGGAAATGGCTAGTTTGAAGCGCACGCATGCGGTCCAGCAGTCGGAATGCATTGTATTAAACTCGGATGATTAAAACCGGACGCCTGGCCGAACAAAGGCGCGGGAGAAGCAATGCAGACGTTGCGAGAATTCCTACTAGTAATGCCATATTCTACTTGATAACAATCCTCTCAGTCTCGTAAATTATACTTATCCCTGAACGTATTCGTGGAAAATCTTGTTAAACATGTTCTAGAAATGTGTAATCGTGCCAACGGATATTTACGGATTAGTTAGACTAATTTGATTCGATAGATCGACTGTTGGTTTGATACGGCATCTGTTGACTGTTATCTAGATTTAGGCATTTTTGTAAGCAATTTTTTGTTTGTGCAGGTTCCCTCTCCATGTCGGTGGGAGTCGGTGTCGGCTGCGGTTCCTCAAATCCCCTCGACTGGACTGGTCAAGTGACGGTTCGCAAAAAACGCAAACCCTACTCAAAATTCCAAACCCTTGAACTAGAGAAAGAGTTCCTTTTCAACGCTTACGTATCGAAGCAGAAGAGGTGGGAGCTTGCACGGAATTTGAACCTAACGGAGAGACAAGTGAAGATATGGTTTCAGAATAGACGAATGAAGAACAAGAAGAACTCTCAGCGGCAAGCGGCCCAGGCTGCGCAGAACAATAACAACAACTCAAATGCGAATAACCACAACCACCATGGCGGGCACCACCACGCGCCACACCATGTGGCGCTGCACCATGCGGCGCCCGCCAAGCACCATCAGTGACCCGCGCCCTTCTCTGGGACTTACCCCCTTCACCACGGTATAGCCAGCTAAATCCGAGAACCGGGAAGGTAAAGTTCCATTGGACATCAGTGTGAAAGTGGTCGTAGTTTGAAGGTTCGAAGGATTTGTTCACGTCCATGTATGTTACCCGATAGACTCTATGAACGCTGTATCGCTATACCGTTCTTACGTAAAGTGGACGCTTCGCCGGTGCAGGCGCGCCCGAGTCCCAGAGAATCTCGTAGTAAGATAATCATGTGTTGTCGATTTGTGTATAGTATTAATTACGAAATTATGTTCTGTAATTTTAACGAGACTAAGGTACATGAGTAGATAACGATTCCTGATATTGATAATGTTTAGTATAGCGCTGAATTATGTATTTGAAAACTTATTTAAGTACGAATTACGAATATTAAAGACGTCACCGATGGATTATAGTTTCTAGATAGTTTATTGAAAATAAATTTTGTAAAATATTTTGTGAGACTGCTTATTGTTGTATTCGTAACGCTGTTCAGAGGGAGATTAGTCTTAATCAGTTAACTTTTATTTTCGTTACCAAATTGTTGAACTTCTTGGGTTGCTTTGGTGGCAGTTATGATATCTATCCACACGTGTACGATATTGCGCATTAATAGTAGATAGTGGAGGCCATTGTAGCTAAGTATCGACGCATCACTTTTCTCTATGAATATATTACAGCATAAGCAGAGATAGTAACCACATTATGATCAAATATTTATTACTGTTTAATTTCTTATTTCATAATTCGTAAATTTTGTTATTTAAATTATGGATTTCTGACAAAGCTTTAACTCGGTTCCAGTAGATTATTCATTAAGTTACTGTTATGACATTTTTAAATATTGAAGTTGATGTTATAATCAATTAATTAAGTAATATGGGCAAGTGCATTAATATTGTCCTTTATTGGTTCGTGTACTGTTCGCTTTAGCCTCTCTTATTACTCTTTATTTTTGTTTTAGTTGAATATTTTATTATTTATTTATACATGAATATTACAATAAATAAATCGTCTACATCGAACGAGTTTTGTACATTAGGTACAACATGTACAAATTTTCACTTTGTTTTACCTCGTGTTGGTATAAAATCATCCCAGTTTAGGATATCATCTACTAAGTATTTAGCTACCTACATCTTCCCTATTTTATCATATAATATCTATATAATAAATGTTTTATTGTAAACTTAGTAGTTTACTCGGATCTAATTCATTAAATCTGTATTGTCCCGTAATTTTATAGAATAGTTAGATGTTTTTGTACAAAATGGCGACCTCGTCTAGGAAACCGAATTTCCACTTGCAAAGCGGTCGAGGAAATAAACGCTGCAACTTAGACGAATCGACTAGTTTCAAAGCCCAGATTGTGTCATATATTAAACAATCATTATCTTATACCTGATACATGGGCAAGATTTTGTTATCCCACTTTATCTGAAAAGCAAGTGCGATGAAGACATTACCAGATTGATTAACTCTTTTTAAATTAACACAGAGAAATTGGCCAAGTACTTATTTAATATTAAAAAAAACAGAACCAGTCATATATAACACTCGCTTCTCAGATGACGTGACCATGAGTAAAATAGCTTTCTCTGACTGTATATTCAACATTTCAGTAGATCTACGTCTAGAACCATACTTACCTAAACTATATATTGTAATAATTAAAGGTCTCGTAATTATTATTGTACAGATAAATTAATGTAGTAAATCACGCCAGAAAATGTGAGGTTTTGTTAAGTATAATGTATAATTAAAATGAATGTGCTCTCGACAGTTTGATGACGAATTTAGAAAAGAATGTATGAAAGGAGACAAAATTAAATACTTCGTCGTGTCTTCGTTACTTTTTTTTTCGCCTATTTTCCGTATTTTTTTATTAAATTACTAGTGGCCCGCCCCAGCTTCGCACAGGTAGTCATAGGTATTTATTCTACAGCCTATATTCATCAGATATTAAAGATAATGTAGGAATCTAATGGCGAAATAAATTTTTAGGTCAGTCGTGTATCTATTCAATACAAACAAACATACAATAAAATCTTTCCTCTTTATAATATTAGTGTAGATAAATAAAATTAAGGTCACAGCATCAACAAGACCTAGACAGCGCTATTGCAGATATAACTACGCAAGCAAAAGCTCGCCCATCAAATTGACTGCAAGGCCAGAGCCACAGTGATGTCATACTGTGCGGTTAAGATTATTAAAGGCACGGTTTTGATATAGCAAGATTTTACACAAATTAGAAACCAGCAAGTTTTCTCAAGATCAAGATTGTTCACTGTTAATAGCTTACAACTTTAGTCAGATTTTAGAGCTTACACAAAACTGACGTAGCTCAAGTATTTTGTTCAGTGAAAGCTTCGGAAAAATTCTCCATGATATATTCAATCATTGCAATCCAGTTCTTACAAGCAATCTGCTTATGGTGGATCGACAGCATAAAGCGGATTGCTTGTAAGAACTGTATTGCAATAACTAGGGATAGAGAAGAATGGTGCAGACAAATTGTGGCTTAGGATATGTTCCCATTCTTCTTTTAGAGTCGGTGACAAACGGTAAAATCGTAATATTAAATTATATCTTGCCACCTTAACGGCACTTGCATTAGCAGCCATCAGATCACTCATTGTGCAAGGGCTGGGGCATTTAGAGCAAGACAACGAGTGGCTCATTATTTGAGTGTCTCCACATTGGCATAACTAACCATTACTATCGACCAAATAGCCCATTTCGCCTGGTTTTCTTTCGACCTGCCTACCTGTGTTTTGAGCCTATTTAGGCTCTTCTAGGTGAGCCGAAGTAGCTGGTGGCAGAGAGGAAGCTCTTCGGAAGGTAGTATAAAATTAGGTGGCGATGGGCAATTCTTTTTGCAAAAAGAGTTTCGAGCTTGGTCAAAACTATACAGTCAATGAGTTCGACGCATTTCACAAAAATGTGTGAGCAGCTGAGCTGTGTAGATGGTTGAAGCTGGGACGAGTGGGGCTACCTAGTGTTTTATTTTAATAGTGTTTTATGCTAAGTAATTGAGCTGAGTGGACTAGACTTATGCAGTGGAGATGAGCTAAGCGGAGCAGAAACACCGCTGTGCCTTGCACAGCACTGCACTTACTCCGTATCCCATACATTATAATGTAATTCTTCTCAGCTCCGCTAATACTGCTTCCGAAGCGGAGTTGAGTTGAGATGTATGTTTTGTGATTGGTAGGTACTTTTTTTTCTAGTCTCAGTTCAGCTCCGAACAGCCGGCTTCAATGAGAACGCACCCTTATACTCGTCTTGGTCGTGGAAAGCTGACGATGATAACGATACATCAGTATTTATAGTTTCATATCTTTTTTAGAATAGAGTCGTTGAATTTTGTGCATTTTTATTTTTACTCAGACATCTCTTATGACGGGATTTTTATTTTTGCTTTCTATTTCATTTCATTAGTTTCTAGATGCTCATAAATAATACCCTATGCGGCTAAGACAGCTATAATTATATACTTAATTAATAATTAAATAAAGGTACAGGATAGACACATATTGTTTTAATCTATAGGGAGGTACATATAAAAAAAATAATTTATCTAGTTCTCTAGAAAAGACAATTTCAGTAGAATCTCAAGAATCTTCACGATTTATAAAAGTAAGTAATCGAAACCTGGTAAAAAGTGTTGCGTGATGACATAGATGCACGAGTACGAGTCATCACCACGCTATTAGAAAAAGTTTGATGAAAATTACAGTGAAAATTAAAATGTGGTTGTCTAAAGATTTATAATTAGCTAATTACATGCTGAGAAGCAAAAACAAAGGAAGCAGAAAGTAATTATGAAAATATATAGCGCGTAAATGTATTACCCTCAACATACCCTTAAAGGGGTGAATCAGACCATCAATAGGAAAAACATTTACTGTATGACTAATGCTGGAAACTAAAAAAAATACAATGAAATTATTAAGCATATATTGCAATAAACGCCATCTAGCGGCACGACGATTTTATCACAGGAAATGGTAGAGTCACAGACGCAGGTAGAGTTTTCTTCCTGTATAGAAGACCTATAGACTTATCTTAACTATTCAAATGAGTATTTATGCATAATAATACTAATTAATCCGGAAACCCTCTATAAATAGGTAAAAAAATAAAATAAAAAAGAAAGTAGGATTCGAGGGCGCTTTCGTTTCTCTCGTAGAATTGAGTAAGATTATTACCCTATTTCGACATGATTTTGAACAAAAATCACAAGAAAAAGACTTCATAATTTGAAATATTAAACATGAAATTGATCAGTAGCGTTAGTCCCTTTTGTGACATGTCATATATGTCTGTTCTATTTCTGCACATAGTCTCTATGAAATAAGTAACCATGAGATTTTCTGAGAGGGCGCCACTTGGAGACTAAACTTCGACACACCTTGGTAAGTACAGCTTCGAATAAAATATCTTTTTTTTTATTTTTGTTAGCTAAAGAAATACTTACGAATATTCTGCAAAATATTCTATAATCTGGAATTATATAAACTTAGTATATGTATGTACGAGTAAGTATAGTCAATTCATATAAAATAAATAGAAATGTTGATAGGTATTATGTCAAGAATTGAACTATTTAAAAACAGGTGGGTATTTAAATATCTGATAATCAGTACCACTGTCATGTAATGATAAAGGTAAACCGAAATCAATGGCGTAACGTGTCTTCTGAAAAATATGACTAGGTTTCACTGATACCTAGTCATATTTTTCAGAAGACACGTTACGTCAGATGCCTTGAGCAGCTTGAAAATCTAATACCACTGATAGCCCCTATTATCCTCAACTGCTTGGCCGATGGTTGCAGGTATGGCATTGGGTACGCGCGCCCGGCCTCCCGAGCTGCTACTTGCTTTACCCCATTCAGCCGAGTAAGTAGTTTCTCAAAACCAGGGGTTGGAATACCGGTAAAATCCAGTACCGGTATCTCTAGAAAACTACTGCCAACACTGTATTACTAGTACTGGTAATTGGATTGGTACCGGTAAATTTGGTAACGATAATAACAGCGGTATCGTTATTTGTCGTAACAAATATTTGACACTATTTTACCGGTATTTGGTACCGGTACTGCCGGTATTTTACTATTTTACCGGTACTTGGTAGAATCGGGAATTATTATTTTCATCATTTGTTGATGGCAGTCGTTAAGCTATGTCAGATGCCTTTAGTCAGCTGGCAAAATATGACACCAGTATTACACACAAACAAACGGACAGTGATAGCACTGCGCAGCGTTGCCGTTTCGTGTTGTGCAGCGCTAGGTGAGGACCGAAAATATTGTTTCGCAGTCGATTTTCGTGCGGGACGGCAACATTGCGAAGGTACCGGTAATCGTTATGTTACCAGATTACCGATACTTACCGTTAACAACCGTTTATAATTAGGAGGTACCGTTAACATTATAACATAATGGAAATACCTGTACTTACTGGTACTTATAATGTGAATTTGGTACCGGTAACAAGTCCTGCTCAAAACCTTTATCTTCTTTCCAGATCCAACATTCACCTCATCCCTTCCTATCCTTCCTTATACAGCTTTAAATGCTTCCGAAACGCAGCAGCGTTGAAAGCACAAGAAGCCAAAGCAATTGCGCTGGCAACCCGCCTCCAAGCGTGGTGAGTATGGCAGTATCCTCCCCTGGAACGAAGAATCCTAGGGCGAGCCCTTTGTCCAGCAGTGGACTTCTTACGGCTGGAATAATGATGATGATGATGATGACCACTTACATACACATAAGAAAAACCAGATTACTCTTAAACATATACCTGAGTTAACTATAATAATAATCTTCTTATACTGCCTAATATGCGTATGACGACAACAGATTCCAAGATAAATGGAGAAATTTGAGTGGACACTAAAGTACACTTCCTTCCTTAGTAAGAACTCACTATTCTTATGAGAATCCTGACTTGACATTTTGTCACGTCACGTCTTATAATTAAAAATTATCAAATTCAACTAAGAATGTAGGGCATGTAAGGAATTGGTGAAGACAATGCTTTCAGATTGGCATATCCTTAGTTAAAGGACTACGAGCACTACGGACCAGGTGATGTAAGGGGTAAGAACAAAACAACCCGATATTCCCATACAAAATTGGACTACCGGCTTGAACCTTTTTATTTGGGAATGTCGTTATTGCGTTGATGATGGCCTTGGTCGCGGAATGTATACTAAGCGAGGCATTTACCACGAGGGACACCGGACCTGCACTTAATTTTGCCCAGTACATATGTATTTGTCCCCAGTTCTTCAGTTACACAAAGAGAGTAACATCAGCAGGTGGCTCGCTGTAAAAGCTTTGCCAAATTATATGACAGTAGGAATGCTGTTGTAATAGCGGACTATAAGCAGATAACGAACCTCAACTAGAACGCAACCGGACAAACGTTCGAACGAGGAGGTCTGAATGGCGTTGATCTTATAAGAATAGTTTTTCATATTGACTAGCTAAATTATCTGGTGACCCCTTCGAGGATGCTCAAAGGGCAAATTTACACAAGATATAAAGCATGTAGGTACTGTATTTACTATCTATAAAGCATAACTGCAACTGTGAATGATTACCGATGCAAAACACGCGTATTCACATAAATTACACATAAATTTAATACATTGAGTAATTAATTGGAATTGCTGTCCAGCGCATACTGACGGTGAGGTGAGGTTGTTCGTGGGTGGGAGTGGGTGTTTAGTCTCACACCCAGGTGACTCGCAGTATGGGAACACTTTCTTTATGATCGCCGGCCGACTAGTTGTGTGAGTTAATGGTAAGAACAGATAGAAAATTTACGCGATTTTACAGTCATGTATGTAGGAAACCAAGTGATATGCAGCAATATGCCACCCGAACTCTTGTTAGTCCTATCATATAACTATGAAAAGTCTTACACTGCGAGTCACACCCAGGCACCCAGGTGACTTGCAGTATGAGACCTCTTTCTGTATCAGTGTTGGCCGACTAGTTGTATGCGTAACGGTAAGAATAGATACAAAGTTTACGTGATTTATACACATGGCGGTAGGTATGTAGGAACGTCTGTACATATTTTATGGACATGGTCAATATAATACTCTTCTTCTTTTTGACTCCAAATGGTTCCATTTGATTACATTTATTTTGACCTGTATTTGGCTACGGTGAATGCCTTTTCATTAGCCTCATTGAGGTTCGGTACCCTGCAAGGAGCCGGGCAGTTAGGGCACGATAGAAGGTGAGATATGGACTAATTGGCACCACAGTCACATAAATTATTGATCTAGAAACCCTACCTCTGTTTTCTCGACATCTCCGAACACGAGCCCGAAGTTGATTATGGGACTTTCAGACCGCCCAGAGAGATCTTTTCCGGGTGGAAGCTTCTCAGCAGGTGGAATATCGGATGTTCTGACCGAATAGTTGTAATACTAACGTATAGGTACTAATACATATCTTGCGTCGGCTCACAAGGGGAGGAATCGAAAATATTACAAAATATACTCCAATTATTAATTCTACACTACAATTTACTCTGGAACCAACTATCCTTACTCTGGAAATATACTAAGTATACCGAATTATTTGTTACTATTAGGCCAAATCAATTTAAAGCAGTATTCCCTATGAAACGGTCCGATCTTTCAGATAAAAAAACCGACTTCAACCAAACTAAGCAAGTGATGTGTAAAAATTAAATGGGACTTATTAGAAAGTAAATCAAACAAAAGTAAAAGAATTTTTCAGATTGCTTGCTAAATAACGGAGTCATGACTGGATTAAAAAATGGGAAATATTTTTATTTTGTTTTTGATGTAAATAATATACATAAATAAAAACTTACAAGGAATTAAGAATTCCCATTATTGAAGTCGGTTGACAATTGCAAAACCTTGTGAAACATCAATAGTTGGTGGTTTCGGCTTATGTACAGAACTAAAGGTACCACCAGATACTATACTATACCAGAGGTATCTACTGAACTTTTACCTCTATTTAACTTCTACATACTAGGAAGAAATACTATAGTGAGGGCCGCTAGTAAAACATATGCCAAATCATATCTGCATAAATGCTATTGTACCTAATAAACTAGCTGTTGCCCGCGACTTCATCCGCGGCAATTTCTGTTATCATAGACATACTGATTGTCGCGAACTTTTTTTTAGCTCGTTTAAAGAGGAATAATCCCTTTATACACCTTTTTTGGGTAAGTTGAACCGATTACGCACCGCACGCGTCGGATGTTTTCAACTATGAATAAATTTCCCCCGTTTTAATTTTTTTTTTATTAAAACGTTCAAACAATCTCTTCAGCTTTATAATATTAGTATTAGTATAGATAATAAATAAATAATACATCAAAACGCGTTACAGCTGAGGATGCAGAAACTCTCACAAATTGAGCTAGCCCCACAGTAAGTTGTGAACTTGTGTCTTAGAGTATATTTTATATTAGATACCTACTTATACATATAAACATCCAAGACCCAGATCAATCTGAAAAAAATCGCTTGTCATCTTGACTTGGCCGGGGATCAAACCCGGAACCCTCGTGTCACAGGCTGGCGTGTTAACCACTGCACCACGGAGCTCGCCAAATAAGATTTAAAGACGCAGATTCCTAGTAGGTAAGTACCAACAAAATACGAATGGTAAATATCTATTCGCTAGGTATTGTACATATCTAACCTGTACACATCGACTTAAAAATAGCATCTAGGTAGGTACAACAAGAATAATCAAATCATGTCCATACAAAGTAAAATTCAAATGTATGCGATGCACCAGCAGAAATGCACTGGCTTACGAGGTACCGGTTATTCTGGAGCAAGCCGCCTCCTCTCCTATTAGCATATAAATGAACCCAACCGAGACAACTTTATATTAAGCCCACCACGGTAAACTGATCTACCTTCATGCCCCACCAGACACTGCATTAATACGAACAATCAAAATAACACGGCTCCCTACTTACTGGTCGCATTACAGTTTAAATATGGAACTCTCTCTTATTGGCCGGTTCCAGACGATTCTAAATCCGCGCACACACACTTTAATTATTATGAAATATGTTCTTTTTTTTCTTTTAAGATTTTTTTTATTTTGATATCTTAAGCAAAATGACACCCGCAACAGAGTAGCGGATGGTGCGAACGTATAAAGTAAGTAAATATGCAGCTGCAATTAAATCAGTAGTTTACTGTTATTGAGCGACGTTATGGGTATGTTAGCCTCGATATACCCCATGGATTCCTCTTAGTAATATTTAATACTCATTCTACAGATATCACATAATATAAGTATCCTAAGTCCCTCGGGTATTATGAAGACAGAATAAAAAATTGTGGCTTATATTTTGTTAGGGTTTTATTACTTAAAAACGTTAAATGCTGAAAGGTAAGTATAAAGCTTTAGAGGATTAAAGAAAATATATGTGATCCCTTCTGTTTACATGGCTAGGGTAACAGATTTATTAACATTATTGATGAATTTTATATATGATTAAATTATTTTAAGAGTCAGGTTTCGGGAATAAGTTATGTGGCGGAATTCCTCCATTTATCCGAGAGAGTAGTATTCTAATATCTTCATTCGCTTTCCAAATCCAACAAAATTATGTCCTTTACCAGCTTAAATGCTTCCGATGGGCAGCAGCGTCGGAAGCAAAGCATAAGAAGCCACGGAAACTGCGCTCGCCAACCCACCTGCCAAGCTATACGCACCAGGTATGGCAATATCTTCCTATGGAACAAAAGATTCCTAGGGAGATGCATTTGGCCAGTAGTAACTTCTTGTGGCTAAGATGACGATGACAATAAAAGTACAGACAGATGATCTGAGTTAAAATACGTATGACAAAAAAAAAAAGCCACAAACAGAAAAAATATCAGTAACTGTTTTTTTTAAACTTAATCTTTAGCTATATATTACTTACATTAAGAATACATACTTATAAATTTAACATTTGGCAATAAGAAAACAGCGTAAAAAGCCCCAGAAACGGTCATTAGCCGAAGAAAAATGAACATGTTTATTACAATCTTAACAACAGAGATACCGGGACTCACAGTGGCGTCTTCAATTTAGGCTTTTTATTTTTATGGTCACACTCTCAGATCAATAACAAAGTTAAGACGGAGTGCGCTGGCAGTCGAAAATGAAATGAAACATATTGTTTTCAGGTATGTAAGTATTTTTACTCTAGTCCTATATCGAGGAGCCTATATTTAGTTCCTGCAATAATTAAGGACTCAATAAAATATCAAAGAGGACATATAAATCTAATAACATTTGAAAACTCTGCCTATCTCATTTTAATAAATCTAAATAGATATTGTGAATTCGTTAAGCATTGTAATAGTATTGTTATTGTAACAAACTTTTCTTGCAGATTTACTGCCAATAGCACCCCATGACGACCATCCATTCCTGGTTAAAATCACACGCTTGTTTTACAAAATAGTCTAAAAAGACGCCATGTTGTAAAATCAGAAAAATACCATAGCTTCATAAACTTTTATTAAGAAAATTAATGATATTTACACGCATTGATTTTTAAAAAATAAGGGTACTGGAGGTTTTTAAAGTCCTACGCGCTAAAATGTTGCGCTAGATTGGCAATTTGAGAGGAATTTGAATAGAAGTCGTAGCAAAATAGAGTTCTTGTAAGCTGATGTCCCGTTGAAGAGTGCTCGCAGAGAGTGCATCCGGATGTTGTAGCTGACAGTAATCATCACAAGTCAGGTGACGTTGATGCTTCCGCTGTCGTTGGATAGGTCAGTTGCATCCCGAAAGAGTTCTTCTCTTTCGGGATGCAACTGACCTATCCAATTATAGTATTGGGAGACTGGAACGACCGTAGAAATTCTGCCGTAGATCTGTGGACAAAAGGACGTTTAGTGATAGTTATTTAGTCACGTAAACCACTAGGTCCTACCTACGTCCTACACTACCGTAGTCTTGTTGAAGAAACGAACTAACTATTACTTCAAAACAAAAAAGGATCAACATCGGTGTAAAAGTTACACTCCAAAAAATATTAAACAGTAAAGCATTTCAAGATTGGTATCAGAGGGTATAATCAGTAGGCCAGTCATAAAATTGATATAGAAGATCTTTTTGAAATGGAATCTCGCAAGAAGCGTTTCATACATAAATATTCAAAATTAGTGCAGTTAAACATACATAACGCCATGAACGGTAGTTTTTGCGTTATCAACCTTAAATAAATAGTCAAATTTTTGGTAAGTATGTGACGTAGTGGTGGCTTTATTTTTATCCTGTCTGAGGGGTCACACTTTGAGCGCTTTTGAGTTTCCAATTCGATGTAGGTAGGTATTATGGCAGAGGAATGTTAATGAAACATGTTATTTTCCGCATTATTTATTAAATTGACCATACGATTCTGATCATAAGATACGAATATGAAGCAGACACCATATTAAGCAAAAAGCAAAACTTTGCTGCTCTAGAGCAGATAAAATGTATGGAAAGCCTTTACTGCACTGCTTAATTTTCTTTTTTAAATCGCGGGACCATAGGTGTCACAAATAAGGCTGGACGTGTGCATAGCTTGGCCTAAAAAAATACTGGCCATAAAGAGAAAATGCGGGAATGTAAACAACAATTTTTAACTATTTGTAATTTCTCTTTAGTTTTTTCACATACTTTTTTTGTGGTAGTTGATAGAAAAGCAGATTATGAGTAATTTATTTTGCGCTCGTGCTTTTTAGAGCCCTCGCTAACGCTCGGGCTCCAAATAAGCACACGATGCAATAATAAATTACATTCTGCTCAGTGCAACAATTTACTATTAATTGTAAAGTTTGCGCGCGCGTAATACAAATCTTTTTCGGGTTCTTATTCAATAGTGGCGCCTACTAGTGACCAAAAATGGTGAGTTGCTGACGACCCGGACACGGACTACTATTCGGACATATTGTCCGGTCGTACTCATTCATTGATTTACTTGTGTATGAAAAACTTGTAGCAGTTTTTCTTTACTAGAATGTGTTCTACGTGTTAATTATAAAAAAAATGGTTCAGGTAGTCTCTCTGGCAAATGAGTTATTAAACCAGGTTACAAAAACCAAATTTACCCCTCATAATAAAAAAAAAACAAAGAACGAGAAAGAAATCTTCCTTTGATGATCAGCTGAATTGATTTTGTATAAAAAAAAATCATTTGTATATTTCCCCATAAATTGTGAATCTAACGTCTGAGCTCGCAAATGTTTAAGAAGTAACACTAAAAAAGCATTAACACTAATATGGTTCAAGCGACTCTAATTTACCAAGTCAACAACCAAAAAAATAAAAACCGCATCGGCGGAGCAGGTACCAGCAAAGATGACGTCACAATGTACTTATCAAAATTGAATCCCTCAATATCCGCATTATAGCAACTCAGCTGAGCATTTTATTTACATTGGCGCAAATTGAATCCTTGGTTCAACGCCAAGAGAAGTTTCGCTAAGGGTGGTTTCACACTAACACGTACAAGCACCCATAAAATATATATTTTTTTAATAATGGTATTATAAGACAGAACAGCAAATATGGTCTTATTTTTATAAAACTGCCTAAAAAGGAGTGTAATGTTTTTTTAAAGTCCATGTTTGTATGTTAGGCATAGAAGTATGAAGTCTCTAGAAGCAGCGTATTACTTGATACGTCTTGTTACTGATACCCTTAAAAGGAGCGTATACTATACACTAGGCCTCAGTCCTCTGACGCCTGTCGAGGGGCATGTAACAGAGTGGAATTTAATTTTTAAAATTATAAACATGCCAATTTCTGAAGTTATGTCCTTCTAAAATACTAAAATGAATATTATAGTAAACTATCGCGCTGGCACTTTTCACATTTAAGTAATGCAAGTTCATGTTATTTACAATATTAAAAACATATTTATCCTCCATTAAAAACGTCAAATTCCAATGTCAGTGAAAGGCGGAAAGACGCATAGTGATGCACTTTGTTATTTTTTGCCAAACATCGATAATTTACATGAATACAGATGAGTGTAATAATATAAGTAATAAAGTTAATGCCAAGAAATAAATAATAATAAATTCACTCTCCACGACTTTCCCGAAAATTTATTATTTTTAGTGTTCCGTTCCCTAAGAGTAAAAACGGAAAGGTAATACTAAGCCTTCGACGTCCATCTGCCACATTACTGTATCTATTGAACCGAAATAGATAATATTTCAAAAGGACAATGCCGATTATTGGCGTCTTTTTGTTTTCGCGCGGCCACTAACCATACCTTGTTTTCCCGATAGTCAATAACAAAATAAAGTTATAAGGGCATATATACCTCTAAACTCAGTCCGAACTGAGTTATAAGGATGAGATATTATATTCATATGTTTTTGCACTATTTTTCACTAAGTTCATTAAAAGTTGCAATTAAATAATAAATAAAATTATTTTGGACATTTTAATGACTACTATACTTTTCTGAAGCCTTTTTCATCAACGATACAGCAGCAGGCTCTTCTCCGATACCTCCTTGAGGTTAAGAGTATATAGTAACTGTTTATTGGGGCAGTCTGAAGTAGCTTTGATAGATACTTGATACATTAGGTAGGTCTTTTTGTTCTTTGCTTGGCCGTCGTCTTCACTGTTTTGCTTCACTCTTAAAGTATTGGTGCAGCCGATAGCATAGTGACGTCAGCTTTGACGTTCCCAGGCGAGGGCTTGCTGCGTCACGAGGCAACACAACAAGTACCGAAAGCTGTACTTGTTGTTGCTGTCCATGTTCACTTCCATATACTAACAGCGCAACTGCCACTTCATTAGTTGCCATCATTAGTAGTTGACCTGCTTCATGAACACCTGTGAGAGCTTTCGTGGCACCCCGCTCAGCGCTTGGGCAGCATGATGACCCAACAACTTCAGCAGATGGCGAACCACCTTATTCAGCAGGCAGATCATACGTTGCACTTGGAACACAATGGGAGTAGGCTTTCGCCAATCATCTTGGTTTTGGTTATGACAAAAGTGTTTTACTTAGATGGTGCCCTCTCTTGCGGTCTACGCAACACCATAAGAGATGTACCTCAATACATACAGGACTTAAGAGAGCCCAACCCGTCTTACTTTTTATACAAAGGCTCGTACGTCTCTAGAAGCAGCGCATGTCTTGTTACTCATACTCTTAAAACAGCGTATGCTTTTTCGCGGCCTCAGTCCTCTGACGTCTGTCGTATTATTTGTAGCGAAACCTTATTAGCCGAACGAAAAATTATTTTTATAATTATAAACATGCCTAGTTGTGTAGTAAAATCCTGCAAAAATACTGTAAAAAATGCTAAAGGGAAACCACAACCTGTGACTTTTCACATGTAAGTAATGCAAAGGACATTTAATTACAATATCATAAACGATAATGACAATCTCCATGGTACAGTGGTTAACGAGCCAGGTACCGGGTTAAATTTCCGGCGCAGGCAAAAACTTGTACTTCAGTTTCATATTTATGTATGTCCGCGTTACTGGAGTTACATAAGGAGAATTGGCGTTGGGCCGTAAAACATACATACATTCATATTATCACGATCTTCACCCTTACGGTGTAGGCCTCTGCCTGAAACCAAAAGCTACGTTTAGCGTGTTTGTAGGCGTATGTAGGTGGAAATCTGAATCAAAGGTGTAATAGGTTTCTAGTCGCATTCCCTATCAGAGAAGCAACTGGTACATTCTCAATTTTTCCTTTTCATCTAGACCAGCATGGAATATATACTTCTTATTACAGCATGAGTGCTGTCATAATAGCGGACCCCGGGCTTTGACGCAGCACAACTGAAGATGCCAGGAGTATAAGGAACCAGGGAATCTCTTAGATGATTATGACTTTATAATGATTACTACTTCATATGTTGTTTACTTAAATGAAGTCAAACTGAAACAAAAACTTGTTGTGGGTTTTCTCGATATCGATATTACACGGTGTTGTTACATCTCTTGTGACAGCGGCGTCAAACGTCATGAGTGCTATTTTCGAATCGACGTGTTTACTAAACGACCGATGATGTATGGAAAATTTGTACTTCCCGCTAATGACACACTAGGTTCCCATACAAAAATGGCAAAATGTGACATCTATTCAGAGAGACGATTTTTTTTTTAAATCTATGATGTTAGGTCTGTGTATATGAGTTTCATTATTTACCGTAACTCGTACATTGGTTGTATTAGGTATCTTTGGAATTACTACATCTCCTCAAGTACTTAACACTGGTTGTACGTTTTTACCAATGCAGTCTCGTTTTTTTTTAAGCTTGTTTACTTAGTTTTTATTTCACCTGCCAACACATCACACAGATTTAGCTATCCCCCCACTAAGTTATGAACTGTCGTCGTGAGATACTAATTCAACGATCAAACATCTAAGATCCAGGCTAATCTGAAAAGGATCGTTTTCCATCTTGACTTGACCGGAGACCGGACTTGGGACCCTGCGATTCAAAGGCACTTACGGAACCACTGAGCCACAGAGGTCGTTTTATGATCGTGTAAGGATATTACAAATATACGTCTATCCATCCTCACAAATTTCTAATTTAGAATATAATTAAGAAGAGCACCTACTTATTATATGATTGCCCAAAAAAGAGTGGTATAGTGTGTTAATGTTCCACTTTACAAATGACAATGCAATATTAGGGAATCATAGAACTGATTTTATGATGAAGAAGAAGGTGGAGATAGATATTATAATTAATTTTCCTTGATTTAACAGTTCTTACTGTGAAATTAAGGTAATTTAATACATCCCATCATTTGGCTTCATATGACTTTTTAGATAAGATTTTTACACAGGTATTATATTCGGATTCGGAATCCCTTAGTTTTGCTTAATACATGTACTTCGTCATAACTATTGAATATTTTATGCATAATAAACTAATAATTCATGTTTGGCATACAGTTGAAAGCATAATTAAGTGCTTGTATGAATTAATCGGTCTAATCATAAGTATTGTCTTATATCACAATATCCGGTATATTAGTAATTCTCCTGCATTATCGATTTAGATAAAAATATAGTACCTAGCTGGAAGAAAATGTAAGGGCAAATATTTACTATAAGTATTAATACGATTACTTATTATATTAACTTAACTTATTACGATTATTTATACGTTTTCTTGTATGTGTGTTATGGCAGCAAACAAATGAATTATTTATCTATCTATTTTATACTTCGTTTAAATTTAACTTATAAGATTTAGCACATTATATAATAAGTATTACGAACACTCAATATTTTTACATATAATTTTAGAATTAGCTGTACATTTAAATCGTAAATTAAATGTTGACGAATGTACACAAGTTTGGTAAAAACTAGTCTGTGACTGCGATTTTACATTTTCAATTTCAACTTTACAAATTTCAATCGAGGCTATATTTAAGGCTCGAGGAGATATTTAACTTTCGATTGTCTTACTTACGTACGTTGTAATTATCTTAGATAACATATATTAACAGTATAGACTAGCCTTTACAATTTAACAAAAACACAAACTTAAGCACAAATATCTTAGCGCGAGTGTGAAACCAGCCGAAGGTTCACATATTCATCCGGGGGCCTGAGGAGCGGCGGGGAGGGTTAAGATTCGATTTGCCTAATAGCGGGCGTGAGGGGGCGCACTCAATTACGGAGAGTGAGCTGAGGTGTCTCGCACTTACTACATAATTACATTATCTGTAAACGCTAGGTTAGGCTCTTTCAGTTGGGGAAAAATATATATAGTTAAGTTTTTGGATAATTTGTCCACCTATATGCTTATCCATGACTGGGATAAAATAGAAATCGTCTTTTGGGTATTACAATTAATACAATTACAATTAAAGGATAACCTAGAAAAAATATTTAACTTTACATGATGTCTTAAGAAAGCTTAAATTTTCTACCACCTTGTGTAGGCCACTCACGCTTAGAATATCTTTCGTACAAAAAACCCGACTTCAATCAAACTACAGACAGGAGCAGGACTGATTTTGGTTTAATTTAATGAAACCAACATGAAGGCATAGCCTTACAAAAAAATTCGATTCATAAATGACGGCTCTGTGAGGTAACAAACGTAAAAAAATACAATTGAATTGATAACCTCATCTTTTCTTGAAATCGGTTATAAATCAATAAAAAATCTATTTTTCTAATTTTCTAGTTATTTTGCTTATGAATGACATTGCAAACTTATAACAAAGGTAGTAAAATTATTGATAGGTTTTTTTGTGTGTTCTTTAGAATGTAAACTTGCATATCCTGCCAATACCGTGGCTGAGTCACTGACAAACAATATTATACTCCCAATATTAGTGAACATTTATTAATATTAAAATATAATACTTATACATTAGGTATCTTCAACGCAATTTCTTAACCTTAATATGCTATATTTAAAAGCATCGCTGCATCGGTTGCCAAATCCCTGCAATTGGGGTCGACTCAATATGCAGCGCACAGAGAATGGTAGCCAAACCAATCTTATGTAAAACTGCAACGCTGCAAGTCAAAATGGCCAAGAGTTGCCAAACTTTGTCAGCGTAATCCGCCCAATGTTTATTCTGTGGCGCATAATAAAATCGTGCAAAAGTTTCCCTTCTCTTTTCCTCGCGCTGTCCTGCTCTCGCCGGTCGCACGTCCGGAGGCCATAACGCCGTTTGATGGTCTGCTCTCCAATGCTGGTTCAGACGATATAGCCCGAGATGTACGGCTGCGCTCTCGGCGACGCCTATAGGTATTTCCTAAACATCTTTTGGCGTTATAATTCTGCACTGTGTGGCCTTGTTGCGGCGTACTCCTACATGTAAGTCTTATCGTTGATAGGAACAAATATTGTCAGATTGATTCAGGTGAGAATTATGTTCGGCTTTATTTTGTAATTACAACAGTATGTGAGAGTGTTTGTTAAATTCACTAAATTCTGCTTAAAAATAAACAAACTTTATTAGTATTTGTAAACCCAAATATCAAAGACTACTCAGTAATATTTTTTTCAACGTTATTTGCAAATTATTTATAAAAAGGCGGGCTATGAGCAACCAATTAATAAACAAATATTGTCATGCAAAAATGTCAAAGCACAATAAAAGTAACAGTACTGAAATAATTTATTGTTTCGACGCTGGCCGCTACGCTCGTAGCAAGTACTACGCATGATGCTACGACATGCATTAAATCACGCAGTTCATCATAGTAGGCTTTTGTTTTAGGCAAATTTTGATGTGATGCCTTATTAACGGATCGATAATAGAACATTATGGCTAACATATAAATAAAATCCATTCCATTTCTATTTGATATACAAAAATATTAAAGTTGACACAGTAATGACCATTTATATATTTATGAAAAATCGTGAATACCTATTATCTAAGGGATAAAATAACGGTAAAAATGAAAATAATGAGCAAATTATTATTCATTATTTTGATGTGTCAGCTTTAACAATGTATATACATACAATCATGTACATACAAACTTTCACATTTTTTTACTTTAATTGGCTTTACACCCTTGTATCTAAATGCTCGGCTAAACCCTTAGTTTACTTGTAGAGTAACTAAAAATACTGACCCTCGCTTTAATATTTCCTGACTAAAGTCGTTATGACTTCTATAGGTAGAGGGGTGTGCTCACACAATCTCCACCTGCCTTTCAATGCCATTTTTATAGGGAGGCCGCCGCTGCAAGGTCACATCATATAAAAATATGCAACACGGCGGCGGTACGTTACGGAGCGGATACCAATTCTATCAACAACCCATAAACCGCAACCTTTCTTTGTCTCGCTTCTTAATGCTGTCATGGCACCGAGCGAGATAGAAATCTACAAGTTTAATGGGCCGTTACGCGAGAAAAAAATCAGTCCGCATTCGCGAGCGTAGATACGCGAGTGATAGTGTCAAAACTGAAGACGGAAGGACAATCGTGGTGCAACGTGCAGTGTTGTTGTCGCATGCAACTCTGGAGCGACAGTTGCGCGACTGAGGCGCGACTTGTTGCTGTCTGCCTACACGTGAGTACGATCTGCCTACTCATTTACATGCGCTGGAAGACGCAGCGCGCCCACTGCAGTTCTAAATGCATAGACTGAGCGTTGCAGGCGATTGGCTGGTGTCTGCATGCTCTATGTCGTCGAACCGGTTTGTTCGTTTAGTTTTTCAAAGGCAGTGTGTCACTGTATTGTGGTATGCTATGTTATTAATTATGACATTGGCGTGGTTACAACTGACCTTGTATGGTTAGAATGACTTATTCACATAGAATTAATTGCTGGGGCATCCACTTATAACTGAAGTAGGACATAATTAACAAGGTAAACTCTAAAAAAGTATTGTTACAGTTACAAATATTAATTACTTAAACTACGTCATAAATATTTCAATTTACATTGATTACAAAGAAAGATACAGTCGAGCGGGGAAGACATTTCTTTCGATATTTTATTACAAGGTCTGTTAGAGTAATTAATGTTTTTTCTTTTTTAATTTTTAAGGATATCTAGTAGCAGCGGAAATCAGGCTTCTCAGCTGCCTTCTACAAGTCTTACAGGAAAAGCGGCATGTTTGTGTTCATAATTATTTACAGCATCCTTTAGTTAAGGCGACGTTAACAGTCGAATCAACAGGTTATCCAATCAACTAGGTACCATCATAGGTACTTGAACTATGTAGGAAGCGAAGCCGTTAGTCGGATGAAAGAAGTAAATATCGTTGCTACGGATGGTAGGAAAGCTCGCCATGATATTTTTGTAAGAAAGAAACTTATTCGTAGGAAATAATGGAATGGTTTGCATTCCCTTCTTAATTTCATACACTAACGTATGATTATTTGTTGTGCATATTTATACTAGAAGATTATTTACAGGCTGATTTTTAATTACCTGGCAAAATTTCAATGTTGGAATCAGAATCTTTAATAGAATGTACATTCGCAAGAAAAAAAAGATAATTTATGACAAAAAAATTAGACCTTCTATAGAAATTTGACCATCTAATCGGTGAATTTGTACGGGAGGCTCAATTCTTTTTCATAATTTTTACCTTTTTTCCTGCTGGTCTTTATTCTATTAGGGATCCAACACCAAGATTTGATTTTTAATTTCTACGTGGTAATTAAAAATCACCGTGTATATCATTTTGGATGTCTTTTTTTTCACCACAAGCAAGTGATGACTAAAAAAAATAATCATATGAAAGAATAATTGTGCTTCAAATTCAGAGTTATAAGTTGAGGCACGTAGGGATCAAACTCGGAACCTTTCGGTTACAGGTCGTGCTCTTTGGGCTCGTGACCTTTACCGCTTTCTCACATTAGCACTTAAGTTGTTTGGTAGGTTAGGTAAGAGGTAGGGTATTTCTAGTTTTGCACTAACATAACCTAACATCCTACCCCCTACCTACGTGAAATAGACAAAAAAAGATTTTTTCGAAATAGTCAAGTAGCAAACAGGTGACTTCTATCCAGCTTTACAACGTGTAAATTAACCATTGACATTCTGTTAAAGGGGTGACACCGCCAATCAATATGAACAACTTTTCCTATGAGACCATTGCTGAGAACTTAATTTTTTTACATTTTTATTTGGCATGCCGAGCTACCCTTTTGTACATAAAAAATATTAGATTTTGAGTTCCCAGCTCTGGTCTCATAGGTTGTTCATTTGGACGGGCTGAGTCACCCCTTCATGGGAATATCGAGGATCAATTTACAAGTTGTTTATTTTTGCAAATTTACTAGACGTTATTTTGTAAAATGGTAAATAGTTACCAGCTACAGTTCGAATCGCCATAATAACATTTAACTACTCATAAGATCAGATCTTTTAAGAGAGATAAGCATTCAAAAGTTGTAAAAAATCTTCCTACCAGGGTATTGGAGAAAGTGATTAATTTTAACATTATTATAGTACTTGTAAGTAAACTTTATTATCAGACTAAAATTACAGATATATGTTAATTATTTAAAAAAAAATTACATACAAATAACAAACAATTTGTGCTGACACGTTCCAAAACACCCCCTCGGTGCGTGTCGAAAAAGTGCCTCAACCAAACTTTCACAAAATTATCATAACAACGACTACAACGGGAGTATGGAAACAATCTCTTTGAGGAATTCGAAAGGGTCAGCATGGCTTCCTGTGAATTCCCACTGATTTGCATAAAAATGTCATCCTACTTTCCAATGCTACTTTACTATCTATTTGGAAGAATCGATCATATCTCGGGCCATTAGAGATAAATACAGCATTGACATCGATTCCACTCAATAGTCTTAGACTGTCGTAAAATAAAACGAGTCGATACGATATGTGATTGTGTTTTATCTATGTCTTGTAGGAAATAATCATCTATTTACAATTAAACTTGTTTGAAAAATCATCATGTCTGTTCAATGAGATTTAATTTATTAGTACGAACTTAGGTAATATTAAACGTAAACAGTTTTGGCATCCAAAAGCTAGAAAAATGCTCTTAAAGCAAAAAAAATATATACGCTAGATTTCGAGATATCTGGCCCTGAACATTTAGAAAAACAAACATCATGTGTTATAATCATGTGTTCATAAAAGCATTTTCTTAGTAAACAACTTTTTACTAAATACCAACTATGGATATTAAATCACTGACGTCGACAATTAAAACAGATGATTTATCGATTTTACGTAAGAAAAATATTTTGTATAAAAACAAAAATAAAAACAAAATAGGTATTTACTGTATAGCCTATGCGCATCAAGGAAAATATAGGATTTTAATGGAGAAATATTTTTTCATAGTAGTTTCGCAGGCAAATCAATGCAAATAATCAAATCTTTCCTGTTTATAATATTAGTGTAGATCTACTTTAGTTTTCGCGCTTTCTTATCACGACACCTCTTTGCCAAGCGTTCCGTGACTGCCAACTTTCGTTATACAGGCTGTCTATTTTTAGTCTAGATAATCTTACAATCGCTATCGCTGATTGTAAGATATATTTTACCAATCTTAAGATCCATTTTAAATGTTGACCTATATACCTACTCTATTTTTATGGTTCGAACGATCCAAAGACAAAACGGAACCCTTATTCCTATAAGGGTGACACATGAATAATTCTTTATTCATGTGTCTGTCCGTCTGTCACAGCCAGATTGCTCTGAATCTATAAGCCAGTTTAAGTTATTTTTTTTGGTACACAGATTTATGATTTATTTAGGTGACGCAAATATAAACATGTTGCAAAAATCATCAAATTTTGAGTTTGGGGTCACAAATAAAGATTTAAAAAAATTTGCAGGCCATATCTTGCGATGTATCAAATAAAAGGACTTGTTGAAGATTAATTATATATTTTTTTAATAATGTTAGACTACAGGTAATTTTTTAAGTTATTCAACAAAATATATACAAAAATTGACCATTCCCCCAAGATTGTCTCCGAAACCACTATTGCTAAAAATCATAGTATAGCTTTTTACTCATATATTACAGGAATGTATGATATAGTTTAATGATTAAGGGTATAACTGAAGTAAATTACACTCGTCGTACGAAGCCCTCTCCAAGCGAGTTCGTCTCGCACTTGGCCGGTCTTTCTTTACTCATATTAGTTAGTTTTATCATCAAGTCTGTTTCTCTGTAATTAAAAATAATATTAATAATACTAATAGCATATATTTATGTCGTGTAAATTAATTAATACTTGTATTGGGTAGGTAATAGTCTAAGTCAAGTAGGTACTAAAGTTCACGCGTTAAAATAACACGAAACTGCCAGTATCAAATTTGTATTCAAATACTGAAGATTTAGTTTGATACGTTATGTTTAAGTTATTTTGAAACTTTAGTGTGCAAGATATAAATAGGAGTGCTTAGCCAAAGAAAACCTTGTTATCTTGCAATAAGTATTCAGATTCCTTTGAAGCCTTCTTCAGCTCTAATAATCACAATGTGTCCCAAGTTTCTCTAAATTTGCATAACAAGAGGCTGCATATCAGATGTTTACCATTGGACTTGGATACTATTTAGTGAAATTAAATTCCTTGTATTCAATAATACTAGATTTGATAACGAATTGCAATAAAAAGTAGGGTGTTAAAAGTATTTTATTAATACTTACTGTAATTATTGTCTGAGTATTATAGTCTTTATTTATTAAATTTCTTATGACTAAGTATTTAATAAAAATTTAAAATATAACAAAATATGAAACAAAAAACAATCCTAAAGTATTATTATAATATTTATATTTCATCAATTCTGTGACAAAAGAAACTAATTATTTAGATACTCATCACAAGGCAAAACAAGTACATTCCATTCATGTTTTGAGTTCAAAAAATACGCATTGTGAGAGTCTGGTAACTTAATTAAGCGCCTGTACAACAGATCACCTACTAAAAATGCAAGCCTTCGTGGGCGGCTGGCAGACGTGAAACGTCGAAATTATTTTGTATATACATACCTTCTACAACATACATTACATACTATCATATAGCGTGGCGACGTATGCCATGGCGACGCTTCACCACGCTGACTGTCGGCCTAAAGTGCCGCTATAGATGTTTCACTGCAACAACATTTTTATACCAACTTCCTTTCCTCGATTAAATCAAATCAAATGTCCCACTTAATGAAGATTACCACTCCCCGCCCAACTATCAAAGTTCACCCAACTATGACGATCCCCTGTTTTTGTAAACTAAATTTGGAAAGTGGGCCGTCTCTTGTTTCGTCGAGATTCTCATGCAAATCAGCTAGACCTGGCCTTCAGACGTTGAATGCAAACAAAACGTGGTTGCCAGTCATTCGTAACACAAGTGTGGAGTACAACTACCGGTTTTTGATTCATATTCAGTGTTTTAGTGCGTGTAAAGTGTACCTATATTGTGTTCTAATGGCGCTTTGTGTTTCTTGATTAACGAAAGAATATATTTCATGCAGTTTATATGTGAACGGTTCCTGTGGGAAAAGAAATCAAAGTGAAGCGTTTTTCGTCACTGTTAGTGGTAATGTAGAAGATAAATGTGTTCTTGATCGTGTTAACTTTAACCTCATTTTAACACGTAACGCCTGAGCTTCGATACCCATTTAAATTTCTTCTTTAGCATTTGTCCCGCTGTCCGGTTGTTCTCAGTCTCTACAGGTCGCATTCCTCAACCGGTACCCGTGAAATTATATAAGCATATTTTTTGGCGTCTGTTCTTGGATAATTTTCAAATTGGCATACCTTTCATAAAGTAATAACTTGGATTATAATAAGCAAAATGTAAAAATTCACACTGAGTGTAAGTTTTGAAAGTACTTGAAAATCAGGCGATGGATTTTGGATAATCTTACTATGCGTCAATATGTCTTACTAGACATAAACCGCGTGTAACCGTATTGAGTTTTGGGTGAGTGTTTAGTTGGAAAACGTAATCAAAATATCAAAGGGTTGCTAGTGGCATCGCCTAATAACATGATTCTATAAATTTTCGCCCATTCCCTCATCTGCCTTTCACGCTTTATGCGCTAAGAAAAACAGTATCACTCTGGAAGTGCCGGCAAAGGTGAATACATGAACATTTTTTTTACGTTTGGATTTTTTTAATCGTCAGTTTGGTTACTTATAAACAGAGGTGTCGGTTACGGTGTATACGGTAATGGTACAGTATCGCAAATTCAAGGGTTTTTTTCTATCTCAAAAAATAACCAACGCGTCTTAAGAAAAATATTTCAGACGTACATTGAAGGTATCTCAACTATAATTAGCTATAAACTTACCTATTAGATGCTCAAAATATACAAAGTTCAACCGCATCACCTAGACATCACCTCATTGTTTCGACATCAGTAAATCAACACAGATTTTACTGAGCACAAAAGGTGTCGATTTGATTTACTTGGTATGCCATAATTAATTTAATTACTTTTTAATGACTTATTACCTTTTTATCTAAATAAGCGCCGACACGTCATAATTCTGAATCAGAAACTGTGTTTTAAATCGTGCATATTTTTAATTGGCAATTAAAAGTACTCGTAAAGATATATAATTCAAGTTGTTTAGTTTTATACATACCGGCATATAAAGTATACATTTTATACAGTATGGAAGCTATTTATTTACCTACTACTAATAAACTCATTATTATATACTAATCACTTCTTCATATCTAACGGAGTAGACAAAGTAAGGTCTTTGATCTGAGAGGCTACATTTAGCGGGATGAGGGAATTAAATGAAATAGCATTTTATATTTATTCATTCAGTATATTTGCGGAGACTATTTTTCGGGGACAAAAGGTCCAGAAAAGGTTGTCTATGTCCTTCTCCGTACCTTAGGCAACACGTATGCAACAGAGTTTGAAAACATATATCAATAAAAGCGTTTTGATTATTTATATGACGACACAATAAATCAAAAATGGCGTCTGCTAGAGAGATTATTTAAAATTTAGTTATATATTTTCCCATTCTCCCCTAAAAATTGAAAATGTACTATTTCTATTTCCCATTACGGGAT
Organism: Elegia similella; assembly: GCA_947532085.1. Taxonomy (NCBI): domain Eukaryota; kingdom Metazoa; phylum Arthropoda; class Insecta; order Lepidoptera; family Pyralidae; genus Elegia; species Elegia similella. The sequence goes on along the minus strand of OX383935.1, from coordinate 10,382,502 downwards.
AGACAGAGCCTATGTCTGTAAGATCTTATTGCCACATTTATTAATAAGAAATAATACAGAATTCACAACAGTCATTTAAAAATAATTATAGTAAAAGTCATTTTTTGTCTTGTCTGTAAAAATATTTAGTATTAACTTCAAGTCTTGCCAGTAGGTGTGACTTGTCTTTCAAAACGAAACAAATACCTCCAACACACGTTAAGTAAACTCATTTCCTTTCCAAGGTCCCTTAATGAAGTAGGCGTGTAAAGTGAGTACGTATCGACGCAACTTAGTTGCCTCTCCTCCGATCAAGTACAAAGATACCAGAATACACAGCTCTTTGCATATTTTATGTACTTAATTGGTTAATTAGGGGCCATTTTATAGTTCATTATGAAGATGCCCCGTTTGCCCACTTTATAGGTGCTTTTATAAACAGGGTTTTGGTGAATTTAATTAACATTTTTAATTTAGTTTTGGCTTTTGGCTGTGATGTTTACGCGTTTACGTTACAGGCGGAAAGGCTTTGTTGAGTGAACATCTATATAATTGTTATTTTTTTAAACGTCGCGATTAAAGATAAATAGATATAAATATATTATTTTCAATCTACTGGGATATTCATTTACAATTTAATAACCTAGGTATTGATTGAATTTCATTTATAAAGTCTTATGGTTTTCATTATTAACAGAAAAAGTTGAAATTTTCATCTATCAACATTTTTCTCCATCAACAGACCAGATCAACAACTCAAAAACTAAGTTTGAGTTCAAGCAGTAAGTATAACTACTTTAATATCCGTTGCCATTAAAATAAACAAAAACAAACAGGGCAAGTTATATAAAAGCAAGTATTAAAAGCTTCTAAAACACCGAATTAATCGAAAATATAACTATACTTATAAAAACTTTTTTTATGTTAACCGTTCATATCCCACTGCTGGGCAAAGGCCACTACTCGTGAAAACTTACGGTGTCAAAATGCTTTCACATTCGGCAGTCTTTTACGTTCTTTTAAATCGGATTCTGTTGCTAACATAATATATTAACGTAAACAAATCTATATACAAAAATATGTGAATATAACCCGTGTATAATATACAATATGTGAAAAAAACTCTATCCGATTCTTAAAAGGGGTGATTCAGCTAGTCGATATGAACAACTTTTTCAATGCGATCAAAGATGGAAACTCAAAAAAATTTTCGGGCGCCGCTCACTTTGAATGAGAACATAAAAAAAGGAGTTCGTAGCATTGGTCCAATAGGAAAAGTTGTTCATATCGACGACCTGTATTACCCCTTTAAGGGACGGACAGGGTCTTCTTTACATACTGTATAGATAAATATGTAACTCGTGTATATACAAATGTAATTTTCAATAAAAGTTCCACCGTTCTTGTCTATAATTGGACATGGCTATCAGATCAACATGCAAATTGAAGGAACTTCAGTAAAAACACGTCCTCAACAGTGGAAATTTAGAATTTAAACGCATATTACCTACAGAAAAATATATTTATCCTCAATACTTGCAACAACGTTTATTGCTTATCAGAATAACCAAGATAATATCAATAAAAATACCCACTCTTTGTACAAAGAGGTCTGGCACCAGCAGCCAAGCCTATTAAGGCCTGGTCTGAGAAACAAATATTAATAAATAAAAACTTAACTTATCTTGTCCTTATCCGTATGCAACAATGACTGCTTTTACAACTGCATTGCTATTTTCATGGTTATTACGCCTGATATTTACCACAGCCGACAGCGCCTGCGGCACAAATATCAACACAATAAATTGATAAAGTTACTAGCTGGAAACCGAACTCCGTAGCCTATGGAGGGTAGAGGTAAGGAGCACCATCTCTATACAAAGTGGTGGTGATACTGTTGCAACGCGCAAAGGGTTGTATTTAAAGATTGCGCCATAATATTTTTTATAACAAAATGAAAGTTATTTTAATAGTTATATAGTTAAAGAAATTTGATCTTTTCCACAATGGATAAGTTCATTTCATACCCTTTTGCAACATTAACGCTAAGCTGGGAAATATTGAAATTACTTTAAATGTTTTTGAGTGCGCAAATTTTCCAATTGATCTTCTATATAAGATTGTTCTCTTTACCACTACTCTCCATATTGAAGCAGCTTATCCTGTCGTATTACTAAGGAAATATTGTGAAGTTGGTGAGGACCAGTGAAAAGCTGGTAATATTTAGTATAATCCAGTACAGAAATACTTGTTCTAACATGAGATGGAAGTAATATTGCCGTTAAAGGAATATAAATAAATGAGAATACTTGTAGGTAGTGCTTATGTATTAAGTGCCCCTATGTAGGTATAAAAATAGTTGAACGCCATCATATTACATTTACTTGCAAATTCATGGTAATATTAGTGACATTTTGTAATATTTCGAATGCAAAAATTTTAAGTTTGTAATTTTATCTGCACACATATGTGTTTACTAACATAAATAACCTTTACTACATAACATTTTCAACAAGATACATAATAACTCTCACAAAGTAATAAGATATTAGAAACTTAAGCATACTTCTTTATTATCTAATCATTACAGATTTATTAACCAGTCAATTAATTTGATAAACATATAATAATAAGAGATAATAAAAATGTGATTTCCTATATTTTAGAATACAAATATACGCGTATAAAAATAAAACAAGAGAAGAGACTGTCTGTGAAGCAAAGTAACTTTGTCGCTGCAACTTCGCTTGTCTCTTAAATTGTCGGATAAAACTCGGCAGATCACAGTCCATTATGATACCTAAAGTTGGCATGTACGTTATAGTACCGTCAGGAAAACAGTCTTTAACACTAAGTATTATGAATGTTTAAAAACCAGACTGTTTTATCTTCCAAAACCTATTTAACACTTTCGCTGATACTCCGTCCGCCTGTAGACGTCATTTTATTGTTATTTCTTTTGTGTCTGGTTCAGTGTCAGCGAGAGTGTTATGGAAACTTGGATTTTTAAAACGAACATAACGATACCTCGACTGTTAAAACTCTACAGTTTTGATTTCTACATACTGGAGAATTGGAAGATACGCAAAATAATAAAGAAATATCCAAACATACATGATACGCACGAAACTCATAACTCTCCTTAGCAGTCGGGTAAAAAGACTCGTCTATTATTTTGTTGGTAAGATTACTTATAAGTCTATAAAACATCGATGTAAGGGAATCGTGTGGGAAATAACCATGATAACAGTGTCGCTGAGAAGTCGCTTTTTACTTTTTTTTTTTTCTTGTCACTTAAACTGTCGGATGTAAAACTCGACGGATAAATTTTATTCCATTGTGAATAGGTATCTACCTAAAGGTAGCTTATATTCTCTACAAAGTCATCCCTCAAAATAATCATAATATTTTTTTGTTGATTTTAGTTTAGGTACTCTGAGATTAAAACCGTAAATATGAAATTAGTTTAGGTATATATTTTGATTTTGTTCTATGTAATTATGTTGTTTTGTTGTATATGTTTAAAGCACAAAAGATTAATGATAAAAAAAGGTTCAGAAGAATTAAGAATTTCTCTTTTTCTTAAATTACTTAAATAATTAAAATATTTTCTGATTTAGTATGAAAAATAACCCTTTATTTGTGTTTCTGCTGACCATACACACACTCGTATATATTTTAAGTATTGTGTTTCTTGGAAACCATTCTAGCCCGATGTCCTTTATCGAATATTACTAAGTAGATTCAAGGTACAAAACAAATACATATATTAGTCTCCCTTACTTACAAAATGTCTCTTGGTGTTGCTTTGTTTTAAGTATTTGATAAGTTGACTTCAAAGAGGAAGGTACATACTGCACGAAATTGTGAAATTTGACGTATTTTAAAATCACTAGTACAATACGCCGGATTAATTAAATACATCAAAATTATTTGTATAGTTTAGGTCAATCCTTGCACAAGTTCACCTCCTTGTTGGAATATGAAAGAGATACATATGAAATTGAAAACTAATACATATATGTTATTATATGGAAAAACATTTTCCCTCAAAAAGTTTGTAAATTTTACGTCTACAACAATAATTCTCACATGAAATTATTTATATTTACATCTCGCAGGTCCCGTTTCTAATTTTTTTTATAATATAAAAATATTAAGACTTTTCAATTTTTTACATAATAGCCTAATGATTTTGCGCAGTCTAATGGCTTGCGCAGAATACACATTCTTCGTTCGCGCGACATACTCATAACATCTGAAAAATTTTGTCCTTTTCTCAACATTCACTTTATTTAATGCAAACATATTTACTCTTGAATAAATTATTATTATTTTTGCGAAATCAGCAAAAATAATAATAATGTATACAAGAAGTCATACTGTTGTAAGATGTAGATTTTCAATTTTTTTTCAGTATAATTTTGGCGCTGACGGCTCATGATTATATTTACATACGACTCTTATGTGTACTTTGTATATGATATTTTTATAAATTACATTTTTGACGTGATAACGTCCTATAAATCGATGAACGCCAGCTGCACACGTGAAAAAGTGTCACGTTCCGTGTGCATGCCAGAGCGCGGAACAAACAATAGATAGGCATGATCTGTTCAATGAGATAATAATGAAATAAAAATTAAAGAAATATATTATTAAATCATCCTTAAATTTTGTATGTACGATATACATAAATATAGAGTCATCCACCTACCCAGCGATCAGACGAACTGAAGCAGGAAGACAGTAGAACCAGACACCTTCGACCGGTTACTCAGGAAGTTAAAGCTTCCTCCCGACACCACGGAGCGTAATACCAAACGCCCTGGGATGTTTTATAATAACCCAAGATTAAGGATAACATAGGTATAGGTACATATTCAAATAGAAACGTAGATAAATATTGGATGTTATTTAAATGGTTAGCAGAATATTCGTATTATTGTTAGCAAAAAAATCTATTCGGTTAGATAAAATAATAAAGTTGGGCAGCAAATTATGGTCAGCAAAACTTCTTTTCTGCGCTCAGTCGTTACGAGTGGTAATAAAAAAAAATAACCTGAACCTAACTTCTTTTCTGCCGTCAGTCTTTCTAGGTGGATAGCCAAAGCTTATCCAAATGTTTTTTCTGCTGCCCCAATGGTAAAATCTTGCTGTCCAAATAATTATTTAGCGGCCCAACTAATTACTTTCTATATTTAGTTTAATTCAGTGACTGACTGACTGTACCAGGCATGACAACACCCGTAGTTTTATAGTGAAAATGTAAATTAGTTTATTTTTGTATTTCCCAATTGATTAAAGTTGTTTATATTTATTTTTATCAGTAGTCAAGTGGTAAAGCAAAAATAAAATGAAATTTTGCTTTGACTAGATACATATACCTAGGTAAATTTCTTATAAAAAAGTACTCAAATATAATTTACAGACAAAAAGTAAACATGATTATACAATATGTAAAGAAAAGCCTTGAAGGGGTGATTCAGTCCGTCAATATGAACAACGTTTCTTATGGGATAAAACTGGGAATTCATAGAAAATTTACATTTCCAAACTAAAATGTTCGGCAGCACGGTAAATTTGTATGGGGACGTCAAAAATATGTTGAGTTTCCAGCATTGGTCCCATACAAAAAGTATTTCATATCGACAGGCTGAATCTCTCCTTCAAGAATCGCACAGAGTTTTCTTTACATAGGTATTGTATTCGCAAAGAACTCAAATTCTGTTCAACAGTGATTCATTTTCTATTCAACGAAAAGGAATCTCTGTTCTATACAAAATGTTGAATGTGAAAATTGATATAGACATTAATAATTTACGATAAGTTACTTAATTGAGCACACGTAAAATTATATTCTTTAGGTACTTGCTCATTAGGTACTTAGTAATTTTTACGTGTGGTCATCTCTGTTAGATAAAATATTTAATAATCAAATTTTTATTAATACAATAGCTTGTATTCCATTGGAAATAAAGCTTAGTTATATATTTTACGCTAAGTATACTCCAGGCAATTATCACTTGATTTGTAGTCTATTCAAGGCAGTTATTCAGTTACATAAATAACCTAATCAGTCCTTCAGTAAGCTTCATCATCATAAAACAATGAACCTCTTTCCTTAATAAAGGAACATTTGTCAAACAATTGAAAAGCGACATATCCCCTCTATTGTGACAATTGATTTGATTATGAATTATAGACAAACATTATCTAATAAGCCGTGTGGTATCCGGCAGAGTAGAATAGGACCACTCCAAGTCTTCCCGTGGATGTCGTAGAAGGCGACTTAGGAAATACAAGCTAAACAAAGCTTATAAACATCTAAGACACCTTTCCAACCCGTCTGGCCAGCGTGGAGAGTGTAGGCCAAGTCCTCTGGCTGCTCTGGCCAAGTATGGCCCTAGTAGTACAGAGAGGGTCGTGCTCCTGTAGTGGAGACTAAAAAAGGACCTGATGATGATTATCTAATAATGATCGAGCTCAGAATACAGACGAGCGTGTCGTAACTTAACTCTAATAATCAGTAAATAGAATGACACGCTTCTAAGTTACAGTGTATGTATGGTGTTGAAATAGATTGAGACCAAATGCACGCTTTATTTCTATTGATTGAAGATCTTTTAATTTTTATGACATTATTTTTCTGTAAAGTTATCTATTTTCCATATAAATATATTTTTAATTAGTAGATAAATTTAAACAAATGTAAAATGTATCTTTGATTATATACAATAAACGTAAATAAACAAAACATAACAGTATCTTTTTTAAGCAAAATTTAAATACTAAAAGTAATTGCAAAAAATGTAGTTTTTGGATAAATATATGATAAATAATTATAATTAAATAACAATAATTAAATAATGACAAACATATTTAAAAACATCAAATAATTCAAAGAGTTTACACATATTCTTTTTAACATTTCCACGACATATTTAATAGAAACAATCATTTCATATCAAGCTACCCACGCTGCTAGTTCCCAGTTATCAACACACAATCGGCCGTAATAGTAATCTACACTGTCGAGTTCCGGGAATAAAAGACTCATCGATAATCTGATGCAAATCCTAGACAGTACCTCGATGCACCGCGCATGAGCAATGCGTGTTTCCGATCGTAAAACTGTTACAACCGTAGAGCCATACTTCCTCCTCCCCCCGCCCCGCTACAGCATCCCTTCCTCACACCCCCTGGCCCGTCTGCAAAGCTCTTTGTTTTTGGCAATACCTCCGTGGAGGCAACTAAACGGGTAGTCTTAAGACCCCTTAATAGCAGCCTTTTTGTGGCAGGAAATTTCCTGTTATTTCTAAAGGGTTGAGGGTTTTAATTAGCGTTTTGCGCTGTTTAAATTTTCTGTGACATTTTTTTGTGAAAATTTGACGCAGGGTTCCCTTCATTTTTTTCTAAATATTAAATTCAGAGCTGTTGAATTTGATTATACCTACTTTTACTGATGGGCTTGATAAAGCTATTTATTTTTAGGTATTAGTAGTTTTATGTATAAATTCAAACTGTGAAATGCTGAGACAGGTCTGTTCATAAACGCGAGTTCTTCTCCTGAGGAGAAGAACTCATCATCATCATCATCATGACTAAATAATATTTAATTGTCATAGGATTTAGATAATTAAATTTGTCTATCTAGGCAATTATTTATTAAAATTTTATGAGTTAATAGATTCAGGTGTTACTTTGCGGAAGTCAAAGCTACATTTACTTTGAGACAATTAACTTTGCGTGTTTCCGCCACCAGTACTGGTGGCAGAAGCACGCAAAGTAAATTGTCTCAAAGTAAATTAAACTTTATTGCACAAAATACTTACAAATAGGTGGACTTAATGCCATAAGGCATTCTCATAAAATTTATAGCAGTCACTGCACTGCTATAGATTCAAAAATAAAAGCAGAAATCATCGTCAAGAAAACCCTTTCAAACACGAAACAAACTTTATTAAGTAGGATTATACATTGGAGTCAGCTAAGCCAACATAATTTATTATAAATCGCCTACCTATATACAGAGGCTATAGGATTAAATATAACATAACACGTCCCTTGCAGGACATTCTCCTCAAAAAATCGTTTTGTTATTCAGCCGTCGTAGGTAGAGCCTTCGAGATCGGCAGGTAGAGGCCCGCGTCACATACCTACAATACCCTTGTGTGTATATCCCAAAATGGAGGAACTCGTCTGCGAATACGTTACGGGTCGAATACACTGACGGACCAAATAAGTGTACACTATTATAATTATATCTCATATTTTAAGAAGAACCCGATGCCCTGGTTGGCGCGAGCGTAATTAGCGCTTACGCAGGTTAAGCCCTGGGCGCAGTCCCCGTTAGGATGGGTAACCGCAAGTGACATATATCGAGCTCCTCCGTGATCCGGAAGGCACGTTAAGCCGTTGGTCTCTGTTTTCATTATTGATGGCAGTCGTTAAGCAATGTCAGATGCCTTTAAACAGCTTGAAAAACCTGACACCAATTACACACACGAACAACAACAAACAATATGAAATATGTATTGTCTTCCATGCTGATTTGGGAGTAAAGAAAAAGCGTAGAATGGACCAGCTGCTTCTCTACTCGCGCAGGTCGTAAAAGCCGATCGAGGGTATGGGCAAAAATCTGACGAATCATGTTAGTAGGCAATGCGGCAACCCATCACTGTTTTTAAAATGTAATCACATTTTCCATCTAATGCCCACATGCTAAACGTGGCTTTGCGGCTCTGTTTATCGCAACGGAGAAAATACGTCATTATATTATTTTGTTTTATAAATATATATAATTGAATGTCATTTATGAAGAAAAAACGAACTAGAACTCTAAAAAACAAGAAAAATATGAAGAATAAAAAAAATTCAACGCGTTGCACTTCGGGAGTGCCGGCAAAAGTGAAAACTCGCCTTTGCGGTGGTCTCATGTTATGTGTCCGTCTTACGAATTTTTTACCCATTCCAAAAAGTGCACAACACCGCTAAAGAAGTTTTCACTTCAAAAAATACGTTCATAGAATAAGTATCTACAACAAATGATTTTTATCTATACTTATATACTAATATTATAAAGAGGAAAGATTTGATTGTTTGTTTGCATCGAATAGGCTCTGAAACTAATGAACCGATTTGCAAAATTCTTTCTCCTTTAGAATCCTACATTATCCCTGATGAACATAGGCTATTTTAATACCTATATCTTCCCGTGCGAAGCCGGGACGGGCCGCTAGTACATAATAACTGTGAAACTATTGCTATACTTTTTATTTATACCTATTACTTACGTACTTACGACTTTACAATTAATTATAGGTATAACAGATATAATGAGAGGGAGTGTGATTCAGAGGTAATTGATATTACTTCCTTCTGAACTGTCACAAGTCATTAAACACAATTGCATTCAATCACGATAAGTAATGATAGCCATAAAACAGTGTTTAGTATCATGGTTCATAATCTTGTTCAACGACTTGCAAATGTAAATATATCATAACAGAATAAGACTATAATTAGCAACAAAGTATCTGACCTACCTAGATCGACATTGCATTTGTTTAGGTACTTAATTTACTAGATAACACTTTATTTGCGGTCTGTAATTATGAGTCTACATTGATGGCTTTTATAGGAATTATTTTCCAGTTATAATGTAAGTGTAGACATTAATAACTTAAATTATATAAAATTGTTACCTTTAATCTACTATTCTTCATAACTTGTGTAGATCGATATAGCCTATATGTATCTAAGGGTTTAACTCAAACATTACTTTTTATGATAACAGTTATTGAAAAATATACAAGCGTCAAAGCCTAGCCTCCTAGCTATATTGAAATCTGGGAATCAGAATCTCTAATGGAATACAGAATTGTGAAAATGAGCGTTGTAATACATATGTAAAAAAATGATGATTGTCGACTTTACGGATGACAGAATTCAATAAATTTACCATTGCGAATTGTAAGTTAGGATTGGAATATAATCACTACAAAGATATTTGTGTCCTTATTCTTGCGCGCAAGTGTACAGGCCGGGTGCGGTGTGAACGGAATACCAACTAGGCTGATTGCGCCTCATTTCGTCCAATCGATCTGCCCGAGCCCGACAAAGTGTGATGTGGATGAACTTAACCATTTTTTTTTCTGAGACCTATGTAGGTATAAGTAAAAAGCAGGAAAATGAACGGGAATGTTATACAATACACGTTGAAATTTTTCCTTATGTTGATATTTTATACCTTTAAACGAGCAATTCTTGTACATTTATTTTTATATGTATAAATTAATTTCTATAATCTCGGAAACGGCTCTAACGATTTCACTGAAATTTGGTATATCCCCCATTTTCTGGGGTAAACAATTGATGATTAGCATTATGTTTGGGAAAAAACGTGTTTTTAAGTTTTCATGCGTTTTTCTTTTCACGCAGAATATGGTCACTATCCGTCTGGTCCAGCGGGTTAAGACGCAGACTGCATGAAACGAGTGTTAAGGGTTCGAATCCCGCTCGGTGACTTACCTTTTTTTATGTTGAAGTTTATAAGTTAAAAAAATGTAGTTAATGTTTGAGATAACAATATATTTCTCATAAATATAGATTATCACCTAAACACCACCATAAATAATAAATATAAATATAAAATAAATATAAACGGACAAATCCCACAGATTGAGCTAGCCCCAAAGTAAATTCGAGACTTGTGTTATGGGATACTAACTCAACGATACTATATTTTATAACAAATACATATATAGATACACATCCAAGACCCAGGCCAATCTGAAAAAGATAATTTTCCATCTTGACCTGGCCGGGGATCGAACCCGGTCACTCCGTGTCACAGGCTGGCGTCTTGACCGCTGCGCCACGGAGCTAGTCAACCATATTACAATAAATAGTAATAAACGAGCGAAGCTCGGTCCCCAGGTACTATGAAAGTTATTTGTGTTAGAATTTTAGGTACCAAGTAATTTACTTATTTGATATCTAATAATTATATTTATTTTACCTAACAGCAGATATAACATAACTGAATAGGTATGTAGGTATAGTAAGTAGTTTTTAAATAGTTCACTTGAAATAACTTCATAATAGTATTGATACTTAGTACTGACTTTTTGATGATGGTAGAGATGTCTCCCAAGCTAACATGAAAACAGCGTCAATTTGCACTATATTCCATGAGTACCTATTACTGGTGCTCACATAATTAATTATCAAAGGTTTTTACTTATTAAACCCTTCATATCTTTTTTTATCATCGTTTCCATGTATACCTACCTATTCATATCATAATAAGAATGTTACTGGTTAATTATTAACAGGCGATTGGTAAGTCACAAGTAACTTTTTACATACATACATACATAGTATCACGTCTTTATCCTTTGCAGGGTAGACAGAGCCTAGGTTTACCTTATGGCCACATTTAGTATATTGGTGAGCGTGTGGATGGAAAACGGAATCAAATTAGTGATGGGTTGCTAGCCGCATCGCCTATTGACATAATTTCGCAGATTTTCAACCATTCCCTCGATCGGCTTTTTCGATCTGCGCTGTAAGAGAAGCAGCTGGCACATTCTACGTTTTTCCTTTTCTCCCAGACCAGCATGGAAGATTCTGAGAAGACACATTTTGAGTCTTATAAATCGATGAATACGGGCTGGATGCACGAGAAAGTGTCACGTTCCACGTGTAAGCGAGAACGTGGAACAAGCGATAGAGAGGCACGACCGGCCTTAAACGTTCGGCTTGTGACGCATCTATCTCTCTTCCACCATTATCATGTAAAATTATCGTCCGTAAACCGACTTTGGGATAACCAATTATTTTCTTATTCCCATTTTCCTGACATTTGTAAGACGTGGTCTAAGATCTTGTGACTTTTGGCTCTGTTTATCCCATGGGAGATGAAAACATTACTCATAAATGAATAAATACATTTTTATTTATAACGCAAAATGAAGTTATCAAATTATTCAAGTCAAGCGTTCATACATCCATTGTGGTAAATATCCGACGTCCGTATGTTATCTGTCATCGCTGATAGAGAGATAGGCCTCACCTTGATACACGTAGGGGGGCGTGACTCGTGTAGATATCAAGTGACTCACGAGTACCTACTTAAATACCTCCCGGACGGACGTGTTTTGGCCAGGTATGTAATTTTATATTTTAAGATTAGTCTTAAAATCGAGTCTCATTTTTATTTATGTATTTATTTATTTTAGCCTTTTTGCTACATACTAAATACAATATAAACACTTCACATTTTCACTACAGCTTGTCTTTCGACATAGGCCTCCTCCAGCAACTTCCATTCCTCTCTATTTCTTGCTAATCTTCTCCACATCGGTCCTGCTACTTCCCTAATATCATCCTCCGATCTTTTAAACTGTCTGCCTTTCTTCCTGTGTCCGTTTCTTGGGTACCGAAATAGAAATTAATTACCTTTATATACTAACTTGTTAACTAAATTACATGACTTCCTACATATTAGTTGATTTTCAAATTCCTTGTAAAATGAGTTGAATCAAATATCTCACTTCTAAAAGTCGGGTAGTTGTTTAGGTGACGTAAGCCTTAATATGTTTAAGGGGAAATGGGATATGGTGGAGAATTTAGGCGCCGAGATTGAATCGTGTGGTAGCTTAGATGGCAGGGCATAGGTCGTACATAGACCTAGGTCGCCGGTTCAAATCCCGCTCGCATTAAATTTTTTCACTATATTTTATTTCTTAATTTATTATGAATTGTTTACTTAGAATACCAAATAACTTCAAAGTATTTACTTACTTAGTTTTTTACAAAAGCTCTTGCTGTAACTTAGATAAGAATGCGTACTATTTTAAGACAAAAATAAAACTGCTAAAACAATTGAATTTATTTTTAATAAAGACTTCTTTTTAACGCCGTTTATCCTTATCCTTACTAATATTATAAATGCGAAAGTGAGTTTGTATGTTTGTTTGTTTGTTTATTTGTTTGTTTGTTTGTTTGTTTGTTTGTTACGCTTTCACGCCGTAACTACTGAACCGATCATCATGAAATTTTGCATACAAGTTCTCTGGAGTACGGAGAAGGACATAGGCTACCTTTCATCCCGGGAAAAAGTACTATTCCCGAGGGATCTACATTGCCGCGGGCGGAGCCGCGGGCGAAAGCTAGTTTAAGTATAAAATTAAAATTATATAAGCACTCATCTGTATGGCCCTAGTAGTACAGAGAGGGTCGTGCTCCTGTAGTGGAGACTAAAAAGGACCTGATGATGATGATGATGAAGCACACATCTCTACTTAGTATACGTAAAACGGATTGAATAATTAATTCCAAAATAATAATGTAAAATTTGCAGCTTTTGACGCTGCTGAGTGACATCTTCTTTTACCTTATCCTTATCCCACTATTTATGTGGGGTCGGCACAGCATGTAAGCTTTTGCCATTTCTGTCTATCTCCAGTCAACTCGTCCGTCACTCCCTTTCTACACATATCCTCCTTTACACACTCCATCCAACGTTTCCTTGGTCTCCCTCTGTTTCGATGACCTTTGACATGCATATTCAGAACCTGCCTGGTTATATGACTTTCCTCTCTTCTCTTAATATGTCCATACCAGCCTAACCTGTTACTTCTTAATTTGTCTGTTATAGGTGCCACTTTTACAGTTCCCCTAATAGACTCATTCATGATCTTATCTTTTCGCGTTACACCACACATCCATCTCAACATCCGCATCTCCGCCACGTGTAACCTTCTTTCATCCGCTGCTTTGGTGGGACAAGTCTCGGAACCTTACAATACGACAGGTCTTATTATGGCTTTGTAAAAAATAATTATTTAGAAAAAAATATGTTCTCATTTATGCGAACAATATAATGTTCTTAATGGAAATAAATGATTTACAACTTAATCAGGTTAAAACTACGAATAAGTTAATATTAAAAGCATTTAATTTATTTTGTTTTAAATTAATTATTTTTAGGTTTATCGATTATTAGGTTTATCATATCCTAAATACCTCGCAATGTAACTTATCTACTAATTGAAGTTGCCAAGTAAGTTCTTACCTACTTGGCATCCTGGAAAAGTAAGGTGTTTGTGTTAGGCAACTGCACGCTTGATACCAAACACTTACTAACAATACTTTTTAAGTACAAGTTTCTAGTACTTAATTTAAAGTCGTTTATGCTAGCCCTTATTTAAATACCTTACTTAAAGTACAATTCACAAAACTAAACTTAGCGATTTTAAGTTTTATTTTATAGTGTTCCTAAGGGTATAGAGGTGACATCTGTTGCTAAGTTTTTTTTTTTTATTATCCTGCTACTTTAATTTGTGGAAAATAGTTAGTAAACTATGTTTATTATGAAAATATATGAGCCAACAGTTATTGTAGCATTTTCTAAAGTCATCTAACGTCATTTTGAATACTAGTGACCTGACCCAGCTTCGCACGAGTGCAATGTAGATACTTATATGGGGCAGAAAATTATACAAATATAAACTTTCTTCTTGAATCTCTTTATCTATTGCTAAAAACTGTATTACAATCTGTTGAATAGTTTAAAAGATCTAGGGAACAGACAGCGAAAGCGACTTCATTTTGTACTATGTAATGATAACTGAAGGATAGCGTAGTTGTTAAATTAAAAAAGAAGTAAGTTCATTACGACAATAAAATCAGCTATTCAAAAAATGTACTGCTAAAGATATAACGTTTTAGTTTATTTCGTGTGGATCAGCTGTTATTATTATGTTCGCCACTTTTCGGATTATTATGTCCTTTCTCACAAGCATGAAGTGGTGAAGGGCAGTTGGCTTCCACTTTTTACTCCAATAGTTATGTTTTAAAATACACATCATTTTTCAAATAGTAATAATACATATGTACCTACTGTTTGAACGTTTAAATAGCTAGCACCAAGGCACAATTAAAGGTACTGGTACAAGTAAGTAGTACATACATACTTATAAAAATACATATTTTTATAGAACCCCGTATTTGGTAGTCGACCTCAATGGAATATGGTCAGTTTCCAAGAACGTGTCGTAATAACAATCTTTTTGTCATTTGGTAATAAGCGCACGCGTTGAAGTCTATTCGATTCACGACTCTACGTCTCTACATGTAGGAACTTCAAATATTTTCAAAATGTTTGCTTATTTAACTGGTAAAGGAGATGTTATCACTTTGACTCTACTTATGACGACTATTTAGATGTTGATGATTATGAAAAAAATACTTATCTACTCGCAAGTGTAGGTAGAGTTTTTTATTGTTTAAAAAAAAACCTGCAGCAAAATCGTATTTATAAAAAAAGGTGGGAATACTTGTATCAAGTCGGTCTGGAGTAATATTTACTCAAGGAATATTTAATTATGGCGCGAATTCTCATAACCCTACTGGAGGGGAGCTTATCGTGTTCCACAGGGCACGTTTCAAATGCCCTCCAAATTTGTCAGTCGAGCGCTTTTCCTCACAGCATTTACGTACAAATTGCTAATTCTTTAGACGTAGTTCCACAGTAAATGTAAATTGAATTTCATTCGATGAATATGACTTCATAAGTTTCGAAAATATCTATAGGGTCTTCGGAGTCAAAGTAAACAAGGATTGCGGCTAAGTGAGCGATATAAAACCACCCCTAACAGCAATCATGAAGGCGCCAAGTAACCAATTGTTGATCATTAGTGAGTAATCCGTCTCATATTCAATCAATACCCAAAACTTTACCCACACACCTCCGCCCGCCTCGCCCCGCAACGCGCGACATTTAATGACACCCGTGCAACGACCCGGACGGGCCATTATGGCTCTTACCAACACCCAGTAAGGGCCACTCTCCTCTGAACCCGCCCACCGCGTTATATAGCACCGAGGATCTATAAAAGTTACGTCTGTAATCTAACATAAAACTCGGGCCGTTTAGATGCGAACGCGGCCACGGACGACACATCTCGGTTCGCTCCGCACTTTTACCGAAATATTATGGTGTTTTTTGTGTGAAACTTCGTGTTTTTTGAGGAAAAACAATGTTTGCGCGGGTTCTTGTGGTGATGCCGCGCGGACCGGCCGCGTCGCCGTCGCGCCGCTTCAACGTGCTCGCCTATCCTATTAGTTTGACGTTTACACACCGATCTAAACAACCGTGAGTACCAAATTTGAATACTTGAACTTCGAACAGCATGTGGATTGTAAAAACTTAAAAGATATAATAATGGCCAGTCTTTTTTATATTTAAAAAGATGTAGAGCTAAACCGGAAGCAATTTTCATAGTGTTGTTTTAAATTATAATATTTGAATTAAGTTTTGGTAAGGTCAATGAAGTGATGAAATTATTAAAATGTTGGATAAACAGGTTCTAAAGCCATAATTAAGACATCTCATTTATTAATATACACTAAATTGTTTTTATTTGCTTGTGGCTCTACATTTTTTGCAGTATTATAATAAAGATCCCACATTTAAATGCTTCTCTTTAATTTTATCTTAAGTTTAGGTTTATACATTTATTGCATTATAAATTGATACGTATGTACCTATTTCATTTCGACATCTTTCTGTGATTTTTATACCTTGAATGATAAAAAATATTATTATTAATAATACGCAATGTCGTAATCAAAGTTATAATGAGTATTAGCATAACGAATAGCATTTATTAAAAAAATTGTTAAAAATATTTACTTTCAGTTTCTGAAAGACCCTCGTAGCGCCATCTTTTATGAACATCGAAAACTTTCTCAAACTATTTGAATGAAGTTTACTGCAATACGACTATCCGATACCTTATTATTCTCTTTTCCAGTCCTTCTCGCGCACTTAATATATACCTCACTCTTTCTCATCGGCTTCCATTTGAATGACACCGTCAATGCACTTGCGCAATTCAATTGAAGCCGTCTTGTTCACAAGATAAGGTTGCAGTTGCAATGCAAATGACTCTTATTTAGTTTACGCTAAAGATGTTACCTTGCCGCCGCGGAGTGCACCTTGAAATATGTTTATCTCGCTCGCACATTAGTCGATATCTCTTTTTGGTACATGTGGAATTATATGTAGATATCTCATTCGGCCGGAGATAAACAGATGTCTGGTAGTTTGACAGTTAGTGTGGCGCTGGATACCACCATGATGAAATAGGCGGAGCGTGCACTCTAGATCCTCGTTTAGTGAGATTATGGCGGGATGGACGTAGAGCGCTCTTTTATAGATTTTATTTCAATAAATTGCAGGAGTTAGTTTCTAAACCTAGGAATATGATTCCCTTACATATTTTCTCGTTACATGTAGATTAATTAAGGAGCATTCAGGTTGCTTAATTATATTAAGTCTACCACTTATTCATATGCCAGAGTTTATTGACCTTGTAATGATACCCTAACCTAAATTATAAATAGGAATCTATAATTCGTTTTATGGTTCGTATTATAGTTTTAATATTAGCTTAACATCAGGAATTAAGTATATTGGATGTTTCAAAAGATAAAAAAAGAAAACAATGTTAGGACACATTGATAGGTGTCCATTAGGAATAAATCTATACCTATCTACCCTACCTAGGTATACCTAAAGTTGTACACAGACATTAAAACAATATTTTTTTTTGCATAATTAAATAATCTTGTGAGCAGATAATACCTTTTAAAAGTCCAACAAACTCATTTTTAATTGGAATTTATAAACTTCTTTCAGTGACGCTACCATTGACTCATTTATGTTATACTAATATATTGCTTTATTAGTATTACTTATTTTAAGAAACTCACTGTTTTGTGAGTCCGACTTGCACTTGGCTGGTGTTTTATTTTTTAACTTTTTCTCTCTCTTTAGAAAATACTCATACATATACCTACATGATGTGTATATGTACTATCAATATTAAGAATACAAATATTAAAATATGATTCTTCTATGGTATGCGGCTAGCAACCCATAACTATTTTGATTTCGTTTTCCGCACACCAACATGCAAAACGTGGCTTTCAAGTCTTATAGACCTGGGCTCTGTCTACCACGCAAGGGGAAAAAACGTGATAACCTAAATACCTAAAATCTTTATCACTCAGTAAATTTTAATTAAGAAATAGAATATGGTGAAAAAATTCCATGCGGACACTTTCATCCTCTTTATCCTTCTCCCACTATTATGTGGGGCGGCACAGCACGATTTTACACCATATTTTAATTCTTCAGTTAATAAGAGTCTATCATAATAACATTGTTAATGCAAAATAAAACACTTACAAAAAATCTTTATCAATATAAATTATACAAATTCAACAAAATTATAAATCACGTTAGTAATAGAGACTAAATTTAAAATATAAAAAAGAAAAATGTAGTGGTGGCATGAAGATGCTAAGGCTAAGATGTAGATCTCATTTCCTTTAATAGATGTATTTCATCATTATCATCATCATCATATCAGCCGCAAGAAATCCACTGCTGGACATAGGCCTCTCCAAATGATTTCCAAAATGACCGGTTGGAAGCGGCCTGCATCCAGCGTTTCCCTGCGACCTTGGTCGGTCGTCCGACCACCTGGTAGGTGGGTGTCCGACGCTTCGCTTGCCAGTTCGTGGTCGCCATTTGAGAACCTTTTTGCCCCATCGGCCATCGGTTCTACGTGCTATGTGCCCCGCCCACTGCAAAATTTGTTTATTTAAGAGCCTAGCCAAAACCAGACTGCTCTCAAGACTAAGTTTTACTTACCTACAAAAACATAATTATCTACTATTATCCCTATCGAATGTAAACTCAAGCATTTATACCCTTGATAGAAATAATTTCCGTCCCAGAAAATTAGGCTAACTTAAAAACGTAGGTAAAGCTTGAACATTGTGTCATTTTTATTAAATTTTATATTTCTAGCCCTACTTGTTTGTGGGTCAAATCTTTAAAGCCTATTTAAAACCACTTCTGCTGGTCTAATAGAAAAAAAGCGTAGAATGTGCCAGCTGCTTCTCTTTCCATGCAGATCGTAAAAACCGATCAAAGGATTGGGCAAAAATCTGCGGAATCATGTCAATAGGCGATACGGCTAGCAACCCATTACTATTTGATTCCGTTATCTGTCTACACGCCCTCCAACATGCTGAATGTTGCCATAAGGTCTTACAGACCTACGCTCTGTTTACCCCGCAAGGGAAAAAGACGTGATATTATGTATTATATACTTCTTGACTTGTCTTTGAGCTGCATTTTTGCAAAATTACGTGACTTGGATGATAGTGCACATATTGCAAGCATATGCAATTTTATGGAGTCATGGAGAGAGTCTGAGGTTGGTGTCAAAATGTTTGCCATAGGGCGAATTTTCTAAAGGACTCTTTGGCCTGCAGCCCAAGGCCCTGTTATTTTTAAGGGCCCTATTTAAATGAATCTACTAATCTGACCGCCTTTGCCGTCCTCTATTGTGGCGGCATGTACCTATGGAGATAGCGATATACAATCGTGTCCCCACACATCAGGCACTTCACATGAAATCTTAACATAATCAACAAAGAGTACAGTAAGGTTAAGTTATTTTATAGAATATTTACTTATTTATTTTAATATTATTAATTAGCGATCCCTAAGTAGACTCACCTAGGGCGCTTCAAACTCTTGGTTCAGCTGTGGTAGTCATGAAGTCCTAACTACAGGTGATGAAACCTTCATGTTTGGGCTCATTTGATTTGTCTCGGCATGTACTATAGAGTTAAAATTAATTAAGTATTTCATAAAAATCTTATCACTGTTTTAAAGTCTATTGCCCTATTTATAAAAGGTCGGAGTCGGAACGGAGAAAAAGTATGCATATACTTATGTGCCTACATTAAACATATGTATTTTGAATAAGACTATCATCGTGGAAGAATTACCATATTGAGAATTTTATGGGGGACAGGTCTGCTCGGCCTCTTTGAGACTTCTATCTAATCATATCTGTTGTTGTTGCACGCTGGATCGCTAACATAGCGTGTTCCACAAAATTATGTAAAACTAGCTGTTGCCCGCGGCTCCGCCCGCGTTAATGTCGTTCCCTTGGGAACAGTAGAAATGATAAAAATTCCATACAAACCCCTGCCCCTTTGCTTTTTCCCCTTAAGGGGGAATTTAATACATTTCACCTGCATAGATCTTTAGCCCTTAAGGGGATTTTGCCCATTTCACCTACACAGATATTTTTTTATTGTAATGTAGAACTTCTTATTGTCATATTTCTAAGTAAATAAAAAAAATCCATACAAACTTTACCAAAACTATTCTACCCCTTTAAGGAAAAATTCGACCGTTTTAACTACACAGATCTTTTTAATTGTAATGTAAAAATATATACTTATTTTTATACTTCTATGTCCAGAAATGAGAAAATTTCCATACAATCCCCCTTCATCCCTTAAGGGGGAAATTTTGTACACCTACACAAATCTTTTTTAATTGTAACCTAGAACGTATATACTTATTTTCATACCTCTAAGTTTAGAAATGGAAAAATTCCATACAAACTTTACCCCCTATTTACCCCTTCAAGGGAGAATGTTGTCTGGTTCACCTAAACAGATCTTTTTAATTTTAATTGAGATCTTGCGTACCTACTTTCAAATTTCTTAGTGCTCATTAACATCATAAAAATAATCCCTGTGCCAAATTTCAAGTTTCTGCGCACAGTAGTTTCGGCTGTGCGTTGATATATAAGTCAGGTTTACCTTTGGCCTAAGTGTCGATTTCTCAGGAACAGTAGAATTACCCGGAATACATTAGTTTAAGACTTTCAATGAAACACCTTTATAATTGAATTTCAATTGAATAACTTCAAAAACGGAAGGTTTCATACTAACTTTGCATCCCCGTTATATCCCCTTAAGGGATGATTTTTGAGAAAAATATTTTACTCGTGTTTTATGCCTTTTAGTAAGGAACCTTCATGCTGAATTTCATTCGACTAACTTCAAAAATGAAAAGTTTCATGCTTACTCTGCACCCCTATTTTACCCCCTTAAGGTATGATTTTTGAGTAAAATATTTTACTCGTGTTTCATACCTTTCAGTAAAGAACCTTCATGCTGAATTTCATTCGAATAACTTCAAAAACAACAAAGTTTCATACTAACTTTGCAACCCGTTTTTCCCCCTAAGGAGATGAATTTCCAAAAATCCGTTCTTAGTGCTCCCCTACGTTATAAAAGGAACCCCTGTGCAAAATTTCAAGTTCCTAACCCTTATAGTTTAGGCCCTGCGTTGATATGTCAGCCAGTCAGTCAGCTTCTCCTTTTTTTTTAGTATGGATTACTATGGATAGTATGGATAGGTATAATGCTGTCGTATAATGATGATGAATTGACTTTAGATTTTAATTTTCTTATGTCACTTATTATTTTATTTTATTTTTGCTATATGTTTGCAGGCAAACTCATGCCTTGAGTTCATTCAAATGACGATAACTTTTTTTTTAATGAACCGATTTTGATGAAACAAACTTTAAATGTTAAACTGAGTTAAAACAAAGCAATTGGTGAAAGTTTGAAGTAAATCGGTTTAGTATTTTCGGAGATAATCGTGATCATACATACAGACAGACAGACAGACAGACAGACAGACAGACAGACAAGAAATTCCAAAAATTTTTTTTTGCTTTCTATTATTCTTTTTAAGTGTCCCTCTATCCATTTCAGTCAAAAATTCGAAATGTACAGACAAAATAATTTTACTGTTTTATTATATGTATAGATTGTATATGATATCAATAAAAAAAGATATAAAATAGTAACATGACATCAGAAAAAAAAGGAAAACATAATAATATAAAATATCATACAAAGCCCTTCAGGCAATTAGGTAACCTTTGAAAAGAGTTTCTTTCGGCGTCTTCTTCTCTGCAGTGGTCGGTTCCGAAACGCTAGCAGTTTGTAGCTTTTGAACAATAGATAAATAATAATTTGAATATAATTTAATAAGTATTATTTAAAATGTGAATTGACGTGAAAAAATGCTTGAAAAGGCCTATCTTTATAATACTAACATATGTATGTAAATCCACGTCTGACAAAAATAAATAAATTATGATTTTGACCAGCTCTGTGGCCTAGTGATTGTCATGCTTGGCTGACACACCGGGGGTCTCAGATTCGATCCCCGGTCAGATCAAGATGGAAATGACGTTTAGACTATATATGTATTTGTTATAATATCGTTGAGTTAGTATCCCATTACACAAGTCTTGAACATATTTTGGGGCTAGCTCAATCTATGCGATTTGTCCATATATATTTATTTATTTTATTAAAAAATAAAAAAAGAGGAATAATGTCAGCGTGAATAGGTAATGTAGGGAACAAAAATACATTGATACAGCAAGGTAACGTAAAAATAAAATTCATGACGGTTTTTTAGAGTTCTATGTATTAATTTTTAAATGGTATGTACAGTCAAATACCGAGATAGCTGACCAGGCTCTCTACCGCTAAACTAAATATTCAGAAAGCTTTCAATGAAGACTTTCTGAATATTTTTACTTTCTGAGTTTGTGTGTTCTTTGTTACTCTTTAACACTTCAACTATTGTACCGATCATTATTCATTATCATTGTTCATTATTAAATTTTGCGTCCACTGTGCCTGAGGTACGGAAAAGGAATACACCTTTCATCCCGGAAAAAATAATGTTACTGAGGAGTTTACAATAACAGGAGCCGCAGGCAAAACATAAATAATTCTTGAAAAGAAAAAGCTTGTTGTATGTTATTTTATACCAGCTTATAAACATATGTACCAAATTTCAAAAGCGTTATATATATATTTGTATGTATGTATAATTATCCGCAGATGTCTCAAAAACCATTAGAAGTAGG
Organism: Elegia similella; assembly: GCA_947532085.1. Lineage (NCBI taxonomy): Eukaryota > Metazoa > Arthropoda > Insecta > Lepidoptera > Pyralidae > Elegia > Elegia similella. The sequence continues at coordinate 10,359,670 of OX383935.1, read as the reverse complement.
TAATGTAAAAAACAAAATGTTTAGTTGGACTTGGTAAAGTCCAGTAGGTATTTAGAAAATAGTGTAACTTACATACTCTCTCGTATTTTTCCCTTGCGGGGTAGACAGAGCCTTTGTCTATTAGACCTCAGTCTCCGGAAAGACGTTGGCTCTCTGTGTGTTTTTTACCGTCTATACTATGGGTAGTGTTCTGAACAACTTTTTGAATTGGTGCCACCGTCTCCTTTCTACCACCGCACTGTTTGCCATAGGAGTATAGTTCAGCCCCACATCCTTGACACTTGGGTCTCCAAACATGCCAGAGCGTCACGCGGCTTTTTCCCTCGTAAAGATTTTGGAATGGGCTCCCCCCGAGGTATTCCTGTGTTTTCAAAAGGCGTGTATTACAAGTATATAGTCGGCAATGCACCAGCACCTCCTCTAGTGTTGCAGATGTCCATGGGCAACGGTGACCACTTTCCATCACGTGGCTCATCTGCTCGTTTGCCGTCAAATATACATAAAAAAAAACCTAAACGCTACGTTTAGCATGTTGATGGAGGTGTAGGTGGAAAATGGATTCAAAATAGTGACGGGTCGCTAGCCGCATCACCTATTGATAAAAATCTACAGATTGTCGCCAATTCCTTCGATCGGCTTTAACGATCTGAACGGAGAAACAGCCGGTACATTTTACGATTTTTTTTTCTCTTAAACCACCGCGGAAGATTACACTGAATAGTGTAAGTTTTATCAAAATCGGCTATATTAGGTACTAGCTTTCGCCCGCGGCTCCGCCCGCGTCAATGTCGATAAAAGGTAGCCTATGTCCTTCTCCGTACTCCAGAGAACGTGTATGCAAAATTTCATGATGATCGGTTGAGTAGTTACGGCGTGAAAGCGTAACAAACAAACAAACTCACTTTCGCATTTATAATATTAGTAAGGAAGTAAGGATATCGTTATTGATGAAGTGAGTTTCGAAGACGGTTTAATTCTTTAAACTTATTCTTGTTTTAAATTTTCAACAATCTTTTTTTTATTTGAATATTTTATTTTTAAAATAATAAATAATCATGTGGCCATTTTTCTATAGTACTTATTCATTTTATAATTTCCAATTGTCCACTTTTTTTGTTTTAGACCAATTGCGCCATCTGTTAGAAGATAGTTAATATTCTCCTACTTATAAGAATTTTTGTTTTACGCATACCAAATAAAAGGAGTGTTGTGTTATTAGGATTTATAATGTGCGAGTTCCTCTATAACTTCTGAATGCGTAGACATACCTATTCAGAAGTAGGTAATTTAAGAACCATTACATCATTGCCTTTACATTGTAAATGCTGTGTTCACTCTTATAAGGTTGTTCAATTTTCATGTTTTTTGATTTTTTTTTTTATTTAAATAACTTACTGCATACCACGGCCCACCTGATGAAAAGCGGTTACCGTAGCCTATGGACGTATCCAATACCAGAGATGCCAGTCGCGCGTTGCCGACCCTGAAGAAATCTTTATGTGCCCTTTTTGAAGAAACCCATGTTGTAGTTTCTCGGGAAAAGTATGGCAGGGTTCGTTCCACAATTTTAGCGTACGTGGAAGAAAGTTCCTTCCAAAACGTAATGTACGCCACTATTCCAGCATCCAAGGTGTAGGGATAAACTTCCTGACGATGGCGTGAGGTGTGATGATGATAGGTAGCCATAGGCATAATGTCAAACAATTCCATTGTATTGAGTCCATTGTACAAGCGCTAAAATACGCAAATAGAAGAAAAATCTCTCTGTAGACTCAGTGGCTCGATGCCGCTTGTAATATTGGGATCGTTTTTTTGTGGTGAACGCACAAACTTTTTCTGCGTCTTCGAAGGGTTAAAATCGACTAGATTTTTTTGGCCCCAATCAGCGACTTTGGTCAAGGTGTTTTCGACTTCAGATACAAATTGAACGCAGCTTTCGTCCACAAATGCACAAGGAAAATTTGCACGGCCTGTGTAAGACCTGTCACAAGTACTATCATCCGCATAACAATGAATGCCCCTATGAATAACATCATTGACATGCAGAAGAAACTGCGTCGGGGACAACACTCGAGCCCTGCGAGACACCAGCGTTAATGTTTAAGCTATCAGAACAGCTTTCATCAATTACTGCTCAAATGCCTTTTTAGGAAAAAAACTACTACCAATCCATTTTCAGAGTCCCTCAGGAAGTCCGTAAGAAGGCAACTACGAAAAAAGACTCCTGTGCCAGACCCTATCCAATGCTTTCGCCATATCTAAGCTAAATGCTAATGCCTCACCTCCACTCTCGTTGGCCGATGACCACTAGTGTGTGCGATACAATAGAAGGTCACCTGTAGAGCGACAGTGATGGAAGCCATATTGGCGGTCACTAATCAGTTCGTGATCTTCTAAGTATCTTAGGAGCTGTGTATTTACGCTCCATCGCCTTCGCGAGGAAAGAGGTAATGGCGATTAGCCTGTATTAGATGGGTTTGATCTATCGCCACCTATCCCACACCACTATCGCCCATATTTTGGGCACCGGGAGCAAGAGTGCCGTTTTCCACGCTGATTTCTCGCTCTTTTTGTTGGGCACCGGGTGCAAGAGTGCAATCTTCCACGACGTTTGGACTTATCCAGTACGGTAAGAAACCGCGAAAAGGTGCGTTATTACTGGACACAACTCTGGAACACACTTTTTCAGCACCACCGCTCACCGCCTACAAAAAATTAATGGGTTGCTAGCCACATCGCCTACTAAGGCTGACGACGCTCCTGTCACACCCTGTGTTGTGGCAGCGTTGATCGCTTACCATCAGGTGACTCGCTTGCTCGTTTGCCGTCCTATAGCATACAAAAATAAATATTAGGTACTCCTTGGCCCATTTTCCCCGATCGGTTTTACGATCTGCGCGGGAAGAGAAGCAACTGGTAATATATGCTACGTTTTTCCTTTTTCCTTAAACTAGCTTAGAAGAGCTACTTATAATACTTAGAAAGTAGTTAATGAGATAAGTTCTCATTAAAACTACTTTCTAAAAGGTCACAGATACCTAAAAAATAAAATATGCAAACAGAAACGTGCAAGTCTTGTACGAACAAGAATTATTTTATAGCATGCAAGTCTTTTTTCGAATAAGATTTATGTTCTGGGCACAAAGTCTTACTAGCAATTCTGACAAAAGAGGATGACTGTCTTCCTTATTTTTATTCAACTAACGCTACTAAATAAATAAATATATAGAGACGTTCCACACAAATTGAGCCCCACAGTAAGTTGTGAACTCGTGACGTAGGATTCTAACTAAACGATGTTATATTTTATAAAAGTTACGTATATAGATAAACATCCAACACCCAGGTCAATCTGAAAAAGATGAACAGGTTTCCAATTACATCCTCACTGCTTTTTCCTATCCACTTTGCCTAGGTTTCATAATTGCTAGTTTTTGATTAAGATCTGGGAAGAGAATGAAGGTATTGGGATACTCTCACTCGGATGAATGTGGAAAAGCAAGTAGCAGCTCGCAGAGTAGAATAGGACCACTCCTAGTCTTCCCATGGAGGTCTTAAGAGGCGACTTAGGAAATACAAGCTAAACAAAGCTCATAAACATCAATAAGACCTCTCCAACTCGTCTGGTCAGCGAGGAGAGTGTGGGCCAAATCCTCTGTCTGCTTTGGCCAAATATAGTATACTAGCTTTCGCCCGCGGCTCCGCCCGCGTCAATGTCGATCCCTCGAGAATAGTACTTTTCCCCGGGATAAAAGGTAGCCTTTGTCCTTCTCCGTACTCCAGAGGACTTGTATGCAAAATTTCATGATGATCAGTTCAGTAGTTACGGCGTGAAAGCGTAACAAACAAACAACCCACCAAACAAATAAACAACCAAATAAACTCACTTTCGCATTTATAATATTAGTAAGGATTTGGTAGTAGAGAGAGGGTCATGCTCCTGCAGTGGAGACTAAGACCTGGTGATGATGATGATGATGAAGTAGCATTTCGGGCCGGGCGCGTATACCTACATACCTGCAACTACCAGCCAAGCAGTTAAAGATGACACCCTTGACCTGGTTTCATTTGAATAAAATAAATACTTCTATAATAATATTCCTGCTCATGTCCACTGTATAGAGCAGCTGTCTTGACATCAACGGCAATCTCTCGTACATCTCGGAGTGCTTTGAGGGAAGCAAAACCGTGGTGTCGTCAACCCTTAAAACTTGCCCCGATAATGGTACATACATACATAATATCATGTCTTATTCCCTTGCGGGGTAGACAGAGCCCAGATGTTTAAGCCACGTTTAGCATGTTGGTGGGCATAAGGTGGAAAACGGAATCAAAGTATGGGTTGCTAGCTGCATCGCCTACTAAAATGACTAATATGATTTTCGCCCATTCCCTCAATCGGCTTTTACGATCTGCGCGGGAGGAGAAGCAGCTGGTACATACTACGTTTTTTCTTTTCTCCCAGACTAGTATGGAAGAGCGATGAGGGTCTTCGTAACAAACGGAATTTAGTCGGCGAATCCGACAAGTAAACCGTGAGTAAAACAGTGATTAAATAAGTAACCGGGTTTGGAGCGCAGGTCTGTGTTTTGGATTCTGGTCCGTTCGGTGTACGCCAAGCATGCTATGCTCTATAGCTCGCTGGCAAATCTTTGAGTAAAGCTTTAATATTTCGTCAGAATCCTGGTCTATGCATCATTGGTCAAAATGGCCAGGTGTCACATGTCGAGAAGTTTGCGCAAACAAGGTTAAGCACCCTTCATCTGTGCCTTCATAGACCAGAAGATCTTTCAGGCGTTATCGATACAAGGATCGATGTCTTTGTCTTGTTACAAAACATGCTATAGGTCGAGGAGGACATATATATCTGGCCTGAATATATGTACCTACTCCTCGATATATTATGATTCCTGTCCACTTACTTTGATCATAAGTTTGGTGCTATTCGTACGGATAGAGTTTCCGTTAGTAAAAAATATTTTACCTTATTTTGTACTGTTTTATTTATTACTTTATTAAAACTTTATTTACCAAAGAAAATGGTACAAAAGGTGGATTTAATGCTAATATCATTCTCTATCAGTCAACCTTCGGGATAAAAAGAAATAAAATGTGGTAGGCGAAATGTGTTCTAACTGTAAACTAAATACCGAAAATAGACAAATTGAATATGATAAATGTATAAGCCCCTATTTAACCCAAATTACTGCAGATAGCAGCATAACAAGTTAATAAAAACAATATCAACAATCAGATAAGCCTTACCTATCTTACATATTAATTTAATCTATGTATTTTCAAATAGACACGGCGCGAAAACGATTTATATTGCCATAAAAGGTACAAATGCAACCTTAAACACATTAAATAATTTACACAAAACAAAATGTCATAAGTGCTTCCCGTTTGTTTGGGAAAATGGCCTTTAACACATTTTTATTACGTTTTATAGCTCTGTGAAAGGCGCGGTCGTATAAGCGACGTAAATCGAAGGATGAATTGATTAGTTCCGACAGTTTCCGCCGCAGTCTTGGCAGCACTGTCGCTGGTTTTTATAAAGAAAATACTTATTTTTTGTATTTACCTAAGTATTTTAAAACCATTTTATTAATTTGCATATAGATATTTCTGCTACATTTTTTAAATTAATTACATCATTCTAACATAATAGTTCAAAGCTTAATCATAAAACTAATTTAATATAGTTAGCGTTACGTTTTGATTAAATGAGATAATATTGATAGAATTTTAGACAAATGCATGATAAGCCACTTCGAATAAATACTACAATTTTGAGTATTGTTTTTGTCTGGCACTTATTTACGCTGAACTGTACAGCGCCATCTAGTATCGAATGGCTGAAGTTTTTACGATCTACGCACACCGTGAAACTCCCCTCTCTTCATAGCCTTATTCAACAGAAGACTCACACATCCAAACGAATCTAAGGGTGGGGTAGCGGGGAACAAATTGGAAAATGATTTTGATAACAATTGGACAGGTTGGGAAATGATAAGGTGAGAATCATACTAGAATTTAAATGGATTAAATTTAAGTTTTGGGTATGTAATATGTATACTTATTTTATTTCCATATTTATTTATCTATGTATTTAAGGTACTAGGTTTCCATAGGTATTTGGGTATTTGAATTTCACAGAAACACGGATTTGATGTAGTTTAATTATGATATCAATAGATAAAACTTATATTAAATATTTAATTTAATTTTAATTGTCCGCAATATGCAAATGAAACAAATAATAAAAGTACCTACACGTATAAAATTTGTATATCAAACAATGTAATAAGACATTTTAAAGTCTCCTTGTCATCAAAGACTTCGTCTCTAAATGTAGAGACTCTACATTCGAAGACGAAGCAAATTCGGAAAAAAATATAATTGTAGAGCAAGTATTTATTAAATAAATATAAAAAATACAACTTATTGAATTTATTGTTATACCTTTATTTTCAATAAATACATTTTGAATCAGTTATTCCTCACTGATTCAGCTAAAAATGTTCGCACACACAAAATATGACGTTCAAAAAAAGTTACGTGTATCCATACAATTTTGAACAAAGATTTCTGCAGCTTTGACCTTATACATACCTAGGTAATTATGAAGACTATGCACAATTTTTACGTGCGTCCGCGTTATAACTATCTAATTATATATATACTTTTTAACACTGAATAAGTCTGTTACAAACATTTTACAGTATAATTATTAATTTAAAATAAATTAATGTTAGTAAATTATAAACAAAGGTACTTCATAAAATAACAGATAAATATACCTTATCAGGAACTCTTCCACGGAAATTTATAATAACTATTGGCTTACCTTGAATCATTGCCAACACTGTCAAATGTAGCGAAGGAAAAATTTATGCTTGGCGGAAAAAGTAATGAATATAAATAAATATTGATCTCTATTAATTAGATGCAATCATTTTTACCATATTGTTAGATTAAATAAACTCATTTTGTTTGTACAAGAAAATAAATATTCAGAAATCGCATTTCTTTTGTTTCATATTAGGTTGTTTTAGGTCAATTGATGTAGCAGATTCTATATTAATTTTAAGCGATTGTGCCTTTTATTTATATTTTACAAATAAACCATGTGACAAATTATTAAAGTCATAAAATATTTTTTCGGATAATAATCTTCTAACTTACAAAAAATGTTTCTTAGCATGTCCAAATTTTCATAAAAGATCTGTCCCCTTTTTTGCGGTACCCTACTTTTTACTACAAAACAATGTATTCCGTAAGTTTTTCTGCAACTAACTTTTCAAACCAATAATGAGCGGTACTGTGTTTCGTAACTGCGGTAAAGGGTAAAAAATTAGAGCAAAAAAATAAAAAGCCTGGCTCAAAGGGTAACCGTACAATGCTATTAGGGACAAGTCGTTTATAGGGCAATATAAATACACAATAGTTGTGACATTAGGCCCTACTAATGTCCAATAAAAATAACCAAACGGTTTTGCCTCAATTCGTGTTAGTTGAAACATTTTGCTTAGCGAGTGAAGTCATCGCGTGCTTTTAATATTCAATTAATTAATTAACATTAATTTAAAAGTGATTCGGTGTTGTGTTATAAAATGACGCCGTGATTCTTAGTGCTCTTGGTGAGTGCATGTGATAAAGTGTCTTATTTACTTAGACATAGGATGGAATATGTAAAATTGAGTAAAGGTATGTTAGATTGCCTCTCTTCAATTAAATTTCTCTATATACTATTTTTAACATTTATTAAAATCAACTACTAATTTATAATAAAACTTTTTAGCGGAAGGGTTATTACGTGTTCGCCTTCTTACATTACTTAAAACAAGGTTATGCGTAATATTTTAAAAGTTTATCATATAGTAAGAACATAGCATTCATATATACATACTTATATATATATGAACAAGAATGCTAAGAGAAAACTTACCTGAAGGTAACCCACCTTTGGTAGGCAGAACTGAAGAAATTCATGTTTTGCTATAAACAAGCCTACATGTGTCATTATTTTGAAATTATATCTATATTTATCTACTACATGTATGTACATAAAGGTACCTACATGCCGGTATGAACAGAAAAGAATGTGCAGATACTTGCAGTCAAATAAATTTTACTTATTCATCGCGTTGAAATGTTATAACTTACGTAAAGAAAGATACCTATTACTATGTGAAGTAATATACTGGTAGTCATAATTAGTGAATATACTAGTAAGTATCTAGGTTAGCCTAGTACTGCCTATATGATTATGAGACTCGGTATTATAACTTTGAAATATCCTAGAAACATGTAGGTATAAAATGCGTTTATCATCACAGGGCCTGCGGGCGTATATCTTTATATTAACTTCAGTCCCTAGATCCTGACTGAGTTCCGTTACGCAATTTAATCTACCTGATCCAAATTGAGCCATTTGTAGTCAATGGTCCCCGATGTAATCCAGATAACTTCGTAAATAAAGATTAGTACATTATCCAGTGGTGTAAACAAGTTTACTATTAGCTACTTCATTCAGATCAAAAGTGGGAGACTTGGATAAGATGGGTATTTAGCATACTGGCAAATACTGAGAATACCCGTTTTAGACATTTGGCGTCATCTTAGCGGCGAATGCCTTGATACTAGGGAAATTTAATGCTAATCAAACAGTTAAGAAGCCGTTTTTCTTGTACTCTACTTGTATATACCCAGTCACAATCCTTTTTTTTAACATACCAACGAGTACATAGTATTACTTATGTAAATGGTGGTTTTTATCCCTGCGCAATATCTGAATGTCGCAGTCAGTATCCCTTATATAAAAATACCTACAGGGTGAAGAATAAGGAAACAATATATAGCAATTGTATACCTATGTATGTCAGAGCAATAGGTACAAAATGTTCATATAGCTCAATGATAATATTGCTCAGAGATTATAACACTGATTTTTTTTTATTATAGAGAGTATACTGTAGGTATTGGCAATTTATCGTCTTTGAATATTCCGTACGGAAAAGAGCATGTTTGAATTTAATGTCGTAATGTGTATCTTAACGTTTGTAATATTTTATCTTATTTTTCTTAAAATGTATACCTCTTAATGTTAAAAGGAAATGATAAAGCATATCTTAACTAGTAATTGCAATTGATAATTCAGTCGTAAGACTACAGAATGAATATGTAGGTGTCATATCTCATGCAGAGTCACATTATGTTAATTAAAAATGCAAAGGGTATAATAGGTTACAAAGTATAATTTTGAATTCACATAATTTACATAATCGGAGTAATTCTAGCCAGCGATGGTATATTAGCGTCAAAATTAATATAATGAATGGCCATCTTTTCACGTTAAGTTGACGTGAGCACGCAGTTTAATAATTTGTATTTCTATCAAAAATGCATGACGTATGCTGTAGGTAAGTTTGTATATTTTGAATTAATTGGTATGATACTAGCATATGTTCTCAAATTATATAATATGTAATTACAGACAGGATTACTGTCAAAAACAATATGACTCAATAATTAGTACCTAATACCAATACTTATTTTACTCATACAGTATTTTTTATAATTTTCAATACAAAGAAAATATCATTTGGGAGACATTATTTACTTTTCGGTTTATTTATATTTATTGCGAAAGAAAAGCGAAAAAGTACCTAAGTATTTATATATCACGGATACTGATATATGATTCAAAGTATTATACCTTTATGAATTCAATTAAAAGAAACCAGATTATAGTTACAACTATAGTATTCGTGATTTTATGATTGGTTATCAATTTTCACACAAGTATACACTGAATAATTCAATATATTCATTAAATTTCTATGACTTATCAATATTAAACAGGCTTCAAAGCTTAGGATGTAGCTCAGACGCGCATATACCCGTTTGAGACGGAGAGAGTAATGTGAAATAGGTAGATATGTAGTGTAGGAACCAATCAATCTATCTACTATATAACTAATAATCTAAAAACACATCTACATAAGATGTGTTTTTACGCGACGAAATTGAAAAAAAATATATGTTTTGTAACTTACAAAACTTTATTTTGCCATCTATTTTGTGTGTTATATCAAAAGATACATTTACTTTTGAAAACATTTTCATGAGGTATGTAAATGTAGTGTTTGTTATATGCATTAATATTTTATAAGAAGTGTTTAGTATTTGTAGTCATCATAAGATAATGTAACTTGAAAATACTGTTATCTAGGAGATAAGGGTGATCTGAATAAAATGAGGATAAAAATAAACGCGTCAGAATAAAGTGTTTAAATTAATGCAATTTGCTCTTGCGGCTACGGGCGATTTGAATACTAAATACATTTAACTAAAAGCCTCGATAATATGCAGATACAGAGCATTCCTAAGTACCCTACAATGTTACTGTATATTTCCCTACTATTCGTTGCTATGTACTATAGGTACTATAGGACAAAACTATAGGTTGGTAGTGCTGAGCTCCGTCGGTCACGCAAACTCGCGTGCCGACGGACGACTAACGAAACGCAAAACTCGCCTACAAGTCAAGTTTACTGAAAAACTGCAATTACATATCAATTAACCTTTATTACAAACACAGAAGCACTATTTTACAATGCCACGTCATCTGTACCTATATCTAGGGGAAGGCGTAAATGGAAAAGACTAGGATTTATTTCCTAGTACTTATCTATTATCATTTTATTTCAATTTTTTTGACGTTAAAACTACACATGATCAGATTTTTTTTTCTTCGATTAATAATGATATTACTTTAATATAATTCTAAAAACAATTGCTTGATTATTTTGTCTTAAATGTTCTTAGAATGCAAAACTTTTAAGTTCAAGTGTTTTTAGAACTGCTGATTGCAGAATCAATCCTAATTTTGATCATCCACAAGTGATTAAATAAAAAAAAATAGGTATACATAGGTATTGACAAGGCGAGCGCGATGCGCTCTGCTTTAGATTTGTCAATAATTATTCCGTATGTCTGTCCAGTTAATAGCATTCCTTTTATTCTGAAATAACAAAGAATTTTTGGTCCATTTAGTATTTGAATATTTTCGAAATTGCCGAATACCTGTCAGAAGACTCGCGAGATCTACAGCTCGAATAATACCTATGTGAAAATACTGAGTAGTTTTTAACACATATTCTTGTTATTATTGTGATTTAAAAATCTAATTAATGGGAAGGCCTTTCCAGTAAATAACATTTTACTCTGTGTCACATAATTACAAGGTATAACATCTATTTTTGTGTCATGTCACCTGTCTTTGGTAATCGTTACATGAACGACACTAAAGCACGGAAAACTGAAAATAAGTTTTGATCGTAACAACGCGGCGACTTTGGTAATTCGTTGGTTAATACGTACAAAAGTCACATTACATATAATAGAGTCAAATATTTTGTATATGTCGGCTAAGTTTTATTTTTACTTAATTTTTCCATATAATGTTCTACTTTTATTCAAACTCATAATCAAATATGGTTTTCATCAAACTACCAAATTCGTCACCCATCTATGTACCAGTGAAAAATGCATATACAATATATATTTTCAAAACTACAGTTTTGAGCGTGTATAAATAGGTACATACACATATAAATGTGTGTGTGGATATTGGCACAGGTAAGAAATAACCAGCTAAATATCATCTTCTTCAGATAGATAAAGGTTACTTACTACCTTTATCTATCTGAAGAAGATGATATTTAGCTATTTAGCTAATATTATGCATGTATACATATTATACTATCTTTATCCAGCTGAAGAAGATTATTTACAGTTTTATAAACTACAGGTATAGTTTTCAAAACTTCTAATATTTATCATTTAGAGGTAAATACACAGATGAAAAAGTCTAGAAAAAATCAAGCAAGTACAAAAAGAGATTTAAGTATTTTTATTTATTTTGTCATACCGATTCATATTAACCCTAATAAATAAACAAAACTAATTTTAAGTCTGACTGCTGGAAATTAATAAATTGAATTTGTCGGCTATTAAGTCACCCAAAGATTTATTTCATCAGTTAGATGTCGTGATAATAAAAGCTGTAAATTGAAACATTGACATCTATGTGATGTCTCTGTTGTATAAAAGTGTCTGATGTAACACTTTTATACAACAGAGACATCACATCGGTCAAAATTCATGTTAAAACAAACTTTGCAATAATATGCAGTAAGTTTTACTTTATTACAAGTATAATTGAACATATATTTTGTATAATATAGAATCAAATTTTAACTTTAAACTACATTCTGATATTATTTTAATCTTGCTGCCTCGGCAAACTTCGTTTCGGCATTATTATTTTTTGTTGTAAATATTTCTTATATCTTAGTATATATATTGTTGTCATGTATTTTATCTAGTGTATATTTTCGTTAGTTTTCGGAGTAATTCAGAGTTTTTTTTAAATAAAAATTGGTTCATTCCTTCTTAAAAGTTATAAGTGTTCGAACAAATCCGACTATACATTAAGGTAATTTAACGAAATAAATACATTAATTATATGTATTTAATTTCTTTTACTATTTTTTAAGAGGTGTGTTTATTAAAACTATTACTTATTATTATAGTAATTTAATTGTATATTTTCGTTAGGTAATTTTTGGTTCTATTCAATTTATTTTACATGTTTCGAAATTGAATTCTTTGTAAATATCTACTATTAGGACTGAACAAATGTAAATATATACTATTAACTGACGGAAACAGTCACTACATAGGTACAAGTTAATAGGTGTTATATAAAATAGTTGCACTCGCAAATTCCTTGGTAGCATCAATCTCTAGATTTAATTCGAGAATGTCAAAAATGTCGATAATTAAGGCATCATGCTGAACGTCACACTTAAGGCGACGAACGATCCGTAATCCCTCGGGGAGCGAATAGTCTAAACAAAGAGCACACTTAAGCCAGGAATTTAAATCGCCCAGCCCTTTCAAGTCGCATGGAGGAAAGGTCTTAAGGTGACCTTTACATATTTTATCTCAAGTGCGCTTGATTGTCGCCTAAAGGCATCCCTTCTCTAGTACCTCAAAACTCAACCACTATTACCTGATCCCTCGACCCTCATTCCCCTTCAAGGAAATGCACTTAAAAAGCGGGAAACGGGTCATTTTTCAGAGCTCGCTACCGATTGGGCTGCGTTAAGTGTACGATTGGTAGGTAAGACTTATCTTGAGAAACTTCAAGAAAGTCGAAAATAACAGGTCCTCGGCTTGGAAGATTTATTATGCATGTAAAAACATAATTTAAGTTTCGCGATTAATTTGAAATCTTATCGTAGCTCTACGATGACATGTTGAAAATTATTTTTGATTTATATATTTTAAAGATTAAGTCATTTTATTGAGACTGTACTATTAGAACATATACATAATCCAATTTATCATTACTTCTTACATAAACCGACATAAATTACTGACTTGGTTTTACATGTAAGCTTATAAATTAATATTCTTAGATAATAAAGTTGCATTATTTTGATAATTATTTACTATAGTATAATCATATTAGTATATCAGTAAACCTATTCTTCATCCGTTCTGGCAAGAAGAAGATCACAAATAAATGATAAATTTTCCTCTTGCTATGCACCTCTTGCTCTCTATGCACCTCCTCTTGTACATTGGATGTTCTGATCACAGCTAACACTAATACCTTTCAGGTGTCGGAATTCTGGAAACAGAAAATATGATAAAAAAAATTACATTGATATGTTTTGATCAATTAAAAATTATGATTATTATGATAAATGATATTATGATAAGGAAGAAGAAGAAATAAACCTATAGAAAAGTCTCTAATTACTAGGAGGTATACTGGCATACTTAAACTTGCCCTTTATTATTTACAGTTGCTAGTTACATTTATTATTTTTGAATAAAATATCCATATCTCTTTACAACAAACCTAGCTCAGGTCTTATATATAAAAAAAGAACACCTGCTTAATGAAAACATACAAGATTGAACGTGGCATAGTATGAAATATTTAGCACACTAAAACTGAAACGCGTCTACCCTTTCGAGGGGTGTAAATAAAAGAAAATAAATGTAGGTGTTTCATTTGGACGAAAGACAATGCATAAGCAAGCGGAATAGAAATGCTCCGTTGCATTTTAAAAGCTCTATGTAAGCGAAGACAAAGCTACATCATCTACAAACCTCTATTTCAAAAACCTAAGAATTAAAAAAAGTTAACATGATGCTTTTGTTTTCATTTTCAATATGAAATTTAAAAACATAAATCCCATCACGGTTTTTTACGTGCGAAGTAGACAGAGCCTAGGTCTATGAGGCCTAAAAGCCACATTTAGCATGTTAGTAGGTAGAAAACGGAATCAAAATAGTGAACAAAAATTACAAAAGATATTTTAGATATCTTCAATATTTCTCCCAATCTTGTTTGTGATGATAAAACTTGTATATGTAGTATGGGGAATATAGAGTACCTAATAAGAGAAAATAGAGTATACGGAACACTGAGCGCAGATTGAAAAAGTTTGTTACGAGCGTCCGCGATTTTGCGCCAAGAGATTTTGCTCAAGTGTACGCTGCATTTCTTTGATTAAAACATTATCTAGATGAATCTCCGGTTATATGCTTAATACATATTTAGTTAAATACTTTCTGAAATGAGCACGATTTGCTTCTTGGTTGTTTTTTCGTAAAGGTCAAATAGATTCAAAGACATTATATCTAGGGGACTAATTATTGGTAAGCCCAATTAGCTTCCGTACCCATTGTAAATTGAGGACGTTTCGCTCTAAGAGCATTTTATATTGCAGTCGATGTGCACCCAAGGACATTTAGCTTCCAAAACCGTAAAGGTATTAATTATGCTAATATTGGTTTGTTATTTGATACATAAAATTATTATATTGCACCAAGATGTTTATAAACAATAATTTACTACCGACAAATGAATAAGAACGTCATAAAATTATATAAAAATATATTGAATGGAGAGCAAGTGGTGTTTTATTAGTGTGTGTTTCTTTGTCTGGTAATTACTGTTACTAGTAATTATCACCTATGGATATTTGCAATTACAAAATTAGTAAGATATCATGTAGAGTATATATACATATCTTTGACTCTCTTTTGCCCGCGGCTCAACTCGCGTGAATGTCCATCCTTCTGAAACAGTACTTTTTTTCCCGAGATAAAAGGTATTCGGCTATAACGGCATCTAGCTAGATTACATATGTTCTAAACATCGTAATCCAACAACGTAGTAAGTACGGGATATCGTTGTAACGGTCATGAACCTTAAATGGAACTGGGCAGGGCGTCTGGCTAGACAGAGGGATGGCAGGTGGTACTAGGAGTTAACCGAATGACAGCCTAGAACAGGTGAAACTAGCGTCGCCTCCTATGAGATGAGTTGACGATATAGTCTAAGTTGCGACGCCCCTGGAAAGATCAGCACAAGACCGAGATGGATGGAAACGTTAAGAGACCGGAAAAATAGATGGGTGATGATGATGTTGAGGAATTGTATACAAGTACATAGATTTAGAAAGAATATACTTATCAGACATTTGGACACAAATACAATATTTTTAAACTGACTGTAAGAAAAATATGTCTAGTTTATATACCTAGTATTTACAACACAGTTATGTACATAGTTAAATAAGAAAAATCCCTATTTTCTTTTACTATCCGCCGATCATACGTATTCCGTTCCTCTCGATTTACTTTTTGTATCAAATAAGCCCGTCTACCCCGCGAAAATCGCACCGATTTCCAAAAAATCCGCATTCGCGGGGAACATGTAGTGTTTGTAAATTTTCCCTCTGACCTACTTGAACATCTGCAGAACCAGGATTACCTGACCTCTCTCCCCTCTTGCACTCTCAAACTTTTTGGGAAATTTGGGGGAGCTAGAACCATTTTTGGGGTTCACGTTAAACTGGTGTGGTTTCCGTGGTGGATCGATAGGTCGCTGGCAGGTCGCCCAGATTCGTTCCCACATTATTGTTATTGCGAGCCGTCAGTATCTATCTGCTTCCTCCATTGGTTCGGGCCTAGTAATACCTTGAGACAAAGATATGAGAGCATACCCCAAGATTGGATGTTCCGTATCTTATAAGGCTTTATTAGTCAGTTTTATTTTATGTGGGTGTATCATCTATATCGGATACTTGCATTGTAATGAATGTTTTAGATATAATAATCATGAGATTTGCCAAGTGAATTTCTGCGGCCACTTTTTGCTTACGTCAGCCATGGTTTTGTTTACTTACGATAAAGTTATATTAAAAAAATAAAAACATTTATAACATTAAGGGATAATTCTTAAAGAATACTTAAGTGTTTGAATTTCCTTATTCATCTTCAATTCAAAATTCTTTTATTTACCTAGGTATTAACTTTTTATTGAATATCTAAATTATGTGACCATGTCATAAATGAGGAATTCGGTACGATAGGTAAATTCCTTTTCATCTAAAATACTTAATTAAATGAGCTTTGCAAGAAAATGTACATTATTAGAAAATCTTTTTCAGCTTAACCCCGAAATACAAAATCTTGTTCCATGGTACAACTTGCACATTAACACGATCTATTTTTGCAAGGCCTCTGCACACATGTTTGTATCCTCATAATGTCCTCATAAATTCATCAATGATTACTATCTCTGCGCCACTCTCCTTGGCCGACCAACGAGCGTTGATATATTTGTTTTGTATCTACGACTACAACATGCAATGCCGACCGGCTCGAGTGAATTATAAAAACATGCCACAGCACCGTCAATTAACATATAATCTTAAATAAAATATGTTTCCTAAACGAGCCCACTTTCAATGCTGTTTAAGCCTACGCGTTGCATATCGAACGAACATTTCGATAAGAGATGTCTTCATAAATCGATAACACTCATACATCACGATTACATAATGAATGGTCTTAATTACATGTTGATAGTAGGCCTTCTATGGCCGATACCACCGACTCGAGTAATAATATCGAACGAAATACGAGCGCCGACTGGCTCGATAATCGTGATATAATTCGGGATCGAGATTCGAAAATAGAACGCCGGTTTGCCTCCTGCCATCGTCCAATCAATACACATTGTTGCACGAGGCGGAGAGCGCGATGCGCACAGATAAAACAATATTTATAAATGTTTGACGCTTATCCGAACGGGTTCACGGTTGATTGATTCAGATTTATTTTTTAGTCTCTACATTGAGATGAAAATCTCTTACAAAAACTTTATGAGTTCGGATACGTTGCTTTCGAGTAACTGTGGAGCTGAATACACACGTTCGCTTTCAGTGTATCGAAAGTCTTGTTTTTAATTTGAGCACCTTTCTGAAAACGTCATACACGCAATGAAAACGTTTACTTTACATTACTTACACATTCGAGTGTCCAATAACCCCTTTTTTGATTGTACTGGAGCCAATTAGGATCGAATGTAATTTGGTTGCGTCGTTTTGTTGATTGAGACGCGTGTATCCAAATTTGGGCGTAAATGGATATTGCCGTCGCTTTACGCTTCGTAGGTTTTTTTATGCCTCATTTCTTTGATGCTATAGTTTTATGATCATACCTATTTGATAACACAGATGGTACGTACGCATGTGAACATAATTTTTGATACATTTGAGCCATATAGCCTACATAGAGCATGTGATTTTCTAATCTAAGCGAACTACCCTAAAATCTATCCGCGGGAGGTTCCTGGTGACTTGTGTTACAGTTTTTTACGAAACCTACTTCAGGCACCAGACTTTCACAAGGATAGGTTTTGCTGGTAACTTTTTGTAGCAATAACTTTTTATGTCAAATTTTCGAACTTACAAATCTTTAGGTAGAGATAATATTATTATAAAGCTCACCTCTATACTTCCAATTTTTTGGCTTACCTTAAAATCTTTGTTTCTAAGCGAAAGTTCTTATTTTTACATAATAAGTATGTAATTCTGCATTTATAGGTAAGCAGCCTCGGTTCTCGGGTTTCGAACCAGCGAACACCTTGACTGAGAAACCGAGAAAACGTTCAGATGGGAGTAAGAGATGTACGCAGTCAATAAAAAAACCGATTTAATTACTTCCATTTTTATTTATTGGGAACGTAGATCCTTTTCCTCAATGGTGACAGTAACCAACTTAACTTCCTTTAATATAACATTCTTAATAAAGACAACCATTTCTGGTGATGGTGAGATACTAGGCTTGAATAGTAATGACTTACGTCAAAGTCGCGTGCCTGCCTCGATGAATGTGGATGTAGTGCTACAAACATATAAATATACTACGTATTTGAGTATGCACCTACTCGCTATTTGATTAATTATAACAATGGTTTTTTGGAAGCAATTGGTTGAAAATTATGACTGTGTTGTCAAACTTATTTTCCCTTATATTTCAATTTAAAAAACTGGTTCAAGATCGTAGTGTTACTTTCAACGGACAATACCATAAATAAAAAATAACAACTGTACGTAACTTAACCACATTTTCACCATTTCCGTGAAATACCAACTTTGCAAAATGCCTAAAATAATTTACGTAAAACACCAGAAAGTTTCGCATTATGTTACGGCTATATACACTATGTATTTACTATGTAATAACTTTACTTTATTATAAACTTGACAATATTCGGTCCCCACTTAAAAATATTTACCGACAAATATACCTAGCTGCTAGCTAGGTCTCATCATTAGGGAAGTTTCACGAACGATAGCTAGATCCCCCATTTTACCCCAAGAATTTTACCCCTACACCATACCCTTAAAATTTTTGCCCACAAAATTTCATAGAAATGTTTGGAGCTATTTCCGAAATAAATAATAAGAAGATAGAAATATTGAAGTGTATTGAATAGTATAGTATCCTATACTAAACCAACAATTCTTGTTGTTACAGACAGTACCTAGTGATCATGAGACATTGTTTACCGCAGAATTGTCCAATAAATTTTAATAGATAAACAATAACTTGAAACAATTGGCGGAACGCAGCAGTTCAATTTACGCAGAACAATAAAACGGTGGTACATCTGGCGCCTCGGCGAATTGAAGTTTATCGATTCGATGACATTCTTGTAGGTACATAATTTTTTTCTGCATGTACCAAACTATTTGTATGTAAATATATATTTACTAATATATATTATTAATATTATAAGGAAGAAAGATTTGATTGTTTGCATCGAATAGGCTCTGAAACTACTGGACCGAGTTGCAAAATTCTTTTTGCTTATTTTGTGTATTTATATAGGCTTGTTCTCATATAGGCTTATATAGTTTGGTTTCTATAGGCTTGTTCTTACCAAACTGTACCATGATAATAATGTGCCCTATTTAAGGCAAATAAATAATTTTGATTTGATTTATATTCATTGTGTTGTGACGTAATTTAGTTGTATGAATGAATTATTCAATGTTTTCAATCGCACTTATTTAATTTCTTTAATGTGCGTATTTAGATTTCTAGAATAACAAAAATTAAGTTAAACCTATAGGTGTATGATATTAGCTATAAAACCAGTCAGAAGCTGATCTGGGAGAAAAGAAAAAACGGTGAATGTTCCATAGACCTAGGCGCTGTCTACCACGCAAAAGACGTGATACTATGTATGTGTATGTATGTTCCAGCTGCTTCTCCTACCGAGTAGGTAAGCGTTTCGTCCCATTAATTTTTCGTCCCATTGGGACGAAAAGCTACTTTTAAAAAGTTCAAAATATGTGTTGTGCGATTCGTCCAAATATTTTTATACCGCGCAGACCGTAAAATCCAGTTAAGGGAATAGGCGTTAACAAGTATGCCTTGTTCTCGGCTGTCACCTTTGATATCAGATGCCTTATGGCAGCTTCAAAAATGTGACTCCAATGTTGGTCACTTACATGCACGAGAAACAAAACAACTAACAATTATACAAACTAAAATTAGGATATTGCCCCACCAATGCGCCATCAAGTTCTTTAGAGATTATTCATTTATTATGGAATAACAAACAGTTACATAATATATATTAAATATCTAACACCATATTATAACACTTCTTATTAATTATACAACCAAAAACGTTATTCATTTTTAATTTGATTAATTTGATATACATGGTGAAATTTTGATCGTTCTGGACCCTTAAAGGGGTGATTCAGCCCATCGATATGAACAACTTTTCCTATGGGACACATGCTGGGGACTCAAAAAAAAATGGGCAGTTCCTTACAAAAAATTTTGGCGGCCCGATCAATTTGTATGGGAACGTCAAAAAATTTTTTGAGTTACTAGCATTGGTCTCATAGGAAAAGTTGTTTATATCAACGGGCTGAATCATCCCTTTAAGGGTCCAGAACGATAAAAATTGCACCGTGTAATATTATGTTAAATTGTTGCCACTAGAGTACCTAAATATGTAGATAACAAAAGAAAGATATGTGTAAGTACTAATAATTGTAGTTAATAGAGAGATGACAAGGAAGAAGTCATATATTACAATATAGGTATGCTTATAATTAATACTTAGTAAGAAAATTATTTATATAATAAGACGGAAGGTAGATAGTTAAACATAAATATTAAGAGTATAAAGATTTTGTGTCATTATCGGCCACCCTGACTTATTATATAGCCTATGTTCACCAGGGACAATAAAGGATTCTAATGGTGTAAGTATTTTGAAATCGATCACGTAGTTTCGGAGTCTAAGTATACAATGCAATCAATAAAATCTTTCCTCTTATAATATTAGTGAGAAGTGTAGATAAAACATTCTACTCTATAAACATCTGGAATGTACAAATTGTTGTTGACATTTTGTTTTGACCTGATATTTTTTATCTCTTTCTATAAGCCAGCTTTGGAATATCGATGTTCGTTTATGAAAATAAGGTAATTTCGTTGATCGTAGCTATAACTATAATATAGTTATATTGTAGTTTGTGTATATTACTGTAACGTTGGATTAAACATTTTGTAAATTACAAATGCTGCAGTCATTGAGTAAGTAGGTAGTAACTAAATATATATTGCCGAAAGTTATTCAAAGTTGATCAATTCCTATATAAAGAACTTAAAATAGAATCGTTGAATTTTACTGTTACGCGACTTAATCTGCCTAAACCTCTCTCTTATAATCGTAATACCCGCTCATAATAGGTACCTATGGCTTACTAATCTAATCTTCTATGCTAGTCTGGGAGAAAAGAAAAAACGTAAAAGCCGATCGAGGGAATGGTCAAAATCTGCGGAATCATGTCAATAGGCGATGCGGCTAACAACCCGTCACTATTTTGATTCTGTTTGCCATCTACACGTCCAACATGTTAAATGTGGCAATAAAGTCTTATAGACCTAGGCTCTCTTCTACCCCGCAAGGGAAAAAGCCGTGATACTATGTATATATGTACTATGTATAGCTTACTATTAGGTAAAAGAATATTATTTTTAAAGAATATTATTAAATTCGGTCTTCCATAGTTTAGGACCCTATTACTAGACCGATGTAAGTCCATCCGTTCGTCTGTCACAGGGCTATGTCATATGCACCGTAATAGATAGACATGAAAGTTTTCACAAAATGTGTATATCTATTTCCATTATAACAACAAATAATAAAATAAAAGGGTGGCCATTTTTTCCTATTTTGTGTACGTCTAAGTGTTGGTACAATAAAGCATATTAATTAGTTCATATTTCAATAAACATGTTATTGTCGTCTTTCTAGATTATTTCAAATGTGTTGTTACTGAGGCGTCATATCGGTACCCCGATATAATGGATATGGAAGGTAACGAGATCTAGCCCATATGACCAAAATTTTCAGTCTTTTGACAAACTAAAAACATGAAAAGAAAATTTCGCAGATAATCAAGAACAATATTGTTTATGCAAAAAAAGTTTGTTTAACCTCATAAGAGATGTGATTTGTCCCTATATAATTATATACTCATGCGTACTTTTACGTAAAGTTCCCATATAAGAAACTTGGTTCTTGTAGTTGGTTATTGTACCGTGGTACGGAATCCCGAGCCTGTGTATCTGATTTGCACTTGGCCAGTTTTATTTCTACGTTGAAAGATATCAAGAAAAAGATAATTTAAAGGTCAAAAAATTACCACGAGTTACTTATATGATTATTTGATTTTTTTAAATATAATTACACATGTGGCCTTTCAGTTCGTTAGTTTAGTTCATGCACTCACTAATACTATCTTCTTAATACTGTAAGACACTTGTTATGTAGTGCCGTCTGTTTCAGTGCGGGGTCATTGGCAGCCAGCACAATGCATCCGCTTTCTTGATTGAACGAAACAGCTCATGCCTGTAACACCACTCTCTCTCGCTGTCATGGCATTTCACATTCTGATCATTCAATCTAACTTCAGTTCGACGACCTCGGATCAAATTACCAACGTTCTGATTATAAATTAAAAATAGTCACAGATATGACACTCAATACCTTGACTTCAAGTACGTGCACACCATTTACTGATTAGTGGTTATTATAAATATAAATTAACATATCATACAGATTGAGCTAGCCCCAAAGTAAGTTGAAGACTTGTGTTATGGGATACAAACTCAACAATACTACATATTTTATAATAGATACATATATATAGATAAACTGCCAAGACCCAGATCAATCTAAAAACGATAATTTTTCATCTTGACCTGACCGGGATTCGAACCCGGGACTTTCTATGTGACAACTAGGCTACAGAGCTCGTCAAATTAATTAAACATTTATACTATTATATATTGTTTATTTATTATTCTTCTTATCAAAATGATGAACATAGGCTATTTAAATACCCATATCTTCCCGTGCGAAGCCGGGACGGGCCGCTAGTTTTCTATAATCATAATTCAAATATGAGTAATGTCATAGAATGTTCCACTGCTGCCATTTCTTGGATAATTTTATTACTATTTTACTAATCAGAAAGTTTTTAATATAGTAATTACGTATATATCTTTGCCCAGCAGTGGGACAGTTAACGGCAACGTTGAAATGAATTACAATATAGGTATGGATGGTTTAACTACGATTTAGGAAAATAACCATTTTTCAAGATCAGAAAAGTTTTATGTATGTTGATTAAATGACCAACATAACTACTAACATACACTTACACTTCTGTTCCCTCCCAATTTTGTTTAACTGCAGTCAAATAGCAGTTGCCCAGTGCACCCAAAACTTGAATTTCTGCATTTATTTTTATTGTAACACAAATTTTCTTTATCACAATCATACGTATGCTAATACGATTTCTAATCTACCAATTTATATTCTGTTCCAGGTACATGACGTTCGATGTGCCGTGAGCTATGAGAATATTCCCCTGCAGGTTGGTCGCTCATTAGAGTACATTCAAAACCGCATATAAATGACGTTAAACATGGCCCTATTCTGGCAAGTCATCAAGCCTTAATTCCCTAACTTCTTAATTAACTCGGGAAAGAGGTCAAAGTTGGGAAAAATCCAAGAGACCTCGCCTTCATTACTATGATCCCTCAGGCTTATTAAGCAGTCGGTGCTGTATAAAAAGAGACTTTATATAAGAAGTTAATTCGGCATCACACCTGTCTCGCTCGTAACTTCCCCAGGGATATCTTTACAATGAAGCCTAACTCCGGCCAGCATTATTTATCCTTCGCCTGATGTGTCCCGGCGGCATCGTCAAAGAATTAAAATACATAAAGTCTTCATTATATCGACTTTTGACAGCTCTATTTTCAAAATGACCGTCTCTATTGGTAGAGCTTTAAAAGTTCCGATATAAATAGTTTGTAATCGTGGTATTTGATGTTTTATTGTATTGTTGTAGGGAAATTAAAATGAGTCAATTAGATTAGCACCGCTGTCAGTTCCCACCTGTTCGTACATAAATTTGAAAAGCATGGGGCGAATATAATAGGCATAGCGGTACACACGTAAAAATTTCAGGGGAAAATGTTAAAATGAAGTGCAACAAAAATATAGCATTACTCTCCCGAATTTCTCTTAAATTCGTAGGTAAAAGTAGCAAAAGTATGATGGCTGCCCTCGGCTAAGTAAAGCGAAGCGAATATTTGCTGGAATTTCTGCGCGGAATGTTCCAATTCCATTTCGGTAAGAGACTAATAATACACTTTTTTCCTCTTTTTACTTCTTACTTCCACCCTTTACTGTTATATACGAAAACGGAAATGCGTAGAGTCGACACTATTTATTAAATTTAAAGTTCACTTACAGCGTGATATTATTCCTACAGCTTTGTCTAGGTATACATAGTTAACTAGTGAAGTCATATAGTACGCATACAAACCCATGAGGTGATTATTATTCAATGCACACGCCAAGCCGTCTTGTCTTGTGCTCGTAGGTCCATTCCTGGCAAAGCGTACGCCTCCATAATATACCACCTTGCTAGCATTATTTGACACCTACCTACATTTGATTGACTTCCTTGGCGCCTCCAAAACTGACCACCGCAAGGCTCGTCTGCATATTTTTAACTCTATCGTTTCCATTATGACGTACCGGGTACTCGTTCTATCGTTTGATTACCTTTTTAAGAACTTCGGTGGTGGTATCTGTCACATAATAGTACAGTTACGTAGGTTCTTTGATGCCTTAATGAGATACTTGGTATTCATCTACATAACCATAGAAGTACGAAGTATGAAGTCACGCATTTTTTTAACATACTAATAAACTATATCAAGAAGAAAATGTATAACAATAACAAAAGACCTAATTAGTTTATAATTGTACTTAGTAAATCTTTAATAGATTTCATTTATATATTGAATATAAATGTGTATTTAGATAATGAAAATTACAATGCCTTGAATAGGTAACATTCGTAAAAGTGTATGTAAAATCTGTATGCTACAAATGATGGGTATGACCTCGTTGCCAATATAGGTCTATATATGGGTCTTGTGCATATATGTATATATGTGCACAAGACCCATGTATAGACCTATCTAAGTGGGTACATATAAGACCAATGTTCGTGGATTTATTTATTTACATACTATCACGTCTTTTTCCCTGGAAAATGGACATGATTCCGCAGTCTTTAGCCCAATCTCTCGATCGGCTTTTACGATCTGCGCGGATCTGCATGATTTATTTATTTGAAGGTTAAAAATAAATTGTATTGATGACAACAATGTTTAATATACATCGTAAATGTAGAGTCATACCTTATCTCAGTATTTATTTTGTTTCTATAGTAAATAATCTTTCCATTTATATACCCTTTATACACTACATTATTCGACTAACTTTATTATAAATACATAAAAAACATAGGTAACCTAGCTAAAAACTAAAATGATCTACCGTATATATGCTACGAGCGTCGTAGACATTCGTAAACAAGGTCTACATGCTACAACACATAAGAACTCAAAATTCAATAAATTTTTTTCATATTATAATGACTGATTCACCCAGATATGACCTTATTTGATGCGCCAATATCTTTGTGGCTCTGTATTTTCAACGACACCTGTGTTTATTTTGCTTATATGGAAAATAGAAGATGTGTATTGATTAATACAAGTTGGAACGCGAACATTACATATGTTTGCGTGCTTGATAAAGAATTGATTCTAATGGTGCATCATCTTCCGAGTAATTGTCTGACATGATACTAAAGTGATCTAGAAAAAACCGGCCAAGTGCGAGTTGGACTCGCGCACGAACGGTTCCGTACCGTTATCTATAAAAACGGCCAAAAAAATCATGTCTGTTGTATGGGAGCCCCCCTTTAATATTTATTTTATGTTTATGTAAATATTTATTTTTAAAGTGAATATACCTACAACTAAATATTCTAAATATTTCAAGCGTCTACCTGTTGCCGTTATCAATATCGAGCAAAAACAAGCAAAAAAATCATGTTTGATGTATGGGAGCCCCCTTAAATATTTATTTTATTCTATAAATAATAAAATAAAATAAATATTTAAGAGGGCAAGTAAGTATTTGTTGTTCGGCACCAGAAATACATCATCTGTGAAAATTTCAACTGTCTAACTATCACGGTTCATAAGATACAGCCTGGTGACAGACGGACAGACAGACAGACAGACAGACGGACAGCGGAGCGAAATTAATAAGGTCCCGTTTTTACCCTTTGGGTACGGAACCCTAAAAAATGAACGAAGACAATTGTTAATAAAATTTACATACCTATGCACAATGTTAGATTTTTATTCAGATGAATGGCAGCAACGCCGTTCTCTATACACCAGAGAGATAACACCAGATACTAATGTAATAATTTTTAACTCGTTTTTTGTAAAATAATCACTGGTGCTCTATTTAACGACTAAAAAAGGGACTAAAATATAAACATAGACTCCTTTCGTTTTATATTCCAAGAACTTGCAAGTCGGCGGACAGCGGACGGGTCAATTATTTAGATTGGCGGCGGCGACGCTGTGCCCGAGACAACTATACGTGATGACGCTAGACGCTCGTGTAACCCAGCCTTTACAGCACGTCCACTACAATGGGACATATATATGTATACTTCGTTCTAAAGTGTGATGGAGGAATTTGAAAATGTATTTTAAATATTGCTCCGAACTTTCTCACGATTTGGCTATTTTTGGAAATAGATTTGTTTGTTTGGATAAAAAGATTTTATTTGAGGAACAGCCTCCGTGGTCCAGTGGTTAAGGCACTTGCCTATTGACCCGGGGGCGTGGGTTCGATTCCCACCGGAAGCATACTTTGTTTAGTTGTTTCCAGTTTGGTTAGGACATTGCAGGCTTAAATCACCTGATTGTCTGATAATAAAGATGATTCCGTGCTTCGGAAGGCACGTTAAGCCGGTGGTCCCGGCTGCCATCTGGTAGTCGTTAAAGGAACCACGTCAGAGGCCGAGAGATGGTTCCGAAGAACTCTGACACCAGGGTGTGCATGGTCGATTGACCGTGACACCTACTCGAAATGAATGAATGAATTTGAGGAACATTACTAACCTTAAGTTTTATACCCATCTAGAGTTATATTTCTGCTTGTGGTAAACTAGGTACTACGGTAGCTCTAGCTTTGGAATACGGATTGCTTATTACAATTCTAGCTTTTGGCTTTGTTTTACTATTAGTGTTGTAGACAATAGTTGGAATAGGCGAGAATACTTTAATTCTTTAAGTCTAATATTAGTATAATCCGATTCGCGAATTGGCGAGCTCCGTGACGCAGTGGTTAACACGCGAACCTGCGACACGTAGGTGCCCGGGTTCGATCCCCAGTCAGGTCTGGATGGAAAAAGATTTTTTCAGATTGACCTGGGTATTGAATGTTTATTTATATATGTATGTATTCTTTATGATATATAGTATTGTTGAGTTAGTATCCCATAACACACAAGTCTCGAACTTACTTTGGGGCTAGCTCAATCTAAGTGATATTTATATTTCTTTATCCGTACCAAGATGAATATGAATATTAGTTTTTACAATTTATTTGATCGTATCAGAACTTATTTCACACAACTTTTGTGAAATTAATGCACAATACACACAAACAATATTTTTTATCACCAAAGTCAAGATACTTTATAGGTATAGTTTTATAATCATCGGATACAGTATTCATACCAACTAGCTTCACACTAAATAGTAACTCATAATTTTACGTTATCCCAGTCCGAAAGCTCCAAACCATTCCAACGGTTTTGAAATACATTTCTACCGAATAGTGGTATCGTATCATACAGCTTACGTAAAAATTCCACGTAGGAAAAGGTTTTACTATAGGTGCAAGTCACAAGATTCTAATTACTTAACTTTTGATAACCCTTTATTTTTCAACGTTGAACAAAACTAATTTTTAAATATATATTATTCGTTGGTCATATCCTATTTTGTGTAGAGTGCGTTGGAATTTTTAAAGGCACAAAAAAATTTTTTTATACATAAAATTATTTTTCGAGTATTTAACGAATTTCTATTTTTTTTGGCAGTGAATGAAAATAATTTGAAAAAAGGAAATGTGAAAATGTAGCAGAAAACTACATGCCTTAAAATGATTTTTTTTTAGATTAAGGACATAATATCAATATAGCAATTATTTGTTGGTAATATACGTACGACTACATAGAGAAGTTGGGTAGCCTATTTTTGTAAACTACTACTACTACTAAAAGAATTTATGGTGTGCTTCAAAGTATCCTTAGCTTATGATGATAACCACTTTGTTATATATTTGGTTTAGTTTGTAATAAAAACAAGATATGATTTAACCTAACCTTAAGATTTTTACGAAAGGAAATACTTTATAATCACAAGTAATAATTATTTTTCTTCAAATTTATAAAAATCAACGTTATAAATATCTTAATACTTTCCCTTGCGTTTTTTATCGATTAAGTTTAACAAACATTTAATACCTTATTTATATGTTAATGATCAAAAAACTCGATAAATTACCTATTGGGGAAGCGACAAGCTTAGCATATCGCCATCGCCACTCTCACTTCACTTGAACCATCCATCACTCATGCAATCCGATAGTTGTGAGTCAGCCCGCGTTTGCTCCCCGTATATCAATCGCTGTCGACGCCCGTTCGCTTTCTGCTCGTGCCTTGTGCGATGTATAAAACGGATTATATAACGCAGGGCCAGAATATAGCCTGGGTTAGAGCAATAGTCAGGGTTTAGATGAAAAATACGGCGGGACGTGGACTAGGTACAAATTCTTGCTATTGTATGCATCGCGTCTATTGGAAGCTTTTTGCTTATAAAAATAGATGTTTACGTGTTTGCTTATTTATCAGTATAACCTAAGTTATACTATTCAGTTTTATTTAATGATTTCATAATAGAAAAGCTAAAAATCACTATTTTTACTCAAAAACTAATATCGATGATTATTTTTGTTAAATGCGGTCTATTAACTAATACAGATAGTGTTATAGCAACATGTTTTGTTTCGTCTAAATTTATTTAAGTAGATAAAATTTAAAAAGCTATGAAATCGCGTCGTTGTTTCAAAATAAAGTTGTAAACTTAATAGTAGGTATTTCTTTTTTTACAGAAGCATCTAAAATTACAAGACATACAATACGTAGCTTCTTTTAATAGAGAGCAGTCTGTTAAATTTAAACATTTTAGACGTGGCTCCAAACTTGTATTTTTATTAAACTTAGTCTATCGACGTTCAACGTTGCTAGAAACTGGACTCATTTTAATTATGGATCCGATTTTCGTCTTTCAATCACTACTTTAATATATATTGAAAAACAACTAATATTTATAATATCTACGAATATAGACATAGTATTATTAGTATAAAATATACCTATACCTCCCTCCGCATAAAATAATTGCAGAAAAAAAATACGTATTGAAACTGTCAAAAAGCAAAATCTAATTATAATTTCTTCTGAAAAAAAATCTATTAAATTAACAACCCTCGGTTCAATAATCTGCTAAAATCATTGGGGTTTCTCAAAATTCGTTTGGGAAGTAAAGCGGTCGAATTTGCATCCAAACGACATTGGAACCTGATTATGCAAAAATAATGTAGACTTTAGAGAGTGCTCCTAACTTGAGCTACATTTTATACGCAAATACAAACGAAATGGGTATGTAATGAATTGTAAATAATATTTGATTATCAGATATTATTTTAACCGGTTTGGTGCAAGCTGACGGTATTATACAAAAAGTTATTATTTTTTCTATACGATGCCCTTTTTTCAATTAAGACTAAAGTATGTCTTTTAGCTTTTTTAAACATTGCATGTTGAAATAAAGGGTAATTTTTAATTACCTGGCAGTATTTTGGTGTTGGATTCGGAATCCCTAATAGAATATAGACCTGCAGGAAAAAAGATAAAATGATGAAAAAAAATTTTGGCTTCCCATACAAACCAATCAGCTGGTCAAATTTCTATGGAAAGTCTGTTTTTTTCATAAATAACCTTTTTTTTCTTGCAGATGTATATAGGATTTTTATTCCAACAATGAAATATCTAATCGGTATTTCACTTTTACATATTTTGGAACAGAAACCTTTATACCTACGAGTACCTAACTTTTTTGTGAAGTTTATTTGTAAGTAGTTTTCTTTTCAGGTTACTCGTATTGGTAGTTTATTTTACTTTCTCGATTTAAGTAAGGTATGCTAAATTGTAGGTAGGAATTTTTGATATCGGTAATTTTTTGATTTCTTTTCGTTAAAAATATTATAGGTAGGCCAGAGTACTTATTTACATACTATTATATTTAACTATAGAAAATTGGTATTTACTATTCAGAGTTCTTACTCAAGTAAAAATTTCTTCAAACTGCATAAGGTGGTCATATGATAAGTAAATAATTCTGGAATAAAGAGGGTTCCAGTGGTCGGATCTATGAGAAAATTATTCAAATGGACTCGAGGGAAAGCGGTATTAAATACGGTTCTAAAACATTGACGTTTTTTCCGAACCCTCCCATTTCCTCAACGAAAGGCCCTGTTTCTAATTAGCATTAATTAGACTATGTACTTTCTAGATTAAATCTCGCCTGTTTTTGTTCAGGATTACTCGGATTAGCTGAGGTTTTTGATTAAAGTAGGCTTTAGTCTGATGATTTTCATTAGGTATCAGGTAAAATGTCTGAAAAATATATATGTAGGTGTAGTACGTTATAAGCTATAGTTTAATAAAAAGTGCTTATGAATTTACCGCTCAGAAAAATATATTTTGCGTAACCAAAGTATATTAAAGTGAGGTACTTACTAGGTATTTTTGATAAGTATTTTTATTTATCATACTCGTCCGTATTTAGGTATACATATTTTTTTTTTATTTTCTTATTTATGTCTTCGCCTTTTTATTGTTATTTAACTGATTCAATAACGTTTAATTGTACCTACTGTATTCGGCAAGCTATTGAAATATTAATCAAATTATGACGTGTGATAATTGTAATTGGTGAAAATCGTTTTTATCGCATTAAATAATAAAACAATTATATCACAAAAGTAACGTTAGGCAGTGTAATAAATTAAATTATAATTTAATTTTTTCATGGAATCTTAAACGTATGTTTAGCTATTTATGGGATTTACGTCTTTTTCCCTTTTGGGGTAGACATAACCTAGGTTTATAAGAACTTAAAGCTACATATAGCATGTAGGTGTGCATGTAGATGGAAAATGGAATCAGTATATTGATGGGTTGATAGCTGCATCACCTATTTACATAATTCCTCAGATTTTTACCGATTCTCTTGATCGGATTTAATGATCTGCGCGGGAAGAGAAGTGGGTACATTCTACGTTTTTTTTTCTTTTCTCCCAGACCAGCATGAAAGAGGATACTTT
Source organism: Elegia similella (assembly GCA_947532085.1). Classification (NCBI taxonomy): domain Eukaryota; kingdom Metazoa; phylum Arthropoda; class Insecta; order Lepidoptera; family Pyralidae; genus Elegia; species Elegia similella. The sequence continues at coordinate 10,328,337 of OX383935.1, read as the reverse complement.
CAATGTAGTTGGTGGTATCCCTTGGCCCACTAATGGGACAAATCGGTAGGACTACGGGTACAACATCAACTAAATATAAATGTCTGAGTATAAATAAATACCTTTTAGGAATTTTCTCTTAAGATACCGGTATGCATCTGCCCGTTCCCTCGAGTTTAAAACTGATAGTATGCGATTTGACTGAGCTGTTTATTTCGACTACTCAAGAAGCACCTCCTTTACTGCTAGCCAGGTCTCAAGAATTTCTTTCCGACCAACCTGCATGGCCGTACTAAAACACGGGTGCAGTGCATTTTTAAAAGGGAACGCCCCAACCGTTGTCCGGACTTTTTCATTATTTTAAATATTCACAAGTGCAGTGTGTGGGCTTCTACTTGCAAGCGACGGCTGGAGCGACGCTGGTGAGTATGAATCTACCTTTACTAACTGATAATGGCTCAATTGTTGCATTTCACTCATGAGCTTTCAAAATGATCAGAAGTGATATGGTATTTTTTTTGCTGTATTTGTACCAGTCGAGCCTATTCCCTAAAGCATAACTAAAATCACATTTACTTAGATTGAAATAAAATCTTTTACACGTGATAACGTCTTATAAATCGATGAACACCGGCTGCACGCACGAAAAATGTTACGTTCCGGAGCAGCAGCAGCAGCGCATCTATCGCGCATCTATCTCTCACCGTTATCACGTAAAATTATCGTTCGTAATCCAAGAACGTGTTATGGCTATGAAAATTTCAAGTAGAGTAGATGTAAACATTTCGTTTTTGTTTTTTTTTTTGCAAGAACTGAAAAATCTAAGCCCACATTATTTGTTAAATATTGTTCCTAGGGCTACACCAAGCAGATTATACCTCTATAAAAAGAGTCAAGGATGACAATCCTGTGATGAAAGCCACATGTGGAGCGGCTAATTACGCGTGGAAAACGCGTCGTCACAGGTAGGCTGTAATCCCATCCGGCATTTAATCCCGGATTTTCCGCAGAGCTATACTAAAACTCTCTGTATACTACACAAAGCCACCATACTTACTTACATCAACAGAAAACTTCGTATCACATCAAAAAATTTATTTGTGAATATTATTTAAGTAATTGTAACTTCTATTTACGACTCGTATTCATTTTATTTGTGTTTTATTTTATCAAAGAAATAACTTTTACTCTTCATACCTACAACCCACCGGGTAATACTCGTGAAACAGAACACTTTGGCAAAATACTCTTCTAACATAAACATCAAAATTAATAGTCCACTCTGAAAATTAAAGTAATGCCCTATAAAAATATTCACACAACAAGTTAGGGGGCCCAATAGGCTCATTAGTTTCCATCGCCGCTTTTACGAAACTCGTTACGTAGATAATTTTGTCCTTGGTCAGCGACGTATAATGCGCGGCCTAAAACGCTCGACATAACCTTACATTAAATTCTCCCAGAGGCGCTACTATATTCGCACAATTATTCCCCAGAGGGAACCCTTTCTCGTGCAGCCTACAATTACCTCCCATTTTGCTAGAAGCGTTCCGCTCTGAAAATAAAATAAAATTGAAGCGGAAAATAAAATATCGAGCGAACCGTTCCAATTACCACGTATCTGCATTGTAAAGGCTTTATACACATGCAGCTGTCATTCCGACGCCAATTTCGCACAGCAATTAAAACGTTGGCGCGCGAAGGTAGGTATATGACCCGCACAAAATACTACCGAATTTAAAAGCCAGTTCTACAATCAACACTAAATCCGACATAATAGCACTTGTCCGTCTGATAACATGAACTTTGCATTAAATGCCTCTTAATCGAGTAAATTATTTACAATGTTTCAGTACAGTCGCGTACACATTTAAAAATATATGCGTTACACAAAGAGTTATTTATTTGGATAATATAACGGAGGAAATCTTGAAGAATTTAAGAGTGAGCTCGGTTCATCGTAAGTTTTTCTTCATAAGCTTCTGGAAGCGTTAAATTTATTTCGGCCCCGGAGCGCTGAATTAAGAGCTGCCTTAATCCTTTCGGCGCGAACTTAACTTAATATCATAAAGATGGAACAAGGCAACTTGTACAGAGTAAAGTCAAATATTATCCTTCGAGAAGATTAAGGAGATATTAAAGATACGTAGTACGAGTATATTTAGTGTATGCTGCACGGGTGAGGGTCTTTTACGTGTATAATTTTGTTCTGTTGATATATTTTTTGTGACAGATATTGTAACAAATTTCAGATGTAGTTATATTATCTTACAATTCCACAATTAAACTGTAAACTCAATTATTTACCTATATTTTTAGTTTTGTCCTTAACATTTCTTTTAATCTGAAGACAACACCCAATTTTCTTTTGAAATAAGTTTCCCTACATGAATCTACAGATAAGAACAGATTTTTTTAAAGAATCGTAATGGTATCTATTACTATCATAGCAAAAATGTTTTTAAGAAAATGGCGCCACATATTTATATGATTCAACCAACATTCAATCAGCGAAAGAACTATCACCATTCATATTTACCTTACATATTACTTACATGTAAATTTCAACAAGAAACCAATAAACTTATCAAGAACTTTCGCCAATACAGAGTTACATGTACACATAAAAGTAACATGACTCTGATTTCCGCAGTACTACTTACTTAGTACTTATTCTGTGCTTCCGCAAAGAAACGCCTGAATTTCTTTCGCCCGAAAAGTACTGAGAAATATTTTTACAAATTAAGAAATGCTTAAAGTTAAATCAGAGAAAAAGAAGTCTTACTCTGCAAAATAAAAAAGCTCCAGAAATTTAATTCCTATTCAAACTGCTACAAAAACAGACCGGAGTGGGGTAAAATGGTTGGATTGCAAAAAATATAAGACTTGTCAGCTGGAGGTCGGCCATTTTGGACGGGCCGGGCGCAGGAGGGGCGGCGCGGCGGGATCGGCTGATTTATCGCCCCACTTGCCAATGCCAGCACTGACACACTTTTGTGCGTATGATTGTACTTTCCTTGGCCAATTTACATGACAGTTATATTTTTTCTCACAGCTTAATTAAATTTAATTGCGTTGTTGTAGTCGTCAAAATGATTTATTACTCTCCCATGACAGGTACTGACTTGCATGTTACAAAATGACTGTAGGTATCTTCCTATTGTTTTATACAATCTTACCTATTTCTTCTTGACATTACTAGGTATTTAGTTTATTTACAAGTCGAAATAATTAAGCCTTGTTGCTAGCCAAAAACTAAAACTTTGGAAGTAAAGATAATAAAATTGCAATTTTACTCGCCCGTTTCATTAATTAAATTTTTGCTGGAAAAGGGCAAGCTTCGCGCTGCGGTAGGTAATGCCTCGGCTTATTAACCACATTATGTTAAATTTATTAATGATTATCTCCATAATTACCCTCAGAATAAGCACCTGATGTAAATGAATGCTCAGTGGAGCTTGAGCCGACTGCATTGCTACAATGTTATACCTACAAGCAACTTACACAGAACATAGCATATGAAATGTACATTGTAAAACTGAATAATGTTATTTTATAAGATATTCAGACAATTTTAACCCTTCTCACGCACTATCTAGGACTAAAATGTCATGATGTAAATACTGTCTTTGGTCTTTTCGGGATAAACTGTTTTGAATTGAGACGCAACATTGTTCCATCGAGATTAGTCGAGCTATGAGTGCACCGTCCTTTTCCAGCACAAATAAAGATATTGAATTTTGATAAGGCCGTCTCTGTCTGGTTCATGTCTTTGATATGCGGTATAAAATAAGCTTCATAAATGTTGGGAGGACCGATCAACCGATGTTCAATTATGGTTTTCGAATTATGATAATGATATTTCGATCGCGAAGACAGCTGGCTGGTTATAGAAGTAGATACCTTTGATGTCTGGGATGGGCTAGTTCAGACATAAAACTCTTTGGTCGCAAGTAATGTAGCTGTTTTAAAAGAGTTTGGCGGCAAAAGTGTTTTGTCCTGAGGTTTTATCATAAAAATATCTAAAATAATATGGCAAGTTACACATTAAACATATTTAAAATACGTTTTTCATACTTGAGTAGGTACATCAGTTGGTATGAAATGAAATGTGAATAAAGTTCATAAAAAAAATACATAGGTAATAAAACGTTAAATAAAAGTAAATAAGTAAATTTATAATTACCTACATATTTTTTTAGGAAGATTTGGTAACTTTTGTGTATTAAAGTATATAAATCATTGATTAACGCTTTTAAGTGATTGTGATTGATTAACGCTTTTATGTGGAATACAACCTAGTTTTAAATCCTTTGATTTGTAAGTTCTGTTTTCTAATTTGTTGTAAACTGTTATGTGTGATTATAATAAAAAAGAAATAAAAAAAAAAAAAGAAAAACGCTAAAATATGGTTATTTCGAAACGACATTATTATTTTAAATTGATAAGAAATTCTATTGTTTACGTTCAATATTAATTTACCTTTCTTCTTTTTATTTCTTAATAAGTAGCCTAAAATAAATTTCTTAGTTAATAAAATATAGCGTACAAAATATAAAACGTAGATAGGTGGATAATATTTCGCTGAGTAAACGGCACTATTTAAGACATTTTCCTTTATCTTAGAACAAAATTTGTCAGGACATTGGTGGAGGTCGGACGACGCATTATCTCAGAGTTTCAGCGCGCGACGGTCGGGCTGCGTCCTTACAAATTACATACGCTTCAATTAAAATACAAATTGGCTAAAAATATCGGTATTTACAATTTATATTTACTATATTGTAGATCTACAACATACCTATCATCACGTTTTAACCGACTTCAAAAAAAAGGACGAGGTTATCAGTTCGGTTGTATTTTTTTAATGTTTGTTACTTCAGAACTCCGTCAATTATAAACCTGTTTTTTGTTATTTATTAAGTTTTAAAAATTGATTTAAAATAGGTTTATTTATTTCTTTCGTCCCTATTAAGAGCCCGCCATATGCCAGGCGGCGTGGCGGTACAAACGCGGATGGTCTAAACGCGTTGGCTACTTTGGATATTTTCGTTTTTTAGGAATATTCAAGGGTTATTCGAAAAACAAAAACATATGATGGCTGCCTTATCTGTAATGCAATAATAATCAAAAGTTTCAAGGTTAATTTAAATGTATTTAGTGAATAATGCTATATACCGAGTAAATTAGACGTGATTTGGAGGCAACTTTGCAATTTTTTTCTATCGAGAAAATTTAACGCAATCGTATTTTTAAGTCATATAGTAACCAGAGTTAGTCCTGAACTTTGCTGCATTTTTATTTCAACTTGAGTATATAATTATTATTAATATAACAGTCAATCATACAAAGCAGTGTGAGGTAGTACGGGCCCTTAAACGGCATCACAATCAGTTCAGTAGTTTGATTGTAGTCGTTTTTTTTAATACGAAAGATTATTCACGTATGCTTTTGATTAAACACATTACCTACTTTACCTTTATACATATTTTACTGCGAATATCCAGTTATATATCGAAACAAGTATTAAAAAACCTTTTAAAATATGTTTTGTACTTTTACAATAGATACAATTTTTTTATTATATACTAGCATTCATCCGCGGCTCCGCCCGCGTCAATGTCGATCCCTCGGGAATAGTACTTTTTACCGGGATGAAAGGTAGCCATGTATGTCTTTCTCCGTACTCCAGAAAACTTGTATGCAAAATTTCATGATGATGGGTTCAGTAGTTACGGCGTAAACGCTAACAAACAAACTCACTTTCGCATTTAAAAGATTAGAAAGGATAAGGAAGTAAGGATTTCATTATACTAAAATGTAAGCCTTTTCTTCAAAATAATACTCATGCAATAATACTAAACTTACTCACTAAATATTAACTTTAACCCTCCTAACCTTTTACCACCCTTTTACACTAACCTTTTTCCAATGTATTGTCTAAAAAACATAATTTCCCAGGTAGGTTTTGTCTTTCGTCGTCCCGGTAATTTCACAATTTCACGCTGAGGCGGAGATCTCGTTACTCGTCCGGGATTTGGTCCCGCTCCCCGGGCATCGCTAATGTCCTGGAACAAATCACTCGGCCGCATATGGAAAATAATTATAAAGTCATCCGCTCAGACTCGGCAGGTTTTCGATGTCGGAAACTACTTATTTTATCGAGTTTTTAAATTAATACGTTGTAGGTTACAGAGCGTGGGATGTAAGGTTCGTTGCAACTTGTATGGAGTTTGTAGCTTTGCATTTGAATGAAACGTATTGGTTTGTACGTAGGTGTCATTGATACTTGTAAACGAGTTAATATAGGTATTCAAGTATGAATAAATTTCTATAATACTGAAAGAACGTGGCCATTATCCTACCTTTAGTAAAGTTTATCTATATTACCTTCCATGCTAGTCTGGGAGAAAAAAAAAAGTAGAATGTACCAGCTGCTTCTCTTACCGTGCTGGTCGTAAAAACCGATCGAGGGGATGGGCAAAAATCGTCGGAATCATGTCAATAGGCGATGCGGGTAGCAACCTATCACTACTTTGATTCCGTTTCCCAACTACACGCCCACCAAAATGCTAAATGTGGCCATATGGTCTTATAGACCGTGGCTCTGTCTACCCCGTAAGGGAAAAAGACGTGATACTATGTATCTATATTTGGGTACTTAGTTTAATAATCTTTACTTGTTTGTTTTTTGTGTGTGCAAGTGCTAACACTGTGTCAGATTTTTCGAGCTGCATTAAGGCATCTAGTATAGATTAATAACTGCCATCAATGATGACAGCCGGAACCAAAGGCTTAACGTGCCTTCCGAAGCACGAATGAGCTAGAGATATTTTTATGCCACTTACAGTCACCCATCCAAGTGGGGACCGCACCTGGGATCGCTTAACATGGGTAAGCGCTAATAATGCTCACGTTCACTGGGCCATCGGTTCCTCGAGTAAAGTAGTCATTCCCATCTTGGCAGTCGTTGCTGCAGCATATGACCTGATTCGATAACAGAATCAAACAAAATAATAAAACTGATAACATGCTCCGTCTATTCTCCGTCCCGATGTTTTCGCATCGAAAACTGTTTTCCACGCTCCAAGTACATTCCGTAATATTTTCAGAAAGCGATAAAAAAACACTTGTTCTCGTAACTTGGGCACTGTCCCACAAAACTCTTGTCAGCGATGGATGATAATCCACCGCTTAGCCGTCTCTTTTTGCGTAAAAAACTTTTCCCTTTGAATAAGTCCGTTATTTTTCCGGCAGGCGGCCCTCTTTATTCATAAGCCGCTGACGTAACTTGAAGAACCCTAAATGAATGGTTGTTCGTTGTTTTACGCCTCTATTCGCAATGCTTCAGCTTCGTAACTTCAGAGATTTATCCCGCAAACGCTATTTAGGTATTGCGTACTCTTCATACTTTGTTCTGCATGGCCCGTAGTTTCGTTGTCATAAAAATAAGTCTTAGAATTCCTCCTTACAGGATGTAAAACGTAGTTTTTTTTTTTTTATTATTTAAATAATAGATATCCTGTACAACGAGAGAAAACTTTACTCAATACTTACTAGATACCAACTATATGCACCATCGACAATGTTCTTTTTTTTTATTAACCCATATTGTCCCACTGCTAAGCAAATAAAAAAAATATTCTAGAATAAAAAACATTTTTTTTTGTAGATAATCATTTCGTTGTTATCGCAACATACCTACTGCTTTTTACTACATACCGTAAGACCTTACATTAGTGTCATGTATCTACGAGTATGGTAATATCAAGTACCTACAGTATAGCAATGAAACACAAATTGCAATAAAATCGTTTTGTAATGTCTTATCTGGTTTATTGAGCAGAGCCCAGATAAAGTTGTCATCGGCCAGGTTATAATTAATACATTAATACATTACTTGATAAATAAATGCTAGCCAGTGGAATACATTGTAAGATTCAATTATGCAGTCGATGCTCGGCGACTTCAAAGCATGCCGAGACAAGATCAACTTGAATGCCTTCTGATGATGACTTTTAGGTACAAGTCAAATATGTAATATTTGTAAACCAGTTTTTTTCGTTACTTGAATGAAAAGAGACTATTCAACACTCTCGAGTATTTTGCATGTTTTGTTCTTGACAATGTCGGTAGTGATTGCATCTCCTTTTAGTGCGGCTGAAAACTTCAAGTCTTCACTTGAAGCATATTTAGATATACATATATGGAGCTGTCAGTTCGCTGATGATCATATTTGTGCTGTTCTTGTTTGTAGGTAGATACAGGTAAGAATTAGGTACTGTCATAAGCAAGCTCAAGATATGGGCCAGGTTGTTAGTTAACCGATTTAGTAGTTGGGCTTTACTAATGCGACTTGTATGTTTTTTTACAAAAAAATATTTTGATCAGCATGGCATGCCAATAAAGTACCTATGAGAGATGAAGTATAAATCTTGATTGAATGAATCTGATATTAACGAAACGAGTATTTTGAAATAAGTTTCTTTAAATTTTTAAGAAGTTCAAATTGTAATGAGCTCAAATATTGAAAATAAATACGGTTAATTATTATTTTATAAGTCATAAAATCACGCCCTGTAAACATAAACGAAATCTTCTAAATTAATTATAGTTTTAACACTCCAATTTTGCATACCTACGATTCCTTAGCAACAGTCGCTTCAGGTTCAGTCGCGTCGGAATGTATTTGGGCCGTAGTTTTCTCACGATATTTCTATAACGAAGGGCAGGCTATAAATATTTATATACGAAGGTTCCCAAATACTAAATGTCGCTCAGGCAGCGATCGGTTTGATGGTAAGCTACGTGAATGAATGAATGATAGGGATGAATTCATGAATTTTAGAATGTATATAATTTAAAGAAACAAAATTGCTGATTGATCCAACACTAGGCTGGGCTTGTGTCATGGGCATCAAATACACTAAACATAGTTACTTATGATAGCGCGGGTAATAAGCTATATTTGCTATATAATAAAAATACTGGTAAGCTATAAAATACTAGTCCTACATTTAAATTTAGTTTTCATACGTAAAAGTTAATATTTTCGATAAAGAAATAAGATATCAGACACGCACACACATCTGAGAGAACTTATATCCGAGTATAGTATGTTGAATAGGATTATATATTTAACATGTACGGTCGCCTGCAAAAGTCCATATAGAATTTGCGTAAAAAGTCGTGTGTAGCTACAGATACTATTTAAAAATGACAGCAATTTGAACCTTATTTATGTTGCATAAGGTTCATGATATTGCTAAATACATATGCTTCACTAATCAGTGCAATCGATTTTCACCTTAAGGCTATGTATGGACTTTTGACTATAATATTCGAACCATGTTTTAAGTGAAGAACCAAGTTTTGTTATGACACTCATGTGCATATGCCATTTGGAAATAAAACCTCTAATTGTTCAGGATATTTAATTTCTATAATTCCATAGCGAATTACGCTCCGCTACATATCCTTATCCTTACTTCCTTACTAATATTATAAATGCGAAAGTGAGTTTGTTTGTTTGTTTGTTTGTTTGTTACGCTTTCACGCCGTAACTACTGAACCGATCATCATGAAATTTTGCATACAAGTTCTCTGGAGTACGGAGAAGGACATAGGCTACCTTTTATCCTGGGAAAAAGTACTATTCCCGAGGGATCGACATAGACGCGGGCGGAGCCGCGGGCGATAGCTAGTTACACATAAAATACTGAACCGATAAATTATTTGTTTGTTTTTCGTGATTTTAATTGGTCAATACCGTAATGTCAGCTACCTGATCTGAGGCAGCTTAACTACTTTTTTATGATGACAGCCGGTACTGATAGCTTTACATGCCTTGCGAAGCAAAAAGTAGGGGAAAAGGGGGTAATGGGAGTCACTTAAGCGAGCAATCAAATAAAAGCTTATTTCGAAATAATATCGTGATTAAAATTGTTTAATAATAGACTTTACTTATTTATCTACTAGTTGTTATCACTTTTCACCACTTTGGGAATCAACCTTGGATATATTTCCGCGTTTTAAAAAAAAACAAGTTTGACTCCCATTGCACTAACCTCAGTACAATGGGAATCAGACATGTGGGAAATCAGAGTCAAACAATCGCAGACATTACATTCGGCAGTATACCATCCAGTGCAATCATCAGTTGATCAGCTAGCCTATTTGGTTTTTCTGACTTGTAATATCGGCATCTATAAGCGAAAAAACATAAGAATATTTTTTGCGGGTAATGGTAATCACTAGCAGGCCCTTTGGCTCCCATTACCCAAAACCTATACTGCATGTTAATTGTAAAATTTAATAACACAAAGTTAATTTAATCGCAATTTAATATGCTAATTGAAATTTTGAATATCAAGGATAAATCTATCCATAGTTATTAATTTGGTACAGCTACAACGACTATACTCACCGTTAATGTTGTTTTGACGAAAATTTACACCGACGAGGCGTGAAAACGAAACATAATTGTCACTCAAAAACGCGTGGAGCTACTAGCGCGAGTCATTCGTACAATGGGCATCGGGTACAGAGCAAGCTGAACATGTCATTTACCTAGATATCGAACGTGTAGTTTTGCTTAGAGGCACCTGACCCCGATTGCCCGCTGACTCCCATTACCCCTTTCTCCCCTACTCGAGATATTTTTTGACCACTTTGCGGTCACCAACGGTGCGGTGGTTGCGGTGAACCATGACCAAGAGTGCTGAAATGTGTAACCTTTTGTAATGGTTTTGCCCACTGGGCTGTCCAGCTTCTCATTTAATTTTATGTAAGTAAAAAATTTAATTTTTATTTAATTTTTTTTTTACGTGCAATTCGTAGACTTCTCTGTTCTTAATTTTATGAGCGAGGAGGGATAACTGATACAAATTTTGCTATTAAGGGTGTCTAATAAAATTTGCTATCTAAAAATAATTCATCCAAAGAGACAATATAAACTTTAGACTACAATTATTTTGTCAATCTTATTAGATGAATTTACCACTATCTTTTATGTAGTTTTATTAATGTCTTTAGTATTATTATATATATTTTAAAAATAAAAAATGCCAAAAATCTTTTTGTAATTTTCCCTTAACTTTACCTCCAATCATAAATTTTAAGGCGATACCACTGTAAATAAGGTCGTTCTGAACCTTATTTATCTCGCAAAATACGTAAATTAGGAGTTTCAAATCTAAGTAATATGATTTTTGACTATTTTATCTCCAAAAATTGAAGATGAAAACACGTTTTGATAAAATTTTCTCGATAGAAATATTTTTTGAAAAATGGTCTTCGTTCGCAGAGTTTTTGTTATTGTAGCTCAAATGCGACGAATGAAATAATGATTTTTAGACTAAAAGATAGGTTATTAGTAATTCATCAAAATGTAAATATGAAAATACAATTAACCGGTCTGATTTTATATAAAATAGAAATAACGAATTTGGCGCTTACGTTTTTTTCTTTGAGCGACTCGAGACTATCTCCTATCTCATCATTCACGGGCTAAACCGCCAAGCGCTATCCCTTGCGCGCACTTGATCAGTCCTTTGCCGAGCGAAGGTACCAAACATTTGAGCCCTCGTCTTAAATCAAGCGTACATTGAACCTGAAGGACTGCAAATTGAAGCAGCTTAAAAATAGTGTGAAAACGCGTTATAAAATGAAATTCATCGCGTTTATGCAGATAGGGCAGGTCGTAAGGACTCTGCAGAGGCGAGGGAAAAATTTGAATTTAGATGTCGCAGAGTCTCGTGGTAACGGGGTTTGAGGACCTTGCTGTAAGGCTAGGTTTACACAGGCTTAGCACAACCTCACTTTAAAGACGCCTTATAAAATGTAATTATTTTCGTTTTAAATTGATATGGCAGGTCCTATGAAATCTGCAGGGCAAGGAAAAAAATAAGTAAGTGTAGTCTTGTGGTACCGTGGTTTAAGAATTTTTGCTGAAACGCTTGGTTTATACGGAGTCAGTAATGTTTTTGGAAAAACTTAACGTAGGTCTCTTGTAGCCAGGACATAAAGATCTTATAGAGGCGAGGGAATAATTTAGATGTCGCAGGTAGGCGTCGTAATGAAGTTTAAGTCCTTTTACGCATAGTTTACATCGGTCTAATAGGCTCTATGGCTCTATCTCAGTTTCTGATGCAGGGAGTAAGAATTCGCTTAATTCAAAATGAAGTCATTATGAAGTAAAGTTAAGTTAAACAATACTTTCCTGCTGAATTCCGTAAAAAGGTTTTTGATAAATAAATGCATAATATACCTAATCTTTTATCGAAGAGACACAATGTCGGCTTACTGTCAAACTCAATGTCTAGTGAAGGCGACCAGTTTAGTTTCTTTGCCGTCATACCAATCAATATTTCAACCTTGTACTTTATTACTGAAACACAGTGCAATGCAAATCAACTACTACGAAATACAATGACTAGACATTCGACGTTCAGTAAAGTTATTTGACAGAATATATTCTGCAGTGAGCTAATGTTTGATTATTATCTCTTAAACAAGTAATATAGCCTGGACATCCCCTTAAGGCTTCCTTAAGGAGATGAACCAGACCGTCAATATGAACATCTTTTACAATGAGAAAAAAAATCGGCATTCTCATATAACATATGAACACTTTTGTAAAGAAAAATCATGTTTTTTGAGTTCCAAGCATTGTTTCCATAGAAAATGTTAAACATTTTGACGGGCTGAGTGACCCCCTTAATGAAATTTGGTCACGCTATAGGTATATCTATTTACACACTGTATGTAGGAAAGAAAAGCGCACGTCGTAGGACGCACTTAAATATTTCTTGCAAATTACTTTTTGATAATTATGAAATCTTATTTTTAGTAACGAGTACTTATTTTATCTACATATGTATTTTTGGTTTGGTGTTTTCTTTCTTATACGCAACTTACAAGGAACCAACATAATTTTTTCGTACTCGATTTCTTGTCTGATGGGTACTTGGTACTCATCATTGGACCATCCTTTAATGTGAACTAGGCTTAACGGGAGATCTTTCGCTTTACGAGGTACGGCTAAAATGCTGCTCCCAGCGTTGGCTGGAAACTGAGCGGGGTTTATATGAAACGGAGGCGGGAAGTAGCGAGCGAGCCAAATAGCGCGGTGATGCCGGCGACCGGTCTGATGGAATGGAGACAGAAGCCACAATTACGTATCAAGAGAATTCTGCAGTATTTCTTTTTCGAAGTTTTATGATTTATAACTTATAATACTTTGAGTCTGTAGGCGAGCTCCGTAGCGCAGTCGTTAACGGGTGCGCGTCATGCGTCTGCGACACGAGAGTTCCCAGGTTCGATCTCCGGTCAGGTAATGATGAAAAACAATCTTTTTTAAATTGAACTTGATTGGTTTTGGATGTTTATCTGTATAAGTAACTATTATAAAATATAGTATCATTGAGTTAGTATCCTACGAAACATCTTACTGTGGGGCTAGCTCAATTTGTGTGAAATGTCCGGCCCTATATATTTATTAAGTTATATACCTACGAGTATACATGCACATTTCTGACATCTTAAAGAGGATTTCTAGGTTGGAGACTGAGCGGAATATATACGAAACGGCGGCTAGATGTGGCAACCAAGCCAAATAGCGCGGTGAAATTGGCGACCGGCCTGATGGAATTTCAGTAGCTACTATTACGTGTCTAGAGATTTCATTTACAGAAAATGATGTAGCAAGGATTTTTAATTTGTAGGTATACGTTACATACATTAATACAATGTAATTCTGAAAGGTTAGTTATGATGGAAAGCATCAACAGTATCACACGAGTATATGTATAAGATATAAACATGTTGCTTGCTGCACGATACTAAACGACTGAAATAAATTGATACCTAACTGTTTGGTGACCATATTAAAGTAGTCATTCGTTAGCTCAAGTGCATTAAGGAAAGAACTTACTTTCCCTTTTAACGTAGGTTTGCATCGCACTCTTAATTTACTCCTAAATTTGATTGTATCGAACCATCCACAGACTACCTAACCTTACAGCGAGTTTATATAGAAAGTTATTTAGTTAATTGCAATAAATTTTAGTACACTATAACTTTTCTTAATTTTGTTACTCTTAGAATAACACGAATTATTACTAATTATGTGAAAACATTCGTCATGGCTAAATTAATAAAATTATACAAAAAATATATGCGCGTACATAACTAAATTATAAGAATTGCTAAGTTATTTATATTGCAAACAAATAAATTCTTAAATCTTATTGTTGGAAATCTCATATCTATGACACATACTGTAAAGAACCTACAATGTTTATGTGTGCAGAAATTCAATCCAAATAAACTAAGTTTTTTTTTATTGTAATAAGTATTGTAGAAGTCGTAAATAAATAAATATAGGAATATATCACACAAATTGAGCTAGGCCCACAGTAAGTTGGGCACTTGTGACGTAACATACTAACTCAACGACACTATGTATTTATAATGACAGATACTTATAAAGATAAACATCTAAGATGTAACGTAAATATTGCAAATATGTTTAGGTATTAAAGTTATTTAATAAAAGTAACTCTGAAAAAGTAACATCGGCGAGCTCCGTGGTGCAGTGGTTAACACGCCAGCATGCGACACGAGGGCCCCGGGTTCGATCTCCGGTCAGGTCAAGATGGAAAATGAACTTTTTCAGATTGGCCTGGGTCTTGGATATTAATCTATATATGTATTTGTTATAAAATATAGTATCGTTGAGTTAGTATCCCATAACACAAGTCTCGAACTTACTTTGGGGCTAGCTCAATCTGTAAGATTTGTCCGTATATATTTATTTAAACTCTATTATTTTTGCAAATATTTGTATCGAACATAGATACAAATCTTGCTATCAGATTGCAGATAGATACTTATTTTCTATTTAAATACGTAATGCAGCATATTATCGGACCCAAGAGGAAGCTTGCTCGAGTCCGTTACATACAAATGTCTTTCATTAACTTGTCGATGTTTCGTCCGAAATGCTAGGCTATTGTGTTTTAAACCCCGTACCTACCCGTTTTAAGCCCGCCTCTCAATTAATCGACCAAAATATATTTTACAAATTTGAATATTTTCTACGTAATATGGTCGTTCGGAACCGAGTAGATGATAAGTAAATTAAGAAGGCTTAACTTTTGATTGGTCAATAAATTTATAAGAAATTACGATTGCGGTCGTTTGTGCCACTAAAATATTTTGTTTGCACTGTAGTGGTTGGTATTTCGTAATATGAACGTGGCATTCGAACGTCAAATATACGAACGAAAGAAGGTAGGTAGGTATATATACCTACCTACCTTCTTTCGTTCGTAAGAAAGGGTGTTTTAATAATATTTGTCGTGATAACGTCTTTTAAATCGATGAACACCGGCAGCATGCACGAAGAATGTCACTTTCCGGAGCAGCAGTAGCAGAAGTATCTATCACGCATCTATCTCTCACCACACGTTAAATAATCGTCCGTAAACCGACTTAACACACAACCAATTTTTTATTATTATTCATGTATGTGAAATTTATCTCCAATATTATTAGGATACTTCCCAATGTTAACAAAAGTAGTGAAAGAACAGTAAGATAGTAATCAGCTTCTCCAAAGTGGGACATAACATAAAATGGAACTTAACCTAAAACATAATTTTTATTATTTTAATAAGGACAATGTAAATCAGTCCACATATCTTGTTTTTAAGATAAACTAAAATTTATAAATTGACGTCGATTGGAGAAAATGCGCTGTGCAGTTTGTTGCCGCTTCTTCTGCACTCCGCTTTGGAAGCGGCATTAAACTTAGCCATAACTAATTTACTGACTTCATCAATTCTCATTGTAAATTGTATGACAACTAATAAGTGTCTAAATTACCTATATTAAATAAAAGTTTGAATTGAAGTAAATTGAAAAAAAAAAATCTAGTATCGTAAGCGTAGTAAAAGTAAAATCACACTATACTTAATGAAACATGTCATATATCGCACGTGTGATGACTCTAGACTCAAAATTAAAAAAATCTAGACGTGCTGTGATGTGAGGTCTGTGACTGAATTACTAAGATAGTTCTTTCATTCAAGCCTGAAAGTGTGCTTTGATTTTTAAGTCACATAAAATTGCAGCTTTAATTGGTGGAAAGTAATTTATTCTAGATGGGCTGCGTCATATTTTAGAAAATTTGTCTCTAAAAATTGAGTTGCATTAGAATGTAAAATCAATTTTAATAGAAAAAAAATGTCACTAATCAGTATTCGGTAAAGAATTATGCACAGAAATGCTGAATTGTCTTAAAAATCTTAGTCTTAGATAGATTAAAAGTCAAGTATTGTTATCACGATACTTTGTATGAAAAATGTCTATAACATTAATTTATTTTTAACAACATTAAAAGAAGCGCATTAAAATTGTTTCTTTCTCGACTCTACAAATAAAACAAAAAAGGCACTAACTCAAACATACCTCCTTTTCCCAATCCAATTTGCGTACAATCTAAACCTAACAAAACCGTAAACTAAAGCAAGTAAAATCTCCTCGAGTCTGATTAATATTCCGCTTGCTTGTTATTTACTCCATCATCCCGGAGCTCCAACAAAACAAAAGAGGTTTGTTATTTAACTCGTTTCCGATACGGCCTCTGTCGTATCGCATCGGAGGAACAAATTTCCGCCGAAGGGATGCGCTGGAAGTCACTCGATATCTCGATATGTTTTATCATTTCCGTCGTACGCGTTTGCATTGAATAAAATATTGATGTCACACGCCTATAAATGGTGTAGAACGTAGGGAAATGCGAATGAAATAAAATATTTTAGTATTTTTTAATAAACCCAATCATAATTAACCTAAACATTTTTATTTATATTTCAAACTTTCTTCACCTGCTGATAAATTATTTGCTGAAACATGTTTTTTTTTAAAGCTGTATTGAAATAAATTCAAATCTTATATTATAACTGTAAATATTTTATATTAGGTATTACTTCATTGTTAATAACGTGATAGCTAACTAAAGAAACTCTTGTGTCATGACAAATTAAATACTAACTCCAACAATGTATTTCAATTAGGTCTTGATGTAGTAGTTACCACATGACATCAACGTTGGACGAGTTGAGAACTCGAGACTAAATATCGAGTTACTTTGTCACTGTTACTCCGGCACAGATACTCGGATGCATGTCGCATCCGCAGCTTCTATAGAAATAAGTTTGAGCTCTCATTTGTCTTCGTGGAAATAGCATTCGAACCGAGAATAACAATAGGTAAATTTATGTAAATGAGTCTCAACGTAACAAAAAGGAAATGAACGGAGCATTCTGTTTGATTGCCGAACGGCGCGCCATTTAGAAATATGCCTCTGTATAGCGATCTATTCAAAGTCATATTGTTCTGCGACGAGTATCTGTGTCTGAGTAATAAGCCTGGTTATATTCGTCCTCTGTGTGAATTGGAATTTCGTGCTAAATCTGGCACTTAGTTTGAAGACACCTTTGTACTGCACATGTTACTACCGTAATATCTTGAACTAAAACAATAGGTACTTGCTTTGTTATTTCGTTTTAGTAACGCATATGATATCTAATTAAAGATATAGGTGTTTTATTATCGTACCAACTTTAGGTAATTATAACTATACTCGTATATAAATATGACTTAGTGTCTAACATTATCACTGATTTACAACAAATAATTACTATTGGTTGTCTATATACGAATATATAAAATATTTGTAAAACAACCTAAAATATTCATGTCAGAGGTATCATCCTCAACTTGCTTAGCCGATCGTTGCAGGTATGATATCGCCTGGCCTCCTAAGTTGCTTCTTGTTGTAATAATAAATTTTAGCCCGTTCTTTGTCGATTGGAACAACACTTATAAGTACTTAGGAACATCAATGATATTGTAGAGTTTCTGTATTGTCTGTGGTGGTATCTCTCTCAAATAAAACACGATATTTTCATCTTGCTTATTTTATTAAATTCATCAGGTTATGCAGCCCAGTTGCGCCTGGTTTTTCAACTCTAACTAGTTGGGAGTCGAAATAACTAAAAATAAAATAATTTCACTAAAATTTGATAAAAAAACAAAAGTGAAAATCCGTGCGTGTCGTGTCCAGAAAGCATCTTCATCAGCAAATATGTCTTCAAATAATACATTGGCGATAATAGAAAAGCTGACCGGAAGAAGTAATTATCCAACCTGGAAATTTGCCGTGCAAACTTACCTCGAGCATGAAGAACTGTGGGACTGCGTTGAGCCGACGTCAGATGAAGTAGTTGACAAGAAAAAGGATGCTAAAGCTAAGTCAAAAATAATTTTACTAGTCGATCCCATCAACTACGTCCACATTCAGGAAGCTAAATCGGCAAAAGAGGTCTGGGATAATCTAGCCAAAGCTTTCGATGACAAAGGACTGACCCGTCGAGTCGGACTGTTGAGGGAACTGATCACCACAACCCTGGATAGCTGCCAGAATATTGAAGATTATGTCAATTAATCATGACTACTGCTCATAAACTAAGAAACATTGGTTTTAATGTTTTTTTTTTTAAATTTAACTGGCCGGATTACCAAATATGTATCAACCAATGATTATGGCTCTAGAAAGCTCAGGTTTGCCAATAACAGCTGATTCAGTCAAAACTAAGCTCTTGCAAGATGTTAGAAAATCAGATAATGTTGCGCTGTACGTCTACAAAAGTAGAAGTAATACGCAGATTGCCAAACAAGCTTCAGAAAAAGCAAACAAACCTAACAAAGGTCCGAGGTGTTATGTTTGCAATAAATATGGCCATAATAGCAAAGTCTGTAGAAACAAGAAGAAAGAGCAGAAGTCAAATGAGGATTCTGGATACGTAGCTGTATTTTCTGCATCATTTAGTAATGACAATGGATGGTATGTGGATTCGGGGGCATCAATGCATCTAACAATGCACCGTGGCTGGCTCTATGACGAAATACCACCTCCGGTTAATACTATCAAAGTAGCTGATGACAAGAAACTGACAGTGACAGCATGTGGAAAAGTAGATTTAAATATCATGAATAAAAATGGGAAATCTGAAAAGGTTGTAGTACAGAATGTGCTCTATGACCCTGAGTTAGCCAATCTTCTTTCTGTAAGTCAAATTATAAATAATGGCTGTCAAGTACAATTTGACAAAGAAGGTTGCCGAATTTTCAATAAAAATAATCAACTAGTGGCAGAAGCGGAATTGATAAATAATATGTACCGGCTGAATACACAGAGTGTTCCAGCATACATATCTACAATTAATGAAAATGATTCTTACCTATGGCATCAACCAATGGCACATTTAAACTTTGAAGACTTGGACAAACTATCTGAGAGTACAGGGGTGAAAATAGACAAGAAAGACAAAGTTGTATGCATATCGTGTCTGGAGGGAAAGCAGTCAAGAAACCCATTTCCTTCAGAAGGTTCCAGAGCAGAAGCACTGCTAGAACTCATACACTCCGATGTCTGCGGCCCCATGGAAGTTCCGTCACTGGGAGGTGCGCATTATTTTGTCACATTCATCGACGACTTCTCCAGAAAGGTATTTGTTTATTTGATTAAAAACAAGTCAGATGTTTTTGACAAGTTCAAAGAGTTCAAGGCCATCGTAGAAAATCAACTTAATTTGTCAATAAAACTTCTTCGGACAGATAATGGTACAGAGTATCTTAGTAACGAGTTCAAAGCTTTCTTAACTAAATGTGGTATAAGGCATCAAACTAGTGCATGTTACACACCGCAGCAAAACGGATTGTCAGAACGCATGAACCGTACGTTGCTAGAAAGAGCTCTTTGTATGCTAATAAATGCAAAATTACAGAAGCAGTATTGGGCGGAAGCAGTTTCAACAGCAGCTTACTCACTCACCAACCGCTGCCCAACTAGAGTGCTGGCATTTTGTACACCAGAGGAGATTTGGACAGGTAAAAAGCCAAAAATAAATCATTTAAAAATCTTTGGTTGTGAAGGAATGGTTCACGTACCGAAAGAAAAAGCCAAGAAATGGGATTCAAAGGCAATCAAAATGATATTTGTGGGTTATAGTGAACAGACCAAGGGTTACAAGCTTTTTGATCCAAAAACAAAGAAGGTGTTAATTAGCAGAGATGTGGTTTTCTTAGAAACATCTGTTACAAGAAATTATGCTAAGTTACCACTGTCAGAGACTACCTCAGAAGCTGTGACACAACAAAATGAATCTATGACAAACGAATCTACTTTAGAATCATCTAAACAGAATGAAACTAGTGATGAGTCATTTCATTCTAATGAGGGATCTTTATATGAGCCAGAGAAGGAAATAGATTTGAAAGAATGTAAGTCAAGTGTAACAACAAGATCACAAAGTAAAAGGAACAAAGAAGGTAATAGTTACATATGCACAGATGATATTTCAGATCAACAGGACGTTCCTCAGACATATAGTGAAGCAGTATCTACAGACAATGTGTATTCAGAAAAATGGAAGCTATCGATCAAGGATGAGTTGTTGTCACATGAACAAAACAAGACTTGGGAACAAGTGGAGAAACCACCAGGAGTGCGGATAGTTGGCTGTAAATGGGTCTTCAGAATAAAAGACTTGCCATCTGGCCCGCTATTTAAGTCAAGATTGTGTGCTAAAGGCTGCTCACAGAAACAAGGAGTGGACTATACTGAAACATTTTCGCCAACAGTGAGATACGATTCTGTTAGAGTTTTACTTTCAGAAGTTGCTCAACATAACCTAGAGATGGTCCAGTTCGACGTGAAAACAGCTTTCTTATATGACGACATAAAAGAGGACATCTACATGGTACCACCGGAAGGTTTGGAAGCGACTTCAAATCTGGTATGTAAACTCAATCGTTCACTCTATGGTCTTAAGCAAGCACCTCGGTGTTGGAATCACAAATTTGACAGCTTTGTCAAGAAATTTGGTTTCAAAAATAGTCATGCCGATAAATGTGTTTATTTTAGTACTGTGAACAATAACATAGTATACCTGCTGTTATATGTTGATGATGGGCTTCTACTGTCAAGCTCAAGAGAGTCTTTAGATATTGTCATGTGTGAATTGAGACGGAATTTTAAAATAAAACAATGTGAACCAAAGAATTTTGTTGGACTACAGATTGAGAAGTCCAAAGGGTGTATTTTTATTCAGCAAGCGAATATATTGAGAAACTTTTATGTAAGTTTAATATGCAGAATGCTAATTCTAACGTCATTCCAGTTGACCCTCACACTACTTTGGAGAAGAGCCCAGCTGCGCCAGATAAGAATATTCAGTACAGAGAAGCTGTTGGTTCTTTGATGCATCTGGCTATTGTAAGCAGACCTGACATTATGTATGGCGTCAGCCTGGTGAGTAGATATCTTAATAGTTATGATCATACCCACTGGAGTGTTGTCAAGAAAATTATGAAATACCTAAAAGAAACAAAATATTATGGTATATGTTATACATCGTCGGATAACAATATAGTTCAAGCATATAGTGATACTGATTATGCTAAAGATACATGCACCCGGCGTTCGTTAGCCGGATATGTCTTTATAAAAAATAGTGGTGCTATAACTTGGGCAACACAACATCAGCAGAGTGTTGCTTTATCCACTACGGAGGCCGAGTTTATGGCGGCCTGCGCTACCGCAAAAGAGGCTATGTGGGTGAAACAATTATTGATGGACATAAGTGCGTTTCATCAAGAATCGGTGACTGCACATAGACAATCAAAGTGCAATATGTTTGATTAAAAATGTAGACTATCACAAACGGTGCAAACATATAGATGTAAAATATAACTTTATAAAAGAAAAATATGCAGATAGTCATATAGATTTAGAGTATGTTTGTACAAAAGAGCAATATGCTGATTTATTTACCAAAGCTTTACCTAGGGATAGATTCCAGTATCTTAGAAGGAAGATAGGTGTACTGAAACTAAATTAATTATTTTGACTTTGTTTACACTTACAGAATTTATGTTGGTAGAGCTACTGTTAGGTAAGAGTAGGTACTTATTTTTTGATATTTGCATGCTATGCAAGATAAGGTATTATAATGTGCCTACTATTGTTCTCAATTATTTCTTGTTGTGTAAGAAGGGCTGCAATTTGGTAAGAGTGTTGTAATAATAAATTTTAGCCCGTTCTTTGTCGATTGGAACAACACTTATAAGTACTTAGGAACATCAATGATATTGTAGAGTTTCTGTATTGTCTGTGGTGGTATCTCTCTCAAATAAAACACGATATTTTCATCTTGCTTATTTTATTAAATTCATCACTTCTTAATTCCTTATTCGACCGCCTGAGTAGTATCCCAAGGCCCTCATTTTCTTCCCAAAACCAAAATTTTTAGGGTTCCGTACCTCATAAGGAAAAAAACGGAACCCTTATACGATCACTCGGCTATACGTCTGTCTGTCAAGACCTTTTTCTCAGGAATGCATAAAGGTATATGTACTGAACCCTTCGTGCGCGTGTCCGACTCGCACTTGGCCAGTTTTTTATACTTTTCCAGCTTCAAAATGCTTCCGTAGGGCAGCAGAGTTAGTAGCACAAGAAGCCAAAGAAACTGCGCTCGCAATCCGCCTGCCAAGCGTGGTGGACTAGTAATATCGGTCGTGAGGATTCGCTGTGGACTCCATACGGCTGAAATTATGATGAAAACTATACTGACAAACTTTTACGTATACTAATGAAAAGATTTACGTACGTAAATAAAGTCATAACAATTTAACGTAAGCACCGTGTTGTATGCGCGAGACAAATATTTATCTTTTGTATTATGGAGCGATAAAATTGGAAGCGAAAATGTATGCTTCAGACTTAAAACCGTAAAATCCTGAACAAAACAGTTTGGTTACAATAAATAACTTTATTACTTATACCTACCTACCTTTCAGTTTTTACCGAACTGATTTGAAAATATTTGACTCAATGTCTTAATGTCTTCAAATAAATATATTACATATATATTTGTGTTGCAGAATGTATTCAGTTTCTACCTAACTTTTTTACAATATTGAATACTATTTTTTTTATAATACATTAGCGCTCCCCAAGGCTTCGCACTGTAAATATTGGTATTTATTACATATCATAAGCGCATCAAGAATAATGTAGAATTCTTATGTCCTGTGTGATTTGTCCGTATATATTTATTTATTATTATAATAGTAAAATCACTTTTCAAATCGGTCCAGTTGTTTCGAAGCTTGTTCAATGCAAACGAACAAATCAATTATATAATCTTTTTTTTTAAATGTACAAATGTAAATAAATGCCCTGAGCCGATAGACGAGTTCATGTTCTCCTAATAATAAATTACGTCTATTAACAATAGGTTCATCGTCATCATCAGGTCTTTTTAGTCTCTACTGCAGGAACATGACCCTCTCTGTACTACCGCAGCCATACTTGGCCAGAGCAGACAGAGGATTTGGCCTACACTCACATTTGGCCTACACAACAATAGGCTACTCGTAAAAATTAAAACACTTGGTTGCATTACCAAAAACTAAATATGTTACTTAGGTGATGTAAGGATGACAACGATACTTTATACATTCAAATCTGTTCAGGCATTTAGGAGTAATGCTCGACTATAGAAACTTACATAGGTACAGTCAGATACCGAGATTCCTGAACAGGCCCTCTACTTGAATTTTCTCTTAAACTAAAAATATTATTAAAATAAAAATATATATTCAGAAAGATTTTTATATAGGCTTTCTGAATACACATTTTCATGTTAGTAAGTTTATTTTGGTTTAAGAGATAATTCAATATACGTCTGGTCAGATAGCTCGGTATCTGACTGTACTTGAACTATAAAAAACATTACACCCCTTTTTTTAGGCATCGTGTAAAATTATAATATTTTGATTTTTCACCCTTTTAATATAACATATTAAAATTATATAAACATACTTGGTGTTATTAATAAATAAGATAGAGGTATTTTGTAGCAGTCTGCTTTTACAACGTATTCTTTCATGTTCGATGTAAAAAAAATATATAAAAATACTTGTATTCCTCATTTTATATTACACCATTGTTTGAGATTATCCATTAATTATTTTTATAATAGGTACATAATAACTTAGTTGTATATTTATATGCATACGCGGTTAATATAGCGTATCGAGTAAGCACACAAATAAATTCAACGGAGCAGAGAACTCAGTCAGAGAAATTGTTTTACCTTTAGACGAACAAGTAGTGTTTAGGAGTGAGTGTTATTTACTTAAATATACAAAAATCAAAAACCTGCATATTACTGATATGAAGCCAGTGTATTTAATATTAAGAACGGCAACATGGATGCAAGTTTACGGACTTTTTTATTTTGTGTTTAGTTCTTAAGTCATCAACAATTAGGGGAAGGATATTCTAACAGCAGATGTAAGTGACCTTTGTTTATTAACTAAGTGCTAAGTTTAGCCACTTGAGCGCATTGAACAAAACTTGAGAACCAGCTATAAAGTTAGTTCGTAAAGGACGACATCTAAAATATTGACATAATTTACTTAACTTTCGAAGTCCCGTGTGGCGTAGAAGTTCTCCTCTGTATGTAAAATATTAACAATTAGCGACTCGCCCCGGCTTCGCACGGGTGCGATAAATTATACATATAAACTTTCCGCTTGAATCGCTCTCTATTGAAAAAAACCGCATCAAAATCCGTTGTGTAGCTTTAAATAAATAAGTATGTATAGATACAGACAGACAGCGGGAAGTGACTTTGTTTTTTACTATGTAGTGACTATCTGATCCGGCGAACTTCGTACCGCCTCTTTTTTGGGTAGTCAGGTAAAAAATAGCCTATATGATAATCCAGGGTGTCATCTTCCTCCAGTCATTCATACCAAATGTATCTACATACGTCCAGCCATTCTTAAGATATAAATGGTGTTACTAACTCAACTTTGTTTTATTTAAGTAGATTAAAATTTTAAATAAAAACATGGTCTACGCATTTGCCCCAGGGCTCGTGATAGACCGTGTGTTTTTTTTATTTATTTCAAAAGTATTCCGGTGATTCTGAGTAGTAGATTGCTAATAGAAAAGTACATCGTTAGAAAAAAAGCAAAAAAAAAATAGACCTTCGATACAAAGACATTGATTACCTTTATTGTGATTCTATAGACTGTAAGGGATTCTGACTCCAAGATTAAAATATTGCCAAGGGTTCAGAATTAGTCAGTATAACAGGTAGATCATTAACTTACTTTTTCGTCATCATCATTACAGCCGTAAGAAGTCCACTACTGAACAAAGGCCTCTTCCAAGGATCCTTTGTTCTATGGGAGGATATTGCCATACTTACCACGCTTGGCAGGCGGGTTGGCGAGCGCAATTCTTTGGCTTCTTGTGCTTCCGACGCTGTTGACCATCGGAAGCATTTTAAGCTGGGGAAGGAAAGGAATTTGGGAAGAGGAATGAAGGTATTGCGATACTATTCACTCGGATGAATGGGGGGAAAGCAAGTAGCAGCTCGGGACGCCGGGTGTACATACCTGATGCCAACCACCGAACAGACAGTTGAGCATGACACGCCAGACCAATCTATAAATCCATTAATATTACGACGTATGAAGTACCTAGGGGCAAGATATTCAGTACTGAATGTGACATGGACTGAATATTTACAGTTAATTTTCCCAGATGTTGAACATAAGATATTTTCTAGGTCTGGGAAAATACCAACATGAGCTAATGAATGCTATCAAAACTTCAAAGGAGCAGGTACAAATTCTACCTTTGAAATGGTGCTCACTGTCATGTCGTTGTTATTCCTGTGTTTTCGCAGATATCCACGTTTCCGACGAATATTTCTGTCGACAAACACAAAAATAAGGGTGCATTTCTACAAGGGACTTGGAAATACTTGATTCTGGATTTTGGGTATACTTCAGGACAATGTAATAATTTCATCTTAAAAAAAATTTAATAATAAATAATAATAAATAAATATATACGGACAAATCGCACAGATTGAGCTAGCCCCAAAGTAAGTTCGAGACTTGTGTTATGGGATACTAACTCAACGATACTATATTTTATAACAAATACATATATAGATACACATCCAAGACCCAGGCCAATCTGAAAAAGATCATTTTCCATCTTGACCTGGCCGGGGATCGAACCCGGTCACTCCGTGTCGCAGGCTGGCGTGTTGACCGCTGCGCCACGGAGCTAGTCAAATGAATCATGTTTCTGTCTCATCCGAACATGTTTCTAATTGTGTCTTTTTTGTACCTGTAGTAATGCTTAAGAGCTGATCAAAGAATAAAAAGATATTGATCATACAAACTAATAAATACTTTGTTTATTTTTATTCATCATACAAACAAAATCCATACTAATATTATAAATACGAAAGTAACTTTTCTGTCTGTCTTCTTTTCATGCTTGAACCAATATGGATGAAATTTGGTATGGAGGTAGTTTTAGGCCCGAGGGAGGACATAGGCCTTTAATTCCGGGAAATTCTACTGTTTCGGAGGGATCGACACAAACGCGGGTGGAGCCGCGGACAACAGCTAGTAATACATAAATGTTGCTAAGTACTGACACCTTACTCATCTTTCTACGTCTCGGGCCAACGGAACACTTTTACTAAGGCTCTGTGCTCTACTGTCTTTTTCCCCTTCTTGTGACTGTCTACGTCTTTTCAACTGGTAGACAAAAATACATTTTTATTGTTTTATTAACGTTGGCTCTTGTTACAAAAAAGAATAAGTACATATATATATGACATGTCAAAATAAAACTAAGCTAAATCATACGCTTGCATGCCATCGCGGGCCATCAGAAAATTTAAGAGTTTGTCGCTCTCCAAGCCTTACGCACACAGGCAACGCCTGAACCGAGGTCCGTCCTTCTAGGAGCCCTTTGATGATGTCACTTATACAGGTTGAGGGTACTCTGCTTTCGTCTCAAACGCCCGGTGAAGTAGCAATAGCTCACCTGGAGCTACATGAGCAATAAAAAACCTGCCAAGTCGGACTCGCGCACGATGGGTTCCCTACCATTATCTAGGTATAATAAGTTTTAAATTATTAAAAATATTTTTATTATATTATGATGCTGTGCTATAAGACGTTGCTTCGTACCAAATTTCAAGATTCTGAGATCAAGGGAAGTACCCTGTAGGTTTTGATTCCCTTGCGAATGTCGAAAATAAGTATTTGATGTTAATTTTAGCTTATACCTCCACGCGTTTTTGACACACAGATGGACAACAAAGTGATCATATGAGGTCTCCGTTTTTTCCTTTTGAGGTACGAAATCTTAAAAAGTTAAACGCCTTATTTATTTTACGTGATATTTCTCACACAACTTCGGTGTAAACGAAGCCTAACGCTGTTTGGCTGGCTTGCTATTTGTAGAAATTGAAAATACCAACTTTGTAGCGAGGATTTCTACTGATGAATGCCACAATTAAATGCGTAATACTATCGTAAATTTAGATTAAACGTAATAAACGCTTATTTCAGGATTTATGGGTTGTTTGAGACGATTAAGCCGACGTGTAATTAGATGTGAAACAATATCTAGGTACTTGAAATTTATGTCAGAAAGGCGTGCCAGTTCCTAGCTGTTTTTCCATATTTGATTATTTCGATATGATACGATTATAAAAGTGAACTATTGACATCTACAAAAGTTGTGAAGTTAAACATTACTAGCATTAAATGTTAAATATAATAAAAATATTTTATACTCATTAGTTTCACAAACCTACTTATCTCCTCATGCGTTCTCTGATCAAATATAATACAGAAAAGAGCTGACCACAAATTTTACTGATAGCGCTATTGAATTTGTGATCTTATGAGATAAATTTGTTATAATGTTAAATTAAGCTTTGACGCTACCTTGTCATCTGTACATTTTATAGTATTGTACTGGTATAGCTAAGTTAGGCACGCATTCAGCCCTTTGAAGCCAGAGTAAATTATGCATGCGGAAAATATAATAAAACGAAATAATATAAAAGAATAGTTCCCGTCTACATGGCTCCAATAAATAAACCAACAAATTCCGAGATCCTGGCAGTATACGCCGGATTGTTTACTCTATGCAACATATAAGTTTTATGTATGCGTTCCTCGCTTACTGGCGTACTCTACCAATTCACCTTTTACTTTATTCTGCCCGTGTAGAAAGTGGAAAAACCTCGCAAAAGTTTCATTGCACGCTGAGCTTACTGCTTACCTACACGTGTGTGACACATCGCCGAAATATCTGCCAATTTCATTTCTCCTTACCTCCCTGGAGCGTAGTAAACATCCACCCCGCGCCCCGCCTCACACCCGCGCTGTTTGTCCAACTGATATTCTCTTCAAGATACACGACTTGTGAACGAAGACCCGCCCTGTCCCGCTGTCTCCATGCTGAAAGCTAAGACGAAGAGGAAATGCAGCTCTATTTTTGAGTTCTTCGTAAACTGGTCAAAATTTTAAGCTAGATATTTGGTGCATTTCGCTTTGAACAAACATAATGATTCGTCTCGGAACTTCTTAATTCCAGTTTTCTAGCTATAATACTCTTGAAGAAAAGATAGATGAAGATTCTTACTGGTGTTGCTACATTTATATTAAACATAAACTAAATTTAAAGCTAAACCACCTATTCCCTATTTTTAACCTTCTATTTTTCGTCTGTGATAATTACTAACTTTAAACAATTTTAATACCTACATTCCAATATATTTTGAATATCATTGAAACTAACGTGACATTATGTGCAAAAACTGGTACTCACGTGCTATTTCGTCCGATTTGCCTATATTTGACTATAGTTTCTAACACGTCAGGAACCTATTTCCACGACGAGTGCGGGACGCACTATATACCTAATGAATAACAATTAGATATATTATTGAATAACTTGATGCTTTGTTTTCGTGTGTGTAAGTGGCCAACGCTAGTGTTAATTGTTTCAAGCTACCTGAAAGAATCTTACATAGCTTAAAGATGAGATAACATTCTAATTTAGTAACTTTACCCAATTATTTTCCAGCATAGAATGTTTAACCTGTCTATATAAACATTAACTTTCCTGCATTGCATAATAACATTAAACAAAACAATCTTCAACACTAACAATTAAAGTAACAAATGGAGTGCGTAAAACGTGACCTTTCCACATAACAGAATAAATACTTATCTGAAAGGCCCTATGTTCAAACAATCAGTACACGAGTCCTATCGTCCCTTATTAGATACAAGCATTAAATAAAAATAATACAGAAGAATAATTTGCAATATGTTGAAGTTATTCAATCCTACGTAAAAGCCGTACCTCCTCTTAGACAAGCAAAGCTCACGTCTGCCTGTAATCCGCTTGTTACGTCACCTGTAATTCTTCTTAATTTTAATATCTCTGAAATAACAAAAATATTAATGATAAAAGAAAACCATTCTTCAAGTGTAGTAACGCATTTTGACATTGGTTTTATGTAGATATAACAAAATCATCGTCATCATGTTCCTCTCCTTTTTTCTATTTAGGATCGTCTCTACATGTCACCTCCCGTCATTTCTTGCCGTCATTAATCTTTTCATCTTAGAAACTCATTTCATATCTTTCTTCCTTTTCTCCTGTAGCCATTTACTTACAGGTGGACCCTTGTCTTTGCCAGATGTTCGGCATATCTTCTCTTAAATGGCTATAGCAGGTCAAACTACGGCTTTTTTACTAATGATATAACCGTATATAAAGATTTAAAATATTATTCTGTTTATATCTATTAAAACAATCTGAAATACATATATGTATATAGATAAATTTTAGATTACAATATTAGTAAATCAGTTTAGTTTATAGTCAATAACTCACTTTTAATAACGAAATCGTTTGTATTGCAAAGGCACAGTCACAAATAAGGATATTTAGCTATTAGATTTAAAAGTACCACTAGTTTTAAACTTTCTTACTGCAAAATTAAATAGTTCATTAATTAATAACTTAAATTAGCATTCCGCATAACTAAGTCAAATAACACGACATTCAGAAAGCCTACTCCATGTAACAATATGAAATGAAGTCAATGAATTTTGAAAATCGTTGGTAACTTATATCGGGAAATCTTTCTAGAATATTGATTGATTATGTTAAGAGTCCTGTTTGTATCACATCTGAACGCTCTTTAATTTATAACACAAGGGTGCTTCACATTCGACGATGTTTGTGCGCTCTCATTAACAGTGTTTGTGGGAAGCCTAATTTACGACGTGTTTGCTTCGTAAGACCACAAATTGACCGATGACTGATCTAGATACGTCAGATAAGGTGCTGGGGTATTCTAAAAATGCATTCTTTAAATGGAATAAGACTTATTTTAATCCCTTAATTTTGGGAGAGATTAAAACTGTTGGAAAGTGTGGTGGACGGCATTCTTCATAAAATTATAAAAAAATATATAAAATATATAAATATATACGGACAAATCACACAGATTGAGCTAGCCCCAAGGTAAGTTCGAGACTTGTGTTATGGGATACTAACTCAACGATACTATATTTTATAACAAATACATATATAGATACACATCCAAGACCCAGGCCAATGTGAAAAAGATCATTTTCCATCTTGACCTGGCCGGGGATCGAACCCGGTCACTCCGTGTCGCAGGCAGGCGTGTTGACCGCTGCGCCACGGAGCTATCACTGGTTATATACTTATATAACCAGTGATATGTATACACATCGGTTTTTAAGGCAATGTGATAAGGTACAATGGAATACGATTGTATATATATAAATATATATACATATCATTGCTCGAGAGTGTACATATATATCAATTGGTTTTTTTTTAATTAAATAATTAATAAAATATAAACACTGCAATTACTGTAAAGCCAGTATATTGCATTTCTACTCTTTTCTATGATTATTCATTACGTTTTGAACAACATTATATGAGGTAGGTAAACAAACCAAATATCTAATTTGTAAATAATTCACTCAGTCACGATTTCACGAAACATGTTGACAATATTTCCTTCGCAGCTTTCATATTACATCATCAGGCCGTACCTCCGTTTTAGTGCAAAGGTCTCCGAAGTTTCTTTTTATTCACTCCCGCCGTTACTCGCCTCAGCTTACCTACGTACATAATAAATAAGCATCTATACCAGTGTTTCTTAAACTGGTGGAAGTGACGGAGCCCTTTCCTAGAACATTTCAGAAGAAAGCGAGAACCATAAAAGCAAAAACATATAAATGTTCAATAGTTTCTAAGTTTTAGTTTATATAGATTACTAGCTTATTCCCGTGGCTCCGCCCGCGTTAATGTCGATCCTTCGGGAACAATATAATTTCCCGGATTGCAAGGTACCCTTTGTCCTTCCCCGGGCTCAAACTACCTCTATACCAAATTTCATCCGAATTGGTTCAATGGTTGAAGCGTGAAAAAAGTGACAGACAGACAGACTGAGTTACTGTCGCATGTAAGTTTACTTCACATTTTTGTAATCAATTTCATTTTAACTGAGTTACTGAGCTCGGGCCTCTGGCACATATTCTATGGTCCCCTAAGGAGTCCGTAGCCTACACTTTCAGAAGCTCTGATCTATACTATCCCGGGCTAAATAAATTCTTTACTCTGGCCGCTTCTGAGCGCTCTCGTTTGTTATCCCATTGCCTCTCATATTTATGAGCTCTTATGAGGTCCAGTCAATGGTTTCCGGGACTATGGGCTTACAAGTAAAGCATATTACGTTGCTGCTGCCAAAAAGTTATATTTTGTAAGGATCTGAAATGATGATTTATTTAAAAGGGTATGTGAGGTATTATTTTTATTAGTATATATTTAAATGTCTCCGTAATAAGAAAGTTTTTGAATTATTTAGTTATATAGCAACTCTTAATCTTTGATTCCGTCTATCATGGTTGATAGTTAAGCTATGTCAGATGACTTTAAACAGCTTAAAAATAACTTTCACCAGTATTAGCCACTTTCATACACAAAAACAAACAAACAAGTCGTTAAAAAGTGCCACCCTTATTTACACATATTAATTATTTGTAGATTCCTACCGCTCATATTTTTCATTGTATAATCACATCAGAACAAAATGCATATTGTTCATATGGATATAATTATGTATATAAGGTGGTGTAATTACGTCCGCTGATAATTTTTGGTTTCTCATAGGCTATATTTAACTTACAAAAATGTATCATACAGTATTATAACTATTTCTCCTCGGGTAAACAAACATTGGTTATGTACTTAGGTATTTAATATGATAAAAGAATCATGTCATAAAATAAAATCAGCTTCAGAATAACCCGGCCCTCGACTTATTTCCAACCAAATACTTGGCAGCGGATTGAGAGGTACATTCCCGGTCGATGCAGGTTCCACCAAATAAAATACCCAAATAATTCGCCTGCACGGTGCTTCGGTGCGGTACTTTACATTTTATTCTCGTTTCCAACTCGCAAAGCCGGCGACATTTCTCGAAAGCCAACGAAAATAGAATAGGAATGAGTTTTCCCACTCCTTTTCACAGGACTCTTTTCAACAAATTCTAAAAAATACTGAGCTTTTAGATGTTATTACGACTGTCTGCTCTTAAGTGACGTAATCAAGTCTGTGCTAGAAGAAATATAATTTTTAACTTTTTTAAGACAAGCAGAAATAAATGAATTATTATCTCTAGGCCGTCTTATACAATCAGATGTTTCAAATTGTCTTATGTAAATATATATAATATTTTTAATTGTAGATTAAATAAATAAATAAAAAAACACAGAAAGAACTGTAGTGTTCGATCCCAATGGGACGAAAAATTAATACGATGAAACGCTCAAATATTCAAAATTAGACATTTGTGTGAGTTTAATGTATTTTAAAAATTATATCAAACTAAGTTTGCAAGAAGTGGTGTCATCAAATAATTTAAATAAAGCAACAGCAAACATTTCATAAATTCAGGGTATAATTTTCAAAAGTATAAAATAGGTCATGTGATTCTTACTGAGAATAGCGATTGCATAAAACACAAACTTAACGTCTTAACCCGTCTAAATACATCAGGGGAGTGTATTGACCAGGACGGCTGCCAAATGTCTGCGAGTTGGCTTCGGTCCGTAATGAGTCCTCAAAATTTCTGACTCTCCATTAGTCCATCCTGCAGAAAATGGCTATGCGGATGTTTAACGATGACCGCAGTTGTGAGGTAGCCAATACATATGGGAATATGTCTAGACAAAGTATACATATTTATTTTACCTATACATTATATTACCAAATACCAATACATTATGTATGTAATGTATTGGAATTTCTATGTGCATTGTTTTGTTTTGTATATAATTTGAAGGTATAAAGAGAAAGATAAAGATAAATTGCAGGTATAACTGTATATGAGTATACGGTTCAAAATTTTACAGATATACTTAAGCTTAAAATATATTTTATTCTAGGTATATTAATATGTTAATAATGAGTGCAAAAAGGAAGGGTAGGCCCAGCAGTGGGACACGGCACTAGACTAAAAAAATAAAGGAAGATTTAAGGTTAAGTTCCTAATTATTTGGTAATAATATAATAATAATATTTCTTTATTGCAGACACAATATCCATAGTTACAAAGTTATAAACAAGTTACCTTATTTTTTTGTTAAATTCCCTGGTATTTTAGCTTGTAGTAACTATATATTTTATATAAGAATAACATCACAAAAATCGGTGAATTTGTGTTTTCAATATTTATTTATAGAAAAAGCAGTCAAAATATTTTGGAGTTAAATCATTTTCCAAAAATATAAATATATGAAATAAGTAATTATATATAGATTTCCTTCAGTTTTCGTTCCTAATAAGTCACCACAAATTCTTTAGCTACCATTAGCCCGTCGTGGCTTGTAATGGTTGCGGATGGTCGATTCAGCGATGGCCGATCCGGCGTAATGTTGGGGCAGCCAATATGGGGAAATGTCTTGTGAGCGTACACTGCTATACGGTGCAATCTCCATTTATGTTTCTAGGTACATTTGTTTAAGGTATTTCAATGATGACAATGTATTCAGAATTCCAGCACAAAAATTTATTTCCAATAATATTACACTTAAAATTAAATATTTACTCTATATTCATGTATTTTAATTTTGCAAAATCCGGTTCGAGTATTATTGCTGATACATCACAATCTCTTCTTTTCGTGTCAGTGGCAAACCTTTTTTATATTTTACATCACAATGACTTGTGTAATTTTTTACTACATTGTACAAATTTTTGACGAAGTAATTCATGTTATGTTTTAGTTAACAAACAGACTTGAACTATATTACTGGACATATAATATAATACATAAATTTCCCAGGGTTAAAAATAAATTGTAGGTATACTTTATAAAAATCTCATACATGAATTTAAAAAATACACTTTTCTTGAAGTTGGTTAAAAGCATTTTAAAGATGTTCTAAAAATCGAAAAAATATTAAAACCAATATCTCAAAATAATTATACATGAATTAGTTTGATTTTAGCTCTTAATTGATAAGTTCTCCCAAATTCTTAAAAAATATCATGTCCATTTTACTTAAACTTTTGTAGTAAATTTTAAAGTTATGTAACTTTGTTTGTATACTATATTTATTATTTTTTTTAATTTCACCAACCTTTAAATAGTTGAGTTATTAAATAGATTTAACTAAAATCTAAAAAAATCTACAGTTAAAGTACATTTTTACTACTTTTCTAAATTCCAATATTTCATTTCAAGATGGCAAAAAAATAACATACTCTTACATAGGTATCCTTTTTTTTTTATTTGACTCATTACCTACTATGGGTACCTAAATCTATGCCTTATGAATTATTCACATAAAGTCTTATCGAACATTCTTTTTAATTTATTCAGTACATAGCAGTGTACAAGTCGGCGACAAATACGCGATGCCAATATTCTGTCACTTTGGCTACACGCCTCTACGCGTATATCCGACGTTACACCTCACGCGGCCAAATGACCCATTAGTCAGCCCTTAAACTTTCTACCCAACCAAAAACCCACCGTAACTCCAAATCATACAGTCTAATTTTCAATAAAGCAGAATAATGTACAGACGCAAGCAACTTTACTCGAAAATCAGATAATAACTTATGTATGGGTATGGAGTTGGGTTCGAGCAAATTGTAGAGATTATCAAGTTTCAATGCGATTCAATGAATAAATTTGTCTTTCGGGTACAGTTTTATCCGCACCGAGAAATTGAGGCAGACTCTGGTTTTAAATATTTCATTGCTTTAATTGAAAGATAATATGTATTTTATATCTCAATCTTTATATTGTATACTTATCTATAGTAAAATGGATTTATGACAGTTTAATGGCTGTTTTATTGACGATGATTTGTTAATATAATTAATAGATACCTATAAATCATTTTAACAAATATTGATATATAATAATGCTGCAGGAAATTTGTACTATTTTCTGAAACTATGCTTATAAAGTTTTTTATTTTGCACTATAACTTCCATCCGCGGGCTCCACTCGCGTTAATGTAAGCCTTCAGGAACAGCACTGACATTTCAGGTATCCTTGACTTGACTTACAAAATTTCATAATAATGTTAAAAAAAAATACGTTAGATATAAGTAAGAAAATGACTATAGAAAATCTAAATATAACAAATATTCCTCTGTCTGCTGAAATTAGAAGTATTTATGAATAAAAATATCTTGTGCATCTGTTTTCTTTACTTTAATTTATAGTGTATTTTCATGAATTAATGCAATTAACATTAAAAGAGAAAAGTTTATATTTTCGCAGCGGAATATTGTCTGAAGATACGCGCTTGTAATTACTGAAAGTACTTAGATAAGAAGTGGCACTTTGACAGACTAAATTTAACTAACTTGAATTGTGAACAAAGACGGCTATCAATTTACTAATAAAAACTTTTGACTCGTCGCAGAGTAATCCATTTCTAGAGAGTGCGTCGACCTGTGTCGAGTATCAATAATCCGATGATACAGAAAGTTGAACAAACGCTCATTATCCACTATATGCTTATGCATCTTGATGGTATATCCCCCAACACGACGGGTCATGGCCGCTTAAAGCCCTTGAAAGCGATTGGGCTGCGTTTTTATTGCTTGAACTAAGCGATTTACTTCTGACGCAATTTGTCGCGCGTATCATACTATATTTTTTATGCACTTCTTTTATTTTTAAATAAAAATAGGTTTTGATGATAAAAGCTTTCTATTGAATTTATTTCTTACTAACTTAACTTAACAAATTAAGGTATAGTTATGAGACGAAAGAAATAGAGATACAAAGTGAGAACAATATTTTGGTTATTTTTTGCACAGAATATAATAAGATTAGAATTATTCATAGGAAAAAAATATTGATTTATTAGATTATGCCATTATTTATCTATGATATACCTACCTAATTTCATCATAATATAATGAAAATAATGACCTTATTTTATTATATACAATAAAACATGAAAAGTATTATTCAAAACGAAAAAAAAATATTATTGTTTTTTTCAATTTAGGATTTTGGTGGGTTTTTATTAATGTATTATATATCAAAAATGTGTACGTAAAACAGAATATGAACACATTTCAGAAAAAACGACGGAGGTTTGTGATGAAATGCAACAACTAAATGTAACCTTGTATGTCATTCATTATATAAAAAATACTTACCTTATTTCAGTATATGATTAAATTCTGACCTTATTTCATTAAATAATATAATACCTTTTGCTTTATTTAACAAAAAAATTCAGTATTGTCATGAACAATGGCCAATATCAAATTGTTTTATTGTTCAAATAAATTTAACTCTAAAAACTTCTGTCTCCGTCGTTACTAAAAGCCACTGGGCACGGATCAATTGATTATTACACGAATCTAATTTAAAATAACACGAAGTGGATGTTATCTTTTAATACGGTGCGTTTTAACGGCAAGCTGTGGCGTTACTTACTAAAGCGATAGTACTGAAATTATACTCATTCAAACGTTATTTTCTGGCTGTAAGCAAGTTTTAATGTTACTGCTTTTATTCAGATGTATATTTTCGAGAAGTGATATCAACAACCGAATACGCAATTTAATAGTAAGTATATTACTGATTTAAATAGAATTATCTATGATTGATTCTTCATTGATCTTATC
Organism: Elegia similella; assembly: GCA_947532085.1. Classification (NCBI taxonomy): domain Eukaryota; kingdom Metazoa; phylum Arthropoda; class Insecta; order Lepidoptera; family Pyralidae; genus Elegia; species Elegia similella. Next base: position 10,291,160 of record OX383935.1, on the reverse strand, counting down.
ATTTTCTAATTAACCATTATCATTCACATTTACTAAGAAAATACGTATAATTTAGATCCATTTGCCAAGAATATACTTTTCTTATTTAACATGCCTTGCTACAAATTATCTTATTATTTGTGTAGGTATAAAATGACTCAAATACGAATGTACGGGGACGAAAGAGACGGGGTATCCAGAACACAGGGAATGTGTTCTGGATACCCCGTCTCCTTCGTTGACTTATCACTATATTTCAACCAATAGAAAGATTTCACAATAATGGCTTAGCAACTGGCATTAAGTAATATGCCCATTATAATTCGAACAGTAACGTAGATACTGAAGAAAACGCATCCGCCTCTCACGTTGTGGGCTCGGCCTCAGCTCAGACACATATATAACGCCCACACGAGAAACGGTGCTTACTTACCCATGTTTTCCAAATCGCTCCCTCTTTTGTGGTAAAACAGAGGCTTAAAATTAAATCTCCGATCGGTACTACACCCGACCAAGATCGTAAATCGTAACGAGTCCATGATTTATGCTCTCTGACTACACAATACTGCATATACTTAGTACAAAAAATATCTTCTCAACTACACTAGTGTTGTACTTTTCTGTGATGGTCCTATGAGAGTTTTATTGGAACAGTATATATAGGTATGTTGTTTTTAGGAGATTAATAGGAAAATATATTGAACACTAGAGTTATAAATGTAGAGTCCATATTTATAGTGTATTGATATTTAGTGTCTAACATTATTTAATGATATAGCAACTATGAAAACGAATTATACATAATCTAAATGTCAGATATAAGTCATAAAAATCAGTTTAACGGACGGGGACGTATTTATATTATAAAAAGATTTAAATGTTGTTTGTTGTAAATTTTATATATTATAAAACAAGTCATTGAAAAAATCTCGGATGATGCCGCCATCTTGCTGCAGTTGAAATCATTCTTACCGAACACAGTCATTGCTTTACAATAACTCCTCATTTACCAGGTTAATAGCCAATTATTTGAAAATAGTTCCCTCGAAGCGTTTCTTTCTTTAGTATTATTTTCTCCTAATTGCATCCCTTGTGTTTTGTTTGGAGATGATTGCCTTTTATTTTGGGTTTTCTTTTTATTTCCTCCGTCCTTCCTGCTTCTTATATTTATGACAACGGGAATAATTTTGTGTCGGTCTGTGATTTTTTATTGTTTGTTTATTTTTATATATTAGTTAGATCAAAATATATATTTTTATTACATTTTGATTTATTGCCGTACTTATTACGTACTGAACTGATAGCGAAGAAAAAGTTGTAAGTATTGCAAGTGTGGAAACTCACTTTTATAAAGACTACCGGGTGAAATTGAATTCATTAGCATACGTTTAAGGAGTGATTCAGACTACGAATCTGAACAACTTTAATTATGGGACCAACTACGAAATTGCAAAAAAAAATTCAGCTGTTCCATAGATTTTGGCCAAGTAGATAATCCACTTTTGTATGAAAGAGCAGATAATTTTTTCACGATGTCGAAGTTGGTCCCATAATGAAAGTTGTTCAAATTCGTGATCTGAGTCACTCCTTAAACGTATGCTAATGATTTCAATTTCATTCAAAAATCAAGTACTAACGATAGACATGTAAACAAAAACTGCCCACAAAGGGAGGAGAAAATCTTAAAATAAACTACGCAACAACCTCTACAACTTTTTAACTGAACAATCTTAAGTTCGGAGTGTACCTTCCAATTTTTATAAAACTTATCTTGTAAAATACATCTGCTACAGATAGGCAAGCTACAAAAAAAGGTTTGCATGATAAGTGCGACTCAACCCGAACTAATTTTAGTAAGCCTCATTCTAAATTTTATGGTTTCAATATTCTAAAAGCTCGCAAAGACACGTTGCGCAAAATGGACAATACTCTACAGAAATCGCTCAAATACTAATACAAAAGACCATTGTAAACCCTTTTTTGCATATTGCGCACATTAACGACTTCCTAGAGACATCCAAAATTTTAAATGACAAAGTAAACTGGAGCAAAAAGGGAGTGGCAAAAAACTATAACGGACAATACCTAGAAAGGGTTTAAACATTGCGGTTAACTGTTTAACAATTGGTACAGTTATTGTAAGGGTTTATGTCGAGTTGTAAATCATTTGGAGAAAAAAGATGGCTGACGTCACAGGCCGTAAAGCTTTAACGACCGATCAGCTGAGGTGGGTCGCCGACTCCGATGACCCTGGGACTGGTTGGGTGACCGCAAAACGCTAGTTCGGGAACTTATAGACTTTCGATTGTGGAAAACTTGATACTTACGATTAGTCAGTAGGTATAGATAATCAACAGACTCTGTGGTGCAGTTGTATAATACGGCAGACTGCTATTTTTGGGTTCGATTTCCGGTGAGGGTAAAATTCCACAGATACAAATTAGTTTGCGGTTCTGGTGCTGCCCAAGGAGGGTTTGCGTCAGGCAGGCAGCCGGCTATAAAAACTTTCGCCAAGTCATATTATAACATAAATACTGTTATTGTAGCGGAACCCAGGCTCCAGCTCATCACAGCGGATAATGCTGAAAAATGCTCAGACGTAGTAGGTAATCTAAACCTTTAATTTGTGGCTACAAGTTTGTTGTTTATCTTATCTATGGAATATCTTCTTATACATTAATGATTCTATGAAACATACCATAACTCAAAGATTTAGATTAATCCAATATTTTTTTATATTACCTTATGGGATCCAATGCTTCATTTCTATATTTTTCAAATCGCTTCAGTCGTTTCGGAACGTATTCCATTAAAACAATCATAATTTGCCTCTTTTTAATATAACTAAATGTAGACGTAGATGAAAGCCTTTTTTTATAGAAAAAAATAGCTTAAAAATTAGTTTAAAAAAAGTTTTGAAACCAAACTCCAAAAGGTATCGTAAACTATAGTTTTAACACTTAACTAAAACCCACGCAGAGGTAAACATAAAATTCGGTGGGCGGGAAGCGAAAAGCGACAAATTCAAGGAATGTACGGGCGACAGCCATGTTTCTCGATGACATGTCATTATCTAATAAGTACCCATCTGATATCACAGACTCTTTACAAGATGCAGACAAAACTGTAGTTTCAAGCAAGACGTTAGTTAGAACAGAAAGGAAATATCGCTCAAAATCTTAAAATACGAAGAAAAACTTTTGTACATAATCTTTCATAAGAAAAACTGACTTCAATCAAATTACTGAACCGATTGGGATGAAATCTTAATGGAACCATTTCAAACAAAAAAATAATATTAAAATCGGTTCATAAATGATAGAGTTCAGGGTAACAAACATGAAAAGAAAAACAACCGAATTGATAATCTCCTCCTTTTTTGAAGTTAGTTAAAAATATGTAGGATAATTAGTTTTGCGTTCCATTGTAGTCGGTATAGCTATTTATGTTGTACATATTGGGATGGGTAAGGTCGTCTTTTATATTAGATACCTACATGTCGTTACAATCAAATAGTGTTAGTTATTTTAGTTTCACGATTATGTGTTAAACCTACAACATTTACTTTTATTCAAAATAAGGTTGTAGAATTCTGTTTGCAAAGTAATCTACACCTAGATCGGTAATTTCTTGGTAACTCTGTATGTATTCACATAGCAATCAATACAAACCTCGCCGGCGAAGGTTACACGTTCTCAGTAATGGAAAACCCGTCTTATCGCAATGATTGAGATTGGGGAACTTGTTACGGGGTTGAAACGAAACGCTACATCTACCTAGCTAAACATATTATCGTACTACTAAGTATCTAACATTTAATTTATTATAAATAGATCAAAGTCAAATAAGTAAACCTTAATTAAGGTTAGAGTAGGTATTATCATAAATATATTTGTTTATCGTTTGTGTTAGTGGCCAAACTGGTGTCAGATTTTTCAAGCTGCCTAAAGGTATCTGACATAGCTGCCATCAATGATAACAGCAGGAACCAACGGCTTAACATGCCTTCTGTCTTGCCTTAATATGTTTATGCTACTTTCAGTCTCCCATCCCAGTGAGGACTGCACCCGGGGCTCTTTAACATGCTCAGCATAAATAATCTTCACGGCCCACTAGGCCATCGGGCTCCTCTACACTAGTACTAAGTAACATTTAATGAATAAATAGATCATAGTAATATAATTTTAATACTTAAATTAAGCTTACAGAAGGTATAAACATAAATAGCTTCCATGCTGGTCTGGGGCAAAAGAAAAACGTAGAATGTACCAGTTGCTTCTCTTTCCGCGCAGATCGTAGAACTCGGTCAAGAGAATGGGTGAAAATCTAAAGAATCATGACAATAGGCAATGCGGCTAGCAACCCATCACTATTTTGATTCTGTTTTTCACCTTTACGCCCACCAACACGCTAAACGTGGCCTTTCGGTCTTATGACGTTAAGCTCTGTCTACTCCGTAAGGGACGTGATAATATGTATGTATGTATTAACATAAAAATGTTAATGGTACAACTTCATAATTATGATCATCTTTAACATCTCTATCTATATACCAATGCTGGGTATAGTTTTCTCTTAATGCATGCCATTCAATGCGGCATGCGGTATTGTGTTTTACGAAACCAGTTTTGACCCGCAATTCTTCTCACATCGCCTTACTCTAAATACATTGAGAAAATCTTTATTTTTTGCACACATGCTTGCTCGCATGATTTAAAATGTTTTTAAGAATAGTAATCAACAATCTTATTATTATCAATAGATAAATTAATTTGAAGCATTTCTACATTCTGTGTACAAAATATTTTAAACTGTAATTAAAACAAATAAAACATAAGCAGAAGAAAACATAAAAACAATGTAAATAAATTGAATTGAAAAATCTGAATCGATTAAAAATTCTACGTAATTATAGAACTTCTTCTCCCATGACATCTTCCACGTTTCAGCGACAAGAAACGATTTTATGTTGTTCTGTATTGACGTCTGCCATCTGAAGTTATTTTTTAATAGTCTAGTAACGGCTCCAAGATGTAGGAGGACGGCCAGACCCTCGTTTTCCGTCTTGTATTTGCATCATAACTCTTGTCATGTGATCATTACCCTTCTCATGACGTGACCGTACCATCTCATGTAATTTTCACGGATTACTCTTGTGATTTTTTAACCTTGAAATATCCTTTTATGTGGTAGTTTTGAACCTTGTCCAATATTGTCACTCCTGCTGCCCAGCGTAGCATTCTCATTTTTGTGGTGTAGCATCATTCTTATCACAAAATTTCACGAGAATCGGTTGAGAAATGTGACCTGTAATGGAGAACAGTGCAGATAGCGGGACTGACGGACATACGTAATCATTTCTGCCTCAGCTGCAACAAAAAGAAGCTTTTTTAATAAATTGTAATATATGGTGATACCAACACACGTGGCCGAAATTATAACTGCGTTTAAGCATCGTTGTACCATCAAGTTTTGTAATTTTCTCCAAGATTCAAGAAGGCTATGAACGTAAGAAAAAATTAGAATGTTCTAATAGTCTCCACAGACCATATACCGAGTACAATAACAATCGAGCCAGGGCCGATAACGAAATGGCACAGTTGATAACGAATGCGACTTTCCACGGATATTAAACCCGATAAACAGTATCGATAAGACGCCATTGTTGCTCGCTCGCTAATCGAGATCTCGATTGAATCGATTTGAAGATCAGATTGCCTTTGAGTCAATCGGTTAGATGACAAGTTATGTATGTTATATAACTTAACGTATATATTAGGTTTTATTATACCTCGTCCTACTGGAAGCCAATATATTACTTAATACAAACTACAGAGCCTTGCTTGGGTCTTAGATTGAGACTATTGTTTATAGTAAATAAGTTATTAGGATCTAGAAATATGTTGAATCAGAAAAGCTTAGGGAGTACAAAAAGCTATTAAAACTGAAAAATAAAAAAATACTATTTTGGTCACATATCAGGAGCAAGATAGTTATCTAAAAATAAGTTATTATAAAAATATATATAAGGGAAATAAATAAAATAATTCTATCATTGATTTATGTCTAAAATACTCATAAATATCTTCGCCCATATCATCATAATATCATATATAGTCGAAGTATTTTTAGATAAATAAGACATTTTATTAAATTATCTAGTGACGGTCCCCGTAAAATATTTAAATTGTATTTTATAATAAGCAATACTTTGTGACTATATCTTCATCAGTTTATTTTTCTAAACTCTGCTAAATATCTATTGGTCTTACTTTTATGTGATATTTCTTTGTAATTTCATTATATTAGGCAATTAAACCTGCAGTTAGTTAAAGTATGATGTAACTGCCGACAGTGTTAATGCATACAATCAGGCTGCACCATGCTACCATACATATCGCATATCGCTCTCGTAACCTACTGAACGCTCTGAAAATCTCCGCTAACCAACGTTCGCCATTAATCTGCCTATAAAACCTACTATTATGACTGTTTTTATCGGTAATGCATCAATAAAAGGCACAAGTGTAACCGACCCGTATAAATTGGCTAACTAAACAATGCCCACTGCAGTTTCGCCTCACATTTGTACGCGGAAAGTTTTTCTTTCTGAAACAAAATTCACGTTATTTATCACAGTTATGAAGAAACCACGCGCTAGCCAACACGTCTTTACCGTTTTAATTAAACAAGTGTTTCTCGTGCCTAATTTTGTTCCCGTGCCGACATATGCGCGTGCCTCGAACCAGACCAGTTTGGAAACATGTGTGAGAAACCTGGCTTTACATTTTGGTAAGTGTCTTTGCCTTGATAATCCCTTGGGCCTTCGCGTTACACCCAATGCCATCTATCTAACCAATAGACAACTGTAGGACAGGTTTGACAATGGTACAACCTTTTTGTGTACATGAACGTGACTCTACACATAAAAGCTTGACACGCACAACGATGTATCTCTTCGCAGTGTGCGTAAGGGACCTACGCACACAAATGGCCCGTAGTAGTCATAAAAACAGCAATTGAAAAGCTTCAGCCGTTCACCGCGCGGTGGCGCTGCTCCAGGGTTCGTATCTGAGGTAGAGTCGAGTAGAGCTTTTTAGGATTGGCGCCTCTGTGCTTTGGGAAAATAAGCTTTCTTATAAGGTTTTCGGTTGAGTGAACTTTCATTCTGATTGGAAAGTTTTACTTGGATATTGTCTCTGATTAATTCTGAAAAGAAAATATCTGTATGAAATCTAAAATATTCGCTCGGTAAAATTGATATTCCTTTTGATTTATTTTTGTTAGGATCTGGTATTGTAATGGTTATTCTTGTTATCTCACAGTCTATAAATCTTTGGTCGGATGTGTTTATAGCGGCCATTAGCAGGGCGTTTAAGAGTTTTTTGTACGTATGCACAATGTCGGGAATTTTAAGTACAGATCTAATTACCATCATCATTAATCTATATGGCCGTGATAAAAAGCTTATGGGTTTTAAAGTGAAATTGTTCTCTTAATATGATTACTACTCAGTAGTCAGATTGGGTCACGAGGTGATGATTCATTTATGTAAGCATTCCTTTTACATTTCATTTATTTATGACGTAAGTAGCTCGACGTATAGACGTAACTCATTCAATAAAATTCTATAAGGAAATTAAGTCACATAGTACAACTATTATGTTTGCAAATATATGCTACATCTGTTTAATTGCTTTTTTTTATATTATGTATATTCATCATAATTTATATATTTTATCATAATTGGATACCAACGATAATGAAATAGGTAAATTTACTTTAAAACAAAAGCTTGAGATGACTGGTGCTATATAAACCCTACTCAGAGGATAATCATGCTTTTGGATATGCTTAAAAATCTTACATTACATAGTCCAACGCTAGTGTTGAGAGATAAAAAGATTATTTTATAAACTCGATCGTCGTAGGTTCTACTATTTCATTTATTACTCTAAATAAAAAATATGTATTCACAAATCATTCAGTAAACATGATTTAATCATTTTATGATTAACTAGGGGCCGGCTTCGCACGCATATGTTCATCAGGACTAATGAAGAATTCTAATGGTGAATATTTTTTCAAATCGTTTCACTAGTTTTGAATCCTATTTAATGCAAATAAACAATCAAATATTTCCTCTTTAGAATATTAGAGTACTTTACTTTACTTTTTACTTAGAGTAGATAAATAACAATACCTACATCTTAATAATAAAACATAGCAAGTAGTTACCGCTGTATTTACTTGTAAGTGTCAACGGCTAAATCTCTTAACCCCTTCCGCGTTACTGCCGGGTATACGGTAATCCTAAGCACTAATATAAGGTCCATTTATTAACCTAGATCGGCTGGATGGTCGCCAACCACTAATGCCGTAGCGGGCTGTCATATTAATAACACAGTTTATTTGAAAGGTGCCCTTTGCTCTGGCCAATGTTGTGGGGAATAATCTTAGCCAGGAACATTTATAATCTAGGTATAAATTTATTTGCTAGATATATAGTTTTCAGGATTAGAATGTTTCATATAACATTGATTAAAGTAAGGATTGTAGGTAATACAGTCAAATACTCGTATACTGGAGCACTCTAAGGCTTGTTTTTTTTTGTATTATATCTTGTTATGTTGTTAGTATGGTATATCCGGTACTACCGGATATACCATCGACCCACCCTCACCAGAGAGGGTCCTGCTCCTGTAGTGGAGACTAATAAGACCTGATGATGATGATGATGATGATGATCTTGTTATCATCGAATGAGAAAAAGTTTACGTTTTGCTTCTTAAATCTATACGTTTATTTTTTCAGTTACAATATGTTATTTTAGATAACTGAGTTCTGTGTCTTCTCTCAAAAATTGTAAGGATAATTAATAAATTATATAAATTATTAAACATAGCTCAGCGGGTTAGCTCTTTGAAGTGGCAGTGGGCGAGGCACATAGCGCGTAGAACCGATGGCCGATGGGGCTTAAATGGCGACCACGTACCGGCAAGCGCAACGCCGGGCACCCACCTACCAGGTGGTCAGACGACTTGCCCAAGGTCGCAGGGAAACGCTGGATGCAATCTGCTTTCAACATCATTTTGGAAATCTTTGGGAGAGGCCTATGTTCAACAGTGGATGATAAAATATTAAATAAATAATTAAATAAATTAAAAATTAAATATTAAATAAATTAAATTAAATAAATAAATATTTATTTATTATTATTAAAACTAAGTACATGAAGGTTTATCTTAATACATAAACAAAGTCGGGTTTCTTCGAAGACTTATAAGTCTTCGAAGAAAATACGTACGTAAAATACGTAAATAAGCTTTTTTCTTCGAAGACATAAAAGACAAAAAGCTTAATTACGTACGTAAACTAAGAACGTGTGAACCGATTTTATAATCTTTGATTTGTTAGTTTTTCTATCATCCCGAGTAGCAAAATAACTACTACAATATAAGAAATAATAGCGAAACGAAGTTCGCCAGGACAGCATAATATAATAAATAAAATGTAGGGTTTAGGTAGTTATTGGTGTGTGATACCTACGTCAGCATTCAAAAATACATTATATTTCCTAATAAATCTCATCACACTCAAACTCTTAAGAATCCCAAAACTTCGTCCAACCATTTTTTGCTCCATGGTCTCAGATTAACAAAACCCATCTTTTTTACATCCCATTTTAAAGTAACCCTAGACGGAAATTTAGTGAGTTGAAGTTTTGCGACGAACCCAGAGCAAAGTACCGATAGAGCGGTGTCCCCCCGCGCCCCCTCTCATCTAACTTGTTCCATTACGGGGCTCTTCCATTCGTTCCAATTTCAAATTTGAGACTGATGGCACATCCTCGCACCGCAGCTTCGGAGGCCGCGTTAGATTGAGCGCCTTTGGACGATAAAGGGGATTGGATTGAGGCGTATGTTGCTCGAGCCGTATACATGTGTGCGTGCTTAATTGTTTTCTATATCGGTCAAGCAGTAATGATTTTTTTCTCATTATAGTAAAAATAGTAAAAGTACAGCTTTTTTATATAAATGTTTGACAAAATGGGAGTAACAATGTGAAACGGTCATGTGAACATGCCACTAAAATATTGGGTGATGTTCATGGTATTGAACAAATTTCCGCAGGAAACCAACCTAAAATAACGAAAAAAAATTATTGTCTGTAAAGTCAGTTTACGGGCGATATTTTTACATGATAACGGCAGTAGGAGCGCTTTTGCTCGCACACGGAACATGACACTTTTTTGTGCGTGCAGCCAGCGTTCATCTATTTATAAGACGTTATCACGTCAAAAATATATGTTTTCATAGAGAGCAGATTTCTCATTAGAGGTCAACATTTTTTTTGTTTATTCTTTGCTCCCCTGGGTCACATTTTTCAAAATCAACTGAACTGATGACATAATATTATGCAGTTATCAATATTTTATAAAACTTAGAATTTACAAAATTTTATTTTAAAATTTACATTTTACAAAACTTATTGAGAATGAATTTACAAACTGAAGAGAAATGCGATCTGCTGGTAACCGGGGCAGACGGACTTATGGAAGAATTTAGCCAAAGCTGTAACACCCAAGCCTCTGATTAGGAAACTAATCCAGAGCTCTCATATGGCATGAGTGTGTGTTGGTCACTTATACATATGACAAAAATCAAGCCTACTGTTATGGCGTTACGTTTATTCGTCCAAGGGCGTTACCTATTACTCACAAAATATAACTTCGCTTAGATCTTAAATCTCAAAGTATAATCATTTTTCTAGGTAGATTAAGAGGTACATACAAGTATGTCTACCATATCTAATAATTCTATGGGCTTTTTGATAAAAGTAAAATGTTTCTTTTATTTTTTTTAAAACCCAGTGCGAGTCGGACTCGCGCACGAAGGGATCCGTACCATTTTATAAAATAAGTTTAAAATAATTAAAAATATAGATGTCAATAAAGTATATGGTTTTCGCAATGTTTCCTTTATCTGTGATATAAGTAATTGCTTCGTACCTTTCACGATATTGAATTCACGGAAAGTACCCCGTAGGTTTTGATTGCCTTTGCGAATGTCGAAAATTTGCGGCCGTATTTTTTGATTGCGTTAGCTGAGAAGTTAGATTTTTTCACAGCATAAAGGGACAGTAGACCTGAGTATTTCAGCTTGATAGCTCCACGTGTTCCTGAGAAAAAGGTCTTCACAGATAAACAGACGGACTACAAAGTGGGACGAAAAACTACTCCAGAAAGACATATTATTATCATTTAATAAACCATAAATTCAAGCATTGGTGACATTGCGACATAACATGTAATTATACTTACTCGTAATTATACCTACAGCTCGTAATTATTCCTATTGATGCCTTCAGAAGCCAAAGTTGATAAATAAACATTTATTATTTTACAGTCGTATTATCAAGTGACAAACTCGTAAATAACCATCAGTTGAATCACAGGTGCCACAAACAGTTTACCACCGATCACATTTAACTCTATTAGCACTCTATAACACCGAGGTATATTAACTTTTATTGCCTTTTACGTCTTCATCTTAAGGGTCAATAAACAAACACTTTTATTGCCAGTACATTTCCACAACTGCTTATTGTAACTTTATTCTAGTTTAAGTTATTTGACTCGTATTGCGAATTCACGAATAAGTATTTGTTTTTCGTAGGTGAGTTGATGACCTATTAGGTACTAAATTTTTGATAATTTGTTAGATTTAAGATATGCCACATTTGTAGGTGATGTACGTAAATATTCTGGTATTTACCGGTAAACTACGTCACATACATTTTACATGTTAAACGAAGTGAAAAAACTCTTATTAAAAATAAAATAATTTTATTTTTTTTATACGTCTCAATATAAGACAGGATTGGCCACTTATACCTACATAAGACAAAAATCAAGCTAACCTTTAAAGCGGTATCTACTATTCACAGTCGGTTTGAAAAAGATATTTAATCATATAATTAGATCATATAACCCAACATTAATAATAATAACATGGCAACATAATATGAAGTTATACTTAATAATAGGTTTTATTAAGTATAACTTCATATTACTTAGTCCAGACATGCTTGGTTTATTAACAGAATTATTTTCTAAGATGTTACAAGGCGAATTTAGAAATAATCCCTTGAAGTTCAGGGCACGTACTGCCGTTATTTTGGTCGACCAATCCCGGGTTCAGACTTGAATCATTGCTACGAGCACAGATAAATATAAAGTATGTATATATTCTGACTGTCTTCAGATCCAGGTATAAGTTATGTTTTCATTTTCTGTACAATGTTGTGTATGAATAGAACTATCGCTTTTGATATAATACTTACTATATTATGAAAGTTAATACTAGTAGTCGTCTTATCGTCGGAATTCGAACTTAATTAAAAAAAAATAGCATTCTGCACTTCTTTTCTATATAAACTATAATTGTACAAAAGGGGTATACTTTTGCTTAACCTATCAATATATAGTTTATAAGTTAAAAATAAGTAAAGCAATTCGGAACAAAAATTTACCTCTTGCTAAATTTTTCGGTATCACTCTTATCATATTTATTACCTACCTAAAGTACCTAATAGTACTAAGTAGATAAAGTACCTACTTTGAAATCACCAGGCGACGTCTAAAAGGTTTTGACGAGAACACTTAGGTAAGTTATAATGTTATGCATTTGACATTATTTTGCTTTTGCTACATGGTTTTGTTACTCTTAAGATAAAACGTAAGTTAAAATATTGAAAATACTTAGTTAGTTATTATCATAAATTAAGATGGCAACTTCACGGTAAATCTTGAAAGAGATTTGAGGCACTTACATGATCACATTTTTTTACGTCGAAAAGTTTAATTTTCCATCACATTACCTCCGTTTGCTAACAAAACCTGCTGAAAGTACCAATTTATCTATACATATAATAAAACAGTAAAAATATTTTGTCTGTACATTTAGAATTTTTGACTGAAATGGATAGAGGGACACTTAAAAAGAATAATAGAAAGCAAAAAATTTTTTTTCGAATTTCTTGTCTGTCTGTCTGTCTGTCTGTCTGTATGTATGATCACGATTATCTCCGAAAATACTGAACCGATTTACTTCAAACTTTCACCAATTGCTTTGTTTTAACTCAGCAAAACATCTAAAGTTTGTTTCATCAAAATCGGTTCATTAAAAAAAAAGTTATCATCATTTGAATGAACTCAAGGCATTAGTTTGCCTGCAAATATACACGGTGAATTTTTTATCGTTTTGGACCCTTAAAGGGGTGACTCAGACCATCAAAATGAACAACTTTTCCTATGGGAACTATGCTGGGAACTCAAAAAAAAAATTCGACATTCCCATACAAACTGGCCCGGCGGTGGGACTCTTTTTTATGGAAATGACGAATTTTTTTTGAGTTTCCAGCATTGGTCCCATATAAAAGTTGTTCGTATTGATGACCTGAGTCACCCTTTCAAGGGTCCAAACTGTTCCTGAGGGATGGACACTAACGGCGGCGGCGTAGGCGCGGGCAAACCACAAACCAACCGAAACTGCTGCGCCTAGAAACTTGAAATTTGGTACAGAGGTTCTTTTAATGATGTGAGTGAGCGCTAAGAAAGGATATTAAGAAATTAACTTCTTAAGGGGTAAAATTTATATGGAATTATCTCATTTCTGGACTTAGAAGTATGAAAGAGAGTATATAAGTTCTCTATTAAAATTAAAAAAGATGTGTGTAGGTAGATGAAATTTGCAAAATTCCCCCGTAAGGCGTAAAATGGGGGTGGGTAGGTGGTAGGTATAAACTTTGTATGGAAATTTTCTCATTTTTGGACTTAGACGTATGAAAATAAGAATATAAGTTCTAGGTTACAATTAAAAATATCTGTGTAGGTAAAATGGACGATATTTTCCCCTGAAGGGGTAAAATAGCGGGGTAAAGATTGTATAGGAATTTACTTATTTCTAGACTTAGAAGTATGAAAATAGGTAAATAAATTCACGATTACAATTGAAAAAGATCTGTGTAGGTCAACCGGAAAAAAATCCCCCAGAAGGGAGTTTGTTTGGAAATTTTCTCATTTCTGGACTATGAAGTATGAAAATAAATAGGTAAGTTCTCGATTACAATTAAAAAACATATATGTGGGTGAAATGGACAAAATTCACTCCTAAAGGGGTAAAATGGGAGGGTAAAGGTTTTATGGAAATATTTTCATTTCTGGACTTAGAAGTATAAATAATATCCATACTTCCATACTAATACTTATATTATAGATGCGAAAGTAACTCTGTCTGTCGTTTTTTTACGCTTCAACCATTGAACTGATTTGAAAGAAATTTGGTATGGAGGTGTGAGGCCCGAGGAAGGACATAGGGTATTTTTGATTCCGGGAAATTCTACTGTTCCCGAGGGATCGACACTAACGCGGGCGGAGCCGCGGGCAACAGCTAGTCTATACTAAAATAAGACGCAGACGCTGAAACTATAATAAAATAAAATTTATTGACCCATTTTACAGTACAATAGTATACAATTACCTCTATATAATATCTTTAACACAAAGAACATAGGTTGCATTCAGGCGGGTCCCTCGCTCAGCCATCCACCATCGAACTAGGAATAAACCTGTAACTCGAGTGGCAGAAGGCATTACGAGAGATCCGATGAAGTGAGCTATTAGAGCTATATAGTAACTAGGCTAGTTATACCTACTTATGCTCATACGCGCGTGCATTTTTTTTTATGAATTCGAAGTTCATTATGCTATCTATTTCAGTACCTAAATTTTAAAAACAATACTTTTTCTTTTAATTTTCACTATATTTAAATAGGAATATCAACATTTTTCATTCTTTATAGAAAACCTCTAAAATCACGCCAGTAGTTCCCAAACCAACTCCACCGTTGATTTTGTTACCAGTTTTTTTTTTTAAATAATAAGTATAAATATTAACATTGCGCCGTAACACACCTTCGCGTTTGATAGGAACCTGCCAATAGTTCCCAAACAAACTCTACCGTTGTTTTTTTTGCCAGATGTTTTTATTAAATTATAAGAATAATTAACATTGTGGCGTCACACACGTTCGCGTTTGATAGGAACCTGTTGAAGTGTTTTCAGAACTGAATTTATTTTTTTCTCAAAAGTTTATTTATAGCTAAATTCTACATTAATATTTCCAATGTCAAACTTATTTATATGATTTTTTAGTTAGAACTAGAAACCATTTTGGCATAATTTACACGAATTCAATTTTAAAATTGCACGTTCCTGAACATCAGAATCCATGTTCATTTAATAATAATAACACGTCCAACTTATAAGCGTGCGACACGTGTTTGCGACAAAGTTCTAGCTGTTTGTATTGAGCGCAATATCAGCAATATGGGAATAGGAGACAGGCGCCCAATTTGTTAGAGAACACGTCTACATATACATCGTTACATGACTTGTCGTGTTTGTATTGTTTTGTTTGCTGTATGAAGGCGAGCGGCGTTGAGTGCAGTTTGAAGTACCTATGTGTTTATAATTTTGTTGTTTAAGCCAATATCAGCAATATGAGATTATGAAACAGACGCCTAATTTGTTAAACAACTCGTATATACATTGCTACATGACTTGTCGTGTTTGTATTGTTTAGCTTGCTGCATGTTGGCGAGCTGCATTGAATGGAGTTTGATGGAAGTATTTGTTTATAATTTTGTTTATGTTGAGTCAATATCAGTAAATTTAGGAATAGGAGACAGACGCCTAATTCCTAAGACAATGCGTCTACATATACATCGCTACATGACTTGTCGTGTTTGTATTGTTTTGTTTGCTGTATGAAGGCGAGCGGCGTTGAGTGGAGTTTGAAGTACCTAGGTATTTGTTTATAATTTTGTTGTTTAAGCCAATATCAGCAATATGAGAATAATAAACAGACGCTTAATTTGTTAAACAACTCGTACGCATATATATTGCTACATGACTTGTGTTTGTATTGTTTTGTTTACTCATCATCATCATTTCGAGTAGGTGTCACGGTCAATCGACCATGCACACCCTGGTGTCAGAGTTCTTCGGGACCGCCTCTCGGCCTCTGACGTGGTTCCTTTAACGACTACGAGATGCCAGCCGGGACCAACGGCTTAACGTGCCTTCCGAAGCACGGGATCATCTTTATTGTCAGACAATCAGGTGATTCAAGCCTGCAATGTCCTAACCAAACTGGAAACAACTAAACAAAGTATGCTTCCGGTGGGAATCGAACCCACGACCCCCGGGTCAACAGGCAAACGCCTTAACCACTGGACCACGGAGGCTGTTTACTGCATGTTGGCGAGCTGCGTTGAGTCGAGTTTGATGGAAGTATTTCACTTTGATGGAAGTATTTGTTTATAATTTTGTTTATTTTGAATCAAAATCAGTAATTTGGGAATAGGAGAGAGACGCCTAATTTGTTAGACAATGCGTCTACATATAAATCGCTACATGACATGTCGTGTTTGTATTGTTTTGTTTGCTGCATGTTTGCGAGCTGCATTGATTGGACTTTGATGAAAGTATTTGTTTATAATTTTGTTTATGTTCAATCAATATCAGCAATTTGGGAATAGAAGACAAACGCCTAATTTGTTAGACAATGCGTCTACATATATACATCGCTATATGATGTGTCGTGTTTGTATTATTTATTTTTGTTTGCTGTATGAAGGCAAGCGGCATTGAGTGGAGTTTGATGAAAGTATTTGCTTATAATTTTGTTGTTTTTGTAAATAATGTGAGAATAAGAGACAGGCCTAATTTGTTAGAGAACGCGTCTACCTACACACATCGCTACATGACTTGTCGTGTTTGTGTTGTTTTGTTTGCTGTATAAAGACGAACGGCATTGAGTGGAGTTGGATGGAAGCCTATATGTTTATAATATTAAAAAAAATTTCAGCAATATGGGAATAGGAGACATGCGCTCAATTTGTTAGAGAACACGTCTACATTATACATGGTTATGACTTGTCGTTTTTGTATTATTTTGTTTGCTGAAGGAAGGCGAGCGGCGTTGAGTGGAGTTTAATAAGCATTTGTTTATAATTTTGTTGTTTAAGATAAACGTCTAATTTATTAGAGAATGCGTCTTCTTTATTTTGTGAAATGCGCTAAAAGTTGTTGTTGTTGTTATTATATTATTTTTCTATATCTACATGTAACATAATAAAATAGCTAACTATATAAAATATATAATAAATTCTATCTACGCAGGTTGGAATCGTTTTTGAAAATAAAATAACGGGACGTAGTTGTTTTCGTTGATTTTGTTACTAGGTTGATTTAGTAAGATCAGGATATTCTAGTATATTCAGTTGATTATAAAGCTATATTAGCTAATTACTTAAATTTGAGCCTTCCTAATTGCATTAAAATATTTGCAAGATAACAGAAATTTAAGGAGAGATAAATCAAATTATTTGCCAAAGTGGACGAAGTAGGTACAGCAAATTTCATCAAAATAATTTCCAACTTGCCCGAACGTCGCGATATATCTTGCGACCTAGTTTCTATAGAGCTAGGAAAATGGGTACGAACTATGCCAAACTTAATTTTGGAGGTTCATTTCAGCTGGAACCCAATTTACTAAAGTTAGGATATTTTAGACTCATATTTGATAAAAAAACAGAATAAAGAAGAACGCTTGAACTAATAAATTGAACATTTTTATTTTATAACAAAAATGGTTGTCTATAAAGTCGGTTGAAGGACGATAATTTTACGTCATCATCATCATTTCGAGTAGGTGTCACGGTCAATCGACCATGCACCCTGGTGTCAGAGTTCTTCGGAACCGCCTCTCGGCGGTTACGTGATAACGGTGAAACAGAGATAGATGCGTCACATTATCTGAAAATTGATACGAGTATAATATTTATTTTCCTTTTTTTTGTTATGCTTTCTATTATTTCATCCAAATACACAACATTAATTTTTATAACTATGTATAAATGTATATTTTACTTACAATTCATATTTACATGAGAATATGATAATATTAGAGAATATTTTCACATAAAATGTAACAAGAAAGAAAATAATCCATCCAGTTTGATGAACTCCAGTCATCTCATTTCACACATCGTGAAACATTGCAATCTCTGATCTGCGAGTTTTATTCAAACCACCCAACTTGCGTCTAACGGAGCGTTGCCAAGTCCTTATGAAGTACGTCGTCATATCGACTGTATCAATAAACTTCTTAATTTAATTAAACCAATTCACAGAAGCAATGAGTGAAATGGAACGCATCTTCATAAATAAGATTTGTCTCGTCTTGCAACAATGTTGATCGCGATTTCTTCGAATCTTAATAAAGGTATGATTTTATTCCAATGCAATAAGGTTCAATTTATATTCGTGATTTTAAATTAAGTAGGTACCGCCACACTTGAGAAATCCGATTCAATAAGTGTGAACTATTTTCGGTAAATAAATTATAAACCTCTTATCATCTACTCGTCGTATTAAATGGTACAGTCAATACAGTAAAAGAGTATATTTTATCTTATAGCCCGAGGCCCTGCCTACCCCGCAAGGGAAAAGAACGTGATAAGATTCACACACGAATGTGTGTAAAAAAAATCTGAACACGTACCTATGTGAAAATTATATTTTTAATTTAATACAAGGCAGACTATAAAATTATCTCATAATCTAATGATATGATTGTTTTTTTTACACTAATTATCAGTTTTGTCACCTGCTTCTCTAATGTCAAATCGCAAATTACCTTTATGCTTGGACAGGTGTGGTTCATTATGAAATCATAAAATGGACCGAACTGTCACATACTTACCTGTTTATCACAACTAGGAGATCATGGTGTATTTTAGTGAATTAGAAATACATATTCATCATTTGTTTCACTATAAATAAAATAATAAAATTGTTACAAATGTATCCATTACAAATTCAAATACTTTATTAAATCTCTTTGACCTTTGTAATAAAATTTTGGAATTTTCGTTGAGATTGTTAGTGAAGATCCTTCTTCTTGTAATTAAATAGCTAAATTATAATTATGGCATTATAATGCTCGGCTTAGTACTAAAATCGAAAATATGTGATGAACAAATTCACCGCAATGATTAGAAGCTACGGCGCGGCGCGAGAAGAGCGTCGACAGGCCAGATATCGAAGGTCGTTGGTTCGAATCCTACCTAACTAGACTCTTGTCCGTGGAGTAACCAAAGACTTCCATTCTTCTCTATTTAAAGCTAATCATAACCATCATCATTATAAGCAGCCTGTGGCAGTCCACTCCTGGACGTAAGCCTCTCCCAAGATGCGCCACTTAAGCTAATCTTAATAAAGATTAAGAAATCCAAATGTCAAGCTGCTGGAATTGCTTAGATACAAGCTTATGCATTATGCCTATAAAATACGTGGCCTAAAATGTATAATAATGGTAGGTACATACTACAAAATACTCCCAACAAAATATTTTCATTTCAAAGAATATGACTGTAGTAAATATATATTTGTTCATTTTCTCGGGTCCATGCAAAATGTATCGCAAGCTCGCTTCGTGAAAATTGTATCAAGGGGGATAGTTTTGCGAGACCCGTGCCGGGCGAGTTAGATATTTTTCTATATTCGAGATAAACAACCCTAACAAGGTAAGGGTTCCGTGTGGTGTGGGGTGAAAGGATTGCAAACTCATTTAATTTTGAGGATTTGGAATTAAACTGGTTACCCGCTCTTGCTCTGCTAGGTATTGTTTGTTCATGAAAATTTGTACATAAAGACTGCATTTCAACTAAGATATATGGTTTTTTATGTCTACTTAATAAAAAAGGACAAACGGATCATGTGACTAGTAGGGGTTTGCACACAACATGGTCATTAACAAAAATTTGTCGAAAGGTCAAATGCATGTTACCTACGAGTATGTTCGGAGGTTTCGGCTTATTTTGCCATAGGATTGTGTTCTTGCCAAGTTCTATTTCAATAAAAAGATGAGTAGTCATCGATAAAATACCTTGGTCATATATAATAATAGCAAAAATGACAATTGACTGAGTACTGTGATGTGAACAACTGGTATGGGACTAATAATCGAAATCAAGAATTAAACAGCTTTAAGTCTTTATTATATTAAATTCAAATTTTAATATCTTCCGCGATAGTATTTATTTTTTCGCAGGTTTAGGGCCTTGGATTTTGGCATGATATATATAGCATACCCTGAAGTGGTAGACCAAAGATTTAAATAACTTGAAAAAATACAATACACTGCTACCCGTACACCCATATAAAGTACCACATGTTGAGAAATCATCTAGTCGCAAGTTTGTTATTTGATAACGGTACCGCCTTTGAAGGTAATGGTCGATAAAATAAACAGACGAGCAAACTAGGTTATATTTTATTAGCGATGTGTTAAAGTACCTTGTTTGCTCATCGACGGCATTAAAATTTATCTAAGAAAGTAATTTTACGGATTTGTGTAATTAATAAAGCCGTATAGTTTATGTTGTTAGAAGTAATAAGTAGAAACATGTTTTTAGACCAAGTGCTTAACTTGACTAACCTTTCTTCAGAGACGATAAAATCTTCTGTTTTAAACTTTCGCGCTTGTATCTCTTTCTACAGAATATTAATAAATAAATACGGACAAATCACATAGATTGAGCTAGCCCCAAAGAACGTTCGAGACTTGTGTTATGGTATACTAACTCAACGATACTATATTTTATAAAAAATACATATATAGATAAACATCCAAGACCCAGGTCAATCTGAAAAAGATCATATTCTATCGAGTTCGCATGGTACCGACCAGACAAAAAGCCCTCGTGTGTCGTGTTTTTTGACTAAAACAATATTTTATCTTAAGTTCATGGGAGTAAGACACGCCATTCGGCGGGTTTATTTTTAGTAAAGACGTACCCTTCATGTTTACCTACCCACATACATTATTTAGGTAGTTCGGTGATGGTATAAACAGACGCATAGACACAGCGCATAGATATACTTTGGTACTTGTGCACGTCAGCTTGTGGAAATAACTTTACATCTTGCTTCTTACCTTTTTTGGGCAGATGGTTTTATACTTACCTTCTTTGCATTTTTTCCTATAAACATGCAATAAATACTACTTACCTGTTTCAAACTAAAAAATGGCAGATGCGCGTCGCTTAATTTATTCAAGTCATATTCAAAGTCATACAATGTTATATTCTTGTCTAATCTTGTAAGTACCTATCAGTATTTTTTCATGTAATTCAAAAAGACTTATCTACTTATAACAGTTTTAATAAATGAGTTGAAAATAAAAAAACTTTTAATAACAAGCTTTTTTGTACATCACTTTATATTTCGAGTTATTTTTAGCGAGCCCTTTAATTTGATATCCATATTGTCGAAATGCATAAAAAATAGCTAATCCACCAACTTGGGTGTGCCGCCATGTTGGAATTAGGAGGATGTCACACAGCTTACTATGCTTTGGCATCCAAATTAAACGAGTATAAAAAATTCCGCTCAATCGGTATCTTCTACAAAATTGAGTAGCAAGAATTCACCCGAACAAACATATTTACATACATACATTGCAAGTTAAATAAAAACTTGTAATAAGCAATGAAGCGATTAAGTGTAAAATAACAGGTACTTACAACAAATTTAAATTAGATAATAATAATAATAAGATACTGATTATATCATATTCCATGTCAGTTTCGGTACCCTTGTTTCGTGCAAATTTAAATTTGTATTAACTATGCAAAAATTGTTACGTATTGACTAAACTTTGGTCATCTCAATACTCTTCTTCTTTACCTTACCAATTCTAATGTGGTCAGCACATCATGTCAGACTCTTCCACTCCAATCTGTCTGTTAGTCAAGGGTATTAGTACTATATCCATCCTGGGTCTCAGACTAAACGTGTATACGGTAACGTTGGAGTATCAGTGACAGCGGGTTACAAAACGAATTAAAAAAATATTAAGATGTAAAATATTATATAAAATTTATTCTTTATATCATTAGTCCAGATAGTCCAGATTAAATCAAGACTCTTTGTGAGCTCTAGGTCCATCTATATATAGTAATTTATATTAACTAGGTTTTGGTTAATTTTGAACCCTATGAAGCAATATATAAATCTTGGAAACATCAGTAAACCTGTTGAGCAATAAATAAAGTAGAACTAATTTGACGCTTCTTTAAAATTATTGGTAGCATCAATAATAGAGAGGACTCACAGCATGCTTTTCAAAGTAGAATATTTTGTTTGCCTTAAAAAACAACAGTCTATTGTTATCAATTTACCTGAACTATAAACAAGTAGCCAACGTTTTATTATGAATACGGAAAGTGAAATCTGTGAATAAAGTAAAGGTGTTTTAGTTTTTGTTGAAAGTGAAAGCTAAAGAATGTATTGTTCTAAAAAAACGGAAGCACCAAAGGTTTGAAATGGTACAGTAACCTGCAATAAAAAGGCGGCAACTTCATACAAACAGTTTTTATATACTCTATCTATAATTCATGGCATTCGGGCTTTTTTAACCCTACTATTACAATTTTACTTGTTTAAGTACGGCATGGACAAGTCGTTGGTCTCGTTTTGATCTAATACTTGATGATACCTATGACATAAATTAAAAAAATGTTATATAATATAAAGTTTATTTTACTAAAATACGCGCCGCTAGGTTGGACAAGAAGTGAAGAATCCCCATTTTTGTCATTTATTTATATATTTATTTTATAAATATAATAATAAATAATTACAGATAAATTAAAAACTAAAACTAACCCTAACTATACAAAAAAGAGAAAACTATAAAGAGAAACCAAACCTAAAAGTAAAAATTTAAAGATAAGAAATGTCTCGCAAATCATTGCCCTGAGGAAGTGTGCCCAAAAGGCTGGCAGCATTGCCACGTTGTATGGCAATGCTTATTCTTTGTGCAAAGAAATTGCCAGCCCTTTGGTCATTGGACACCTCTACCAGTCTTTTGCTCACAAATTTAAACATTTTGTGAGCTGAAGGCCCCCACGGCCCCAAAGTTTCCACACCAAACGGTTCAAATATGTAGCCATCGCCTAGGCATGCATATTTGCGCCGCTTGAGGGACTCGGCGGCCGCTGCAGCCTCACCAGCCTTGGAACTCGTGCCGTGAAGGTGAGAAGATGCGACAGTGTCGACGCAAGTTGCGTCCCACACTAACGGTCGTCCCAGCCTCCAGGGCACAAGTGTCATCCCATCCGGTCTCTTGCCGTCATTCCGGGCCAGACCATTAGGTTCCAGAATGGATGGCACCTGAATCGCGACAAGAGCACGGTGAATGATGTTGTTAAGGTTGGCATGGCGTGCAATACGGCCTGCGCTCCTGGAGCAGGAGAGACCATGATGGCCCAGGCGGTCGACGGTATTACCGCAAGGGCAACGATGCGGGACATTAGTAGCAGCGCCTAAACGTAGGCTGGTCGCTATACGGAAGGTGCCGTCATCCAAAAAAGTGCCCAAGTTAAAAGACGGTAGTGCCCGTAGCCATAAACCTGACTCCCATTCAGCAGAAGCAAGGAGACGAGCTCGCTCTACAGAGTTGCTAGCAGAAGATTCAATTAAGCTACTCTGAACAAGTCGGCAAAGCGGCTCATCCCATTGCCTCTGTGAAGCAGGATGGTCTGGAAATTTTGAATTTTGAGATGACTCTGACCATGCGATTTTGGCCTCCGCCAAGCCAGTGATTTCATTTTGAGATGTATTTAATATTTTTTTGAATAAGTTTTGAACGCTATGAGCGGAGGACAAAAAGGCAGGTAAGGCAATACTAGAAATTTTGCGAATTCCTAGGCCTCCCAACCTAATAGGCAAGGAGGCCTGTTAGGCCTGCCTTTATTTTATTAATTTAACAGTTTATGATAATATATTTCCGTGTAGGAAATATATTCAGAAAAAACCTAAACTAGAAACAAGTACAAAGGTACTGCTTATTGTACTGCGGCGTACCTCTCATCAGCCGTGTGGTTTCGGGCAGAGTAGAATAGGACTACTCCAAGTCTTCCTGTGGATGTCGTAAGAGGCGACTTAGAAAATACAAGCTCATAAACATCAATGAGACCTTTCCAACCCGTCTGGCCAGCGAGGAGAGTGTAGCCCAAATCCTCTGTCTGCTCTGGCCAAGTATGGCTCCGGTAGTACAGAGAGGGTCATGCTCCTGCAGTGGAGACTAAAAAGAACTGATGATGAATATGATGAGGCTAGCATTAGAGATCGGTACAAAAAGAAGTAGTTTCACATATTAATAGAATCAGTAACGATATACTTACAATCTATCGATACTTATGTGTATGTTTATCGCTGTTTCTGACACCACACCCATACAGGTACCACTACGACAAGTTACGAGCGAACTTATTTGCAGACGGAGTGTACGTACACACCTACAACAAACACCAATCAGTGTTTATAAAAACTGCTTCTGTACTAGTTACTCCTTGTGCTAAATAGATCAATAGCCGTATGTTTATTAGTGCTAACACATGCTTATTAACTTCAGTTGCTAGTAGGATTGTGGTCAGCTATTCTTTGCTTCGGAAGGCAACGAAGGCACATTAAGCCACCGGACCCAGCTGGCATCATTATATGACAGGCGTTAACGTTACGCCGGATACTAGATAGTTTGAATAATCTGATGCGATGATGTGATCTGAATATAGTCATAAAATTAAAAAGCCCTTCAGGTGAGCAGGCGACCAATACTGTTGAAAAGAGTTTTTACTGGTGTTTCTTCTCTGCAGTGGTCGGGTCCGAATCGCTTGTAGTCTGTAGCTTTTGCACATCAAATAATAATATAAATATTACTTATTCCTTTGAAATGTGATTTGATGTGAAAAAGTACCTGCAAAGTCCTATTTTCTAAATAAACGTTTTGATTTTGTGAGTTTTATCCACTTAGGTACAATTACAAATGACAATGAAACTACTGCGTACTATAAGCAGATGAACCGCCTGTCTAAACTCGGTGTTTATTTGGAACCGGTTGTGGTGTCTGCATTCCATGCGGGTTCAATAGTTGCATATCATTTACACGTACCTACGTAATATCCGGAAAACAGTGGTCGCACTCATATTCTGTAAAAAATGCATTCTTATTTAGTTTAAACCACTCCTCACTAATTTGTATCCAAAAATGAATAGGATAGAATACAACAACACATTATTTTTTATAAGTGTTTTTATTTGCATTCAACATCGTGTTTATTAAATTCATCGCGTGAATTTTTTTACCTTATTTCGTAATTTAATAAAAGTCCGATATCAAGTCTTCCTATAGATGTCCTAAAAGATCGACTTAGGAAATACAAGCTAAACAAAGCTCATAAACATCAATGAGACCGCTCCAAACCGTCTGGGCCAGCGACGAGAGTGTAGGTCAAATCCTCTGTCTGCTCTGGCCAAGTATGGCTCCGGTAGTACAAAGAGGGTCATGCTCCTGCAGTAGAAACTAAAAAGACATGATGATGATGACGATGATGATGACGACACCGCAGTACCTACTTAATAAAGAGATAGCAAATTTTTAATTTTAAAATAAAATATAAGCTTCTTTGTGACTTAACATTTCCGAACGGAAAACCACAAAACAAATTTTAATCAGATCTTTATTTTCCAAAACAAAGATCAGAATCCCAAAATTTCTATCCAAGAATTTCGTCCAGTTTTAGTTAAGCAAGAAATTGATGGCGTCCCGATGTCTGTCCCATTATGTAAATGTTTCTTTTAATCTCCACGAAGACAGTGGATAAACTGATAGGCCCAAGAACTTAATGCAAGTCACGGATGAACCTAATATCGGTATGTAGATCACCGAAACATGTAAATGTCAGTGGGAGCGTCTCTCTCGAGTCTTTCGTATGGTCGTCACATCCCTGAAACTAAGAGATTGATTTCATTACCATATTGTTGATATTTCAATTTGTATTCTCTATTTCTTTGTTGGTCCGTTCTCATGACAATACTGGTAGTTTAGCATCGTTTGTGTTTATTGATTTCGATTGTTTGCTTAGACTTATATTTCAATTATTCTGTTTTATTTGTATCATGTAAGTAATGCTCTGAAAGAAAAGGATGAAAATTATAAATACTTAAATATTGAAGTTAACATGGAAAATATATTTAAAAACACACGCTTATCTTCAAAAATAGCAGCAATCAATGGAATGTTGGCAAGACTTAATTTCATACTTTTACGGTAACTGGTCAATCTAATAGGTACTAGAACGACAAATCTTTTTTTATGTTATTAGTAAATTATTACGGAAACAAAATCCCCAATCCATTTAAAGCTGCCAGTGTGATTTACAATTAATAATAATAATTAATATTTCAAATGAAACATTTCATTGGAACAATATGAAATCAAGAGATATCGAACTGATCAGTTTTACGCCAGAGACAATCAAAATTCTAAAATGTATGAACGTTTGAAACGCTGTCTTCTTCAGTCACATTATAACATTATGTTAAGAATTTTTCCCTTAAAAATCGTATAAACTTACTAACTGACATTAGCTGCATTTCTCATAAAGTGAACCCTAAAATATTATATCCATAATCTTCGAGGCTTGAACAACATGAGGTGTTTACTGACTTATAATAAACAACAATGATGTCAACTTAGTACATTTGTATGCTAATTCAACAACTCTTGCTCGTGTAAATTACAATATTTCCAGTAACGCCGAAAGAAGGAGTAATCACAAGACTTTTCACCCCTCTTTGCTTACAAATTTAGCTAATAATGTGTTTTGCACAATAAAACTGTGAGGAGCAAATATATTTACGTAGGCCAAATTATCTTTCTTAATCTTGTTACTATATTTAACTCATCTTTTTGTTTATATACACAGTTAGTATGCTACGTAACCATTGTAATAAGTAATAAAATAGATCTAAGTTCCAAATAGTAGATTGTGATGCAAGGGTTTAAAATAATATTTTTTGTTAAAAGGGGAATATTTTGAATCGAGAGCGGAACAAGGGTAGCGTAGGATCCGAGCGTAGCAAGGAATTCTACTCGTAATGAGATGAATAAATATCGACTTATGTGATTATATTTATTTAATTTTTTTTCAATCAATAAATAATTTCTTTGCATGAATATATCACATACAGTTCTTCATTAAATTGGTGAGTCTTAAGTATTCAGTCTGTTTACAGGCGTGCAAATTGTTGAATATAAAATCTATGTTATCAAATATATTATAAATACAAAATTTTGTGAAGATCTCTGTGTTTAAAATCAACTATTTAATACATCTTAAAACTAAAGTGTAACTAGCTTTTTATAGTAAAACTAGCTTTTGCCCACGGTTTCTTTCGTGTTAGTAGTAATTTGTACTTTTCTGGGTGAAATAGGCATTCGTTCTCTACAATATGTTATATAAAATTTCATAATGATCGTGGTTCAGTTATAGTAAGGTCTTGAAATTGTAAAACAGTTATGAATATAGGGATTAAATTTTGATGTCTCTAAATCTCGTTTAAGAAGAGAACTCTGTCCATCTGTTAATTCTACACGATTTAACCAGAGAATATTAGATTAAATTTTGAATTGAGGTAGCTTGAGGCCTGGAATAGGACATAGGATACCTTTCATCCCGAAAAAAAGTAGGTACCGTTCTTAAGGGATCCACATTCACAAGAGCGTTGCCGCGGGCAAAAGCAAAAGAAAAATTAAGCTTTTTGTTTAAATTTTGCAATTCAAGAGAATTTCGCATGCCCGTCTAAGCGTCAGAAAGGGCGGACCTAACATGAAATTAGAAGGGAAAATAGGACGAGATAATTGTACCCTTCCTCTCCCGACCCGCACCCCTTGTTACCGACTTTAATCTGTTTAAACTTTTATTTACTTTACTTGCGCAAATTGAGGCGATTAGTAGCCCGGCCTTCCGAGAAACTGTTTTGTTTAACGTTGTTTGAAATTAAACATGCTTATTGAAGTGCTACTGTATATCTTTAGGTATATACAAACAAATGGATATGACTTGTGTGGATTATTTTATCTAGACTGAGCTCTAGGCTAATATTTAAAAAAACAATCTTTGTCGTGGTTATAAATCTTATAATTAATAAATATAAAAACAAATCTCTCATACTCACAATATTTTGTTAAAGCATATAACAGCCGTAATTGATTCTTAAAATAAAAATATTTTTTTTTATATACTTAAGCAAAAAATGAAGTGATTGCAAATAGTTAAACTTAAGTTAAAAATGGCGAGGTTATTTAAATATAAAAAACTAATAACCGAATAAAAAGAAAGAAAAAAAAACAAAGCTTGCAGAATAAAATTAATCTAACAAACAAAATTTTACCTACCTACGTTTCCGAATCCCACATCGTTTCTCAAAATGCAGTTGCAATACCGTCGGCCATGTTAGCGACCTGTCCTGCAGCCGTGTGCAACTCAATCTATCTCTTTCACTCACATGATATCTTTCATAATGCTGTCTCAATCGAGTCCCCTTCAAAATTAGGGCAATACGCATGCGTGTGTTGTCAATGTCAAATCAATCCTCGTAGGCTGATGCAACGTAGAGTTGGAGAAATAGAAACGGCTGAATATAATTAACGCTCTTGTCTTTTATTTCAGATGACGGCCGTTCTGGATGAGATGGTAGGTCTATTAATTTATAGCTCTGTAAAAATAAATTCAATGTAAGTATAGTAAACATATCGGATTACGATGTATAAGGTATATTTTCACAGTTATAATGTTATTTAAATACATTTAAGCATTTGATAATTAAAATTTTTATTTATTTTATTAAATTAAGATGGTAGCCGACATAAGGTTATTAAGTTACAGGTATGTAATCCTTATTTTTTTACATTACCTTGACTAGGTGACAGTTAAGTAAGGTATGTCAAAGCCCTCTATATGTATCTATTGGTAGCTAAACTTCTTTCTGTTGGATCTCTTTAGATACTATTATATTGTATTTAATTGGAAAAGTAAAAAGGTACCTTGGGCAATTTGCACTGCTTCAACTACTGTAGTGCGAATGGTTCCATTCAGTCAATTCGTTTGTGGTATGTGAAATGACTAAGGACCCATAATATTATAAACTAGCATCTTTTACTATAGGTCTAACACCAAAAGTGAGGAAAAAAAAACAGCTTTTTCGATAAGTCGCAGCACCTATTGAATTTGTTATTGAGTACAGACACCCCTTTAGGCAATAGCCCTTTTTACAAGTCGAAAACATGCCTTCTAATATCAACACCAAAAATCCCAATCCAATACTGAATTTGATCCATTGATCCCACCGAAAGGTGGTTAGTTAAATATTTAGCCATAGATCGGGAGCCATATTTTTACGAGTAGCGAGAGCTTCATTACTATCTTATTACGTCGGCGTTGGCCGCGGCCGCAACACATCCAATTTTCCAACTCTCATATATTGATATTGACTGAGGACGCGGCGAGCTTCTGTTGAGGTTATGTGTTTCGCTGGATGTGCCAACGGGTATTGCATTCTGAGTTTATGTTTGGATGAATAAAGTTTGGTAAGGTCGTCTAGATTATTTCTTCCCTGTCTGAAGTCTCCTCATCATTTCTGCCGTAAGCTGCTAGACAAAGGCCACCCCCAAGGAATTTTCGTTCCTTGCAAGAATATTGCTACAGACCTACGATTGGCAGATGTGTTGGCGAGCGCATTTTTTGGTTACTTGTGCTTTCGACGCTGCTGCCCATCGGCAGCACTTGTAGCTGAGGAAGAATAGGAGTCTGTTGGTTTTGGGACAAGAAAGGAATAAAGGGTATTGGGATACATTACTCACGCGGGTGGATAGGGGAAAATCAAGTACAGCTCGAGAAGCCGGGCGCACATATCCGATGCCATACCTATAACCACTAAACGAGAAGTCTCCTATAAATATAAACTTTAATATTACTAATATTACAGACAAACATGAAAAATCTACAGCACGGATAAAAACGTAAGTTTAAAAAATGTGCAGTAATTCTATTTCATAAATAAATAGAACCTATAACATTTGACCGGTAAAATATCGAAAATATACTTGGTTTCCATAACAGTCAGTCATAGGTATCAAAATCAGTTTATTAATTTAAGAGCTGTAGCTCACACAACACCCACCCTTTTTTGCGTTGAGGGTCAAAAATACGAAGATAAGTACTAAATAGTCAAAAGATAAATGAAATAGAAGAAGATTACCATTATCAGCTTTATCTTGCCGACTTTGAACTCCGGAATACCACCCAGGCGCGTCACGCCTCGTAACCCCACATCCTTTCCGTTTTTGATGATTCTGTAATTAAGATACAAATTGTCGAGTTAACAGCGTAATATATCATTATGACGGGTAATAGTCATATATCATGGAGTGTGTTTGCAAGATTTTTTCTTCATAGGTAGAATTTTAAAACATAATGTTTTTACCAATTTATTCAAATCCAAAAATATGTTTTACATGTGTAATTTAATTTAAAAAAATATACATTGTTTTATAATTACAAGATACAAAATGAGACGTTTTTTATTCGTTTATATTCTAAAAAAAAAACAGAAATTCAAGCTTTGGTTGCTTTTATATAAGAGTATCTTGCTTTAATCTTTGGTTGTCTTGTGTTCGCCATTCGCAGCAAGTTGTATCAGACAGAACCAGCTTAAAAAAATCTGACATTAATGTTACCCAAGTATACCTTAAAAAGCATTAAATGGGACGTTTATTTTTGATATTAGCTTAACAATAAAAGTACAATTAAAGTAAATTTAGGTACCCCTTTTGTTATTCCATACTTTTATCCCATCCAGCGCAAAGTGATTTAAGTCTGCGCGTCCGATATATCGCAGTATCACTTATTATCATCAAACCTAACGCCAATAAGCCAACCGACGTGACTTGACGAAAAATAGTCATCTTTACCCTTAGATTCGTATCCGACACGCGTAAATATAATGATACACTGGGAGCATCATGCCTATGTGATCCACGCCTAGGGTTGTATTGAGAGGTGTAATCAGGAAAGGTGGGGATATTGCATCGGTTCAGAGGTTGGTGTTATGATTTTCTTGAAGTACTTTTATAATTTGTTTCTAGTATTTACTTTTAGGTTCTTCATCGTTCTTCATACATTTGAACTTACGAGTAAGTTAAAGGTAGAATAAAAGAATAAAACTCAGTTAAAATTCTCTTTATTATATTTACTTAAGACTCAATTATTATTTGAAGTTAAGAAGGGACATTCACTGTCTTAAAGATCATAAAATTATTAAAGTTCTTGAAGTACATCAGTATTTTAATAAATGTAAATAATAAAAAGTTTTTAAATTTGGAAACTAAATAGCATTGTCTTTTTTGAGGAGAAATATCATTAAAATGTAGACAATCTCAAATAAAATGTTTCATTTATCAAGGAATCCTAATTAGACATTACTAAAAAATAGCCTTGAAATAAAAACTAAAGCAAAGTCACCTATAGTAACAACGACATGTTGTATTTTATATCGATGTAATTCTTCTGAGTAGTTCCATTTGACAAAATATTAACGGTGATAATATAGAAATATGTAGAAAGTATTCCTACATCATACAACAATTAAGAAGATTATATTACCATATCGATCATCACTTCCACAATGACGCAAAATTCATTATATCTATGCCACGTCTCAATGAAAATCATGTATAGTTGAAGAGCCTTCATAAAGTTTCCGTCTTCACATAATATATGTATATCTATGCATATGTATATGTTTGGTCTATTGTGCTGCGTGAGAATGGAGGCCCTCGTCTCAAGTAAAGTAAGGAAAGAACAGATGAGTCACTTCATAGAATGTGTTTTCTAGCGAAACACAAATTTTGCTCTTGAAAGAACAAAAATCTTTAACTTTGATAAATTACACTTAAAGAAAAAGTACGATATGCAGACCGTTTGTGTTTTCAAATCTGTTTCTGGATACACAGCGTGATTTTAAACGAACTCCTTACTATATTGAAATCAGAATCCCTAATGGAATACAGAATTGCAAGAAAAAAAGGTAAAAAAAAAAAAATGACCTTTCGTAGAAATTCGTTCAGCTGATCGACGACTTTGTCGTCGATCAGCTGGACGAATTGAGAAGCCCATTTTTTTTTAAATCCACCCTTTTTTCTTGCAGTTCTGTATTGCATTAGGGATTTTGATTTTAGATTCCAATATAGCCAGGATGTTCAAAATTACGTTGTATAAAGATCAGTGTTTGCTATTAATGCATGCGATTAAGACAAACAATTCCAAAACTGATTCCAAATCAGTGTCAGACCTGTGATGGTGACACGCAGCTCTCTAGACTCTATGTCATTGCGCAATTGTGCAAGAATGACGAAGATTAAAGTTGATATTCAAAGAACATAAACAACGATGTAGACTTTAGAGAGCTGTGTGTCACCGTCACTGGTCTGGAATTATGGCAGGTATCAATGTGACATAATATCAATATACATATATTTTATTAGTTTTTCTTCTGCAGCACTTTAATTTGTGGCCTCGTTTAGAAGTCTATCGATTTACAAGATTACCTATAACTTAGTAAACTGCGTAACTTCGCACAACTTTCGCTCGGGTCAGATCTTTTGAGATAGTCGAAGTTGAGTGGGATTGGCCAAGTACCTAATTAAAGTAATTTGTACGTGCATACAACTACTTTCTGAATCGCAACTTTCTCAAGTAACACGTTTAGGTAATTTGAATTCATATTAGCTTATTCTAGAGTTAAATAAGTTTATTACCTATGTTTTGCTAGTAGGGTGAGCAGTTAGTAAGGAAACTTACGGCATAGTTCCCACTGGAATGGGTTAACCATCAGTGGCAAAAAAAAATTGATCTTGAAAGACACGTTAAACCGTTGGTCCCAGCCGCCGTCACTATGTAGATGGTAGTCGGTAAGATATGTCAATGCCTTTAGGCAGCTTGAATATTTTGCCACCAGTGTTGATCACTTACACACACAAAAAACTGAATGTAAACTTATAGGTTAATTGCTAAAAGGATTAATGCCAACTAGTAAACAGAAACTTTGAGATGAAGTCAGATTGAGCTTGCCCCTTGTGTTATAGGATACTAACTCAACGATACTATATTTTATAACACATATGTACATTATATAGGTAAACATGCAAGACGTGACAATCTGTAGAAGATTTTTTTTCATCTTGACATGAACGGGGATCGAACCGGGGCCTCCAGTGTGACGGCCTGACATGATGACCATTAGGCCACAGAGCTTATCCAATGTTTATAAAAATTCAAGAATAATAAGTACCTAAATGTCAAAATGTATAACACGAGAAACTATTTTTTGATATAATTTAGAGTATATTTTAATTTAGTTTAAGGTATACCTATTAGATAGTATTACACACAAAGTATAAAAATTTAACCAATTACTAAGGTAAATACAGTATAGGAATTCAATTTTCATTATTCATTCAAAGTTCTACCCATTGACCTATTTCCTCAAACACGCTTGAGTTCCACCTTCATCATGAAATATCACATATGACTAGGCACCTTAATAGAAACCAAGGGAAGTGACGAAAATATGGAATGATATATGTGACAGGAGCAAAATGCAGATCATTCGCTAAGAGGGGTGAAGACAAACAAGATCTCCGAGTTGGAAACACGCTACTTTTTCTAACAAAAACAAAGAAGATGCCAAATTTCTGCAAGTAAACCTACATGAATTGGATTGGCTTGGTTAGAGAGAAGTAAGACTTTTTTTTAAATTTATTGTTAAGTAACAAAACAGAATAGGTTTAGGGTTAGGTTCTTTTAGGCTTCTTTAGGTACACATAGACAGATAAATTACATCTCTACTCTTGCAAATTGTGATTTTTAACTCTGACTATAACGTTATATAAATAAAAGTTACTTTTTATAAATAAAACATTGTGTACCTATCCTCAAAACTGTTGAAAATCACATACTGTATACGAAATGAAGGGTCATTGACTTGTAATCTTCATTCCCGAAACAGAAAGCCATCCCGGCATCAATTCCAAAAATCGAATTTCACGAATCGGTACCTTCCTTTGCATATCTAATTACGTGAACACAGGCTGAACCGTTCGATATTCGAATTCGAACCTGTCTGTCAAAGCGGAATAAACGAA
The DNA here is from genome assembly GCA_947532085.1 of Elegia similella. Lineage (NCBI taxonomy): Eukaryota > Metazoa > Arthropoda > Insecta > Lepidoptera > Pyralidae > Elegia > Elegia similella. Next base: position 10,257,000 of record OX383935.1, on the reverse strand, counting down.
GCCAATCAGAGATAAATAACCGACGTCCGCGAGCGTGGCCCGTTTCATTTGCATGGCAATGAGTAGAGAGGGGCGCGGGGGGCGGGAAGGGTACAATGCCGGCTCACCTGACAACTGAATGTCATACACCGGTGTCACGTTCACGTGATATTCTTTTGTTTATTGAATGGTATCTCTGAGAATAGACAGCCTATCCGTCACATCATTTCTATTTATTGGATAGTGTGATATTTGCATGATGAATTTGTGTTGAGCAAATGTTACCGTTGGATATTTAATAATAGATATTGAGATGTTACAAACTTCATTTTTCATCATCTTTATTCCAAATTTTCCGGTTCTTAATTTCAAGTTTACAAGTACCTAAGTAAATCTTGTCTTTTCTTAATATTCGTGCTGGGAGAGCGGCACGTCTTCGTAACCACTTAGGTACACTTCAAGCGAGGTTTGCTGAGTTGAAGTTGGCACCAAATGTTCTGCACTACTGCAAATTTTCTAGTCTGAAAAGTAAATTTAAAAGTATAAGTTGGAGACCAAAACTACCGTATATTAAATGGAACAAAATATTACGACTATGTATAATAACATTAGTTACAGTAAGGTGGGATTACCTTAATTAGTCTGTTATTACATGTAGGTATTATACGAGTATTTATGTAGGAACATACATACTACCAAGAAGTATTAAAGAATGGGTACACGCATATTATAGGGACACGCGTGATTCGAATGCGTATACCTTTAATAATGTGATGAACAAATTCGCCGCAGTGATTTGAAGCTACGGCAGCTCAGTGGTCGAGAGCATCGACAGGCCAAATGTCGAAGGTTTGTGGGTTCAAATCCTACCTATGTCAGATATTTACGATTTTAAGTATTAAAGAGTTTACATTTGTCGGTAATGAAAATTAATAAAATGATGTTAGAACGTAATGGATAAAACTAGTAAGAAAATAGCTTTTGCCCAGCAGTGGGATCTAAATAGCTAATAAAAAATTACTCTATTTCAGCGATAATTTAAGTTGCTTAATATTTTTTCGTTGATGTTATTCTATAGCCATTATAGATATCGAATGGAACATTCTCACTAGTTCCATTGGCAAACAGTTATCTATATCTCTTATTATAGGTATTTCTTATTTAAAAAAGTCCCACTAGTTTTATGGAACTATTTGCCAAGGGCACTATTGATAATGATCCGATCGAATAATATTTTTTTTTCGATAGTATTATCTAGACGATTCATGTCTAACCAACAAAGATAACAATACATAAATGTTAAGTTAGATATAACATAATGTATGTAAAATATATAACAACAACTAAAGTAAACGTCTGCAGTACAAGCGCTCAATTTAACACAGGAATAGTTGTGTCTTTGGCTACCAGCACTCGGGTATTCAGAGAGTTCTCAAATAAAACCTTAAATGTACCTACTCGTGCATACGTACAATAAAACTGTCCTTACCTTGGGCGCCCATTTAGACGAAGGGAAATTGGTCTCCGCACTGAGGCATGCGAGACTTGCATTTTTAAGATTGTTTCAGCAAAAAGTCTTTGACCAAACCAGTGTTTATGGTATTTACCGCAAGAAAGCATCATTTGCTTATTTCGATTTGCTTATTTAACCGACAAACCATTACATTAACCAAATTGGTAAAAACAGTTGATGAAAAAAATATTGAAAAATCGTAATGTCTAAATACATCACTATTCAATTTATAGGTACTATTTATTAATATACTGATACCTATATTATATATATATTCTAAACACATCCAAGTGGCATTCATCCTTAATTCTGTAAAATTATTCTATACGTAGTAGTATAGAAAATAGAGTAGTAAGGACCTTATTCCTTAATTCTGTAATATTATTCTATAAGAATGTTAAGATTTTTATTTATTTGAAAGATTCAAATAATAATACCTTTATACTGAGAACTAATGACAGTTAAACCTACTTAAAAATATTAACAAATTATATAGCAAACTGAACGTGCCCGAAAAAACTAACAGCATTAATATTTAAATAACATAACAATAACAATTGTCACTTATTCTATATAAACAAAAGTATATTTGTTTAGAAAATATGAAGCTTTTCCATAGAGGGTTTACCCTACTATACCCAGCCAAAATGAACACAGATGTTTATAAACATAAGCCAAAGTTGACTCGCGATTTTAAGGCAGACATTTTTGCAAGTTATGCATAAATTGTGGCAAGCAGTAAGTCTGTATTGCCCCGTCTCTGTATTCTTTGTATCTGATCAAAACGTTTTATCTGTCGACGTGATCTGTATTCAAATATGTTGATCGATAAATTTTAGAGCGATGCCGAAGCGAAGCGAAAATCACCGCGAATTTCGTATTTTTAACTAAGACTGCATTCTGTTTTTGAAACACTGCAACTTATTTATTGGATATCCACAATACTCGAAACAAACTGTTGAATATTTTGCATACTAATTCACTATTTATGACGTAATTTTAACATTTATTTTTGAGTGTAGGTAGTTAAAAAAATAATAATATTGGCCTCAACGTTGTGATAGGGTTCGGTACCCAAAAGGTAAAAATGGGACCATCTTACTAAGTATCCGATGTCTGTCTGTCACGTGGCCTACTATTGAACCGCAATAGTTAAAGACTTAAAATTTTCACAGGATGTTTATACCTATTGTCGCTATAACATAAAGAAAACACAGATAATAAGAACAATAGTATGTGTGCATGAAAGTTATTTAAAATAGTTAATTAACCTAACAAAAAGGGTTACATAGAACAGATGTTATTGAGTGTATGTGTGATTAGCCCATTTTTTCTGTCAGTGTTTATGTGTAGTTTTACAGGTTAGGGTAGAGTTATCGTGGTTATTGTCGATGATTATTGTACTGTGGTCGACTCATACCAGTTGGCTAGTTTCATTTTCTACTCTATAAACATAGGAGTAACTTAAAATTTTGAAAATTGGAGGATATCTATCACTCTATTCCCAGTGGTAATCAGTTGCTGATGGCGATAGTGCTGAATGGAGTTTTGTTCTGTTTAGTTTTAAATTCCTGACATTATTTACTTTCAATAACTTTTATTTTATAAAAAAGAGTTGTTTTATTTGGTTTTACTGTATTTGTTTCATATAGTTTTCAAATTTGACTCCTTGAAAATGGAATTATAGCGGACCCTCGCCGTCCTGCATCGCCTTAAAAATAGGCAACTGAGAGATTTCGAAGCTATAGTCGGCAATACCAACCAAATATCACGTGAATGACTCGCTTTTATACATAATGGAATAAAATCGCTAAACAAAGTTCAATTCCGGGAATCGGCACGCGGAACGAAGGCTGTGGCCCGTGGCGAAGGTCACGTACTCGACCGATGGACGACGACGCTAACTTGAATTACAGCCTTTTGCATGACCATAGACTATGCAAAGGTGTAATACTGTGCCTACTCAATAAGCCTCGTATCAATTATAAAAAAAGAAGTTTTTTTTTTTAATTTCGATTGAGATCTGTAACTGTTTTTCTTTTTAAATTGTATTTTATAAAAAAAAATATCACAGAACCCGCAATATCCTGAATTATGGTGAAAAAGAAGAAAAATCTTCGCCTTATACTCCGATACCGAGCCAATTGTCCTTGTTACGGCAAATAAAACTAACAAGCTCGTTTGAAATAGAGAAGTTACCGCAGAGGCGGAAAATGCTGAGAAATGAAACGAGTGTCTGCTTCATAATTGAATTACTAAAATTAACGCTGTTATGACAAAGGCTGTAATTTCATTGGTAAAGTTTTCTTTGAAAATACTTATTTTTATCTTCAATATTTCGTGCCAATGACAAATATTCTATCGACTATACATATAATATAACTGTTACCCGTAGCTCCGCTCACGTAAATGTCGATCCCACGGGAGTAGTACTTTTTCTGGGATGTAATATGTCATAATGCCTATTTGCACACAGAACTGTACCTGGAGGTAATAAATAACCTATCTGTGTGCAAAATTCGTAAAATCCCTTCAGCCGTTTTGGCGTGATTAAGTTACAAACATCCATATGTCCATACATACTTACAAACTCACTATTTTTATCCCCGTTTCTGCCTACACGCCCATAATTTTCTGCCTACACTACCTTTAGATCTGATCCTTGGCTACGCGATCTATGCATATTGAATGATTTTTAACTAGATTATTTTGAGATTAACCTGTCTCAAAACAATCTTGTATGTACTATATTTTAATTTTTATAGGTAGACATGGTACGATGTGAGATCCTCAGTTCGTTATCCTTACTAATATTATAAACGCGAATTATAATTTTGGTAAGAAACTGAAACTTTTTCTATTTTTTTTCATACTTTTATTAAATTTTATAATGCGTAAATCAAGCTTACTGTTGTCCATAAATCCATGCAAAATTTCACTTTAGTTGAATTTATCAAACCCGAAATGATACTAAAAACGTGAGTATAAAAAATTAATACACTCGAAATTCTATAACATATTGGGTAAGGACCCAATATATAATAGATCATGTCTCTACATAAAATAGGTGTATAGGTACGATGTAGTAAATACCTAGACTGTTAAATTACTTCTTCCGTGCTGGTCTGCAGATAAGATTTCGTTTTCTACCTAATACACACCAAAATGCTAACCGTCACTTTTAGGTCTTAAATGCCTGGGTTGTGTTTACCCCGCAAGGGAAAAAGACGTGATAATATGTATGTAAAACTATGTGGAACGGCCTTTCTGTAATTTAGGTGTAAATTTATGTTCTTTGACGGCGAGCTTATCGGAGGTCGGCAGACGATTGGGATTATTACAACACTAGCTGATGGAGATAGGCCTGCTGATCTAATCATTCTTGTATAATAAAATTGATCACAGTGTGTGCATTGGAAGTTTGGTTAGAAAAATAATACATCAAGTATTGTAGGTATATTTTATCTTTTCACAAAATCGTCACCGAAAACAATGCATTATTTTGATAACAACCGGCCAAGTGCGAGTCGGACTCGTGCTCTCGAAAATTTGCGGAATAAACGGTTGTATCTTTTCATTGTGTTGGCTTAGAATTTTGATTTTTTCACAGCTTCAAGGGACAGTAAACCTGAGTATTTTATATGAATTTCAGCTTGATAACTCCACGTGTTCTTGAGAAAAAGGGTCTTGACAGGCAGAAAACAAAGTAATCATATAATGGTTTCCACGCACGGAACCCTAAAAATTTCATAGTAGAATTTGTATGTAGGTAGTATTAAAAACACTTTATAAGTACATCTTCTTTTCACGCTTTAACCATCAAACCAAATTGGATGAAATTTGGTATAGTGGTATTTGAGGCCTGGGAAAGGACACCTTTAATTCCGGGAAATTCTATTGTACCCTAAGATTGACACTAACGGCAAAGCTAACTGGCAAAAGCTAGTAGTTTAGATTTTAGTACTCTTTTAGTTTACCGGACACAATACAAAACAATCGCAAATGAATATGTATCAAAACAAAAAAAACTATATAATTCGGTCTTTACTAAAAATAAAAATGACAATTTTGTTCGAGAGCTACACCTTAAACATATTTTCCTAGTAAAAACAGTTTGGTACAAAAATACAAGAGTAGGCAGGTGGGCAGAGGGTGGATCAGATAGGTATAGGGGGATATGAGCGCATGTTTTATATTATTGAGGCCCCGACAGCGGTCGCGAGCAGTCTATCTTGTTTACAAACGTACGAGCCCCGAAAAATTGTTATTTGCCGTGTTCCTTTTTTGAATTTAGAAATTTATTTCGAAAAGTTGCTTTTGCATTTTGAATAATGTTGTCTGTCTTCTTACCAGTCAGAAATATAAGCTGAGCTCGCATAATAGTTGCTTCACGTAGTTTGCCATCTATGATATTGTGGATTGACATTATATAACGTATATAACTACTACTTTTAGTTTGATAACATAGGTACCTTATATTACAGAAACCTAAGAAAATATTGAGTAGTGTTTTTCATTAAGTTTTAGTAACTATATACCTACTGGCTAAAATAATATTGAAGATAAAAATAAGTATTTTCAAAGAAAACTCTACCAATGAAATTACAGCCTTTGTCATATCAACTCTCCTAATCCATCCAATGAATTTGGACGTATCGTTAAATACGTCCAAATTCATTGAAGCATTAAGAAGTTGTGGTTAAATAAATAAACTCTTAACCTACATATGTTACAATTACTGTACATATTTAGATATTTAAATACATACAAGTTCTTTAAAAACAAAACACTCTTTATTTGGGTAGTCAAGTAAAAAGATGTTTTAGGTATTTTATATGGAATCTGTATAAGTGGCATGACGTCACATAAATTAAGAATGAATCCGATTAATTTTGAATATCGAATCTTTTATTTTGGATAATCTTCGCCATATAAAATTTATGGCCCGTTAAGAGGTAGATAATTGTAGGTATACATAGCTTCTCTCACTTAATTAATTTCAATTTCATCAACGTTCGTCAGGGGTGGCGCTTTGCTCTTAATTTCCATTTCTGAATTAGCATATTTGCAACGTTATGACGTCTTTTTCACATAGTAGTTACTGCTGAGGAAAGGCTACTGAAATAAACGTCTTATTTAAATGCCAATTTACTAACCAGATATTAGAGTATTAATATTTTGATGAAATAAGATAATAATACTAATATATGTAAAAATTTTACACTGCACACAATAAATTCATTCAATTTTAGACGAATGATGTAATAAGACTTGTTTAAAACGGTTTGGGCTTAATAAATATAGATTTTTACTTATCTAATATAATGGTTTCTAATACAAGTAATATACGCGATAATACCGTATTAAAGTGATTTTATTTAAATAGTTCTACTATTTTATAATGCCATAGGATTAGTGTACAAAATGACCATTATTTTTACAATGGAATTGTTCAATAGAACACTTTGAAACAAAGGTTTAGTACTTATATGCCTAATTTTATTATATCTAAAATAAATAGTGCTATGTTGCTAATTCGTTTAATTTTACAGATCGGTTTTTACCATTAAAAGAGAAAAAACAAAGCTTATAATTGGAATCATCCTTTATTTTACGTTATATACAATACTGACGAAGCATTTTATGGAAATAGTGGCCTCTAACAAATTTGTATTCCAAGTTCTCTTACACTGATATCTTCAATATACAAAAAACCTATCTCCAGAGACCCTCGCGATCCAATATGAAGTTAAACATTTGCATTTCGTCATACCGTCCGTCGTATCATCCCAAATATCCTCAATATATACCGTTGAATAAAACCAAAAGCATTGTTTGGCCAAAACTCGCTTCCCTGATTATATTTGAACAAAATATCCTAGTATCTCGTGTATACACAGTATAATAAGTCTCTTGGGCCGACAAACTGAGCCGAAAGGAAAACCATCGCGTCTCTAGGATGTACTTACGTTTTTCTACGTGATCCGGGTGGATATGTAGGAGCGCGGACAAGGGAAAATCTCTTGAGCAGTATTAAGGCAAAGGTACCGATTCCCAAATGGTTACATTTTGTCGTATTGCGCGGGTAACATTGCATGCGTCTCAGAAATTGAAACTCAATGGTCGGATAGAAACATAAAAGGGAAAAGAAAGGAGCCCCTAGGTGTTGGCGCGCCTAGGTAGAGTGTTTTCAGAAATGTTTTCCTCGTGCGACGTCTACTTATTTACGCCAAATGAATTTTCGCTGAAAAGGGTGGATGAGTTTCGCTTTGAAATATGGTAGGAAAATTTGATGCTTTGTTTTTGTCTTGTATTTACGTATCACGTTGTATGTAATATCTGCATAGGTACGGACTATGAAATCTTGTTTCTTCTTACCTAAAAAATACATACATGGTTTCAAGATTTTTTGTCGAATATCAATAAATAATAGTAATAAAGAATAATAATAAATAAATAGGGACAATCACATTGATCGAGCGTACGTTGTGAACTTGTGTCTTATCATACTAACTCAATGATTCAATATTTTCTATATATCTACTTATACAGCGTGATTTTGAACCCCCTAGCTATATTGAAATCTGGGATTCAGAATCCCTAATGGAATACAGAATTGCAAGAAAAAAAAGGTAAAAACCGAAAAAAAAAATTGACTTTCCATAGAAATTCGTCCAGCTGATCGGCGACTTTGTATGGGAAACCCTAATTTTTTTTTCGATTTTCAGCTTTTTTTCTTGCAGTTCTATATTTCATTAGGGATTCTGATTCTGAGATTTCAATAAAGCTAGGAGGTTCAAAATCACGTTGTATAGATAAAAAACCAAAACCCAGGTCAATTTAAAAAAAAATATCGTTTACCAACTTTATCTGGCCGGGGATTGCCTGAATAACTAATAAGCTAGTTATGTAGTATTTTTATCGAAATATTTGAAACACAATAATTTACATCAAGCTTAATTAAGAAGATGCCACATTTACCAGAGTAATTAAATCGAAACTACTAAGAATCAATAACATGTTTTTATTAATTATCGAGCCTCTTTCAAAGACTAAAATACGTGCAAAATCTTGCTATGTAACGAGAATAATACCAAGTTATTGGAAATAATGTTCATTAAAAACGAATTTGTTTTGCAATTCACCAACAAATTGCACTCAAGCGAATATTTAATCCAACTTGTTCCGAAAACTGATGCTGTCACAGTACAGTTTTGCGAAGAAATTGTTTCAAAAACCATTACATTTGTCTAAATTCAGTTCTATTGGAAAGAGGATTGGGTCTTTTATCGCATAATAAGACTGGGAAAAGTTTTCGTGAGCCATGCAAAGGAAAATATATTGTTATAGCTAAGAAATAAGGTCGAAAAGCGCTTGGAGTAAAGTTTTCTCAAATGGAAGCGTTGTATACCTCCCGTCGAGACAGGACCGCCAAATATTGCGGCCCTTATTTATGTCCACTTGAAGTTTGAACAAGCACATCGAGTCGCACTCGCACCGTATTTTTTTGGACAAAATATGATACAAGTGTTGTTATATAATTACGCTAATATCCGCAATATTTATAAGATATGATAGAGATTCAAATGTTAATAAATATTTATGATATTTTATATATCCATTTTTTATTATTTTTGTAAGTGTTTACATCGCATTCACAATGCTATTTTGATAAATTAGTAAATAAAGTATGATGAAAAAATTCCACGCGGGCGGAGTTCGAACCACCAACCTTGGGTCTATGTGCGACCCCGCCCTCGTGAAATTTTTCATCATATTTTATTTCTTGATTTAATTACACTTTTTATTGTTAAGTACCTATAATAATTAGGCTTTTCAATCCATTTACACCGATTGTGCTACTTAATACTTTAGGTAAATAACGAATTAACAAATTAATATTAAAAGTTACGCGAGACATAAATTATATTATAACAAACGGTTTCACTCACGTATCGTTAGTCGGTATCGCCGACAAGTTTCAGCCAATTCAGATGGCCATCTGAATTGGCTAAAACTTGTCGGCGATACCGACTAACGATACGTGAGTGAAAACGTGAGTGAAACCGTTTGTTATAATATAAATTAACAAATTATCTAACAACTTACTGAAATCCGTTTCTAGGAAACGAGCAAGTCCTAAGCAATAAAAATCTTTCTTTATATAGTATATATCTTTGAAACTACTCAGCTAGTAAATTTTCAGTGATGCAAGAGGAAAGTTTAATGTTTAATTCACTGCCCCCTATTAGTATCTACATTGCACCCATGCGAATCCAGGGCGGGTCGCTAGTCACTACATAGTATGAAACAAAGTCGCTTCCCGCTGTCTGTCCCTATGTATGCTTAGATCTTAAAAACTACGCAACGAATTCTGATGCGGTTTTTGAAGTAAAAACTTCTGCGGGCGGTATCGTGCACTTTTTGGGATGGAAAAAAAAACTAAACTCGCGTTAGGACACGTGATCTGATCGAAAATAAGTAAGACGGACACGTGACCTGAGATCTCTGGCGCAGAAGGAGATGAAGTCATATCCCCCTCTTTTTCTACCACGCGGCGAAAATGTATGCCTGCTCCTGCTAATCCGGAGTGCAATACGTTGTTCTTTTTTAAATATATAGGGTGATTTAAGACGAAGGTTTATATCTATAATATATCCCGTGCGAAGTCGCTAGTAGTATAAAATACAGTTTGTATCTTTTAGTAAGTATTGCGTAGACTGCGGGTAAGCTCCGTAATCCTAAGCATTTGCTAAACTGAGCGCACACACAACGGAATGGAAATTACTCGACTTGCCTTTGTAGATAAACTCTTCAAAAGTATTTATTATAACAACATATGTATATGAGTATACAATATAACTAAAAATGTTAAGCTTTAAGTTTAATATTCGTATATTTACATTAAAAAACACGTCGAATAGTTTTATAAAAATTATTTTGAAAAAAATAAATAAAAAAAAACTTTTTATTTTTTATTCAAACTCTGCAGTTAATAAGTATCAAACCCTGAAACTTACTACATATTATGATATCATTCTCAAGCATTTAAATTTACGTATATATCTCAAAAGCAGAATTTATCTAACCATTAAAACATGGTTTACATAAAAGGTTTTAAACGCAGTAATATGCATTCTCGATCCCACTTCATCTTATGCTAAGTACTTATTATTTTACATTTTTGGTACTTAATAAAGCAATCTATCTGTCTATCTGTCTAATCTGTCTATTTAAATAAAAAAAAACTGGCCAAGTGCGAGTCGGACTCGCGCACGAAGTGTTCGGCACCATTATCTATAAAAACGGCAAAATATCATGTCTGTTGTATGGGCCCCCTTAAGTCAAAATTAATTCAATGAATTTTTTTTTAAAGTGAATATATAGCTAATTAATATATGTTAATATTTCAAGCGTCTAGCTGTTGCCGTTATCAATATCGAGCAAAAACGAGCAAATAAATCACGTTTGTTGTATGGGAGCTCCACTTAGAAATTTATATTTGTTTTTAGTATTTGTTGTTATAGCGGGCACATAAAGACATCATCTATAAAACTCTCTAACTATCACAGTTCATGAGATACAGCCTGGGGACAGACGGACAGACATATAGATAGATGGACAACAGAGCCATATGAATAGGGCCCGTGTTTATCTTTTGAGTACGGAACCCTAAAAAGACTATACCTAATGTTGAATTAATCGGTGTTCTGTTCAATCATAAAATTTTAATCGTCTTGATGCTCCTTCTGACTCGCCAAACTCACATTTACTAATTAAATTGGTACGGCAGGTGATAAAATAACTTCACATCTGCTAATTCTGTCATCAACACGTATGTGGTTTTGTTTTATTTTGTATTCTTATACAAATTTAGCAATAATTAGGATGATGCTAATGATAATAAAATATTTTTTCTTTGCTTGATTGTGCTCTACTAAAAGAGGAAATATTATAATTATATTCTAACTTTTTTTTTTTTTTACTAAATATTGAATTAGGCATTTGTCTCCCATCTCACCTGATGGTAAGTGACGATGAAGACGAGGATGTTACATGCCTATCCAAGAGATACCCATTTATTCTACTTTTGAATGTCCCGGGACTGTACTTGTTTGGGAATATAGACGCAGGCAGTTCATTCCACACCTTAGCTACTCGAACCAAAAAGGAACTGTCAAAGCGTTTAGTTCGACTCTTTGGTATTCCAACGATAAAAGGGTGAAATTTCTGTCTGCGCCTCGTAGTCCGATGGAGGAATGGTGAGGGTTCAACTAGCTCAAAGAACGCTAACTAATATAAAAGCAAACTTTATGTCAGTTTCTTTGTTACTTTTTCACAATTTCTGAACCCAAAATCTGAAATTTTGCTTAAGCGTTGTCTGGGGTACGGACAAGGGCATTTACTACCTTTCAATTCTGTACTGTTCCCGAGGGATCGAAATTACTCCGAGCGCAGCCGTGGGCGAAAACTAGTTCATAATTCATAATATTGTACCTACTTAAAAACTTGTAGAAGCAATCAGGCGTATAATTTTTTAATTTACTTTTTAAATTGCTCATCATTATACAACCAAATTGAAAGTGTAAATATCACAAAGTATTAGATTGTGGCTATTATCAAACTGACCGTACTATCCCCCTGCATGTTTATGATAAGAATCATAGTTATAGTCTCGCATATGTATCCCTATGATCAATGGGTAGCACTGACGTAAAGGCTTTTTACCTTAAGGCGGCCGGGATTGCGGCGGGCTTCCTGCTAGATTACCGCTCACCCCTTTAAAAGCCAGCGTTTTAGCCAAGGATGTACGAAAATACGGAGATGTATTCCTTATTATTGTCTGTTTTTTAGTATATATTTATAAGAAGAAATTAATGCCAAAATAGAATGATGAAAACATTTTAACTAGCTTTTTTCCGAGACTGTCACTAGATGGCGTTAACTTAAACTTCGTAAAATCAAGTAAAACTGAAAAATATTGTTTTATTATAACCCAAAACTATATTTTTATAGCTTAAATAAGATATTTTACGTGAATACTGAGTAATGTTCTCATAACATGGTGGGTAGAACATTGTAAATAAATAAATATATACGGACATTGAGCTAGCCCCCAAGGTAAGTTCGAGACTTGTGTTATAGGATACTAACTCAACGATATATATTTTATAACAAATACATATATAGATAAACATCCAAGGTTCAGGCCAATCTGAAAAAGATCTTTTTCCATCTTGACCTGACCGGGGATCGAACCCGGGCACCCTGGTGTCGCAGGCAAGCGTGTTAACCACTGCGCCACGGAGCTGCCAAAGGTGACGTCACCGACACATGTCGGTTTTGTTCGGGTGATATGAGAAGTTGGTACGTGCATATTGCATATAAGGGAATGTCAAAATCTACACATCATGCAGGTTCTCTATTATCAACAGCTTCTTAATTGTGTCCCTCAGGGGCAGGAGGCACCGCATTCTAGCTTTCTACATACAGCATTCTAGCTTCTTAAGCGGGTGCCGCGCGAATGAAAAACGTCGCTACTGCGCAAGCCATTAGGCTGCGCAGAACCATTCGACGATTAGGAAAAAAGATGAAAAGTTGTAATATTTTCATATCTATATCTTTATAAAAATAATTAGAAAGGGGGTGACCTCCGCGACGTACATATAAATATTGTCATGTGAGAATTATTATTTTAGACGTAAAAATTACAAAGTTTTCGAAGAAAAATGCTTTTAGATATCATACCATATATATATATATATCATTTTTAAATTTAATATGTATCTGTTTCAAATTCCAACAAGGGGGCGATCTTGTTTAAAGATTGATCTAAATTATACAAATACTTTTGATGTATTTAATTAATTCAGCGCGTAGTACTAGTGATTTAAAAACACGTTAATTTTCACAATTTCGTGCAGTACCGTCTTAATAAAACTCAATTTTTAACACGATTGTCCAAAATTACTGTAATGTTTTTAGAGATCATATATGTATTAAGCATGTATATATGTATGTGAGTTTCTTTATTCCACTTTAATAAACGCCCGGTGAAGCAGCAAAATCTCACTTGGAGCTAGCTACATAGTCAATAAAAAAAAAATCCTCTTTAACTTCGAAACACTTAAACAGATTTAGACTTATGAAGTATCGTTAGAATTCTTACACCCTCAACTGGGACATTGGTCTTGTTATTATTGTTTAATTGGTTTTTTAAACAACTGATTAACACTTGTGTTTAAGATTTGATATTTATAACTGTCGTCAAAAAAAGGAGGAGGTAATCAATTCATTTATATGTTTTTTTTTAATGTTTGTTACCTCATATCTTCATGATTTATGAACCGATCTTCAAAAGTATTTTTTGTTTGAAAGGGTATGATTTCAAGTTCAAATTTAAATATCATCACAATCGGTTTAGAAGTTTTGTTGAATTCGGTTTTTTTTTAATATGAAAATTATAATTAAATACCATTTCCACTAACTTTTGTATTTTATACTCCGTGGCGTCATAAGGCGGCTCAAACCGCGCGGATTAAAACGTGTGTAATATGCTTAATATTTGTCGTGTCACATCAGCGTGTCGACCCCCTTAATATACTGACTAATATATTTCCCTAATATAGCTTCCGTAGGCAGACATGTTTCTCGTTAAGGCATTTATTAAATTGGTGTGTCTTTATTAAATCAGAAAACGTGCAAAATATGTGACAAAATTATACGTACTTCATATTTATATATATGTATTTTTATGTACACGATACCTTTCATTATATACTCTTATCAATGATCGACACACAAAATATAAACATACTGGTTTTGAAATTTGGGGCAATGATGTTTTTTTCCTTTCACTGGACACGGGCTTTAATTAAGAAGATATCTACATAAGCAAATATGGTAGGTATTACACTTTTATCAAATAAATGTAACACGCACACAAACAGGTTTAAGACTTTGAAAACATATTTTATTATTTTCTTAGTGCAAATTTTAACTCCAATGTAAACATTTTTACTATCCAACTTCCGAACGTTTCCTACTTACACATCATTCAATTTTTGTCGTTACTAAATGAAAATGCCGGTAAATATAGGTACAGATATTATATTCTACCGAAAACTCGAATCATCAGGCTGTGTCGCAGGCTTAATTGATACTATTGCAGCATTCTATCAGTGCATTACGTGCTGGCAGGTATGGGTCAATTCCAATGAGGCGAAAACATGCTCAAGTGAGTGGTAATTAAAATCTTATTTATTTTAATGTTGAATACTATTACCAGCTTTCTTTGAAAACAATAAGGTTGATTACCACTCAAAAAGTGCTCTTGCGTTTTTCCGCCTCATCTGAATAATAATTGATAAAACATTATTTACTATTACGAAACGAATTATGAATTTAAGTACATCCATAAGTTTATGGAAAAAAAACCTTTGTTTGCGTTAATTTCCGATTTTTCATTTATCACATAAATTTCTTTTAAAATCATTTCCCTTTTGTTTCAATACTAAGATCCTGATCATTTATACGGAAACAGTCTTCACCGCGTCCCACTTTTCACTTCATTAGCCAGATCTGTGACGTCATCTTGTTAAGATATTCCACTTTCTACTTCGCAATAGTACTCATAAAGAGCAAGATGTCAAGATTACTTGAATAAACTTTATATAAACAATAGTAAATACCTAGTTTGCTGCCACATGTCAATTATCTTTTTAATAATTATTATTCGACTTTCGTTCATTTTATTTATAATAATTTAGATAGAAATAGTACCTAATAAAAATAAGTTTACAGATGTATAATATGTAAATTGTATTGCAGGCTTAGTTAAATTCGTAATAGTAGCGATTTCCTGTTATGATACTAGATATTTTGAAATATACCTACTCCTACGTATAGAATAATATTATAGTTTATTAGAAACATTTTCAAACAAGTCCTACTTGTTGAAAAACAATTGTTTTTAGCAATTTTTTTATGTATAAATAACTGATTAGGGAAACATTTCACAGCCTAGTAATTAGAATTGATTATTTAACAAATCTTTGGATTTTTTTCACACATATGTTACCCTTAATTACTTTACTAATTATTTGTGACTCAATCTACTGGATTTGATAAATAAAGTATCCAATTGTTAAATCCATCCAGCTATTGAAATCTGATTGAGTAATAAACAACCATATTTTTAGTATATATTTTTTAAATAACAAGGATTGTATTTAGCAGATTAGCTACAATTGAACAATCTCAATAACAAGTCTTATTAAAAGGCTCTAGGATCTAAAGAACGAGCTGAAATACGATTGACTCTTAATAAATTAAGATATAAAATATGGTGAAAAAATCTCATGCGGGTCCCGCCCACAGATTTTTTCACCATATTTTATTTCTTGATTTACTAAGAGTATATCCAAATAGCATTGTGAATGCAAAATAGAACACTTATAAAAATATTATGATTGACATACATAAATGATAGATACATAAATACATATCCTAATTAATCGTGAGAATACAAGTGCGCTTAACCTTCTTTACAAATTATCTAGATAAGTTCCTGAAACTTAATGATATAAGATGAAATCAGTCATACGCTGTTACGATACAAGTATAACGTACCAAAATAAATCACCAATATAGTCACCCAGATATTGTTCCGTAAGTGCATTCGGTCGTCTGGCCGCCGCATCGAACGGCAGTCGGTAATGCACCTAATGCACTTTGTAAATAATGGAGACAAGGTATAGTTACATTACTTCTTGGTGAAAGCACAGATTACTAAATAGTTACTACTTGTGAAAGGCCCATATCCATTTATATTGATTTTATATATTCTTGCATGACTATTAGCAACAAATCTTTGTTATAGTTATATACTTGTTACTTTGTAGTAATCATATTTTATAGTAGTTATACACTAATACCTATAAACATAAATCTGAAAAGTGTAACCCAATATAACCAGTTTTAGCTAAAGACTAAAAGCCTTATTCAACCATTATAAAATCACTAAAGAAATTACAAAACAAAATTGCACTTAAAGAAGCTTCATTGTTTTTGATTTGAAGACTTGTTATTGAGATTGTTGAGGTTGAGCCCGCCATATGCCAGGCGGCGTGGCGGTACAAACGCGGATGGTCTGAACGCGTTGGATACTTTGGATATTTTCGTTTTTTAGGAATATTCAAGGGTTATTCGAAAAAGAAAAACATATGATGGCTGCCTTATCTGTAATGCAATAATAATCAAAAGTTTCAAGGTTAATTTTAATGTATTTGGTGAATAATGCTATATACCGAGTAAATTAGACGTGATTTGGAGGCAACTTTACAATTTTTTTCTATCGAGAAAATTTAACGCAATCGTGTTTTTGAGTCAGATAGTTACTAGAGTTAGTCCTGAACTTTGCTGCATTTTTATTTCAACTTGAGTATTTAATTATTATTGATATTACAGTCAATCATGCAAAGCAGTGTGAGGTAGTACGGGCCCTTTAGGTTTTATTTTTCATACTCACTCTAAAAAACCGGTTTAATATTTTTATTAAACTTTAGAGGCATTTTTATCAACTCAAATCTTGGTAAGGTTTATTCAATGAGCTCCAATCAAAATTAGATAGAGAAAGTAGTGAAATAACTTAATGCCTACTCGTGCCTCTAAGTGCATGGCTTTTAACAGGTAGGTGTAACTGCCGGGATACCGTACTCTCAGTAACCGTTGTTAGTCACGAAATAAAGGTAGCTATATTTAAAGCAACTGATAAAGTTACCTAAAGCATACGTCTTCAAGGCGTGGAATTTCCGTGATCATTTCCAATCCTCAAACAAAGTTATTGTAAATTTACTAAAACTGTTCACTTTAGTCCAATAACTTTCCCTTTTAAATATTGCAAAATATGCAAAAAATCTTTTCTAGTGTTTCAACACCTACTTCAAAATATATTTTACATATGTAATGAGAAAGTGAAATTTGTATATAATATTTGTATTTGTAATAAATTGTTCTTTCTTCTTCTTGGTAAAGGCCTCCCTTTTTACTTTTCATTCTACTCTGTATTGAGCTTCCATTGAAATAAGACAAGAGTTTGGACATAGCACCTACCGCGCTTATCCAATGCGGGTTGGTTGGTGCACGGTAAACCTTACTCAGCTAATGGAACACCACCATTGACGTATAAAATGCTCATCCGCCGCCGCTCTGAGTTGTTACTCTGTTATCCAATGCGGGTTGGTTGGTTCACGGTAAACCTTACTCAGCTAATGGAACACCACCATTGACGTATAAAATGCTCATCCGCCGCCGCTCTGAGTTGTTACTCTGTTATCCAATGCGGGTTGGTTGGTGCACGGTAAACCTTACTCAGCTAATGGAACACCACCATTGACGTATAAAATGCTCATCCGCCGCCGCTCTGAGTTGTTACTCTGTTATCCAATGCGGGTTGGTTGGTTCACGGTAAACCTTACTCAGCTAATGGAACACCACCATTGACGTATAAAATGCTCATCCGCCGCCGCTCTGAGTTGTTACTCTGTTATCCAATGCGGGTTGGTTGGTGCACGGTAAACCTTACTCAGCTAATGGAACACCACCATTGACGTATAAAATGCTCATCCGCCGCCGCTCTGAGTTGTTACTCTGTTATCCAATGCGGGTTGGTTGGTGCACTGTAAACCTTACTCAGCTAATGGAACACCACCATTGACGTATAAAATGCTCATCCGCCGCCGCTCTGAGTTGTTACTCTGTTATCCAATGCGGGTTGGTTGGTGCACGGTAAACCTTACTCAGCTAATGGAACACCACCATTGACGTATAAAATGCTCATCCGCCGCCGCTCTGAGTTGTTACTCTGTTATCCAATGCGGGTTGGTTGGTGCACGGTAAACCTTACTCAGCTAATGGAACACCACCATTGACGTATAAAATGCTCATCCGCCGCCGCTCTGAGTTGTTACTCTGTACTGGCACTATTGGACATAGCACCTACCGCGCTTATCCAATGCGGGTTGGTTGGTGCACGGTAAACCTTACTCAGCTAATGGAACACCACCATTGACGTATAAAATGCTCATCCGCCGCCGCTCTGAGTTGTTACTCTGTACTGGCACTAACTGTTAAATCGGTCTTCGACTAAGAGTTTATTTATTTGACAAATAGAATGGATGGAAAACAGAAGTCCCAGGCTTTTGTCCAGCAGTAGGTCCTAAATAGCTAATTAAAAAATATAGAAATGTTTACTTTCCTGTCGTATACCTACATTACAAATTCGATTGGATAAGTAATATTTCTTTTTAGGAACTTGTTAAGAAAATGTAAGATGTTACAAACATGTAAGTTGACCTCAAAGAAACAAGAGTAAACCCAATTCATATAAATGTTTTAATATGTATATGTGTATGTTATAATCTATACTAATATTATAAAGCTGAAGAGTTTGTTTGTTTGTTTGAACGCGCTAATCTCAGGAACTACTGGTTCAAATTGGAAAATTCTTTTTGTGTTGGATACTTAGTCCATTTATTGAGGAAGGCTTTAGGCTATAAAACATCATGCTGCGACCAATAGGAGCGAAGCATCAATGAAAAATGTTTTGAAAACGGGGGGAAATTATTCATCTATACTAATAAAACGATAAAAATTGCCGCGGACGAAATCGCGAGCAACAGCTAGTATGTTATAATGGTATAATTTCATATAAAAAGAACTAAGAATTATTACAAAAATAAAAGAAATCCGTCTACTTACCTGGATAATACCTATCTAAAGACACTTGGATTTCCGATCTTACTATACCTTATCTATCGAAATCCATCCAGCCGTTTGACGATACAAGTTAATAAAGAAATTTACAAAATATTTGAGACATACATTCCTCCTTGAAAGTAGGGTAAAAAGGAAATCAATGGCGTAAGTAAGGATTAGTATAACTCGAGGGACCTTGGTCCCGAGTCTAGGCTGGGCTTACCACGGATCTTGAATTAAGTAGGTTTACATCAGTAGGAGGTTGTTACATCTAGTTATCGATTATACGACATGACACCGCTTGATTGTACCCAACTACGATTTCAACGTTTTTTTGTATATTGGTACCTACTTCAAATTAGCTGAAACTTGTAAGAGGAAGTAAAAAAATTTCGAGTTGCCAGCATTGATTTTATAGAAATAATTATTATTATTAACGGACTTAGTCATCCTTTTGAGTCTGTTGCTCGGATAAATGCACACTAAGTAGTTATTTATATCTATATACTGATTTACGAATAATAGTGTTTCTAATTCGGTATATAATAATGACGAATGAATGAACGAATATAATATTATTTGATAAATAATATTTAAACACAAAGTAAAAAAGACGGGATATATACTTTGTAACACAAAAAAATTAATAACGCTTATTGCATTAGTAATATAAGTACATAAAAGATGACATTACACATAGAAGTTCGTTAAAAATGCGAATTTTAACTAGAGTAGGTTAACGTTTGCACTATTTAACATCAATTTAGTCTGATGTGAGTTGACTACTTGCACATCACAATGCTAATTGATAGTCACGTTGCACTCTCACATTACATACTATATAATCGCATGCACTTTAGGTCATCATGTAAATTTAGACTAAATAGCGTCGGCTCTTAGACTAAATAAGAAAAAATAACTTGTGTTTACAATTCATCTTATTTTATTCACTATATTTGTATTATCAGTAACTTTATTAAATTAATGTAAGATACAATATTAAGATACAACTTCACTTACAGCAAATGAAATAAAAACATGATATGGAAGTTCATTACAGTATGCAAATAAACTAGAATAGGTCAATTTACACACTATGAGTACAATTTAAAAGCCATTTTATCTGATATCAGCTGCATGCAAATTGACTGTCGCGTTTCATTCTTAAAGTATGCACATGTCACGTAATTGCATACACTTGAGACGGAGTCTGCGGTCACATATCACTTGGTCTAAATTCGATTGGTCTACGACTATAGGCCCTAAACTTACAAGAAACATAATAGCGTGGTTCAATTAATTACAATTAATTAAGTTCGAATTGGTCTATATTTTTATTTATACCTACGTTTTAATATAGATAGAACCTATAATATTTGGACTTCATTTTGATAAGGATAATTTTTAAAGGATAATTAATAAATAAATAAATTATAATATTATGTATCCAACATTTAATATCATAATTAAGTACACAGGTGTTCGTCAGTTTTTTACAGTAGACAAGTTGCTTTATTACTGGAAGACCAGTATATTACTAGCAGTTTAAATGATATGAACTTCGATAGTAAACATAGGTGAAACAAATATAAATCGAGTTGCCTATTCAACGTATGTATGTTATACTAGTTTTCGCTCGCGGCTCCGCCCGCGTTTTTTTCCGGGATAAAAGGTAGCCTATGTCCTTCTCCGTACTCCAGAGAACTTGTATGCAAAATTTCATGATGATCGGTTCAGTAGTTACGGCGTGAAAGCGTAACAGACAAACAAACAAACAAACAAACAAACTCACTTTCGCATTTATAATATTAGTAAGGATTAATTATCGACCTGACGACAAACTTTAACCATTAAATAGGTACTTGGAATTCACATCATATGAATCAAATGTGCATTAAAAGTTATTTATCAACGGATATTATAGTAGATCATTCGATTTTCGGTTGAAAAATTTGTAACCGAGATTTTAGCGCTTGTGCTATCTATGATGGGAACATTTAGCGCACACGATAAATAATTAAGGCTAAAATATCGTGAGCTCTTAGACTAAACGGTGGACACTTTATGGACATCTTGTTAAGTAGTATTGTATACTACGTCTAATCCTACGCTTGTTGTTTTTTACTGTCGGGAATTAAGAGACTGCCATTGAGTAGAATTCACAATGTGGTACTAGGGACTTGAACCACAGTGTGAATTCTACTCAAAGGCTGTTCAGAGTAAATATAGCAACTTTATACCCCTAAAAAAATATAGTTATAGATTTTTTAATGTTGTGTACTAGTTTACTATGTTTACACTGCTTTATTGTACCTATAAATTATAGCTAGTATGTTATACAATACAATATAGCACATAGAATATAATGTACGCAGACGAAGTTGCATTAAAATATCGTCAAAATGTCGCCGTTTGATATAAACAATTAAAAAAAAAGTAACATTAGGTATAAGTTTTTACCTGATTAGGTAGAGGTAGATAGATATATTTAGACCATTTGTTATAGAAAGATGTGTTAGCTATCACATACCATCACACTACCCGTAGTAGTCACTAGTAATTTAGCGTTAGGTATACCGTCACATCAATGACACACTGCCACTCATCATCATCATTTCGTTTAGGTGACACGGTCAATCGATCATGCACACCATGGTGTCAGAGTTCTTCGTAACCGCCTCTCGGCTTCTGACGTGATTCAAGCCTGGAATGTCCTAACCAAATTGGAAACAACTAAAGTATGCTTTCCGTGGGAATCGAACTCACAACCCTCGGGTCAACAAGCAAATGCCTTAACCACTGGACCTCGGAAGCAGTTAGAACGCCTTAACACCATAGCCACAGTGATAGTCAACCATGTTGGTATTCAAATAATCCAGGTAACAAACATTGGACAAAATTTAAAAGGATTGATCAAGCTTACCTGGTACCTACCAAAGTCTGACGGTTAACATATGCTTTTAATACAAACAAAGCACCAAAACTCAAAATTATTAAATTCCACTAGAATGATAACCACCAACTGGATGACTCGGCACAAAGAATTTATATTCAGAAGGGTCGCACAAAAAAATGGGGAAAGCGGACCCATGCTGCCCCCGACTAAAACTGGGCCAATAGGGTATGGTTACCCGTTGACAAAAGATTTTTTCGCGCCAATCGATACGGTTTCACAAGATGGCTGCTTTTGTATTTTTTTTTTCATTTTGTCTTTGGAATCCCCAAATCGAAGGCGTAGAAAAAACAAAAATGTCACCGTACAGAACCGGTAGTTATTTTGTTCTTTCTTTGTTTCTCTCGCTTCTACACACGTCGATTTGGTTGATTTTTTTCTGTTTTAATTTAAATCATTATTTCATGCAGTCTTCATTGTTTTTTTTTTTTCTCCATTTATAATATTTATGATTTCTTAATAAAGTTATAAATTTATCATAATATACACACACAATATACCTACCTTCACCGTAGTTATATATATTACGTTTAACACAGACACACATCAGATCACAATATTATGAAAAATAAACCATAGAGCAATTTGCTTCAGTTCGATACCTTCATTAGCAAATATTGATCTTTGTATAAAAAAATACAAAAATCAGTAAAATTCTAAGTATATTTCCACTTGCTGTAGAAACAAGCTTTAATTATAAGTAAATATTTTTAAATGACCTTAGTTTAAGTTTAACATATGGCAGCATTGTAACTTTAGATTTAATACTGATGTATATGTCTAACATATATCATACTTATAATAAAATAAATTTACTAGCTTGTTTTGTAATAACTTCCTCAGATGTTCACGCCTACGTTCTAAATAATTATACACAGACAATATAAACTAACAAGAAATAATTGTATTGAAAAGCACCATAAATTAAAGGCAAAAGTATTAAAAACTACCTTTTTATCAACCAAAATACAAGGAGTTTAAAAAGCTATATGAGTAGTCTACCGCCATCTATCGCTCCGCCAGACAAGTCAATAGTTGTATATAAACATCCTTGTGTGTATCAAAGAAATACGTATAGACAGATACACACATAAAAAACTCCAGTAGACGTATCGTGTTTATTTACTACGGCCACGATACCACGTTACCAACGCTCAAGCTTTCAATGTGTGCGTACTCTACCTCGTATTGCTACACTAAATACAGTACAGCATTTGTGTGAGTGTTTGTCTGTCAACAGAAGCCACGCACACTACGAGAAAGTTTCTTCTGAACGAAGTTTTCCGTAGCGACATCTAGCGAGGTTTGCGTGAAAGATAACAGACGTAGCTCATGGAGAAAGCTGCAAGTGAGATTTTTAGTTTAATATTTTCTTATTAGTATTAGGTTATGTTCATTTTCTTAGTAGATTAAATATTTTTAATATCAAATTTTTGTGTGTATCGTAATTTTACATTACACATAATTTTAATTTATGTCAATATTTGTGTTTTTTTGTTGACTTGTGATTGTATGCATGTAAACTTTTCTGAATTAAATTAAATTGTAAAAAATAATTTTATCTCAATAGATATCTTTAATCAGATAAGGGTCATAGAAATAAATAAAAAGAAATCCTTCCTTCAATAATGTGCATGAAAATCCCTCCGCATAATCTCGTCTGCATCTATAGCTATTATGACAGAATGTTAGTTTTACCACTTGTGCTGAACATTTGGGAAAGTTTTACGGCGGGCCGCCTGTATTATTGATTTTTCATTGAAGTTACTTATTATGAACATAATGAGTATCGAAATTACATAAAAATAGATTGGTTATCTGTAAAGTCGGTTTATAGACGATAATTTGACGTGATAATGGTGAAAGAGAGAAAGACGCGTCACAAACACTGAGACCCATCGTGCCTGTCTATCGCTTGTTCGTCTCGGAACGTTTTTATATTTATAAGACATTCTCACGTCAAAAAAATAACATTGTGTTGCTGCTATCATATTTGTATAATTACGAGTATACACAGCACTTGAATTGCATTGTTAAATATAAAATATGAACCCTAATGGAATATGTTCTGTTTTATTGATAGACTAAAATCAGGTTTACAAATTAACTACTGATATTCTCTTCAAGAGATTACTCAAACGCCCAAAATGAACAACTTTTCCTTTGGGATCAATGCTTAAAACTCGAAAATTCGACATTTCCATACAAAGGTTTGGCCGCCTTTTGTATAGAAATTTAGACGGGCTGAGTCACCTTATCAAGGATATTTTGGTGGAAAAATTACAAACTGTACTTAATCCCAAAATGTACCTATATAGAATATGGCTCTCTCAGAGGTCAAAGGCGAAATACTGATTATGCCAGACATAAAATAAAACAACATTTTATCAAACATCTACACAGCACAGGATGGGAAGAGCATTTTATTAAATGAATGCAATTTTTTTATTTGGGATCAAAGTTGTCAGTATAATGTTCATCGTGTATATTTTTACTTTTTAATAAAATTCCAATGCTAAATTATTTAACAAAGCGCAATTATGTTTTTATTTTTTGAAATATTGCAATAATATAAAATAAAATATATTAAATAAGCGACGAAATATTGATATTTTATTAAAAATCGAATTGATTTATTAAAAAAATCAAACATATTTGAAAAAGCTGCATTAACCTTACACCGAGTTACATATGTTTATTGCCTACAGATTTTTCAGCTACATCGTTTTCCACCGCGACCGCATTATAAATAGACATCTTTATCAAAGAGCCGCTCTACGTTCGCCGCCGATCGGAGGCAAATCAAATATTTGAGAAGAGTACTAATTATATGTATTTTTAGATGGAAGATTTATTAATTGGGTAGCATGTATGCATTACCTCTGGTACTTAATAAAGTCATTGATTGGAAAGTGGTTACTTAATAAACGAAGTATTTTTCTATTTATATGTAGAGTCTTACGAGTAAACAATTCTTATAAATAACTAGCTTTCACCCGCGGTTCCGCTCGCGTTTATGTCGATCCCTTGGGGAGCAGACTGTCCGTATCAGACCAACGTGTTCATTAGATAGGGCGTGAAAGCGTAACAAACAAACTCACTTTCGCATTTATAATAATAATTGGGATGGTATTAATATTGTAGATAGTACTCCAATCAGATATTTTTATAATTTTAAGTTAAGTTATTCTGCAATATTTTTTTATAATATAATAAAAAATACATTCAGGAATTGTGCTTTTTGTCGCAAACCCGGATTTAATTAGTCACTTTGACGTAGTATGACCAATATTAGTATTTCGCCTTGTACCGACCAAGATATTGCGTGTAACGAATCCAAAATTAACATTTGTACCCAAGGACACATTGGCGGCCACCTACATTTGTATCGCAGCCAGATTACTAAAGTTCATTGACGTTTTACGTAGACGACACGAGGGGACCGCGGCCCCTGTACTCTGCCCTTATCGTTTGTATGACGAAAAGTGAGCCAGCAATACTGCCTAGCAAATTATCGCAAGCGTCTCGTGGTAGCAGGTGGCAATTATTGGTTTTAGTCAGCCGGCTGGTTGAACTTTTGAAGGTCAAAATAAACGTTTGGCGCGACAGATTTTTTCCAATGCAAAAATTCAGCGGAAAATTTAAATTCATGGGTTACCCGTATTTGATGTTTTGCATACTGTCTGGCTAATTTATCTGCATGCTTATTCATGTCGTGCGTAACGGATTGGTATTTCAAAGGCTTCTTTGCATGCGGGTCCAAGGTCATCTTAAAGAGACATAGGGGTAATTTTCCAATGGGGCTGTATTTCAAAATAAACGTATAATTAAAAATGGCCTTTTTTTACTTTTTTTGTTAATATTTTGTCGAAAGCAAAGAAGTTTTTACTACCTACCTCTAAGTTTGTGTACGAAAGTAGTTTCCCTGTTTGCTGATACAGACATGCTGGGACGTTCAGTCCTGTGGGAAATTATGCAGGAATCTGGCTAGCGAGGGGGTTAGCCCCCACAAACAGACCCCCTCAATTGTCTCCACGCCACGTGTATCCGCTAAGCCTGGGAGTAATTCCTTTCCCGCTGGATTTCCTTATTTGTTGGTTGCCTACTTATATAATTAGCTCAGAATGTAACTTCATATATTTTCGTCACGAGCTTTTATTATTATTATTTACTTATTAACAATAATGAAATTATTTACTCATAAACACGTGACAATGTGACATCAATTTTACATTATTATTAATGAAATAATATATGTATGTATGTAAAGTCAAAATACAATGAATAAATCTTAAAACTTTGCCTTAAAGTATAATCAAATATTTATATTCCATACATTGACTGTAGTATAATTAAATAAATTGTTTGTTTACCAGACTTATGAATTCGAAAATACCTTAAATAAAACTAAACTTGTGGTGCTGAATAATAAATACAATAATATTCAAGAATCTGTTGCACTTAATGTTTTTGCGATTGTTACACATTATAATTACATCACTTAGTATGGTTTTATACGTTTATTACATTATTCATTTCAACCTCATGCCCACAAACATGCTAAACGTGGCCTTCAGGTCTTATAGACCTAGGCTCTGTCTACCCCGCAAGGGAAAAAGACGTGATCCTATGTATGTATTAATTCACGTAATGTTACGAAAGCTTTACAGTTTTCATTTCCGCAGGTAGATCTACCAGCACATGAGAACAAAATATTGAGTTACTTATTTCAACAAGTTTTGGTTTCCTATATGAGAAAAATATTTGTAACACCTCGACGTACTATAACACCAACATACAGTCTGAATATAGTTCAACGTTCATATTTAAAATTATAACAAGTAATATATACTAAAATATAGACGTATGAAGAATCGAATTAAAAATCCAATAAATAAAAATTCTAATCAAAATATCCCACGTACATTTCCAGGCATAATTTATGTGCGAGTAGATAGCATTTGAATGTAAGCTCATTAATGAAATCAGATCGTATCGATATAATACATAGCAACGGATTAATTTATGTATAACAGGCCACACAGGCTTACCGTTCATTTGGGTAATAGTGACATCTCATTCACTCTTAAGCTCGCTCGATACTTTAAGCTGAGACAGATAGAAAGTAGGCTGTGCGTCCTTAATAAGGCTTTGCCCGGGAAACCAGTTTCGGTCGAATGCTGCGGGACGCTGATCGATTTTCAATATAAATATTTTTTTAAGTACAATTTTGGTTAATATAGTTTAAAAGAATAAATCATCATGATAATTTGAAAGAAAAAAGTTTTAACAATTGCAAGTTGTATTTTATTAAAAAAATTTACAACTAATACTAGATAAATATTACTTTTTCTGCATTTTTGTGCAAATAATATAGCCATAGCAAATAATAACACACATTGATAAAATAAAATTTTGTATTTATTATGTACTTTTTATAGTATCCTTAATTCATAACATCTCTCCCAATAGTTTATTTCCTCTAAATTAAGAGTTTTCCAAACATGGTATAACCAATAAACTAAATTAATTTAATTTATTTATGACCAAATTATAGATAAATCATTTATACTTAGTTTGGTTTTAAAATTCCTTTTTGTCTCATCAGGTCTTCCAAAATACCAATATCTAGGTTCCGAAGTCATTGTTAATACGACTTCCTGAAATATCAAAATTTTATTATTTATTATTTAATCTTTAAGCATAAAGTTTAAAAAAGCACGAAAGAAAATAAGTATTAAAAATAAAACCAGCAACGTCCCGCAGCATTCGGTGGAGTTCGGAAAAGCCTCCAAGGATTTCGGATAGATGGCGTTAGGCTTCTTGTAATGGCGCCCTTTCTATCCCTCCCTTAACCACGTCCAATTCCCTGAAATTCCTTGTTTTCTAGTTTTCTCTTACGAAATAATTTCACCTAGTGTTTTCTCTGTATTGAAATACCGATTTTTTATTCGCAACATGTAGGTGGTCGACCAAGAATTTTGTTTGAATAAATTTGAATACGATTTCGGCTGAAGATATCGGAATTTGGCATCTTGTCTGATACTAAGTGGATTTTTGAATAATTTAAAAGTAAAGTAGAATATTTTGGGGGACGTTCATTTTGCCATTTTTCTGATATTGCGTAACGCTTCATATCGTCTGTACATTTTTACTAGATACGTAGTTTTCCTATAGGTAATTAAACAGTTTTCTTTTATATTATTTCTACCAACAATTAAATATATCAATTAAGTATTGAACAATTGATTCAAGTTTATTATTAGGATTGAGAGGAACTAACTTGTCAAAAAAGAGCTGATAGAGATGTCTAACAACAGAAAAGGCTCTTTATTTGCAAATCTCATAATTTGACTCCTTAAATTTTAGAAAATTACTTATTTACTAAAATTTTAAATAAGACTCTTGAAATCTGCTTAGAATTCCTAAATTAACAATTCATAGATACTTAAAAGCAAAACTGACTAAATTTACCAAATTAAAGTTCTATATTTTTATAAAATCTATTCGAAAACAAATATTTTCCGATGGTTTTTCTAAATTCTAGTTCATAGGTTAGATTTATAGAGTGTTTCTAGTTGAGACCGTGTTGCATAACCCTCGGCGGCTGGGCGTCCCGACGCCGGTTAAATAGTCACGCACACAGGCGCACGCACGCATGCGCACTAGGACTTCACCTATTTGTTGGTAAACACGTGTGTGTGGTCGATATTTTGTGCAGCACTATGGCTTGTAAATAGGATGCAAGAGGTTTTCCGTGACGAAAACTATCTCTTCCATGCTGGTCTGGGAGAGAATGGACAATCTGCTTCTCTTCCCGCACAGATTGTAGAAGCTGATTTAAAATCTGCGGAATCATATCAATAGGCGAAGCGGCTAGCAACTTATCACTATTTTGATTCCGTTTTCCATCTACACGCACCAACATGTTAAATGTGGCCATTAATTATTATACACCTAGGATCTGTCTACCCCGCAAGGGAAAAGACGTAATATTAAGTATATATGTATGAAAATTATAGATTATTTTCATTACTTTTAAGTTTTTAAAGTTCGTTTATCTGAACTTCTTGTTGAAACTTTATATTCTTATCTGATTGCAACATCTTTTCTTAAAGGATTTTATGTTCCAACTTATTTAATTTCTGTAATATTTAATGAAAATAAAATCAATTTTGTGATCCAAAGTATCCATATTTTTTTTCATAAATTATTGTTATGATTTGACTTACATACCTATTTTATTTTTACACCTTTATCAGTAGTGCAAAGAAGTTCTCATAATTTATACCTAATTATACTAAAAGTATTCCAAAGAAATTATCTTTGTTCAGTAACTACAGACGCGTCACGGACCACGGTTGATTCAGTTTCATTGCGTTCAATAAACGAACAACATCATCCACGCTTCATTCATAAATACAGAAGAATAAAAAAGCGAGATGCTCAAGAATAACTCTAAAGTAAATCATTCACAAACTAATGTAGGTACAAACAATCTATCATTTAGCCAGATTTTTTAAATGCTACAATTCCCCTTCACCCCGACAAATCGTTGATGGAACCTGTCAGTGCTCAATTTACCACAACTAAAATAAATTTACCACTCTAATAAACATTATTTTTAAATTTAAACCTTTTGCTAACTATTTTAGAGTTTATATTTATCTGGCGGTCAGTGTGAAGTGTAAAAATAAAGTTGTTTTGTTAGATATAGGTTATCTTCAATCAGTAGAGTCATGCATGTCACACACAACTGTAGCGTTAGCTCCTACGCAAGGGTTGATATATATAGAGATTTCTTGTTACTTTTCGTTCCTTTTAAAAACGAAGTTGTACTACCTATAAAAAGATTTAAAACAAAATAATTCAGTACTTTTTTTTTGTAAGACATGTTTTTCATGATTGATAATATATTCAGCGTCAAGAAGTTTTCCAACATGAGACCAAATCATTGACATCTTTATAACAATGTTACTTACAAGATTCTTCCATACTGGTTTGGGACAATAAAAAAAAAAACGAAGAATGCACCAGTTGCTGCTCTTCCCGCGCGAACAGTAAAAGCTGACCCAGGGAATGGGCAAATCTGAGAAATCATATTGGGAGACTGTACGGCTAGTAACCCGTCATTATTTTGATTCTGTGTTCCAACTTATGCCCACCAACATGCTAAATAAAAATTATTAAAAAAAAAAAATGACACCAAATAAATATTTGAAAAATCGTTAGTACTACTATGCTTCTAAGGTTCTTTTTTGATACGTCTATGATGTTTTAGTGTGTTTTTACATTATATTTGTATTAAAAATAATCAAACTATACTTATTCAATAGATACGCGTATTAGTGTCAATTTAATACCTTTCACAATTCGCCATTTTGTACATTTTATGTGTGTTTTCTAGAAGCTTAAGAGTCTTACAAGAACTTTTATACCTGAAAGTCAAACAAGCTTCTAACTTTATAACATCCTTAGCAATTCTTGACAGTTTGATATTTTCATCCTTCCATTGTTTGCAAAACATAAATAAATAATAATAATCTAATCTGTTTGCAGCTTATAAACATCTAAGACACCTCTCCAACCCGTCTGGCCAGCGTGGAGAGTGTGGGCCGGGTCCTCTGGCTGCTCTAGCCAAGTCTGGCCCTAGTAGTACAGAGAGGGTCGTGCTCCTGTAGTGGAGACTAAAAAGGACCTGATGATGATGATGATGATTGTTTGCAAAATCTATGCAAATTTGACGAATTCGTATCCTCTCTTATAATGCTTTGTTATATTCCAATAAGTATTTTTCTCATGAGTCTTGTACAGTCAACCATAAGACGATCGTTACATTTCCAGTAGGCCTCAAGTTATAACTGTTTTAAATTTATTATATTATTTTAAGATTTATTTAAATTAGCCTTAACAGGAAAACCCACGTGTTCTATGTTTATTGTCTCCTTAACGCTCACCAATAGCTGTGTTAAATTTTCCAAGAGGCAGTTGTATCACAAAACATACAAATAAATCAATCTCAACATACAAGTAGTAAATCACAAAAACACTCAGTAACAGGTCCGTATATATGAGATACTCGTGATGTAGTTCCATTAGCCATATCAATGTAAGGTACGAGTTATCACCGTATGTAAATCACAGCGATAGCTCCACTACTATTTATTTCACTGTTATATTTCACTGTTATCGAGAATGTCAAGCGAGTGTTATATTTGTTTGTTCCATTAACAACGTACTTATAGGATTTTAACATTTATTTATAAATGGCGGTGAGACACTGTTCGTGAGTGATCTAAATCTGTAGGATTTAGAATACGTTTCCCCATTCTACGAGTGTACCACGTTCGACAAAAGTAGGTAAAGTATTTCTGTTGGGAGCCGTTCAACAATCCGTAAATAAGAGAGATCCAAATGGTAGTGGCTGGATACCGGATACCGAGTATTTACTTAGACACTAGATACGAAGGTAGATAAATCTATATCTTTTGCGATGTCATAGTATCCTTTAAAATAGATTGAAGCATTTGATATGTGAAGTATTAAAATATTTTTTAACAAGGTACTTAAGTTTCAAACACACTCTTTTGTAAGTGGCGAGCTCTGTGGCGCTGTGGTTAACATGCCAGCCTGCGACACTAGGGTTCCCGAGTTCGATCCCCGGCCAGGACAAGATGGAAAACGATATTTTTCAGATTGACCTGGGTCCTGGATGTTTATTTATATAAGTATCTATTTAAAAGTGTAATATCGTTGAATTCGTATCCCACGTCACAAGTTCACAACTTACTGTAGGGGTTAGCTCAATTTGTGTGATATGTCCCTATATATTTACTTATTTATTTATAATGTAACACAACGAAGAAAATTATATTTTTACTATTAATATAATATTGAAATATAATCTTCTTATAATTATTATTTCTGTTGAAATTCACGCTATTTTAAATTGCCCAACTGATACTCATCTTTCTTTTATTTATCAAATAAAAAAGAATAACAACAATCTTTTTTTTTGTACACCATAATATATCTAATACTTGAAATATTCGCAAACAAGAGAGACCTATATTCTCTCATACCAACATCCATGTTATCAATCTGAAATTTAGGAATAAATCATATTTTCTGGGAACCAATCTCGCGGTGTAGCCCGGGGGACCACGGACCACTTATTGGGATGAACGGAGCGCACCTCGCCTTAGGGTATCATGAGCATTTCACCTTTGTTGGACCTATCTGCAGAATATTTTTAGGATGCGGGTTTATTATTTTTATAAAAAATAAACTATGTTTATTATTGTTGTAAATGGCTTCAAAATATACTTTCATTTAATTTTAGTTTCAAAACATAGGTTATCTCTTTAATTCGTCGTTATCTACATATTAGGATACCTAATTCAGAGATCAACGTCTGAAGGAATGTTATTACAAGTTCGATCATTTTTCTGGTAGTTACACTTCGACATTAGTGATTGGGCAAGACCCACGTCATTTTACTTAGTTCAACTTTGATTCCAGTTAGGTAAATTATTTTTACACTACTACTTATATTCCACATACATAGGTAAAAATAGTGTTAAGGCGCTGTGCATCAGTAGAATACCGTAAAACGTGTATTTTTTCGTCGCGCAGTTAGCGTTATTTTTCAAAGAATACTAGCATGAAATAAATATGAAGTACAGTTCAAAGATCAAAATAAATGATTACATCAAAATATGTTCAAAAATATATTTAAAACCTAACTAAATAAAATATCAAAAAAGCTATATCCATAAAAATTTTCGTCGCGAATTACTTGATTTTTTCAGCGACAACTACCAACTTTTATACGTCTATAAAAAGTATAACTAAATAAGCAAGATAGATACCTACAAAATACAATATTTGGTTGTAATTATTGAATTATTAAATTAAAAGTGAAAATTAACACGAAAATGGCAGACACGGATTTGAACTGAGACTGACGACATGTATGACACAAATATATAAAATATTGCGCGACTAGCTGTTGCCCGCGGCTCCGCCCGCGTTAATGTCGTTCCCTTGGGAACAGTAGAAATGATAAAAATTCCATACAAACCCCTGCCCCTTTGCTTTTTCCCCCTAAGGGGTATTTAATAAATTTCACCTGCATAGATCTTTATCTGCATATCTTAAGGAGGGGATTTTGTCCATTTCACCTACACAGATATTTTTTTATTGTAATGGAGAACTTCTTATTTTCATATTTCTAAGTAAATAAAAAAAATCCATACAAACTTTACCCCACCTATTCTACCCCTTCAAGGGGAAATTTCGACCATTTTAACTACACAGATCTTTTTAATTGTAATGTAAACATATATATCTATGTCCAGCAATGAGAAATTTTTCATAAAAACAACCCCCCCCCCCTCTTTATCCCTTAAGGGGGAAATTTTGTACATTTCACCTACACAGATCTTTTTTAATTGTAACCTAGAACGTATATACTTATTTTCATACCTCTAAGTCTAGAAATGGAAAAATTCCATACAAACTTTACCCCCCATTTACCCCTTCAAGGGAGAATGTTGTCTGGTTCACCTAAACAGATCTTTTTTAATTTTAATTGAGAACTTGCGTACCTACTTTCAAACTTCTAAGTCCAGAAATGAGAAAATTCCATAAAAGTTCATCCCCTTTGATTTTCTAAAAATCCTTTCTTAGTGCTCATTTACATCATAAAAAGAATCCCTGTGCCAAATTTCAAGTTTCTGCGCACAGTAGTTTCGGCTGTGGGTTGATGCGTTGATATATAAGTCAGGTTTGCCTTTGGCCCGCGGCTCCGCCCGCGTAAGTGTCGATTTCTCAGGAACAGTAGAATAACCCGGAATACATTAGTTTATGACTTTCAATGAAACACCTTAATATTGAATTTCAATTGAATAACTTCAAAAACGGAAAGTTTCATACTAACTTTGCATCCCCGTTATATCCCCTTAAGGGATGATTTTTGAGAAAAATATTTTACTCGTGTTTCATGCCTTTTAGTAAAGAACCTTCATGCTGAATTTTATTCGACTAACTTCAAAAATGGCAAAGTTTCATGCTTACTTTGCACCCCTGTTTTACCCCCTTAAGGGATGATTTTTGAGTAAAATATTTTTTTCGTGTTTCATACCTTTCAGTAAAGAACCTTCATGCTGAATTTCATTCGAATAACTTCAAAAACAACAAAGTTTCATACTAACTTTGCAACCTGTTTTCCCCCTAAGGAGATGAATTTCCAAAAATCCTTTCTTAGTGCTCCCCTACGTTATAAAAGGAACCCCTGTGCAAAATTTCAAGTTCCTAACCCTTATAGTTTAGGCCCTGCGTTGATATGTCAGTCAGTCAGCTTCTCCTTTTTTTTAGTATGGATTACTTACTATGGATAGTATGGATAGGTTTATACCTATCCATACTATCCATAATATAATCCACGACAGCATTATTGCTGTCGTATAATGATGATGAATTGACTTTGGATTTTAACTTTCATAGGTCACTTATTATTTTATTTTATTTTTGCTATATGTTTGCAGGCAAACTCATGCCTTGAGTTCATTCAAATGACGATAACTTTTTTTTTTATCAACAGATTTTGATGAAACAAACTTTAAATGTTAAACTGAGTTAAAACAAAGCAAGTGGTGAAAGTTTGACGTAAATCGGTTCAGTATTTTCGGAGATAATCGTGATCATACATACAGACAGACAGACAGACAGACAGACAGACAGACAGACAGACAGACAAGAAATTCGAAAAAATTTTTTTTGCTTTCTATTATTCTTTTTAAGTGTCCCTCTATCCATTTCAGTCAAAAATTCGAAATGTACAGACAAAATAATTTTACTGTTTTATTATATGTATAGATGTCCGCTACAAATGGTTAAGGGATACAGCGCCTTAAGTAATAATTGTAAATTTGAAAAATGTTTCCAAATAATAAGGATATTGCTTGTGCACGTGCACGGTTCCCTCCATTTTGCATGTGTTGAATTCTATATGTAGGTTAGTATACTGCCTACGTTTATTTATAATTAATGGTTAATTAAATACCTTTAAGAACTAACAGGCAGTTAATTAAGACATTCGTACATTTATCATTAGTATTAGTTATTAATAAATACACTAAAAGCCGTGTGGTTTTTCGGCAGAGTAGAAGAGGATCACTCCAAGTCTTCCCATCGATCTTTGCATCGTAAGAGGCGACTTAGGAAATACAAGCTAAAAAAAGCTCATAAACAACAATGAGACCTCTCCAACCCGTCTGGCCAGCGAGGAGAGTGTAGGCCAAATCCTCTGTCTACTTTAGCTGTCAAGTATGGCTCCGGTAGTACGGAGAGGGTCATGCTCCTGCAGTGGAGACTAAAAAGACCTGATGATGATGATGATAATGATGAAATACACTTATGTTAAACATGTGAAAAAATATAAATACCATATTCTAATTCATATTTTAATACTACTAAATATAAATATAATTTTATGTAAATCGACGATGATATAAATTCTCATCTTTTAAAGTTATAGCAAAAATAAATAAGTACACATATTTACGTAATAATTAGTATTTATTCACGGACAAGGCATAATTAAGACATCTTATATAGATATACTTTTACATTCCATTTATAACTAACTGCTTATGTTTTTATATAGGTAGGTTTGTTTCTGTCAATGATATCAGGTTATATTTCCTATTTGTTGTTTAAGATAAGCCTTCCATATGCAATGGCCCTGAGACATCTGACAGAGCTGTTGTAAAAAGACAGTTAGGTTATTTAAAAAGCCATTTCTATTAAGTTGCCACCAACGCCAGAAACATTAACTCAGCAGTGGAACAACTTACATTTCAATGTCGCAATATAACTAACGTACACCATTAACTTTTTCAGATATCAGTAATACCTAAAGCTTCTCGAACAATAACGAAAAGCTTTCGTGTTTGTGTCGCTGTCAAAATTTTGCACGCCACCATAAAGTAACCGCTTTATACGCCGACGGTACACCCCTGTCAATGTACATTACCATACCGATGCGATTTCAGCTTAGTTTATTTATGAGCTTCAAGATAAATACATTAAATACTTACTTAGTTTTTACCTTCAACTTTGTTTCTTTTATTTTGTCTCTAGGTATACAATTTCTGGACTCCTGTAGTATCAATTTGTATATAACTCTATATCTAGGAATATAATTAAATAATTAAGGTTTCCAAACTTTTCCGCATCGTATAACTCATATTACTTTTCTGTTATAGGTAATCCTACGTATAGGCCATTTCAGATTGCGCACGTGTGATTTTTTTATATATCTTACAATACTGTAGCTTTTTCTAAAATACCTACATTTAGTTTAAACAAAAAAAGATAAAGTAGTTAACAATATTTTTTTGTCTCTACTAATAAAATTGTAAAGAGATAATATTTGATTTGCTTAAAATAAATACATCACAAACTACATACAAGACGAATTTTGTAAATTATTTCAAGAATATAAAGTAACATTATGAGTAAGTAACACATACTTTAATTTACGTGGAGGTAGAAATCCCGGGAAATAGCATGAAGGTTTAGTATTAACAGACTTACACACATTTCAATATTTATACGTATATTCGTATAGGTTTACTTGATATTTGTTAAACCTTAAAAGAACAATGAACACAAGTAATATAAAATATCTACTAGAATTTTAAAGGTCAAAATAATTCTCTTATCTTTGTATTTTCTGATTACTTCAACTTAAGTACTTAAAATATTTCACTTTACACCAGAAAATATTCAACATCTGTAAAGGTTACCTATTATGTGAGTGAGCCAGTTGTTTATGTAGTAAAAAAATGCCAAGCAATGTACTGAGTACAATTCTTGTCCTTCTCCTTTTAGGAACAAGTACTGCTTAAAGCGAACAAGTGTGTAAGGAGAACACTTAATTAACGATCTCCTTGTTTTAAAGTAACACCCGTCTTCTTCTCGAAAAACTTTACTACTACCAACTTACTTAACTACCAAACAACAAGACCAGACTAACAAAATTTCAATATTCTTCCAACTAAGATTCAAGGAAAATAGTTACCTACCCAATTATCGTTTACCCGCTCCCAAGGCTTTGTGAATGCGCCAGCCCCTAAGCAAAC
The DNA here is from genome assembly GCA_947532085.1 of Elegia similella. Lineage (NCBI taxonomy): Eukaryota > Metazoa > Arthropoda > Insecta > Lepidoptera > Pyralidae > Elegia > Elegia similella. Next base: position 10,219,649 of record OX383935.1, on the reverse strand, counting down.
GGGGTGGGGGGTGTGGCCACCCCAAGGGTGCATCGGGCGGCTCCATTACAAGGTCCCACGTTGCACCATGCCAAAGATCTGCATGCGAATACCCAAATTTACTAAATCACGGTTCGATACTCGAAAATGATTCTGCGTCTTTGTCCAAACGAGTGTCTTAAATCGAAATCGGATGAAACTCGAGCTTGATTTGAGTTATCGAGTTTCGAGTGCATTTAGTTCGAGACGTGATCCGTTTTCGCTTAGTTTCATTCTAGTTGAAGGTGGATAGTAGTTGTGAGACTCATTTAAATTTGCATTTTAATTACTTGCAATCTAAAGTAGAAATACATGTTGTGGTTAAAATGGTGAGATGTAAATGCATTGCTAGTGTACAGGCTGTTTTTATAAACCGAAAATTGCCAGCAAATTCTGCTTCCGATACTACTGAACCCTTGATAACGTAATAGAAAATTGCAAAAACATTTGGTTACAGCCCCTTATGTACAAACACCTAGAGCGATTCCTGAGGCAACTTTATTTTATCAAAAACCTTTACCTTTTACACTAAGAGATTTTTATAGAAAAAAGATTTGCACAGTAAACTGACCAGATTTAAGTTGAATTGTATGTATAATGTGTTAAATAAATCAAACTGTATATTTAATTTAATTTTATAGATCTTATTATATATTTAAAAATAAATAACCGGCTTACTTAAGGTAGAGCCCAAGTTATTTACCATAATTTTATCTTCAAGAAAATACTTGTGATGATGACATTTGGATAATGTTCCTGGCTATGCGGGATAGACCATTCCTGACCATACATGATCAGAATTACCATAGTAATATATTGCCAGTGTTTGTAGGAAAGGAATATTGTTTAGTATTCATTGGTTATTTAAATTTTGATGTCTTTACTGCTACGCTACTAATGCGGCATTACGCGGAAAATAAAAGAAAGAATCGTTTTGATTTTGCCTTTTGTATTTTTTAAACCCATAAGTAATTATATTAAATATCTTTATGAAGATAGGCTGATTAATAATATAAGTATACAATAATATTTTAAAGAGAAAATATTTGATGGTTTGTTTGCATTAAACGCAGACTCCAAGGCAAATGGATCGATTTGAAAAATTCTTTCACGATATGAATCCTACATTATCCCTAATGAACATAGGCTATAGATAAAATACTTATATCTGCCTGTGCAAATCCGGGGCGGGCCGCCAGTATCTATATTATAACTATCATTTTTTCACAGTTGGAAAATTCTATTATAAGTTACTATACAAAGAAGAAAAAACAACAGTAGATAACAACTGTCAACATGTGACAACCAACCTTTATATATATATATATATATATATATATATATATATATATATATATTCTTAGGTATTTTTTATTGACAGTATAGTTAATAGAAACATACATTTTCCAATTTATACCAATGATACTTGGCAATTCTGTTTTTTCTCCTAGAATTACTAAAAAATTGTCTAAAGTATTGCCATTGAAAGTTCAATAACGATAATAAATAAATTAAATTTGCCATTTTAAGATGCACTAACACACAAAGGGTTATATAGGTACCATCATAAAGTATTCAATTACAAAAAAATGCCCAAAAATACGTTTCTTGTATGGCCCCTTTTAAAAATACAGCTTCTTTGTTTTTATTATCTGTTATTATAGCGGCAATAAAAATACTCGTACATTGTGTGAAAATTTCAAGTACTAACTATTTATTGTGATAGTTAGTTCTTGAAATGTGTGATAGACGGACGGACACACTGACTGCGGAGATTTGATAATAGGGTTCCATTTTAACCTTTAGGTATAAATGTAAACTCGGAAAAATTAAAAGAAGATTCAACCTAATTGAGAACTTTTTTTAAAAGTCGGATTATACATAGACGGCGCGACTCACTAGTCACTACATATGCGTCGTGGTCTCACAGTTTTTGTCATTTCGCCTATTATTGCAGTCTTGCACTAAAGGCACCTTCACACGAACTAGCTCCATTACAGTGTCCAGACGGAGCGGATCATTGGCTCGGTGTGGTGCGCTCGGAATTCAACCCTTATATATTTCCTGCAGCTGATTTTCGTTGTGTGTTGACTTATATTATACAGCGTGAAAGTTTACTTTCAAAATTCGTTAAAAATAAACAACTGTACCTATGGGACAATTGCTGGAAAGTCAAAAAAATAGAATATCTCTATGCAAAAGCTTTCGGTATACCCGGTATGAAAATGATGACTTTTCCATTTCCACGCATTGGTTCCATAGCAAAAATCTAAATCCCTTACAAGATGTTGGCGGTTAATTTTATTTAACTTAATTTTAAGTAATTACTAGCTTATCCCGCAACTTCGTTCATGTAAATAACCTATGTATTACTTGTTGATAATAATATAACTTTTGTTGATTCGTTTTTGGCTTTATCCATTACAAATTAAAAAAATATATCACAGCTCTTTTCCTCATTACAATATTAGTACGTATATTTAATTAGGAATTACACCTGCTGACATTGGATACTCGTAATTAAGTATTTCAGTTCTATCTTAATATTATTCCACAGTTATAAAAAGAAATAAACATATCGGGAGCCCCACTAAAACGCGGGATACTAACTCAAGGGTACTATATTTTATAAGAGAAATATAAACATCCAAGTACCAGTTTAATCTGTAAAAGATCACTTTCCATCTTGACCTGACCGGGTATCGAACCCGGAACCCTGCGATTAAAAGGCACTTGCGGTACCACTAAGCCACAGAGATCGTCAAACAGCAAGCAGTTGTCATTTAAATAGAAGAAAACTGCACATCATTTTGTAATATATTTATATTTAATAACTTGTTAAAATACCTGCTACCCAAGCAAGAAACAAAAAAAAAGAGATCGAGGTAAATTGGAATTATCTGAAATGTCGGGCGTTGACCGCGGGTGACATTTAGGGTTCCTTGTCGCGCCCCGGGGTAGAGGAATTAGGAAATATTGGACTGGTAAATGGGTTCCGGATAGAGGGGGCTTAATGCCAAAATTGGCTCCACGTTGTGTTGGGTTTTCTCTTTTGTTTTCATTTAGGTGATACATCAAAATATAATTATGCCTGTAAATTCAAATTGTGAATATATTCGTAAATATTTTTTTAATGTTTGGTTTTTTTAAAATTGATTATGATTTAAATGTATGAGGGTAGTTTCCTTAATAATATAATAAGTCCGTCAGTTGGATAACATTTTTTCGATTGTCAATAAAACTCAAAATTTTAAAGAGAAAGACGTCACAGGAAATTTTAACGGCTTTAAATTTCAGTGTGACGTCACAGATTGCTTCACTTTTTAACAAACTGTGACGTCAAGAGAACCCCACTCCTGAATTTTGTCGCGTTTTATTTTTATCATTTATTGTTTTATTGTAAAAACAAGAAGTACGTGATCAATGTTTTTTTGATTATCTAATTGACGAACTAATTTTATTATTATTATTTTGACCCAGGAAATAAGCATTTTTTCATCATTTAGATTATACCTAAATGATGAAAAAATGCTTATTGGCTTATGCTTTCAATAGGTATATATTTCATGTCGAACTAAGAAGATCGTCTATGCTATTGTTATATTTAAAACAAAATGGGTGAAGCTTAAACTTCATAACTCTCTTTATAAATAGTCTTAAGTCACAGTAAGCCGTTTCTTAAGGTCGTTTATCCCTTAACCCTATTATGTCGCTATTTAGAGTCACAACATATGAAATGCGTTTGTAAATTTTTAAATAACGACATAATTGCCATAACAGGGAAGGTAATACATGGAACAAATCCATACTCATTTTATAAATCCGAAAGTAACTGTTACACATAGAAAGCTTTTATCCCGAAAAAAAGTACTATTCGTATTCCAGAGGATTCTACACCATTCTGAGATGAGCCGCGGGGGTAAACTAGTTCATAATACTTTAAATATATATATACTTCATACTCTTTTTTACCCGCAGCTCTGTCCGCGTCCATGTCGATCCCACGGGAACAGTACTTTTCAAGGAGATAAAAAAAACGAGATAAAATGCCAATTGAAAATAAGTACGATTTAAAACAGTTTCTGATTCAGAATTATGACATTTCGACGCTTATTTAGATAAAAAGGTAATAAGTCATTAAAAAGTAGTTAAATTAATTATGACATACCAAGTAAATCAAATCGACACCTTTTGTTCTCAGTAAAATCTGTGTTGGATTACTGATGTCGAAACAATGAGATGATAAGTTTAAAATTTCTGGATTTTGAGCAACTAATAGGTTAGTAGATTTTATAGCTAACTAGCTTTAACCCGCGGCTTCGCCCGCATCTATGTCGATCCCTCGGGAACAGTCTGTTTCTCCCGGGATAACGTGTACACAATGTTCTTCTCCGTACTCCATGCAAAATTTCATGACGATCGGTTCAGGAGATAGAACGCGAAGGCGTAACAAACAAACAAACTTACTTTCGCATTTATAATTAGTAAGGATTAGAATTAGCTTACATAACATTAGTGTCAGTCACCAATCCACACGAAGCTAGTTAATTTACCCTTGTCCTGCGTCGGTAGATTTATATACGTAGAAACTCTATGCATATGCTAACTCTACTTACTTACCTACGAGTTAAAGTGGGGAATGACGCTCAACTTTGCGGAACGGGAAAGCAAATGAAACAACTCTTTTAGCAAGTGTCTTTGAAACAAATGGCCGAATAGGGAAAACGTTGAAAACTCTTTTTGCGTTTCAGAGATATTTTTGTGAAAATATATTTATAAAGCTGTGCGATTTTATTTTTAAACGCATATTTTTACATACCTGGTTCTTTTATTGATGCATTTATTTTCCCGAGTAGATTATTAACACGAACTAATTATTATTGTATAATGACTTGCATTTACCTTATTAATTAAATAAAAAAAATATTTATGGACAAATTACATAGATTGAGCAAGTTTCACTGTTAGTTATGTATAAATATAATCATGTAAGATCCAAGTCAACCTAAAAAAAAAATCCATCTTTTTCGATTGATCTAGTTTTCTTTCTCCTTGTTTTCCATCTTGACCTGGATTACCTCAGCAATTTGATGAAGGTACCTATTTTTACGGAGTTAACGCCTATATTACCTACTCTAAAACACAATCTTCCTAAGCAATAAGATGCTTAATAAAAAAAAATGTAAATAATAAAATAGATACAACACTTTACATATTTTCTACCAATAGAGTTATGTAAAATATGTTACAATGCATTATTTATTTACAAACAAGACAAATCAAATTTGCTCTAACGCCAATATTAGGTACAACAGAAGGCAATGCAAAATTTAATTCCACCCAACCATTCCCCAGCTAATAATCCGAAAATTGGACAAACCAGGCACCTACAAATTAGATTTGAGGCCAGAAGCGTAAATTAACAAAACAATTAGGTGTTTCTAATAATTCCAGCTATAACGGTTGTATGAACGCAACTCGTTGAGGGCATCTGTTCCTGCCCAAAGCTGGATAGCCCACACACCTACACAACCTTATTGTTTGCTATCATATGTCAGAGATTAACCCTTATTACCATAGTATGAAAGTCTGAAATAGAATCATAGCGGTATTTTAGTTGGTTGTACTCGGAATCGGCCTGTTTCAATGTTGTTCTGTTCTTTAAATTAATTTCGGCCTCTTGAGACCGAATTCCGTAGCGCTCGAGATTAAACCAATCTCAAGTTAATGAAACTGGTATCTAAACAGGACTGAAAAACAAGGAATAGGTACCTACTGAGCACAAAATATATATGTACATATTTTATTAATAAACATTAAGGTTTTTGGGGAAATTAATATGTTGACATCGACTTAACATTTTCGCTAGATTAGGTCGTCTAACGTACCATTTTAACCATTTTAAAAAAGAAAGTGGTTCTATATTCCATTGCATGTAATTACTTTTGTACCTACTATCTTCTCTATACATACCTATTGATGTGTTCCACTTAATGTTTTAAAATATTTTGAAGCAGACGGAGTTTTTTCCACCATTCAATGAACGAAGGAAAGAAGCGTATAAATTACTACATATGCACACTCCTCTTAAGTTAGCAAAAGTATTACTGTATTGTTCGACCAATAAAATGACAATTTTAGTAAAACATAAAAATACTACCGAAACCTAATTGGCCAAGAAATTCACACGATTTTGTTTAATTAAAAATGCAATAACATACACTTTATTCAACCAAACGAAGTCGTTTCTTTTACATGTTTACGATACTGCAAGTCGATACATTAATTCGATATGTTGTATAAAAACTGTGAATTTATCTGCAATACAGTGTCTTAGCTGTACATAAAATGGTCTTTTATATGACCATGTGTCATACAGGTGGTCCTGAAACAGGCTCACTGCGTCTCCAAACGATTTTTGGTTTCACGCTGAGAACCTTGTAACGGGATTTTCGATTTCGCAATGCATTTAAATGTAGAATTATCGAAATATCTTGACCAATCTCACCTCATAAGTTGATCATCTTAATAACAACGGATATAGTCATCAGGGTAATGCTGCGTTCAGAATTACTGGCCAAAAAGGTTTTTAAAAATCCAATTTAACTTCCCTATTGAAAAAATAAAAACTCAATTGAAACATGATACGAGTACGTTTCTCCGCGATGTCGTCACAAATTAAAAATTCGAGACAAAAAAGGACGGTCATTTTCGATGTAGTTCCATCATTCGATTTTTAAAAATGGTGCTGAGTACAGCGAACCCCATTCCTGTTGAGTTGACGCAATCGGCCATTTAACGCTGATCCCAGGGTGTGGAGGCAATGTGTGTTATTCGTTTGTGATTTAGGTATTTATCGGGCGGAGTGGTATTTCTCGGTATGATGGTTATTGGTTTGTGTTTCTCAGCCCCTGGTAGTGGGGATGCAACGGTACCGCCATCGCGCGAGGGCTTTTCTATATTCATCATACACTTTATGGCCGACTGGCTCAAAAGCCGGCACCTCGGCACGCTTTAAATGCATATCCAATACCATGGTGCTGTAGGTATTACATTTTGTAGGGAATTGCGTTTAACCTGAGATCGGATTGCGGTTTTCGATTAGATTTTATTACTGACCGCTACTAAAAATATTCACTTTACTAATTGTATCGATACGAAATTGCTGCAATCTTCGATTTCGCTTTACTTAAGATAACTATAAAGATTACCATTTGTAGCAGGTTATCTTTATTTATTTACCGCGTTATAACAACGTGTTGCTACATACGTGTCCTGAAAATAATGAAGTAGTATGTAATTTTTAGCTGCCAATATGGTAGTAGTATTTATATCCTAACTAATATTGTAAATGCGAAAGTGAGTTTGTTTGTTTCTTACGCTTCCACATTGTAACTACTGAACCGATAATCAAGAAATTTTGTCATGATCATCAAGGTTTGCATACACGTTATCTGGTGTACGGAGAAGGACATAGGGTACATTTTTATCCCGGGAAAAAGTACTGCTCCCGAGGCATCGATATTGACGCGGGCGGAGCCGCGGGCGAAAGCTAGTACTTATATAATATTTAGATAGTAATTTTTATATAATTATTAACTGACAATTTTTTGAATTTTAGTCAACTTGTTCTACGAATGTATTTGATTGCTATTTATAAGTGTAGTTAATGTTTCATATTATTTTTTACACAAATCCAAACAATCTTTTCTTTAATAAAAAATTACAAATGAAAGTTATTGTGTCCAACATTTTGATTTAAAGATCTGTTTCAATTATTAGGTAAGTTATAAATAGTTAATTTATGATTAACATATTTACCTTTCTTGTTAGTTTTTTTTTAATTTTAACGTATAATTAGTAATGAACGATATACTTCCAACACTTAAACTATCATTTAGTATTCAACGCGCGATCTATGAAATTGGGATATTCGCAAAGTTCCTGAGCCTGGATTAGCCGCAGTCCTGAACTTTACACGGTTATCAAAACTTCCATACTTAACGTAACCCCGGCGGCCTTATCTCCTCGAATATCCAATTCGCATATTATCAGAAATCCTGTATTAGATTGGACTTCGATTCGCGAACACCTTGGCCTGATGTGCATGCCGATCCCACCGATACTATCATATTTTACATGTCCAACATCATAGTAAAACGTCTTTAATCCAACTTCGAATCAATCAAAACTCTGCTTCAAATCCTGGACTACAAGACTCAAAATTGATAGAATAATTTTAAAAAATATTTCTTTTTCGTAATGGGCGGTACTGATCTGAGACTTTGGTAGGTAAAGTTTGAATCCCCGTCCAATTTTGAGAGAGTCCATTTGCATCTTTTCTTGCATTAAGTAAGGTAAGTCTTGTATAAAGTTTTGCAACTCCTTTTCCGCTTCAACTAGACTAATGCTGATTCACGGGAGTATTAAAAGGGTACAAACTACTTCATCCTAAAGCCGGGGCTACATAATGCATCCAACTTTTTTACTTTATTTTGGCTGTGAATAGGGCTTTTACGTAAAGCATTCCAAGATAGCGGTATTTATATGATGATAATACAAGTGTATTCGTTATTTTTGGCGAGTTTGAGTTAAAAAAAGGCTGGTTTGGATCTTATGCAGAGCAGTAGTGCTAAACTACAATTTTATTGTAATACAATTAGATGTATAGTACATAGTGCACGCCCATCTTGATGTAAAATGAGAATAAAAGTATGGGCCGATAGGTTGTAATGTTCTCAAATATTTTCTCAAATTCATGAACAAAACTAGAAACATAAAATACCTAACATATACCTTATTCGACGATAGTTAGGTGAAATTTATACCAACACGTGTTGATATTGTTGTCAGAGTTTGCTCAGAAGAAACATAGCTTAAGATTAGCCTCAATATCCACAGATATTGTGTTTAACCCGCTATCGGCACCCCACAGCCTCCATTCCGACGTAAACAATTGCCGCCTCGTCTTACACAAAGTAATCAACGCTTTATTGAGCCAAAAAGAAACACGATGAGATAATAACAGAACACATGTAATAACTGGAATTGTCGTTTGTACGTGTCACGCGTTGATATGTGACATTTAACACGCTGGGTGACACGTTCGACAAATATTGTGTTACACTCGGCAAATAACACCAAAATGGTTATACCTTAGAACAAACAGGGGTATAATGCTAGCGTAAAAATGTAGTCGTTTTCAGCGATTGTCTTGGCTCTGTTATTGAGGCACGTACGCGACTTACAACGTTTTCATATATCTTTTTATTTTTTTTGATCCGGTTCGTTCAATCCTCTGTAATTGATCGTGAGTCACACGGTAGCCGTTTCTATGAAAGTTCAACGCAGTTTCGAAATTTGAACACTTTCAAAACAGGGTATTACTTCACTTTGATTCACTTTCTCCGAAAAATATTATATTGACTGGTAATCTTGTTTTGTAACACATGTATTTTTTTGTGGTCTTTAGATTCACTTAAAATGACTCGACACTCGACGAAAAACTTCAGGAAAGCGATTGCGTGATATCACGGAATTATCCAGTAGAGTAGTAGATTTTTTGCAGAATACATAATATTCATCTTTTATTAGTACACTGTTATCAACACATTAGCCAAGTTCCTACAGTATTTATACATTTTTAATGAAAACTCAAGAGATAAGATGCTTGTGTTAAAAGCATTTAGCTGTAACTAACGAGGACAAGAAAGTAAATTTAAAATACACAAAGCCGACCCACCTTCGTGCAACTGCTCTCTTCTACCGCAACAATAAATCAAAGAAAGTATAAAGGAAAGCAATTAAAAACCACGAAAAAGACAAACAGACACATAATCACAATGCGAAACCACCTTCACTATATCACCTGTAATTTTGTACTGGTCCATTAGACAATTGACGCAACGCGGAAGAGTATTTATTATACATTGCTCTAAATTTTTATGACCGAAAACAACAAAAGAACAAAAAGGGCATTTGGACAATGCACTTTCAGTTTCTTTATAAAATGCGACAAAGAAGAGCAATCGTCGGAAGGGTAAGGTGTTTTTTGATAGAACGAAAACAAAAGAGTTGTTACACAACTTTTGTTAAAAATGAATAAGTTTTTTATCATGCCATGTCGTAACGTTCTTGGAATATTTGTACTGGGGCAAAAAGTGAAGGTTTTTTGATACCGCAAAAAGTTAAAAATTACCAGTTTTAGCTATCTTGACACGTAGGCCGACATGCAGTTTTACTCGTAAGTTCTACTATTTTCCATCACGAACTAGAGTCCTATTAAACTTAGTAACTGAAAGGGTATTAGTATGTAATAATGTTGACAATTTTTATTTTCGCACTTTTATTATATTATACATGTGAGCATGAATATTAACTGAGATTACCGACTAGCAGTTGAGACTGAATATAGAATAATTTAGTCCTGCAAACTAATATAATATCTTATATAATATTTTTATATAGAATGAGCAATGCAATAAATTATCCTTAGCTAGTCTTAATCCATTCAATGTCGGATTATATTTACAAACAGTAAATAATAAGTATATTAGGAAATTTGTCAGCTTTATTATTATAGCAGTATTCTTTGAATATCTGTATGTTTTTGGTGATTTGCTCGTGGTATAAATAAACAATGATATCCACTTATATTTGTCATTCCATATAGTTCGCAGATAAACATAATTTAGCTTGAATACATATATGATGTCAACACTAGAAATTGTGCGAAAGAAAAACGCGTATAATTTAGTCGTTTCTATCCTTTGTCATCACGAATAGGTCGGATGGATTAATTCATATCATGGATTATAGCAAAACCAATAATGTAATCAATGGAAATTGGTGATATTTCAAGAGGATGTCTCGTAAGAATAAAGATACATAGAGAATAAAGAAAATATGACGTCAAGAAGGGCGTGTTGATTTTTGATTTATGTGATATACTCAAGTGATTTATTTCATCGTAGTATGTTATATGCTAATGTGACAAAAAAGTTGGGATAATAGTAAGCAAAGTAGAATTATGTGGGAAGGTATAAGACTTATGTTTAAGTTATTTTAATACACTATTTAAATAAAGCATATATATTTAAAGCTAACCGAAGAAGTTTAATTGGACCGAAATTTCTCATTTAAATATTGTAACAAATTAATTTTCAAAAACCCCCGGGGCGGGTCGCTAGTTAACTATATATAAATTTATATATAGTAAACTAGCGACCCGCCCCGGCTCGTACGGGTGCGAAATTATACATAGAAGCCTTCCTCTTGAATCACTCTATCTATTTAAAAAAACCGCATCAATATCCGTTGCGTATTAGTTTTAAAGATCTAAGCATACATATGGAGAGACGCAGCGGGAAGCGAGTTTGTTTCATACTACGAGTATGTAGTGATAGTGATAGAATAAAGCATTACATATCAGTAGCTTAACGATATTGTCAATTTCAATACTTTTTCGAGTCTTTTGGATACTAAAGCTACTTGCTACCCATTTATCGTTCGTAATAACAATTAAATGTGATATAAAAAGGGCGGTCACAAAATTACAAGTACCCTCACGTCCATGTGAACATTGTCTTTTTACCTTTTCGATGAGAATTCGTGGTTAATCGGCTTTAAAATCCTTCTGGGTCACGATTGGCGGGTAAACACTTGATGTGGTAATGTAAAACACAGAATAAAACAGGAACAAAAGTGAAACGTCGTACTTCAGGCAAAGAGTTTTCACGCGTTTACATAAAAACTGATGAGCTTCAAGTTAGTGGCATCTTCTTGTAAGTGAATTACAAAGGAATCTAGTTGAGGTAAATAAAAGAGGCTTTCCGCATACTGGGCAAAATTACTGTAGTCAATAGATATTACGACTCAAAATGTAGAAGAAGTGAATAACCTACATACAAGCAAAAAAAAAATATGGCCAGTGCTACTTGGGGTGATATAAGGATTTCAACGATGTCCCCTACATTCGAAACTGTTTCGGAGTTTACTTGACCGTAAGAGTTATAACTATCAGGATCTTACCAACAGTGGCAGTTCAACTATAGTATATATTTTTTTATGATATACGATGGCAAACAAGCAAGCGGGTCACCGGATAGTAAATGATTACCGCTGCCCATGGACAACTGCTACCCAGGGGTGTGCCAAGAGCGATACAATATACACTCGTATATACTAAAAACAGGACAGAATTGCAGTTAGTACAGCCAAGAAGTTGTTTTGTAGGGGGCTTGTCGTTAACCATAATACTGGCTAGTCATCATATTAGTAAAGTAGGTGTTACATCTAATATGAATAGCGGTTTTTCTTTATTTTATTTTATAGTATCTAATCTATGTATAATATATTAATAAAAAAAAATCAGGTACCCACTAAATCTGATTTGTTACAGATATCTTCAAAGGTATTTAAATGTGTTGTATATTTAGCATATGCTTTAAAGTACCTACGTGCCTGCGCCTTTATTGCTTGAAACAAATTGCTAAGTTTGTGTTGAATTAAGGTACGGAATATTAATAAGCTCAAACGATAACGATATAAATTAATTAAGAATGTTACGAGTTGTGTAAAATGTCGAAAATAATCGTTATGCTTATTTTGGGGTTTTGTGCATATATGTTTGTATACCTACCTAAGTAAATTTGTTTGTGCATTCGAGAATAAATTGACAAATACTTAATGGTTTCTGATAGTTTTGTATAGTTCTTATAACACAAAGACAAATGTCAACTTAGTCTACACCTGCGACCATGAAAACTGTAAATTTTTCGAAACGTTAGGTGTAAAATCAATGTAATATATGCGGTAATACCGTATTAAAGTGATTTTATTTAAATGACAAATTCTTAGTATACTTTTTCTCCAAGACATTTTTGAGTAGGTAGGTACATAGTGAGTGTGTGACTAACATAGTGAAATTCCCATTAGAAGTTACTTGGTATTCAATATTTATATAATAGGAACTAGTTTATATTTGACAGTTAAAACCTTTGGGTTAAGTACATACTACGTTAAACAAAGATTTATAGAAATAAAAAAAAAACAATTAGTAGTTCTACATTTTGTAGACTCGAATCGATTTCCTCAAAGTGCCTCGTGCCAAGTTGGAGATTGGCCAATGACTGTAGCATAGTAAATTGTGTTAGGAGAAAATACTGTTTAGGCAAATAATACCGAGATAACAGAAGTATAACTTGTGGACAAAAATTTGGGAATCTTATTTCTTTTTAAATCTTGAATAGTTATTCCAAATTCAAAGAGCTAATGCCCCATGAATTTATGGGCTAATACAATATAATTTAATGATATAATATAATTTAAAGTACGTTTCTTGTTAATGCCAATAACAAAACTTAATACTTACTACTAGTGATGCCCCCAATGCCACCCAGAAATTTTCTCTGGCCAGCAAAAACCCGGAAATGTATACCTAGCACATACAGTATTTAAACCAATTGCTTTGACAATGTGAAGGCTTTACGACGTAAGAGCAGTAACATATAAATATACATTAATATTAATAACACAAACAGAACAGTATTGTCAAATAAATACGTGCCTACCTCACCGCGTATATTATATACTTTATTTTGTATACTTAACTTTGACACATCAATGGCCTGTGGTGCAATGCGTGTATTTCGAATGTTAATTTCACCGAAATCAATTGAGATTTCGTGTTTCGATGTCGATGTACAAACATGTTGGTCAGACAAGTATTGTTTAAAGTGGCTGTTCTATACCTACGTCTTTTATTTTATTTTTGAATGGACAGTATCTTCAATTGATAGATGAATGTTGTGATTCATAAATACTACAAAACAAACTAAATATTTTGTAGAACGAAGTAGTATTTTTGTAGAAAACGTGATTCATTAAAAGAATCAAAACAACAAATTATAAGCGTTTTAGGTTTATAAAAAAAAGTCTGTAAAGTCAGTTCATGGACGATAATTTTATGTGTGACGGTGGCAGAGAAATAGATGCGTCACAAGCCGAACGCATAGGCCGATCGTGCCTCTCTATCGCTTGTTCCGCGCTCTCACTTGCACATGGAACGTGACACTTTTTCGTGCATGCAGTTCATCTATTTATAAGACTATCACGTATAAAAAAATATTTTGAATTAACATATATCTATAGTTTTTCATATTAAGTCCATATCAGTTTTCATCTACAGATTTCTAGTTAAATAAAATAGCTGTTAATAATTTATTTCTGTACTGATTCGTAATTATTAAGTTAATTTCATTTACCACTAACAATTTTAAAACCACTAGCAATCTTAAGCGAATATTGCTACTGTATAGACTGCGGACATTTACCACTTTAGAACATAAAAATATATTCATATTTTGATGAATGAATTATATTTCCATAATAATATGAAATGATGAAACAATGTATATTAAGTAGATATACTATTTTTTTTTTAATTATTCTTTAGATATTATTTAAATTCCTTATCCTTACTAATATTATAAATGCGAAAGTGAGTTTGTTACGCTTTCACGCCGTAACTACTGAACGGATAATCATGAAATTTTGCATTCATGTTCTTTGGAGTACGGAGAAAGACATAGGCTACCTTTTATCCCGGGAAAAAGTACTATTCCCGAAGAATCGCCATTGACGCGGGTGGAGCCGCGGGCGAAAGCTAATAATACAATAAAGCCAAGTTCTTTTATAATTTCTTATTAAACATAATCACACTCCTAGTTGCTCAAAGAATCTGATGAGTGGAGTGGGTAAGTAAGTATACATAAAACACCTATTGCCTGCGGCTCCAGTCGCGTGGCTGTAGATCCCTCGGGAATATCTCTTTCTCCAGAATAAAAAGTACCATACAGATGTCCTTTCGCAAGCCTCAAACTATCACCATATCAAATGCCGTCCAAAACAGTTAAGGTTGAAGCGTTAAGAGGCAACATCAAAAGAGTTCTTTTCGCATTTTCAACACTAATAGTAAAGTCTGGATTGGCTAATGTTCACAGACTACGTATATCGTCTAGCTCTCAAACTGGCTGGGAGCCAAGAGCGGCGATTTCTCATGTTTTAATATAGAACCATGGCTGGCATTAAACAAGGCACCTTGTTACTCTATATTTCGACGCTGAAAGCCCCTTTGTTCAGACAACAAGCCGCGCTCTTAAAAAGTATTGGAAGTTATTAGTAGTCGATGTTTCTAGGTTAGTTATGAGTTATGTTTTCAGACTCTAAGCTTTTGTTGTGCGAGCTTTATGAGCGGACTTTCTCTGGTTAATCCGTGTTTGTATTGTAAAAGCCTTGTTATGTACAGTCGATGATTTTACTTTACCGTTTTTGTGAAACATCTCTTTGATGTAGAGTCCGGATTTTGTAGTCGTCGTTGGAGATGTGATATACTATATACTTGAAGACGCTATGTTTTATGTATACCTTTAAATATATAATTTTATGATATAAACACATAATGTGTTACATATTTCAAAAGACGTAATTAGTTTTTGAAGCATATCTACACTAAGCAAATTAATCTCAAATCAAGCGTTTGCTTGAGTTGTGTTAAAAAGTATTGGAAACTATACGGGTATTTCTAAGTATCTAATTGTTAAAAAAATACATAAAGCAAGTAAAAGAAAAAGTAATATTATTTCAGATAAATAAGTAAAACAGCTGGCAGATAAAATGGCACACAACTCTAAAATTAATTTATATTCATTATTCAATGATGGAAAAAGAATGCCTGATGTCTTTCACTTGACATGTTTTCTACCTCTATATGATATATAGCTACCTATCTTTCTTCATATTCTCTAGTATGCAACCTCGATCTAATCAAAAAATCTCTGAGTTGAAAATTGATACCCAGCGAGTTCGGAGTCATACATCGGAAAGCTCTTCCCATTTTCCAAGTCGCGACTGCGACTCGTGTGGCATACGAATGCCGTGTTCAGTCTGACGAGAGCTGCATTTCCTGCAATTCCAAGGAGCGTCGGAAAAAAAATGTATATTTTTTATTACATTGCGTGTAGTACTGATGGCTGTGGGGCAAAAAAGGTTCTCGAATGGCGACTCCGCACCGACACCCGCCGACCAGCTAGCCTTTTTGCTAACTCAATGTACAACGTTTTGATAGTCACTTCAAAATACATTACGTTTTATATATCATAATTAAAAATAGTCAATAATAAGAAAGTCGCAATGTATTTATAATATAGGCAGCCTTTGGTATTTTTTTAGTTTAAATGATCTAGGTAAATAACAGGGCAGTGGCCGCATCAGTATGCGGCCACTGCCCTGTTATTTACCTAGATCATTTACCAGTGTAAAATTAATGTAGCCAAAAGACATTACGACTCTTAAAGAAGATGAAGTAGTTTAAAGTTTTGGACTTCTACTAAAATATCTATAATCAAACTAACGCGAAATATTATAAATTAATATAAAAAATAAAGTAAGAACCACTACAAGTTTAAATAAATTTAATAAAAAAGTTATAAAAGATTAATTTGAACACAATGATAGATAAAAAAAAATAAAGGAAAAAAGATTTTTCTAAAGTTCTTTACTTTTAAAAATAGCAACGTCTCTTGTAACTCTCAAAACTATGCAACTACTTAGAAGACGTCGTAACTAAAGGAATATAAATAAATAAATAATTTTCTGCTAACCGTGCTGCAATCTCATCTCCCCATCTTGCAAGACGATAACAACATCATATCGTCTCAGCGAAAAAACACAAAAACACGAAACAAACAAGAAACGAAAAGTACCAAATGAATGTGAAATTTTATAGACGCCTTCAACAAAGTTTGTACTGAAAGTAAGGTCGCGATATGCGCTGTCACATAATATCGACGGTTTTATTCGCACATTTAAGAGGTTTTCGGCATACTGTAATGCAGAAACGGTGTTAATATTGCATTTTATGCATTTAGAGAGCCCTCTCGGCTTGATTAAAAATTCGTTGTGTAAATTCGATGCCTCGAAAAACGCGTAGCGAACACTTACATATTTTAGCAAATTAAATATCACCACTTATCGGACCAGTAATGGTAGCTACTTAAGTTTCGGTATATAATATCGCTTGGGGTACTTTGGTACCTACTGATTATTTTTAAGTCCGTATAATGGGAAAATATTTAATGGAGATTGCCTGGCAACACGCTACATTGTAGGTACGTACATAATTTTATTTTTAATAAAATAAAATCAATGTCAATGAAGATACCTAATATCTAAAATTTATACTTTTATTCCAAGAGTTAGCGACAAATTATGTACATTTTTTGCTAACCATTTCAGTTGTTGGAGTACTTTACGGTTAGAAGGATACAGATTTATTTGTAGGGGCCAGATTCCCAACAACTTTACTTTAAAACAAACTAGGGACGTACTCTACCCTGTTACTATACCAAAGCTCGCACACTTAAAATTAATACCTATGTCCTACATTTAAACTAGGTATAACCTTTAAATAAAAGATACACCACAAACACGTAAACATATTACAAAACTAACGCTTATGTCTGATGGAAACACTAAATAATTCCGCCAAAGAGCTAACCTATAAGTCAGTAAACAGGTACAAACTCTATCAATAATACATGGGTTACTTCTCCAATTTTCTATGAGCGGCGTCCCTCGCGCAAGCTACTCGGGAGAGGCGGGCGCAATAACAAAAATGTTTACCGGAGACGAAACTGAATAAAAAGATGTCCCTTAATACGGGCCCAGATGCATCCTACCTATTATTTGTTTGCTTCCGAGAAAAATATGATCCAATGCAAATTTCAGTTATTAGGGTCGGGGCAACATGATTTTTCTTTTCGATCTACGTGGGAACTCCTCTGGGAGGTGTCTTGTTAAATAATGATAAGTAAGGTTGGGCGAGGGCGTTTGTATTTTCTTTTTAAGATGGCTACATTTTGTTTTGAAGTTTATCTTATACATCTTTTTAGAGGATGCTGAAATTAGCCCCTTGAGGTGTTTAATTTGTTGTTTTTTTTTTCTTTATTATTAGACAAGAGTCTGAATCTTCGCGTTATTCAAGTTTAGCGAAAAGGTCTTTTCCTAACATTGTTTTTACGAGGGAAGAAAAAAAAATCGATCAGACATTATTGACTGTTTGATTGATGAAAATAGAATATTAGAATTAAGAATAATAGTTTCCCGTGTATTCCTCTTAAAGAAATCATTTTTTCATTTTCTTAGTCGAAACAGAAAGTCGCATTCAAATGGGTGATGAGTCAGGTTGTAGTACGCGCATTCAGATGAAGCATTTTCACACTTGGCGTTTGACTGCTTTGTCATGAGAACATAAGTAGATACGCAACAATATTACGTAACAGTCTGATTGAAGATTTTTCATTATACTAGAACTTCAAGCTTTGCTAAATGCGTAAGAGTTAATTTTGCCTTCGAAAAATAATCCTGGCTTACGGTATATATTTTCCAAACTACCGTTCCTGGGAATTCGTGGCAAGATACCACAAGTTGAAACATTTTTCTTTTTATTTATTTATCCGTATTCTTATGTTTACGTCCGTATAGTGTTGTAATAATGAGCTACTACCGGTACTGCCGGAATCCAAAAACGCCGAAAATTTGACCGCAAATGTGGAATCCCGCAAGACGATACGCTAAATTCAAGAGTGTTTTGCTTTTTACAAAACGGCATTATAAGTTGTACAACCATCAGTCCATTCAACTTGGCAATCAAACATATTAACGCTGCAAGTTTAAGAGCACAAGTTATTGATCAATATATAAATTTGTACGTAAAAATATAATCCTTAATGATAAAAATACTGCTGTATCTATGGAAACTATATCGAGTGGAAAAACTCATAAAAAATCGATAAATATATGAGTTTTTCCATTACGCGCATACTTATATCGATAAAATATAAGTATGCGCGTAAGGAATTTATGTCAGAATAGTTTACCTATGTCAGAGACATTGTAGAATAGGCTCCCCTCACCCCTCCCTATATTTTTCCTACGTGCTATAACTTGGGGTCCTACAAAATGCGTGTTTACAGGAATCTTAAGAGACAGCAACGCATCAGCACCTCCTCTGCTGTTTCAGATGTCCATGGGCGACAGTGAACACTTTTCATCAGGTGGCTCGTCTCCCGATTGTCGTTAAACTTATATAAAAAAGAGATGAGAAAAAAGAGAGCCCAAAATCAAAGCGACAAAAACGTTGTCGACACGATAAGAAGAATATCGGGCGGGTAAAAGCTCACAAACCGCCAGCGTGAGAAAGACCTTATAAGTCGTAAAACCATCCGTCCATTCAACTTGGCAATAAAACATTCGGATCAAACGGTGTCACTATAGCGCCTCAAGTTCAAGAACACAGTTACACTGCACTCATAACCGTTTGAAATAAAAACGACGCGTCGGTTGCGTATTAATATTCCTTGTTGGTGTCATTGATAGCGAACATGAGGTCACTATAATATGGCTGTTATTATTACATGTATATAGAAATGAGTATGTATGTATGTTATTTAAAATATATTTATTTATTTATTTAAAAATTTATGTACACAACATGGTCACATGAAAAAACATTTGCATTATAAATGAGTACAAAGGCACTACTTATTTCTTAAGAAATCTCTTCCAGTAGGCCTGTGAGAGGAGAATATGTTACGATAGGCAGACTAGCGTGTTCATAAATGAAAAACAAAAAAAATAGATAACTAATATGTTTAACGAGAGTAATATGTCAGTTAATTTGGGGTCACGCGTTTCGTTGGTGTTATAACATAAGTTTTATCACTAAGTTGTTGAATTATAAGTAGGTAGTTATAACTTAACCCATTGATAAATTTATCGACACAATTGAACTACTTAAACGTATTATTAGTATACTTTTTCTATTTAGGGTTCCGTACCCAATGAGTAAAAACATATGTGTGGCTCCACTGTCCGTCTTTCTGTCTGTCTGTCCGTCCGTATGACACCAGATCTGATGTACTGTGATACTGATACTACAGTTGAAATTTTCACAGATGTTGTATTTCTGTTACCGCTAACAATAAATACTAAAAAGAGAATAAAATGATAATTTATTTAGAAGTAAATACTCGTGCGTATTATGAATAGGTATATGTTATGGATCGACACTAACACGAGTGGAGCCACGGGCGACAACTAGTACAATATACAAATGATAGTAGTACAATTAACATATGGTTTACACCTGAAAAAGGCACATAAAAATAAAAGTATGTAGTTTATTTACTGCAGTATATACTAAGGTATGGCATTTATATTATAATACAATCAATATTATAAGTGCTATAAAACTTTAAACCATTAAATAATAATTTATTTTACTCTTTACCTTATAAGATTAATTTGAAAATAGCAGCAGCTGCATTGACTGCAAGTACAAAATATGGGTACTAGTTTTGTAAGTTTTTCTTGCTGCTCATAGAATCTACAAAGACCTACAATGTGCTTGTCTTTTTTTATGGTAGCTACCTATCAGGCATCGGGTCGTAAAACCCGTAGACTAGACTCAGACGATTTTATGGGCCGCGGCAGCTGGGGGCCGGTTCACCTGATGCAGTTGCATGCAAATAATTTGGTATTATCAAGGCTTGTTTATTTTGTTTTTGAATGTATACCTATTTATGTATAGGTTGGAAAAACTAATATTATCGTCTTTTATACTTATTCAATTTAGTTCAAAAAGTTCTAGAAATATCGAGATGTACCTACATCTATTAAGTATCGATATAAAGTTTAACTTGACATTGATTGTGTATGTAGTGTTATATTATTTGACAGCTCCGTAGCGCAGTGGTTAACACGCCAGCCTGCGACACGGAGTGCCCAGGTTCGACTCCCGGCCAGGTCAAGATGGAAAATGATCTTTTTCAGATTGGCCTGGGTCTTGTATGTTTATCTATATATGTATTTGTTACAAAATATATTATCGTTGAGTTAGTATCCCATAACACAAGTCTTGAACTTACCTTGGGGCTAGCTCAATCTGTGTGATTTGTCCGTATATATTTATTTATTTATACTATACATGGTGATATTTAATTCATTAACAAGTGTTAAAGGAGTGACTGAGACCATGAATCTGAAAAACTTTCATTATGGGAACAACTTCGACATCGTGATAAAATTATCTGCTCTTTCATACAAAAGTGGAATATCTAATTAGCCAAAATTTATGAAATAGCTGTTTTTTTTTTCAATTTCGGTGTCGGTCCCATAATGAAAGTTGTTCAGATTGGTGGTCTGAGTCACTCCTTAAACGTTTGCTAATGAATTTAATTTCACGCTGTAAATAAGAACACTAATGTTTCATACTCGTACCGGGATAATATTTAGTAATTAAATTTTGTTGTAGGTATCTACTACGAATAACAATAACTACTTATCTCTTTAAAGTAATTTTATAAAAGTATAACATATTCTACGTAGGTACCTAACTAAGTAATCTAACGAATGTTTTTTTTGTTTCAGATACACAAAGAATATGGATGAAAATTATGAAGAGGTAGGTTATATAAGGCTACTTCGTGGATATGTAAAAACGGCAGGATAGCCAAGTAATTTACAGGTCTAAGGCAAAAACATTCGAATGCAATGATAACAAGAAACATATGCCACAAAATAAATACTTACTGCCCTTTTTGACGGTTATTGCTCCTCCAGTGAACACTAAAAAGACCTGATGATGATGATGATGATGATGTCTGCCATATTGTTTTATTGCTGTCGTGACAAAGCCCAAGTAAACTTACATACCTACATAATATATATATTTATACGCACGAAAAACCTCACCCCCATCAGGATGGGTCAGTCCGGTGAAAATTTCGATTACACTTTAAACAACAAAGAGACAAAGAGAACACTAATATAAACAGTAATTATGACATCTTAGATAAATCAAGATAACTGTTTATATTCTCCTTCTATTATCCTGTATTCTCTGCGTAGGATGTCGCATCCTAGTGTATTCTTTATTGCATAGATATCATGGGGATTGAGTTTCTTTCGGCGTATTCTTCTGATCAGTGGTCGGTCCGAAAAACGCTAGTAGTCGATATTGCATTATTAAAAAAATATAAGAAATAAAAATATGACGTTCAAAAAGAGAAAAATGATTCCAATTTTGAATTTTAAAAAAATAATGCTCTGTCGTAAGATGGTTAAAATAATCATCATAATAATTGCCTGATCAATGATAATGATTGTCTTAAACCTCAGAAAGGGGGAAAACAGGCTGAAAATTGTCGTACCTCAATATCAAAACCCAATATCTAATTCCAACATATGACTCGGCACAACTAAGTATAGATTCATAACACTATTCTATTCGGCCAGGCTCGGACGTGAGTCAGCAGAAAAATAATAAGATAGCGCTTCGCTCCGGGCGGCCAGGCTCTGGGGTGTAATGCATTGACATCTTCGCTTATAATAAGGCTTATTGAGACTGGAGTATATCTACTATTGGTTATACCAACTGTGACAAAAAAGGTTGGCTTGCAACTAAATTTGACACAGTTCGTTTTCGTTATTAGGTTGATAATGGTGACGTAGGTAAGTAGGATGTATGCGTACAATAAGTACTCTCTGGCTGAATAAGTAAGTAACTACCTACGTTATCAATTTTACGTTAGATATTGATGCAAATCAGCATGCCAAAGTCTTGTTGTGTTTTCCTGGCAAAGTCGTTGCGTTTAAATTTAGAATGCCATACGAGCACATACTCAATTTGGCAATATTTCTCCGATGTGCGCCGAAAATGCGATTTATTTATTTTTCACTAAATTTGTGAGTCTATGTATTCCTTTATTATTTTTCTAATACCACAGATGAAAATAATGAACCATTATTATATTTACAGTTGCAAAAGTAGCATTATAACAAACAGCTCTACATTTCGGCGAGCTCCGTGGTGCAGGTTAACACGCCAGCCTGTGACACGACAGTGCCAGGGTTCAATCCTCGGTCAGGTCAAGATGAAAAATGATCTTTTTCACATTGGCCTGGGTCTTGGATATTTATCTATATATGTATTTGTTATAAAATATAGTATCATTGAGTCAGTATCCCATAACACAAGTCTCGAACTTACATTGGGGCTAGCTCAATCTGCGAGATTTGTACATTTATATTATTTTTTAAATTCACTTTCCTTGTACTTAATTGGCATTATTTATATTGTCTTACAATTAAATTAGTATTAACTAAGATGCTTGTTTATCGGCAATGGGTGATTAGGTTCAATCACAAAAAAGGTGTTCCTTAAAAGGCCATTATATAAAGTGAGTCCCAAGAAAAGGGACATTGCTACAACCGAGGTGCTGGCGGTGGTGGTAGCTCCACCGTGCCACCATTCCGGTAATATGTCGTGGAGAGAGCGGGTGCGAGTCCCGCATAAGTGCTCTGTACACCCGTAGCAGATCAGATGCATCATAACGCATTTTCCACATGTAAAAAGAAATGTAACTGTTAAGATATACTAAGTTAGTTATGACCTAAGTCAAATAAAAATAATCTTTATTTGATCCCGTATTTTTATATTGAAATTTCGTATCAAGGTAGGTAATCAATAAATTGTCAAATAGAATAGGTACATACTACATCATAATAGCCCTAAATAACAATTGTTTATTACTACTCTTTACCTACCTATTCTAGGCTAAGTTAAAGATTCTAATAAAGGTATTTTTTAAATCCATATGTACCTATCTTTTCTTCCTACTGGCAACATTAATAAAAAAATCATTAAAGCGCCACCTCAAAGCTCTATCTACATCAACTAGACGACTTTGTCTCAATCCTAGCGCCACCGTGAAAACGAGTGCTTTATAGCCGTGATTCCGATTCATAAAGACGTGTCCACACTCAAAATCACATAAAACTAAACACGTCATTGGCACTATAATGTTCTATTAGGGGCCAATTTAACCGCTCCTTACTATTTTACGATTTTGACGTAGTTTTATGAGCCACGCGCCCGCGCTCGTAAAAGTATAGGTACTATACCGGTCACCTGTTGTGTACCCTACATTGTGTCAATAAAATTTGTCAATGAACGTTTTAATGTGCCAATTATGGCCGATGTTTCATTCAGGCGGATTTACGACGTGTCGCCTGACGGCTGAACTTGAACTTGGAAAAGATCGTGTTTGTAGGATATTAAGTCTATTAGATATTAATATTTTATTATTTGAGTTCGTGTTTTAAGTAGCATTCTAGTAAAATTTTATAGTTCCCTATCTAATAAGCACGTAGTTAGCTTATACAGTTAGCGTCTCCGCTCATTCATTAAATATCTACCTAAAGACCCTGGTAGAGACAGGTCTCTGCTCTACCTGCAAGCTGTTTGTAAACAAGTCCACTTTTATAGTCCACCGGTTAGTAAGTATACTTGATCTTTCATTTATGGTCCTACTATCCCATGTACTTAAATACATATATATTTAAGATATCGATTAGATTGATACTCTACAATCTGTCATCATATCTACCTATACATGATAACATAATATTATAATTATTACATCACCACGAACCTATTATTCATAAGTGACTACGAAGTCATCATATCTATCTTCTACAAAAAAATACAGCCAAAGCAAAACTCAGCAGATTTCTTATAAATACGTATTTCTACGCCATGAGCCATAACTCAAATGACTGCATACGTCAGGAATATAAAGGAGGATCTTAAGCCAGACCCCGCCTGAAATATCATGGCCGCTCTCTCGACCCACGCCTCTCGCAACCTGATTGGTTTAATTTTGAAAAACTAGTTTACCCGCTCCCGTATTGACCAATCAATGGGAGCAGAATATTTAAATACAATTTGGAAGACATCTTGTGAGATACGCTTATCTCTATCATTACGTATGCGAGTGAGAGAGCGGCGAATAGTTGTGCATGTAGTTGTGAGGTTATTGGATGTTGCGCGCTGCGACGCACAGATGTCGCTGTTTATTAAGAAGTTCTCCCCATTTTTGGTAGATGGCGCTACTGAGCATAATTATGATGTCAGCTGTTTATTTATTGTAAACTTATCTACCAAATATAATCAGGGTTATTTTTTAACCTGGTTCAGTTTTGTTTCTTTAATGATAAATAGGTATATCGACTAAATGTGAATGAGTACTCTTATCAATGCTGAGTAAAAGTGAATTCATCGTTACGGGATTAACAAAAAAAAGTAACCAATAAGTTCGGAATAATGAAATAATTTAAATACTTAACAATTTCTTTATTATTCTGAACTTGTTTGTTGCTCTGTTGTTTTATATTCTTAGGACAATTAAATCAACCTTTTATTTTTCATCCAAAAATATTCTTATCTCCATTTATCTATATAAAGGT
Source organism: Elegia similella (assembly GCA_947532085.1). Lineage (NCBI taxonomy): Eukaryota > Metazoa > Arthropoda > Insecta > Lepidoptera > Pyralidae > Elegia > Elegia similella. The sequence goes on along the minus strand of OX383935.1, from coordinate 10,194,263 downwards.
AGAGTATATATTTGTTTCCATTTCGAATTGAATGCAAATAATCAGAGAAAACAAACAAGATGACATGATGAATATTGAATTGATGATTTATGAAATGTCAAACCTGATAAATAACTACCTGTTTACCTCATAATTATTCTAACTATTTACCTCATAATTATACGACCATCTGATCGGCAGTTATTTACGGAGATACAAACAATTAAATACTTAGTTCGATTGCATAGAATCACAAGTGTCAATAATGTTCAAAAATGCTGGATAGAGCTTAAGTGCCTGTAAACCAACCAAACCAAGTTTATTAACACCATCTGTTTTTCTGATAGGGAGATTCATCATCATCATTTCAGCCGTAAGAAATCCACTAGTGAACATAAGCCTATTTCTATAGGAGGATATTGCCATACTCACCACGCTTGGCAGGCGGGTTGGCAAGCGCAGTTCCATTGAATTCTTGTGCTTCCGACGCTTTTGCCCATCATAAGCATTTTAAAATTGAGAAAGTTGGAATTTGTTGGATTTAGGAAGGGATGAAGTAATTAGGATACTCGGATGAATAGGGGAAAAGCCAGTAGCAGCTCAGGAGGCCGGCGCGCGTAGGTACCCTATGGCATACCTGCAACCACTGACCAAGCAGTAGAGGATGATGTCTCAGATCTTTCTGGGAAAAGGAATATGGAACACTATCTTAATACCAAATTCAATCTGGGCTTTCGTTTCTATATTCCTATATAATCTGACCCTATATGTATTTTCAGACTAATCAGATTTGATTTTATTCTTATTTGACTGTGTGGTTGTTTTCTTTTAATTTAAGTAGAGCAACTTCAGAGACTGAAGAAAGCACATAATAGAGATGCGTACCAACAAAGTTTTATATAAAAAAATATTTGATCATGGGTTTATCTCAGGGCTACTTCTTAAGGTATTGAGTAACATAATATAACTACAGTTAAATGAATTAGTTTTTCTTATTAGGTGACTCAAAGACATTCTTATAATCTTTATATTTACGTTGGGTTATGGACTCTTTCATGCTGGACTGGGAGAAAAGAAAAAAACGTAGAATGTACCAGCTGCTTCATTTCCTGCGCAGATCGTAATAATCGATCGAGGGAATGGGTAAAATCTGAGGAATCGTATTCATAGGCGATGCGGCTAGCAACCCATCACTATTTTGATTCCGTTATCCACCTAATGCCCACTAATATGCGAAACGAGGCCTTCAGGTCTTATAGCCCTAGGTTCTATCTACCCCGTAAGGGAAAAAGACGTGATACTGTGTATGTATGTTGGGTTATTGTTTATACTGTATTATTCTTAGTTTTTTTGACTTAAATAAAACACATTTTTGATAACTTAGAATAATTTTTTATTTTTAATTTTTATTTAATAGGAATACTATACTTGTTTTAGGTACAAGCGTTGTTTAAGGAATTCCTTTAAGATAATACGAGCTATGCCTTAGACTTCTTCTTCATACGAGCGTTTCATAGTTACATCTTCAGTTGTGATACGTTTGAGCCCGGGGTCCGACATTATAAATTCATGCTGTGATATTATTTGGCAATATTTTTACAGGCCACTGCCTGCCTGATGCCAAATCTCCTTGAATATGCATACAAACTATGCCTTATTCTAATTTCAATAACTTTCTGCCATATCAATCGTAAGAATTCAGTAACCATAAGAGTATAGCAGAATAGAAACCATTAAATATTTTTATTACACAATTCATCCCAACACATTTTAAAGCATCAATTTCAAATTTAACACAGCCTCCTTTTAACTGGATAAGTGCCCATTCTTACCCTTTACAGCAACCGAAAAAAAATCAATGTCCAATCATCAAGTAGTCAATCGTCTATAAAACCGATTCTCCTTTCGATAACACTCGCTTCTAGGCTGGTAAATCGATTTCTTGGCAATCGAATGACGAAATCGATGGCTTATGGCAACATTGTATCGATCACGCGTCATTGAGGCCTGTTATTGTGGATACTGAAGATCAGTACTTCTCAATGTGGGCACCTATGACCGTGAGAATTTCTAAGAAAATCTATACCCTGAGAATCCTAAATATGATAATGTAGGTTTAGAAGATATTTTTTTTCTAGTGCCTTTTTTAATTATTTTTCAGTATATTTTAATAAATGTATATAATTATATAAAATCAGTGTGATAAGTAGCGTAAAATTTATTTGTTTAATATATTTGTGAAAACTTTAATATAGGTAGGTATAGTAAAATATTATTAAAACAATATACTTAGTTATGTATTAAAAGAGTTTAAATAAAATAATTCTGTTGAATGTTACATAATTGTAACAAACTCATTCACCAAAAGTTGAAGAGCTTTATGGCCCAATAGGCTGTGCATTATAAGCGCTTACGCATGTTAAGAAACCCCTGATGGGGCCCCCACTGGGGTGGGTGACCGCAAGTGGCACAAAAATTTCTCGAGCTCCTCCGTGCTTCGGAAAGTACATTAAGCCGTTGGTGCCGGCAATCGTCACTAGATGGTGGTTGTTAAGCTTTGTTAGATGCCTTTAGACAGCTTGAAAAATGTGACACAAGCATTTGCCACTTACACACGTTAAAAGCAAGCAACTTAAACTTAAATTAATATATAATTGCCAACTAGCTCTGATGCAAAATATCAATACATACCATTCATCATTTAATGTCAATATAGTCATAGTTTGTTTTTTGTGTTTTTGCACACTAGGAGATCTAGAAAATTACAGCTTCACAGAAGAAAAAGTTCGGAAGCCACAGTTGTAAGTACCTACCTGTTCATGGTCATTTAAATGAGTCTTTATATCTGATAGAAACTGATATCTATCAGCTATTTAAATAAGATCGAGTTATTGCTACTAGTGATGTTGAAAATCACCTCCGCACTAGACTTGAATACAGTTATCTTCAAAAGCGTTTTATAAATGAACTAGCTTTTGCCTTTGGCTGCACCCGCATTAATGTAGATCTTTTGGGGACAGCAGATTTTTCCGGGCTTTTGCAATGAAATTTAATATAGTGTACCTATTATAGGTAATTATAGTTTAATACTCGTAGTAAAAGCGTGAAGTGGTAACAGACAGAGAGTACTTTTGTATATAGAGTTCATATCATATATATATAATAATATGGATATGACCTTATCGAGTTCGAAGTCCTGAATGACAAGGAAAGAATATCAATGCCTATGCTGATACCATTTTTTATTAAGTATTAAATGTTGTATAATGTAATTACATTTCAAAGGAAGCCTAATTTCAAATTAAAAAGAGCCCATATGAGAAACGTGTTAAATGTTGTGCAGTAGTACGGAGCATTTTGTGTGCGAAACCTACTTGCATTTGGCTCTACTTCTACTGATACGTTTCCTTACTATTGCAGGATTTTCTTTAACCAATAGCTTAAAAAATTAAAAGAATAGGCTAATACTCGTGTATTTGCTTTTGTTTAAGTTTATATTGTGTTGTGTGTCAATGTGTTGCAATAAACATTATTCTATTCTATTTTATCTAAGTAAACTCTTTAGTGTTAATACAATGAATGACTTAGGTACATAGTTATAGAATAATTTAATAATAAATGTTATGTAAAATGATATAAAGTATATATTATCTCATTTTATAGTTTAATAAGTATTTAATTAAGCAGCTGGTGCATAATCATTTAGCTTGTTTATATAATTAATTTGAGAAATAGCTAGTTATACCGTGTTATTGAAAGATATACCAAGATGGACGGTTCTAAGATAGTTCAGTTATAAATCAGTCATGTCAAATGTGAAACTCAGTGTGATAAGTAATCACTTACTGGCGTGTCCAAGAAATAATAATAAAGCACAGTTTAATTGATGTTCGTCTACTTACATATACTTATACACGTGATAGCAACGGGTATTTAGAAGTTTCGGACCATGACCGATTCAAAGCGCAGTGTGGATCACCCGGAAGAACTCTCGGGCCATCTCCACTAGGGTTCAAATCGCTCTTGGTATGAAACGGTTAAAGACCCTATATACCTAAGTATTTATTTTAATTTATTTATTTAAAAACTTTTTGAGCCTATAGAGCTACAGTAGGTGGACTTAATGCTAAAAGCATTCTCTCCCAGTCAAACTCGAGAAGCATAAATAGATAAAAAAATAGGTGGTAAAGTATATGTACAAAACTTTCACTATTTCTACAAAAGTGTCCAAAAAGAAGAGCATTGTTTCAGAGTTTACGTAGTAATGTAAGTAATTATGAATGTAAGTTTTTTATTCTATCATAATCTACATCTACATTTACACTATCTACACTAATAGGTATTATAAAGAAGAAAGATTCGATTGTTTGTTTGTTTGCATTGAATAAGCTCCAAAACTACTGGTTTTGAAAAATTCTTTCACCATTAGAACTCTACATTATCTCTGATGAACATAGGCTATAGAATAAATACATATATGTACCCGTGCGAAGCCGGGGCAAGTGTATTGTCCCGGCACTGGCTTTGTAAATTAATGTTGCTAATAAATGCTTTCTAAATAAGATGGCAATAGCTTCCTCCAAATAATATATAATTCCTGATTATCTAAATAACTCACAATATTCAACAGATGCTCAATATATGTATGTAATACACCCAAGTCGACGATTTAATTTAGACTTAAAAATATTTTGTCCTTGATGATACTCCTTGCACCTACTGTCCTACACACATACCACAATATAGCCTGCAGGTACGTAGAAACGCAGCGTCAGAAAATAATCTAAAACCACTTTTCACAATTTTTATGAGCGTTGCCTTGTCATTGCTTTCTCTTTCTGAGGGGCCGTAAAACGATTTGTAGACAACCATCGATGTATATCTAACGTATGTGCGCACTGTCAATTTCCACATAAATGCTCTTAAAATATGTAATTTTGTCCATAGCGTGTAAAATTATCAAGAGTTTTACATACAACGAACCTTGACAATACACTCAACTTTCATGAAACGTTATAAGATACATTTTCGCGTGGCATAGTCAATGTTGAGTTTGCGTGAGCTTTTCGAAAATACAAATTTGTATTCGATAGAACCTGCAATGAAAGTACACGCTAATCATAAAACAAACGATTTTAACTCTGATTTTGTCGAGTTTCTAATATTAGTTATCATTGGAATAGTAAATAAGAGCGTCTATGTCAATAAATTTGATACATTATGTGTAAATAGATACCAGATGCCAGAGTCTACAATTATGTATGACTTTATTTAAATACAATGAGGCATGATTTATATATCTGACTACATTATGATACTATACAGATTATAACAACCACATTACAAATATACATCTTTTCCTATGGGGCTTATGCTAGAAGCATTGTCTCCACAGGAAAGGTGTTTTTTATATTAATGGGATGTGTATGTCACCCCTTTAAGGAAATGTCCAGGGTAAATTAACATGTTGTATATATAAATAATCAAAATCTGAAAAAAAAATAAGTATTTAGTTGCTCATTTTTCCTCTTTTAATGTTTGTAAATAAATAAATAGACATAATTTGTCATGACAAAATTTAAGTTTCCGGTATCAGAGCTAAAAATGAATCCTATTTTATGACTGGAAATATTTAATTTAGTAGATTGGTATCAATTTATGTAAGATTCATATACTTATTAGGCATCTAGATGCTACCGTAATAGATGCAGCTTCCGAAATATATAGCTTGTGAAGTGGATAATTTTTCCCCTAATTTATTGCATAATGTTACAGCGGTTTTAAAAAATTTATGGGCTTTTTTAAGCTGTAGGACATAATATATTAAATATACAGTAGGACATAATATATGTACTCAAAAAGATTCATATCAAAGACTCAAAAACAAACTGTATACCTATAGGTACGACTGGTCAAGGTCTGCACAAAAATAAAAATACAGCTAGCACAGCAATAAGTAGATAGTTACCGGCTAAACACGTAGCCAGGTAATACCTTCCTTTTTATACGGCCTCGTCAGTAATTGTGCCTATTTTCCCGACCCTACCTTCGGGAGTAAAAGTTCCTTGCTTTTAATTGCGATGTTATTTTGCCGACGGATACTTTTTTTTATTTATATCGTGTAAACTTTTCGCACTATGTTTTGTTTTTTTCTAGTCTTATTATTGCGGCCTTTAATATAAAATGTAGTACAAATGTATGTTTATTTTACAGTTGATGTTTTAACTATCCAAAAACTTACTTGCTCTCCGTTAAGATTACAAATATACATACACTATCAGATTGGAAAATTAAGTTAAGGCAATAATCGGACCGCGTACAATTTCTACTCGAGTGTCTTGGCCATGTCGGCTCCATTTAATTGCCAAGCATGTTTTTTTTAATGTGGGAGCAGTCACCCCATTAACAGTTGACAGTGTACCTACTCTTCGCATGTAAAACAAATATAAATAATTTAATCCATCAAGAAATATACTAACTTTAATTCCTTCGTGTCATACGTGGAATAAAACAAAAGTAAAGAAGAAAATTTATTGCACTTTTGTCTCACAAACATCTTAACGTCAGTAAAGTTTCACAAATATGGCGATAAAGAGAATTTATTGCGAAAATTAAATGTACACATGAATTGATGGTTATTCGGGATTCACATACAAACGCGAAATTTACAAATGGAGGTACATTATATATTCGAAACACAACATTCTCTAACCTGTGATGTTACTAAGTATTCAAATTAACATTCCATGTGTTTATGAATAACTTAGCTTAAATAATAATAACAAGTTCCTCAGATATTTTGATCTTAATTTTTAACAAGCGTTATGATTTAAGCCCATTTGAAATCTGTTTTGTATTCCTTAATGTACGTAGTTAACCTAAGTATATCTTTTACATATTCGCTTGTTATAATGCTAAGTAGGATATTTTATTCTAGCTCTAGATTTTAAATGATTAAACGTCGCCTCATTTAAATCTAATAAATTTACGTAAAACAGTAGAAACTAACGTTAAATCTCATTATCGCGTATAAAACCTCAGATAATACAGGAAGATAATCTGTGTATAATATCATAAATGTCTAACTTAAATTTATATGAGGTACTATGTTAATGAACTTTCAAATATAACATTCTTGCAAGTTCTTACCTCCATACATAATAACTAAGCTTTTATAAAGTTATAACAACAATTTTATATGTACATTTCTAGAGATTTAGTGTTGGAAGTTTATCGTAAAATAGTAACTTGGGGCATATTAAATGCCTATACAGTAAATTTTCAGCCCGTCGATATTTACAACGTTGGAATACAAATTGACCGGGCGATGGAACATTTTTGTATGAAATTGTCAAATTTTCTTTTGAGTTCGTAAAATTCACCGTGTATCCTAACTAATATTATAAACGCGAAAGTGAGTTTGTTTGTTTGTTACGCTTTCACGCCGTAACTACTAAACCGATCATCATGAAATTTTGCATACAATTTCTCTGGAGTACGGAGAAAGACATAGGCTACCTTTTATTCCGGGAAAAGTACTATTCCCGAGAAATCAACATAGACGCGGGCGGAGCCGCGGGCGAAAGCTAGTAATTTAATTAAAATCTATGAAAATAAAACTATATATTTATAACGTTCTGAGTTCGAGCTATGAAATAACGTTCTGTTGTTTGTTTGTAGTTTCCAATACAGTTGAAGATGTGTCCTCGAAAATCTGAAACAAAAGTAATATAAATTATTAGTTTTGTTATATTATTCAATACGTGGGTTCGAATACCACCTGTGGCTTGCTTTTCATCATATACTTAGGTATATTTATTTCGAATTTGAATATACTCGTATACTATATATTAATATATATTCTGTTCTTTCAAGCTGGTCTGGGAGACAAGAAAAACGTTGAATGTTACAGCGGCTTCTCTTCCTGCGCAGATCGTAAAAGTCAAAGGATTGGGCTAAAATCTGCGGAAATACGAGTATACTCGTATATATACTCGTATGTCAATCGGCGATACGGTTAGCAACCCAGCTCTATTTTGATTCCGTTTTCTATCTACACGCCCTCTTTAATGCTAAATGTGGCTATATGGTTTTATAGACCTAGGCTCTGTCTACTCCACAAGGGAAAAAGACGTGCTACTATGAATGTATGTTTGTATTTTATATTAATAATCAGGTAAAGAATAGAATGCCGAACGTTGTTGTATCTCCAAAACAAACGTGGACAACTCACGGCTAAATCACCAACGAGGGACTTAAGAAATAAATTGGGAACTAAACAGGGGCAGCAAATAGGAACATCAGATGGCACAAACAGGGGTACACAAGTGACTACCTGATTGTTGTTACTATTTGATTTTCGTCATGTTATAAACCTATTGTTGTTTTTGTTTTTCGTGTGTGTTAGTGGCCAACACTGAAATCAGATTTTTCAAGCTGCCTAAAGGTATCTGACACAGCCACCAATGATGACAGCCGTGACCAACGGCTTAACGTGCCATTAAAGCACGGAGGAGCTCGAGATATTTTTATGCCACTTGCGGTCACTTATCCCAGTGGGGATCGTGCCAAGGATTGCTTAATACCTATACATAATCGCTAATTATGCTTAGACTCATTGGACCATCGGGCTTTTCAAGGAAGCATATCTTCGACGGATACATAGGTACATGTATTGTAAAGAATTCAAAATTTATTTAATAAAATTCTAATAAAAAGAAATACATTGTTGTAAATCTGAATTATTTATATGTTGGCTGATAAAGTAAATTTATATTTTATTATATTTATTTGATTAAGTATATAGGAAAAATAAAAAGTCAGATTTACAACAATGTATTTCTTTACATTGTTGTAAATGTCACTTATTTATAAGATGGCTGATAAAATAAATTTATATTTTATTATATATATTTGATTAAGTATATAGGAAAAATAAAAAGTCCTATAGCAACTTAACAATACATAAGCAATTAAGAAAGAAATGCGCATATTCAATCAAGATCAGATGATAGACATGTTAGGCATTGTCTTTTGTTTTCAATTAGTACGAAAGTCAAAGTAATTAAGCACAATAAAAAATGTCTTATGATTCTGTGCTATATAAAAATCCTATTTCAGCCAATATATTCACACCATCGCGTTTATTTGCTTAATAAAAGTCAAGTGTGCATTGTAACCAGCGGCAATTAACACTCCCTTATAACGCTATAGTAAATAAAACAGGTTTTTCAGCTTTAGATTAACACGTTGATAAAAAGCCCTTTATGTACCTCCACCTAAGCCTTAACTTTCAAATTGCTGTAAACGGTTCTTGGAATTACAATAAAACTTGCGTTTTAAACCTAATTTCGTAAATTTTATTGTTAATTACCTAGCTGCCTACTTAATAGTACCTGACCTAGACTTTTTATGGACCAAGAAAGCTACAAGACAGGTATCAAAATACATATAGGACCACTTGTGTGTCTTTTTTACCTGTCGGTCACACAGACAATTTTTTCAGGATCTACTAGCCCGATTAAGAAGAAATTTGGTATACATATAGATTAATATAACACAAAAATGTTGCAAAAGTAAATAATTGTAAGAAATAATTTGCCGGTTTAGAATTTTGCCTGAGCGTGCCTCTACCACAACAGATATTCCTGTGTTTTATTACAGGAAAACCAATTAAAATTTACAAGAAATTTATAGTTTAATTAGTATCCATGCGATTTCGATTCGCACTTGGCCGTTTTTTTTTCGTGACAAACTTTTATTATTAACGCAGTGTGAATACACTGTTAAATTTTTGCCAAGGCCAATCAAATGAACTCAAACGCAATGGATTTATCTTTTTCAAGAGTTTCTTTGACGATACCATTTTCAGTCTAGCTCATTTTTCAAACAAGGCGAGGTGATTTCTAATATCTAATTTTTTTTACAGATCCATATCTATAACATATTTGTTAAATACTCACTTATTTAATTTTTTTATCTCTTGTTATTTTTTCTTTCTACGTAGTTTTAGTCATGATTATGTTCACTTTGTCACTAATTTAGGGATTTTCTGATAGGTTTAGTTTTAGCGATTATGTTTTTTCTATCTTTGTTGTAAATGTTATGTATTTAAATAAGAAGATAAAACATTTATACGGAGGTGTATACTATATTTTAATATATGTAATTATTTTAACTCCAACAGTTTTCTTGTTCGCAGGTAATTGTCAAATGTGTATTTTTTTTATTATTTATTTAACTTTATCTTTATACACAGTACACTGTACAGGTGGACTTAAAGCTAATTTTTAAAATTTATAAATCATTTTTGACCATCGAAAGGTCTCAGCGAATGCGCTCTATAACGTGCGAAAATGCCCTTTGGGTTATGCGCGACCCTTCCCTCGATCTACTGCAAAGGTGACATAGATGTTATATTTATTATATGTAGATATATATCAATATTAGGGTATATATGTATATAATTTTATGATTTACCGTAGAATGTTAATGCCACATCGGCAAAATGTATATTTCATTAAATAATAAACACATATTTACACGTATTTTTCTTTTGCGGGGTAAACAGAGCCTAGGGCTATGAGATCTAAAAGCCACATTTAGCATGTTGGTGGACACTAGGTGTCAAAAAGATTCTCACTAAATTACTTGTAATAATATGACGATTTATAATTCCTGTGCATCGCACTCTATAAATAACTGCTTATTACACCTCATTCGATTCCTAATAATATGCATAGTAAGTGTAATTACTATAAAAAATTCAAATACATTTTAAAGTAGGTCCGTAAATATAGAACGAGGAATTCGGCTAAAACGTTACGTGTTTCGAATGCGATGAGGTGCGTGTAATATGTATATCGGTGTATATGTATACCCGGTGTCTACGGTATTCTATATGCCAGCCGGGAGCTCTGAAGTGCAGTTAGGGAATACCGCACCGACTGATACCACGTAAAGTATAGGGGAGGGTGCACGAGGGGCGCGACCGCGGGCCGCGTTCGAAGATATCACGAATATTTGAATTTTAAATCAGCTTAGATTGTCGTTTCGTTTTGGCAAACACAGCTCTTTTAATTTATAACTTCCAAATAGATATTTATGTATTAATATAATTTCTACTTAAAAGGTTATCGTTTTTAGTTATAGTTTTTAGCATTGAAATATATTTCACACTAGCTTTTACCCACAGTTTCGTTCGCATAATAAGGCTACATACATTTATTCTTTTCGTTTCGGAAAATGCTACATATTGAATGATCGATATGTAGTTTAGATGTCAAATCCGCCTCCCCATCTCAGCGTGTTTCCAGCTGTATCTTTAGCTGTGGTGCTTTGGGGTGGGACGACCACTATTGCAAAATCATAATATACATCTAAACTGAATTTTTAATATTCCTGAATTAGATAAAATAATGATGGTTCTCTGAAATGCTTACCAGCATTTACCAGCACTAAATCGTAGGGTCAATAAGTTACTATCATTAGATAATATTTGAAAAGCAAAGACAACTGATACATTTAATAAATAATATTTTAAATATATGGACAAATTACACAGATTTAGCCAGCCCCAAAGTAAGTGCGAAACTTGTGTTATGGGATACTAACTCAACTGCCATATTATATTTTATAACAAATACATATATAGATAAACACCAAGACCAGGTCATTTTGAAAATTATCATTTTCCATCTTGACTTGACCGGGGATCGAACCCGGGAACTCCGGTGTGGAAGCCTGGCATGATGACCGGTTTCAGACAAACCGGACCCGACCCCTAAGCGCCGCTTATTTCAGAAAACATCCTCTACATCAACCTCATTGACATGGCAAGCCAATGGAAAACAGAAACGATAGATGATACATTATTTTTCTTCCTCGTTAATTCGAAGCTTTAGAATAATTGACTTCATTATTAAACATTTAAAACAAAAAATAGATGAGATCTGTGATACCGAAATTGAACTTTATTAGGAATTTGTGCTATTCAAATTAGGTAGGTATGCAACCTATCTATTCAATTCGATCTACTTATAGTTGGACTAACATAACATAGCTTTCGATACTAGTCGCTAAAACATTGCAATTTATTTATGATGTTTCTATGATAATTCTGTTTTAAATTTGCATTACTTTACGTTGTAGAATGTTTAAAATATTACTTGCATTTCAGAACTGACATGACAAGAAATAACTACCTAGTTTAAAATATTTATTATCACAACTATAAATAAATCGTTTATCAAGTTCATCTTCTTTGTTTTATAAATACCAAGAGCATCGCGACAACCTCGGTAAGGTTATTTACAACGTATAAATAAAATGAAGCCGTCAGAGATTTCTGATAATAAATACCAATACAAAATTGCGCATTACTTACCCGTTACATTTGAATATGAGGAAAGGCCAATAACTTCCATATTTGTCATCTTTTACGCGAAGCGGAGATTTTCGATAAAAATGTTGATGATATCATCGGATAGATCTCGGGTCTGCTCCCCAGCGTGCGTCGGGCGAGGTCAATAAAATATGTAGGGAAGCGCGACGTGTGAGCTCTCCGCCTTTCCTATAAGAAGAAAGAATTTTTCTATGCATTTATTTTCTTTGAAAATGTTTAAGACAATTTTACATAGCCGACATTTTTCTGTTGATAAGCATCGCTATAGAACCTAAGTGGTCAGTTTTAAAGTGTGAACTAATTATTCTTATCTAGACATTATAAATAATTATTTTCTGTGGATCAACAACAAAATGTATTAAAGAGTAGATGTATATATTGATTTTTAACGTAAGGAATAATTTCTAAAAATTGCATCTTCACATCTGTCGAATAATCGGACAAGAAACTTTGTGTAGTATTCTTTGTTTTTTGAAGTTAAAAAACATGAAATATATATATTTGACGTATTATTTCTCATTTCAAAATCACAAAATAGCTTATAAGTTCGTTCTGTAGAATGTCCAACGCATGTTACCTTCCCAAACGTAGGTATGATTTTATTTTCTAGTGTATAAAGAAGTTTTAATTACAAATCCGATTAATATACTTAAGTATATAGGTATGTATGTTACTATACTTGTATCGAATTCATTACAAATAAAATAGCTCAGCGGTCTAGCTTTTTGAAGTGGCAGTGGGTGGGGCACATAACGCGCAAAACCAATCGGTCATGGGGTAGAAAGATTCTCGAATGGCAACCACGTATCGGCGAGCGCAGCGTTGGACACCGATCGACCAGCTACTCAGAGTACACAGTTCAGCATTTTAGCAATCCTTGTGGGAGGCCTAAGTCCAAAAAGGTTGATGATTTTTCTAAAATAAAATCATTTCAAATTGTGGTGATAATATTCAAATATGAGAATGCTAATGGTAGATGTCAAAATGTTAATAAATTATATGATTGATTTGAATTCATGATAATTATGGATAATTTGATTATGGCCGATTCTTATTTATAATAGAGTTCAAGACGTTAGACACAAACATTACTGCGCCTCCACTAAAAATAAAACAAAGTTTTCTACTGGCAAAATTTTCTGTTTCCAGGTACGGTTCTCTTTCCACCCTGCAAAAGGTAGTAGAATCATTAACTAAGCAGGGTGGGTTGTGGTAAGTTAGTGACGCGCGCGGCAGTAAAGTAAGCACTTGATAGGCGGGCAAACATGCCGTAGGTACCCACAGGGCTGGGACGCGAATACGCGATCGATTCGCAGATATACGAGTTTGTCTTTTGTTTTGTGTTAGTAGTATATTTTATTGTTTGCTTTGTATGTTCCAAAAATATATTTATGATTTTTCTTAAAACAATAAAAGATTTAAGAAACTGATTTTTGATCTTATAGCCCATTTTCATAATCATAAATTATTAATTAAATTGTTGATTATAATATTTATCTTTGAATATTATATTCAGTTTATTATTGCAAAAAGTTTTGTTGCGGATTTCCGCAACAAAACTTTTTGTATTTACAAAGAGAAATATTTAAAAAAATGGAGGATGGATTGAGTCTTGCATCGTATTGTTTATTTATCGTGTGTATAAGTGGCCGACACTGGTGTCAGATTTCAAGCTGCCTAAAGGCATCTGACATATCTTAACAACTGCCATCAATAATATCAGCCGGGACTAACGGCTTAACGTGCGTTCCGAAGCTTTGATTATTATACGTAAACAATAGTTTAATTTAAATTTATAAAACCTACACCCCAAGAGTAAAAAAACATTTGTTTACTTTCCCACCTAAATATATATTTACCTACCTACCTTATTTAGTTCCGATAATAAGGTGTCAAGCGTAATCTTGCTAAAATACCTACAGCCTCCATGTGGGTTCGGCTTACTTGAAAACAGGTTTGATAAACGAACGGCACTTAGATACTAATTTTACGAGACATCGCAAAGTAAACGCCCGTCGACTCTGTATATCTCTCTAAAGGTAAGATATCTCTGCGCAAATAAATATAACATAGGTCCTCTACTTTAGGTATATTTCTTTAATATTTATCTTCGTATGTTTTCGTAATTAATTTTGTAAGTTGACTGGTGTTCAATTTAAAGTAGCTAACTTTTCAAAAAAGCGTCGCAGACATAGTTAACAATGTGAATTTTTCAGCAAAACGTAACAATATAGGTAGGTACCATAATTATCAAATAAAATAACAAAGGGTTACCCGCCATCCAAGATGGCTGACTGCATAGGTTAGGAAGTCAATATTTCCTTCAAAAAGGGTTCTGTACTGAAAGGGTAACGAAACTTTTTAATAACCCATCGCTGTCCGTCCATCCATTCGTCCGTCTGTCCTGTCCGTCCGTCCGTCCATTAATTAGTTCGTCTATCACGGGGCTGTATCTATTTAACGTAATACGTAGAAAATTAAAATTTTCACAGAATGTGTTACCTATTGCAGCTATAACAATACTAATAATCTTTTATATAAATAAAAACCTTTTATATTAAAAAACTTATGAACCGATTTTGATGAAATTTAAATGGGACTAATCTATCAGCAATGCATATATTTTCAATTTTTTTTTTATTTAAACGGTTCATAAATTATAAAATATAAAAAAAGACATATAACCAAATTGATAATCTACTCCTTTTTTGAAGTCGGTTAAAAACAAAATAAAATTTAAAAATTAAGGGGGACCTATAAAAAACGTGTTAGAGTAAAATATTATATGATGATACGAAACCCTGTGTGCGATTCTGACTCGCTCTTGGTCATTTTATTTAAAACGACATTAATAATATATTTCCATATAACCTTCATGGTTCTGTCAATAAAAAAAAGGTATTTTCCCAAGTGAACGTCACGTAGAGAATAAATAAAATATACAATTTATATTTGCCATTTAAAACGTTCAGAAAATAAAGATGATCGCCAACATATTATCAGATTAAAAAGCTGTTAACATCCGTTTGGGTTGCAAAATAAACCGTGAAGGAACTTGTTCTTTACCAATCATAGTATGACGAAACTGCTATAGCATGCGCTCTGAAGATTAAGCTACTGGGGAAGCGCCGAAAACTCGAAAAGGCGAAACCCAATCACAATTTAAATCTCAAAAAACATTAATTACACAAAAGAATCGAAAAGATTTACCGCTCACATAAATGAATATTTAATATATCACTATGCATTGAAAATACGTTCTTTCTCTTGAAATTATTAACACATAATAATGTAATTTTATGGTTTCTTTTAATGGAACGTGGGGCTATCGGAGTGGTTGGGTCGGAGATATCGCCTCAATAATGCTTGATGTTAATGGACTTGCGTCGGAGGTGTGTAAGCCTATAGCCCATAATGTGTGCTTGAAGACTAGCGTTTGCGTGGTAAGCCGAGTAATAGATTGGTTATAGACGATACCTACTGATACGTACGGTTTTAGTAATGTATATATGATTATAACAATAAAATATGAACGGTTCTTATGAATAAGGTTATAACTATATTAGGTACACTAAATCTATTGGCGGGGTAACCTTGAGATGTTTAGTATGAATCTCGTCTCGTCATATGTAATTTCGTCTTCACATGTTGCAGCTTTAAGCTTTTTAATGAATTAAATGCAAAATAGTCAAAATATTGATCATTTTTGTGATCAGAATGCTATAATATAAGCCATTTCGTAACTCTAGCCCTCCATGTTATACGCCGATTAACACTTTATTTAACACGACTAAAATATCGGCGTTTTGTTGTTCTTTAACATCTATAATTCAGCGGCATATAGCGCTCCGTACAAATGGATCTTGAAAAACAGCCAGTTATTTTGACAGCACACATTTCTAAATAGATCGTAAATGCAAACTATTACACGGCAATATTACCCCTCCCGTTACGTTTTAAAGTTTAAATTACAGTGAACTCATTCAAGGAAATATGAGTTTCTCTCCTTTAGTTACGCTAGACCTTAATTTTAATTTGGAATGAGCTTTTTATAGAGGACTCTCTGAAGAGAAACGATTTTTCATAAGTGATGAGGCGGCACCGATTGTGTATATTGGATAAATATTTTTAAGAAAAGCTTCTCGGTCGGAAAAATGTGGGGTATAATAAATATGAGGCAAAGCCACGTCGACACGTGTAGCTAATCGTTCGATTATACGTGTTCTTAATGAATTAGGCCCTTCAAGAGTTTAATCAGTTTGAACCCCGGATTTGGTTGATTTATCGACGATTGAGGTCGTTATGTACGGTCAAATATTTAAATACATTTGCATAGTGAGGTGGGCGTAGTCTCATCCAGTCTATTTTTAAAGCTATTGAAAAGACTATATTACATAATTTCGCCTGTTATTATTCTGCTTTCTCAACATGGCGCAGATGTTTGTAATGATTTAATTTTGCTAAACTCGTCCTTTCCCAACAGGATATTGGCTCTGGAATACTTAAATAAATTAATCTGAACGAACGCCTAATCTACATTTTTTTGTCGTGGTCTTTATTAACAAATCCTCTTGCATTGCCGATTGCCGCTTCCGTTTTCTCATTTGCCCTAGGAAGTTGTTTTTCTTGTTTGCACAAGGGAATTTTATTTAATATTTACGGGTAGTATTTAAGGATTTATAAAATTAATAAGCATTATTTATACTTTTTATCGGCAGCCATATTTGATTTACGGAGAGCCTGTAACCCTGGACAGTGCCTGCTATAGGCATAATGTATAGTAAATTAACTTTTAATTTGCATACTAATAGCTTTGGACTCTTCACACACATATTTTGCTAGAATTTACACGTATCGGATTGTCAGCCGAGGGCCATTGAAAACTCATAAAAATGCTATAAAATCCGATCGTAAAAGAATTGTAATTTCTGTGCACATTTTTAAATATGTATATCCAAATGGTTACTACTTAAACTCATGATGTAATTATTGTTATTATAATGTTAATAAACTTTTATATTATTGGTACAAAGTATATTTTGAGGTATAAAATAAAAATAAAAGTGTATATTCCGAGAAAGTGCATGATAGTCACTAGGTCTTGAAGAAAACTGAAGGACTGATAAATATTCTATCGGTCTGATATCAAGTTTCCAAGGGTAGTGTGAAGTGTGTTCCGAAATGGGTGGGTCTGAAGGACCTCTGTCAGGAGATATTATGTAAATGTCTACAAATGTACGAAACAAATATTGGTTTACGTAACCCTGCCTTTGTTTCGGAACAATAACATTTTCTCAAAAAGTATTCGGGAACGGTATGAGTAATAGAAGTTTCGACCTTATCAAAGTAAAGATAAAAGTTTTAAGATTTTATTTAAGAGCCCCGCTCTCGCGCGAAGTTTGGCCATTACGCGCGCGTCGCACCGCTGAATGCCACTGAATTCAAAACTAAAGTATTTATCGTGGCACGTATCTAATGAATATTCTCGTTCAATATAATATAAATTCGCATTGCGAATTCTTAATTTATGCAAAGTTTTTTTAACTTATTGAAAAATTTTTGAATAAGACATTTTGCTACACGACTTGAATAAGAATTTTCATTCACCTAGAATATTTTGAAAAAGATGATAATTGAAAAAGAATTGATAATATCACTTTTTACTTTTAACGGTTAGTAAGGAAGTAGCTAAATATAAAAGCGGATATAATCATGAATAGGAGAATACCTAAGATAAGTTGTTTTAACAAAGTATCTTAGAGGGGCAAATCTTTAAAACAATTCTACTAAACCAGTAGCAACTCGCACCAAAACCGAGAAAACTGAAAGAATACTAATATGTCAAAAGTAAATATTAGTTTATCTATTTCTACTGCAAACAACGAAATCATGTCATCGAGACTTGGTGGCATGCCATCCAAGTCCCGATGACGTTTCATATTCAGGGATTTCATGGATTTTCGAAATCTTATAAACATCAATGAGACCTCTCCAATCTATCTGGCCAGCGAGGAGAGTGTAGGCCAAATCCTCTGTCTGCTCTGGCCAAGTATGGCTCCAGTAGTACAGAGAGACTCATGCTCCTGTAATGGAGACTAAAAAGACCTGATGATAATGATGATTAAAAAGCTGTAAGATACCTCGTAATTGAATTACATATCATTCTCCCCTTATTCGCACAATAGAACGACAAACAAGCAGTAAATAAAGCCCCTAAAACTCACCATTTCCATTAGTTTGATTAAGAAAAGATCCAACATACTATTTAACTTTTAACTACCACATACACACAAATACCTTTGTACTTCCGTCTTATGCGTTCAAAAGCGAGCATTCCTGAAGCTTTCACAAACAAAATTCAACTCGTGCATTATTATTTTAGGGTATACTTTTGTATGTAAGAGTTGGAGTTTTGCGGCGATTGTATTTCGAGATATCGGTATCGATTGGATGGCTATGGCCGATACAACCGCTTCTATTTACGCTCTTTACCTATTTATAAACCAGCTATCTTGCTCCCTACCTGCGCTTGCTTGATATCTACCTACTCGCAGTAGAGTAATCGATGTAATGTACCTATCATATCCAAATCGTGCCAATGTCTTGTTACCAAACATATTTCGTATGAATTCAATCTTAAAAAGCTAGCTTAGTAGCTAGTTTTAATAATATATCAGTACAAGTTGATTTTAAATCCCCTAGCAATATTTTTACCTCAGAATCGGAATCACAAAAAGATTAAAAGGGTAAAAAAGTAATATACTTTTAATTCTAATACTTTACCTAAACAGATCAGTGAATTTTTAAGGCCGGTCCGAAAACTGTTGTTATATACGTAGATACCTATAAATAGCTTTTAAGAAAAATAATAAATTGATCTTAGAGTATGTTAAATACTTTTGATTAGTATCTGAAAAACCTCATTACACCTAAAATAATTATTATTGTGATAGGTATGTAAATATTGAAATGTGTCGGGATCGTGTAACAATAAAAGCTTTTGCACATCTTCAGTAATAATTTCATATGATTTGAGCTTGTTTGTGCTCATTCTCCCTAGTGCTTAGTTCTTATCTGTAGTTCTGTGTTCGTAACATATAGGTTTTGTGACATAAACTTCGAGATGAATGCACGTTCTTAAGTGTTGTTCATTTTTTATCTTCTCTGATACAGGAGATCAAAGAATGAATTGCAATTTACAGTCCATTTCGCAAATACACATGGTAGTAAGATAGTATTACTCTAAGTAGCTTAAAGTTCATACAATGTTGCCAATGTACACGAGGATCATTGGCATGCAGATCATGTGTGAATCGTGTACGAGTATTCCTACGCTTGCTGTGAGTACATTGATACACTGTTGTTACCTGGTAATCTGTTAGTCCAACGTCTCACGACCCAATATACCTTTCATTTATATTTTTTATCAGTTCGATTCAAAAATGAGCGAAAGCTTCTGAGTTGTAGCTTCAAAAATCCCTATTTGATTAGCAATTGACTTTTTTAAAACAAAAAGTTTGCAATTTCATTGGAAAAGTAAAAATCTCAAGTCTCTAGCAAAACCAACTATAGCGCGTTCTAGGAAAGAAAAATACTGCAGCATGTCATTTCAGTGCACGAAGATACAAGACAATATTTATAAACCTTAGTAGGGTATTACAGCTTAGATAAATCATTTAGCTTATGCACATATTTTTAACAGCCATATAACCATATAGTAACATATTGTAAAATTAGTTATTACGGGGTCTGACCCGTAGCAATGTAATAGATATGATGAATGAAAGGAAATAGTATGCAGAATGAAAGTGCGAGAAGCATAATTGCGAGAACTGGAATGAAAGTATCTACTAGTAAATAAAAACTCCAATCACGTTGAAGGTACGAGTAATAAAAATAAAAACAGCCAGATAGTTCATTTTGTACTTTTATAAAAACTGGTTGTTCAAAAAATATAAAAAAGAATACCTACTTAATTTGATTGTCAGAAATATCACCACCTTTATATGATTGGAAAAAATGCGGTAAGATCTTGAACTATCTCTGCGTGGGTACAAATACGGAAGTTAAAGACAAGAATGATTCCAAGCAAAAGGCAGATTTGTCAGAAATAATATTTGAAGGACTTTATTATATATAGTAAATAGGTTATTTGTCCGATTGTAAGTACATAATTCGATTATAGGTAGGTAGAAATGGTAAAAATCTGTACTAGTCCATATTTTTTTAATGAATATCCCTTTAATTAAATAAGTACAGTCTTTTTTAAAGGAAGATTATTATTATATATACCTACTCCAGATACCTATATAGATACCTATTCATAAAATATAGCGCAATATCGGAATATAAACTCAGATAACTCGGATAATGTACAATAAAAAACTAAACTCTTTGACTATCCGTAATATCACTGCACCTGAGTTAAAGTACATGTAATCGAAGTTAATAATTAAGCAAATATACCTACCCCAATTTATAATATATTATTAAATATAAACTCAAGAACTTAGTAGTAAACTAGATAATATACAATTAATTCTCGAATTCCTAGAGTATCCCTAGTACCATTACATCTAAGTAAAATCAAATATATCAGATAGTGAGTGACGCGCGAGATTTACGTAAAGTATTATTGAGCCGGATAATGTAGAATTCGATCTTAAACTTTTTGACTACTCTTTATATTACTACACATGAGTTAAACTATCTTTATTTGGAGTTTATCGGGTAACGAAAGTCCCCCAAGATTTAAATATAAACTGAAATAGATGATAGTATTGAGATGGGTAATGTAATTCGAGCTTGGACTCTTTGACTCCCCTTACATAACTACATACTAGTTAATCTATCTTTAATCAGAGTTTATCAGGTATCGAATGCCGCGCAAGACTCAAATATAAACTCAAGTGTAAAGAATTGAGCTGAGTGATTTGAAATGCGTACTTAAATTTTTTGACTACTCCTTACATCACTACACTTGAGTTAAACTATCTTTAATCGGAGTGTATCAGGCAGCGAGCGCCGCGCTAAATCAAATATGAACTCAAGTCGATAGTATTGATTTGGATAATGGACATTTTAACTTACACTCTTTGACTACCCTTTACATGACTACACATGAGTTAAACTATCTTTAATCGGAGTTTATCAGGTAGCGAGAACCGCGCTAAATCAAATATGAACTCAAGTAGATAGTATTGATCTGGGTAATGGAAATTTTAACTTACAGTCTTTGACAACCCTTTACATGACTACACATGAGTTAAACTATCTTTAATCGGAGTTTATCAGGTAGCGAGCTCCGCGCAAAATCAAATATGAACTCAAGTAGATAGTATTGTTCTGGGTAATAAAAATTTTAACTTACACTCTTTGACTACCCCTTACATGACTACATATGAGTTAAACTATCTTTAATCGGAGTTTATCAGGTAGCGAGTGTCGCGCAACCTGCGACGCGTGCCAACCACTTTAGTGTCCATAAACCGACGCTGTTAGAGGCTCATCTTTCTTTTTAACGAGCGCTGAGGATTGTTTATAGTTTAAAAAAAGCACCAAGTCGTCGAGTTGTTGAATTAACGACCAAAAATATTTATGTTTATTGTTGTGTTCAACTTAATGGTAGCAGGAAGTTAACGCTTCAGTCGTGAGGTATTTTCGTACAGATTGAGTAACGTTTTTGTTCCTTACAGAGCAGCAGAATCCTCGATGTTCAGAAACATTCGCAACCTAGACTTCGCTTCGTTAAAGCCTCAGAACAATCCTTGTTCTGAGGTTGGAGCTAAATTAAAATGTTATTTACAGATGTCAAAATACTTTTTTTTTTGTATATTGCAGACCTGACTTGATGTAAACCTTTTATAAAAACTCTCCTAACATGACATTAATAGTATGCATTGTCTTTAAATGTTACTTTTTGGCCTCCGTCCTTGGAAAATCCTTATTTAGGCATGTTGGGTATAAAATGTGCTAACTAAACTGAGTGGAAGAATATTTTTTGTTTTCTTCCATGCAGGATGTGATAAACGAAAAACATAGAGTTGACTCCGAGTAGATGTCAATTTCCGCAGATCGCATATAGAGTTATATCAGTAGACTATGCGACTAGCAACCCAACATTATTTTGATTTTGTTTTCTACGGCATCTAACACGTTATAAATATGATATATAAAAGATGAAGACGTGTATTTAATGATAAAGTAAATTTATAAATATTCTCTTTGATTAACAAATCTTATTCTCAATGGAATTCTCAACATTTTTTGATTGAGTTCATGTTCATTTCTTCATGTTCCGATAGCTACGGTACGGAGGTCGTCAATCTGCGGGACGCAGATCCTAAAAGCTTTATATTAGAAATCATGTCATACGCGGTGCAGCCAGCAACCCATTTATTTAATTTCCTGAGTTTCACGGTAAACATATTTCAAGTGACCTTTACTTTTCATGGCTTATAAGGCCCGCAAAGCTCTTTCAATCCTGTATAGGTTAAACACGTGATAATATATACCTATGGTATAGTACATTTACATACAATGAGTAAAGAAAAACCTATCCGATCCTTGAAGGTGTAATTTAGCCTGTCGATATTAATTAATTTTCCTATAGGATCGAAACAGGAAACTCAAAAAAAAATGATATTTCCAAACAAAAATGTTCGGCCTGGTCAAATTGCATGGAAACTTCAAAAAAATTGAGTTTTCAGCATCGGTCTCATATGAAAAGTTGTTCATATCGAAGGGCAAAATCATCCCTTCTAGGATCGGACAGGGTTATCTTTACATGTTGTATAGTATATATTAAATATTTGTAAATATGTATTGTTTGTTATTTTATTCTACATTTAAGGGTCGGTATACAAAGTTATATTTAGTGATTCTCTCCGAAGTAAGTTTCGGATTGTAGGCGTAGAGTCGCGAGTCCTCGGCGCCAGTTGACTCACCGACAACGGCCGATTGTTCGGCACTAAACGTCGATGGGATCGGTAACTCACGCACTTTATGGACGACTTTAATAATATATGGGGCGTTGCGTAATTCTCCTTTGCCTCAAGCGAACCTTTGCACAAATATTGGCGTAAGGCGGGGCGTTTCAGATATTATTAATCTTAGAATTGTTTTTGAGAATTCAAAGTTTTCATCGACCAAAGGTTTCATACATACATATTGATCACGTCTTTTTTTTTACGAGGTACACAGAGCTTAAGGTTATAAGACCCAAATGCTTAGTTTTGTTTCCAGCAATTTGCATGTCTTGATGTTTTAGGATCGAATACGTAAGTATATACGGATGAGGATGGAACATGTCGGCCTATAGCTGACTTCGTACGTGAGTAACACGTAATTCGCATATTTATAATACGTAAGTTGGTATTAATATGGAGGTAGCGTAAATCACGCATAAATCTTATTAAATAATCTTATATATTTAATCTAGACTTATATTATAAAGAGGAAGGATTTGTGTGTTTGTTTGTAATGGATAAACTCAAATACTACTGAACTTCTCTTTCACCAATAGAAAGATTCATTCTCAGCAAGTGACATAGGCTATACCTATCCTAAGAACCCTTGTTTTTTAAACAAATATATTTTCTGCCTAAACATAATTACTTGTATGGGACATGAACTACCGACTTGATACCTAAGTATCTCAATAAACTGCTGCCAGAAATACAGGAGATATATAAACAATAGATGACCTAAAAAACTGTTTTCTTGCCAAATGTAGTGATAGCGACTCACCGAACACAGATAAATAAATAAATAAACATATACGGACAAATCACACAGATTGAGCTAGCCCCAAAGTAAGTTCGAGACTTGTGTTATGGGATACTAACTCAACGATACTATATTTTATAACAAGTACATATATATATAGATACACATCCAAGACCCAGGCCAATCTGAAAAAGATCATTTTCCATCTTGACCTGGCCGGGGATTGAACCCGGGCACTCTCGTGTCGCAGGCAGGCGTGTTAACCGCTGCGCCACGGAGCTAGCCTACATACAGATAAATCCTGCGAGGTTTTCGCGGTTCGGTTACTTATGGATATAATTGTAAACCTAAGTATTAATTGTGGATATTGAATAAAGGATTAAAAAAGTACGAAAATTGCATTAAAGGTACAAAAAAAAATGCCTATAAACTCTATTATTACGCGAGCGCTGCGAAAACTTTTAATGCTTAGATGACATAGACATATATAGGTATCTGTATTCCTATATACCTACAGGTATATGTATAAACCTATATGCTTCGGAACCCGGGCCTAGATAGACTGTGTAATAAAACCGAAACCCATGCAGACCCAATCGCGGGAAACTACTAGTACTTTATATATTTAGCTCAATCGCAGAAGTGGAAGACTCAATCTAGTAATTTGTATGTATGAAGTAACTTGTTTAAGTGCAATATATATCTAAAACACTTTATATAGTGTTTATGTAGAACTAAGCAGGCTATATTTGCCTAAATATTAGTATTTAATATTATCGTACTTTATTGTAACATAATGTACGTATGTTCTTCCATACTGGTCTGGTAGAAAAGAAAAAACGAAGAATGTACCAGCTGCTTTTCCTTTCGCGCATATCGTAAAAGCCGATTGACGGAATGGGCGAGTCTGAGAAATCATATTACTAGGCGATGCGGCTAGCAACCCATCACTATTTTGATTCCATTTTCCACCTAACACCTATTATCATGCTAAACGGGACGTCTTAAAGACCTGGACTCTGTCTACTCCACAAGAGAAAAAGATGTGATACTATGTATGAATGTATGTGTTCAAAGTAATATGCAAAGCGAAGTTTGATTAGATGAATTTTATTCCAGCTATGTGCCTTCGAGGAAGCATTAGGCCCGGAACAGATGGGGCTCGCGAACGCGGTTTCGCTGAACTCTAATTAAATATTTTAATATATTCAATCCATCCTCTATGCGTATTTCTACACCTAAGTATGATTATGTAAGTAAATATCATCGCATGGGCAAACGCGACCAACTTATTTTACGATACATTGCTTTTCATATTGCTAATTTTTAAATATTTAAAGGGCTTTTATCTAAAAGGCATGTCAGCCCTCTTTGATTATTGAAAGCTTTCGCAGCGCTTACCCAATAATGGCATTTATAGGCAATTTTTTGTAACTTTAATGCTTTTATTTAGGTTACTTTAATGCAAACTTCGTACGGATCCCTATTTTTTTAAATAAAATATAGCTTATGTAACTTGGTGATAATGTAACTTTCTATTATTAAAATAATTTTTAAATCTTAGTCATTTTTCAGTTAGTATTTACTTATAAGAAGGACCCCAAAATTATCATAAAATACTGTTATTGTTTAATTGAGAAAATTTGTTAATTGTCAGGTATTTCGAGAAAGAAAATACATGTATTTAGCACATCATCATCAGGTCCTTTTTAGTCTCCACTACAGGAGCACGACCCTCTCTTTACTACTAGAGCCATACTTGACCAGAGCAGCCAGAGGACTTGGCCTACACTCTCCACGCTGGCCAGACGGGTTGGGTTGGTTTATTATTTAGCACATCAATACCATAAATAACTAAGACTTTAAATTATATCATAAGTTAAAAAATAAGCTTTTAACACATTCCCCAAAAAAAGTTTTTTAGTTTGCCGAAAATGAATAAGGTTTAATTCGTTTTATTTAATTTTTAAACATTAATTTTATTTTATCTTTGTAAAAATTAGTGCTGAATTTTAATAGAAATTAATAACATATAAGTATCGAGTTTTGTCAGCTGCTTTTCTATCTTTAGCTCAATTTTAAATGGTATGACTGGACTTTGATGGACTTAAAATATGTTGGCATTTGTTACAGAATACGGAAATACAATAAACATTTATAGATGTGAAACAGCTGTTTGAAATCTAAAATATGGTGCCATATTGCGCAGATACGATCATCTCCATATAGACGATTAATTGATGAAAAATAATCAAACAAAGCTGTACATACGTAACCCAATGATATAAAGTAAAGATAATGTAAGGCATAATTACTTCTACTCGTAGTACTCATAATTTTAATTGGTTCCAAATTAGGTCCAGTGATATGTAAAATATACATACAACAGGTACATACTACCTATCACTTCTTTTACCCTTGGTCCTTAGCCTTGGTCTAAAAGACCACACTTAGTATGTAGATTTGTAAAATTTACCTTATATAAATGTGATGTTGAGAATAAATGTAACTCAAAGATTAGGTATAAAAGCAAGATTGAGCTATACAAAAACATTGTCAATGATTTTAATTCTTTAAAATTATTGACAATGTTTGGCCGCATCTACGTAGTTCAGAGATGTATCTACCTCTTCTAGTACATATCAATAACTAAACCTAAATTGCAAACCCTACTATATTACGTCACATTATTTCACCGGACATTACTATGCCCACGTAAATCGCGGCAAACTCTAACGGTCGTGTCGCTGTCTCGTCGCGCAATGCAGATTTATTCCAAGCATTACTCCAGTATTTTATTACTCATAAATATCGGCCATAAACTCCCGACCTACCGCAACAGCCGTGTGAAAACACCTTAAAAATACGTAAAACAATTAAAATGACATAAAATGTCGGTTTCCCATAATCGTCGTGTAAGTCTTACGGGATGATAAACACGGCTCTCGTGCCGAACGTAAAAACAACTTTTGTTACCATTTTATGACAACCTATTACGACCTATAAACCGTGTAGCGATTATTCCTCGTATATATTCTGTGGTAGCGATTCTTGTGGCCTGTCATCAGCCGCCCGGCTACTCACAAACGCATCTAAATAATTCTACAAAGTCGTAACTAAAATTTTCGTCTGACACGAATACGAACTTTATTCTGAACTGGTTTGAGGTAGATTTTGGTTTGATTTTCTAACTGGTTTCAGATGAGGGCAATGAATCCACAATCCACTCGGGCCTTGACTTTGCTCTGTGTATTTTTAATTCGTCAATCGTTGTCATTTTGTATCACGTCATATTATTACACTATGTATATACAACATTGTGTGTAATTAAGTAAACTACGATTGGTTTTACGACCGTGTTTTTTTGTTAAGTAACAATTGAAGTGTTTAATAAGATGCAATATTCGCTTACCTTTATAGTGTTATTGCAATGTGTTTATGCAGTTTGTTGGTACACTTAATGGTACTTCTTGGGTAAGTACTGATAGTTATTGGTAATAAGTACTTAAATGGACAATTAACTTTCCTTGGACAGAAGTACCTACTTCATATAATGAACATTACATTGCATTTATACTGAAACTAAAATATCAACAACATTTACTTTAGTTTTGGTTAACTAAGCATGGACCAATGGTGGGGTATTATATTTAAATTTAGATTTTTAATTTACATTACCTATCCAAATCCAAATCACGAAACAAAACCACATTCGCCTACGAAAGCCACACATTTAACTAGGATTAGCTTTAACAGCACATTGTCAAAAAGACACCCTAATAATCCAAACGGGTGTTTACAAAACCGTGTAGTGTTAAAATTTTGCGTCAAAATGCACCCAATTTGGCGGATGGAACAAGGGTTACATTTGTGTTGATAGTTGTTATCTACGAGACCCATCATCCGGGTAGTACTAGCCACAAAAAAAGATGAAACGCCGCTAATAAAATAGAAAAGACAATAAGTTCGAAAAAGGAAAACTATCACAGATGCGGCGATGGAACTTGATAGAACGCGGCCTACGCACATGTACGCAACTATATATTACGAGTAGCACACGCATATGAAACTTAAAGTATAGCATCAGATAAGGTTTTTGTTTTAGAAAATAATTTCTTTGGTGAATCGCTACGAAACAGGTATCTGTTTTGAAGATTCCATGTCTGTTTAACATACTTAGCGTAAGTAGATATTATTTATAGTTCTATTTCAATACAGAATGCGACCTTCTCAGAGATTGGATGGAAATTGGGGCATGATTTAGAGCCAATGCTCAACGGAAATAGACTTTGAATGATGTATTGATAAAATTGAGCAACGAGGTATTTACTAAAATTGAAATATGTATTAAAAAGATCTTCTTTTCATCACATATTTTCAATTTAATAATACCGAGCATTGCGATGATATATAAAAACTATTTAACTAAAGATTTGTTATTAATAATCCTTTGATCGACATGTAATGTAGAAAGGTAATTGTATACATTTGTACAACACTATTTAGGTATATTCTGACCTCTCCAACCCGTCTGCCAGCGGCCAGCGTGGAGAGTGTAGGCCAAGTCCTCTGGCTGCTCTAGCCAAGTATGGCTCTAGTAGTACAGAGAGGGTCGTGCTCCTGTAGTGGAGACTAAAAAGATCTGATGATGATGATGATGATGACCAAGTAAATAATGATTATCAGAAGAAAAAGTAAATAATTCTTAAGTATAAGTAGAAATGTACATATTTTTTTCATCCAAAGTTTTCACATTACCCAAGTAGTATTTCATTTCAACATTTAGGTAATTACCATCAAGTGAATAAAAGTAAAAAATAAATAATACTACCTACAAGATTTACTTGTAGTATAAGGTGTTTTTGCGCTATATTTTCAGTCAGTTTTGATAATATATAAACATCTTAATATACAAAAGAAAATCGGGTTTGTTTGAACACTTAAAAAAATCTTAAGAACGGGTGAATCGATTTTTATACTCTTTCATTTGCTGGCAGCCCGAATGGCCAAATAACTATTAAAAATTATTAACGACAAAAAAACCTACATTTTATTGTAAATGACTGCAAACATGATAATTATGATGGGATATACCTAAGCATAATATTTCAGTTGTTTTTCAGAGATAAGACACAATATACGTAAACAAATAACACTTGCTCTAACAGACATCGCCAAGAACATGTTCGAGACAGTGAGAGACGCTACGCATGTTTTTCTATTTTTTGTCGCCTGCCAGTAACTTTCTACTCGTTAAGGCCGCCTTCATTATACTGCAGACGATTCAAAATCGATATCGATCTATTTAAAATGAGAACTACTTATATTGCAGTAAAATTGAAACTCTTCGAGACTAACCACAATTGTCTGTACCTACATGTTTTGGGTGCATGTACAAGATAAGTATAAGTGACTTCGTGGTCCAGTGTTTAAGGCATTTGCCTGTAGACCTGGGGGTCGTGGGTTCAATTTCCACGGGAAACATACTTTGTTTAGTTGTTTCCCGTTTGGTTAGGAAATTGCAGGCATGAATCGTCTGATTGTCTGATAATAAAGATGTTTCCGTGCTTCGGAAGGCACGGTAAGTTGTAGTCCTATCAGGTAGTCGTTAAAGGAACTACATCAGAAGCCGAGAGGCAGTTCCGAAGAACTCTGATACCAGGGTGTGTATGGTCGATTGACTGTGACTCCTACAAGAAATGATGATGATGACTGTATATAAGTTTGTGGTAAGGCTTTGATCAATTTTATTCATTAGTGATTGACTGAGTAGCTTTAGTTAGGTACCTACGTTATTTAATATTGTAAATGTGAACTCTACTTTTATATTATAAGAAAATACTGAAAACACACACATTTAATTACAAGGATCTAAATATATCTAAAACTTTTATTTTTAGGGGTGGCGTTAAAGTTTAAAAATGGGAACTTATTACTGAACCTCCATTGTCCGCCCGTCTGTCACAGGGTTGTATCTATCGAACCGCAATAGGAAGAGTAGAGAAATTATCACGGGATGTGTATGTCTATTGCTGCTATAACAACAAATTATAAAAATTAAATTGAAAATTAATCTTCAACACAATTTTTAATACAAAAAATTCATACATAGAACACGTTTTTGGGCGTTTCTCTGTAGTTAAATATTATATAGATGCACGAAACCCTTCGTCTGCGATTCCGTCTCGCACTTGGCCAGTTTTTCCATTTCCAAAAAGGTATAGGATAGTCGAACAGTTTTATGTTAAACATTTTAACACGACCGCTGTCCTTCAAAGAACGTTTGACATTTTCTTAATGCGGGTATTACAGCATTAGCGTGGTATTTAAAGGGCAAATAAGGTGTCTCGAGCCGAATGGCAAAAACAAAGCCTTACAAATTACCAATCCCGATTCACTTAAACCGTTAATTTTGTCCATTCAGTTAAATTTTTATATTTCAAATACTGGTCGAGGTATCTGGTGACCAAAGGGCTGGCAATTTTTTTGCACAACGCATTAGCATTGCCATCCAACGTGGCGGCTAGCCTTTTAGGCACCCTACCGCAAGGCGTGACATTTTTTATATATGTGTAGTGTACATATTATATAGTTATACTTAGTTCTAGTTGTTAGTTAGTATTATTTTTTAAGTCGAGCTAGCTATTATAATAAATTGTATATTTCAATGAAATATCTACCAATCTTTTAATATTTTTGAGATGACTCGAGAAAGGGAATAATTAATAAGATTTACATGCTTTACCGACTCCACATAAAGTGGTGAGTATTTTTATTGGTAATGTGGAGAGGAAGAATATTTTCTGATAATAGGATATACCATCCTACTGTATATGTGCATATTTCACAAGAAAAATCTTCTTATTTTTTGCTTTTCCTTTATTACTTTGATTTTTTATCCATTTACCTAAGTTATTAAATTTCATGTCACGACGCTTTACTTCTAATGGGGGAAGCTGGTGTACTGAGATACAATCTCTGCTTAGTTCTAACACTAGTGTCTCACAATCTCAACATAATATCATTGTGCCATATATTCTTTAATTAAGTAAGTTAATGATAAGATCGAAGAGGAAAATAAAGATAAATATTATTATTGTTATAAAATATCCAACGTTAATTTGACCAATATAAATAGTAGATATAAGTAGATTGCAAATTATAATTTTTTCAATAGTTGTTAAACAAAAATGTATTTAACATATAAAGTATTGAAGTTTTAGACAGGAAATAATAACTCCTTTACATACTGCGACATGATTACGCCGTTGATTGTGAATGAACTTGCAGTATAGGTATTCTGAGTATGTTTATTATCACAGCCCGAGTGTTTTGTATTCTGACGTTACCCTGTTTCATATTCGCCTCGCGCGCCCCGGCTATATTTTGAATGAGACAGTCTGCAGACCCCGCGAATATCTACATAAATATATCAAATACAACCTAAAATTGCCTTATAAACACACGTTTTGCGGAATAGAAACATGGCGTACTACAAACAATTTCACATTTAAACAATATTTATACTGCAAAAATGTGAAACGAAATATTGTATTCTTATCCTGCATTTTGTCAAGAGAATTTCGAAAAAGTAAATCTGTTTTTTTAGCTACATAAATTCTTGAATTTAGAGTCGACACTGCCTTGTACATTTTCCGCTCCATACACGTTCATCTGTCAACGTTACATTAAAAATATTTCGAAACTCAAAGTATATAATTCGCGAAAAACATATAAAACTGTCGCGAAGGCAAACAGAAATGCAAATAAACTTATCAACACTGCAAGGCCCATAATGTGCAATTCGAACCGCTAATTTATGCAGCCAAAATGCAATTTACACTTTAATTAATACTACAAAATGCAGTTCCTGTGAGCAAAAATGTTTTTATCAAAAAGAGGTTTAGATAA
Source organism: Elegia similella (assembly GCA_947532085.1). Classification (NCBI taxonomy): domain Eukaryota; kingdom Metazoa; phylum Arthropoda; class Insecta; order Lepidoptera; family Pyralidae; genus Elegia; species Elegia similella. The sequence continues at coordinate 10,162,243 of OX383935.1, read as the reverse complement.
AATACTTTACGTACGTATCTAAGTGGAACTGCCTTCGGTGGCCATATAAACGGTATTTAATTACTTTTTTGGTAAATAAACAACATATGGCTTTCTCAAAAACAAATTTAATTAAGATATCGTAAGCCCATATCGAGTCACTTGCATGTATGCACGAATAGACGCAGTGCACTGACCTTTGGTATTCATCCAGACGCATTTTAATTTCACTATATTGCTCTTGAAATTTTCCTTGAGCTTCATATATATTTTGCCACAGAAGATGTAATTTAAAATTGCATACAATATAAATAAATTACTTATTAAACATGATTTTTTCAAGGCTGCCATTTTTTTAATTCGAAATACCCTGTCTATAATAAACATTAAAATATAATGTCGACATTATTGTGCCTTTCACGCGAAACGAGAGAAAAGCATAAAGTAATATTTTATCTGAACCTAAAGAGCAAAAGGGACTATCGAACAGGGCCGTCGAGACAAGTATATCTCCATATCTATAGGAATAATTTGCGTGTAACTTCGAGAGGGAGAGTGCGCGAAACGTTGTTTCATAAGTGCCGCCAAAGGGTCGAGAGGACTGTCCCTTGTAAGTATGGCATAACTTTATTCAGAGATTAACATAATTAGAGAATTCTGGAGAGTTAGGGATGGTAAACAGGCCGTCGTTTGGGCCGCCGACCGTGGAAGGGACACTGTAAGTAATTATAATTGGGTAATGGACGAAAACAGGTGCTAATTCAGTCTTGTACGTTTTGCTGTTTACAATTGCAGGGCTAGTGCTAAAGGGGTAATGTCAACATTTCCCCGGTAGTTTATATTAATGTAATTTGGGGATAGGTAAAACGATGCTATTTCAGTGGGCCCATGGATCGGAGGCAAGTGCTAACCTACTTAACAGTAAAATCTGTCATAGGTTAGATTGATCAATAATCACTGCTGAGTAAAATGGCAGACTCTTTAATTGCTTGGTGTTATCAAGACTGTTATTATACTTACGTTTATTTTAACGTAAAAGCTGCATAGGAACCTTAATCGACAGAAAAATATGTAATATAATAAACCCGAATATGGTGTCCTGAATATGGAAAAAAAAAGAACTGAAAATTCGCACCGTAAGATGTCATGCTAGTATGAAGTAGCGTTCAAATTAGACGCTTGGCAAGGTGAAAAATTGCTATGTTTTTCTTTTTGTTTTCTACTTTACTGGATGAGACGACATTTGTCAGAAAATTGCTAAATTTGACGTTGTTTGCTTTGAGTAAAATGTTTATATATTCCTGGCTAACCGGTTCATATAAATAACTAGATTTTTAATAATAAGACAAGTTATTCAAGATGTATAAGCACAATATTTTTGTTGTTATCATTTTTTGATAATCATATTTTTTGACATCAAAAAATGATAACAACAAAAATTTATTAAAAGGCAGCCCTTGTTTTCTAGACGCCTATTAAATTTAAACGATCCGACCAAATTACAAAAAAATCTCAGACGAACCGCCCCTACGTGGCATCAGGTGTCGGAAACAGTTCCCTAAGAATGGTATTATCTCGCACATATTTTCCAACAGGGCTCGCAGACCCTCGCTGCCCTTGCTGAATACATTACATCGATTTTTACTCATCTACATATGTATACGAAAAGGTTTATCTCGAGTCGTACTTTACGCATTTTACTCCCTTAAGCTTATCACGTTTAAAAGTCAAGGATATTTTATACCAATAAACATTTCAACTATCACACGCTGACAGTAAAATCTTAATTCAATGGTTTTAATTTTGAGATAGGCTTAAAGATTGGCCACTTTATTTGAATATGTGGTAGGTATGATGATAAAACAGGCTTGAGAATTAGCAAAAAAATTGTTAGGCGTATAATTTTATATTTAATCTTTCGTCGCTTAAGTTTTCTCTAGCTAAGATACAGAGATTTTAATAATGAATCGCATCAAATATAACTATGTTAAAACCAAATTATTTTCTAAATACCTACACTCTTAACGTTTCACTTGGACTGAAAGTCTAAAATTGATATGTGTTAAACAGTGAGGACTTACAGGCCTCATAAGAAAGCTCAAGGTCGCTCAAAGAGGACAGGGCTATGCTCAATGATTCTTTGCGTGATCGAATCAAAATGAAGAGAATCTTAGAAGAACGAATGGTTTCTGACATAACTCAGCAGATAAGCTCTTGGAAGTGGCAGTGGGCGGGGCACATAGCGCGGAGAACAGATGGCCGATGGGGAAAAAGGTTTCCGAATGTCTACCACGTACCGGCTAGCCAGCGTTGGACACCCACTGACCGAATCCTTGGGGGAGGCCTATGTCCAGCCGTGGACTTCTTGTGGCTTTGAGATTTTGTTTTTTGATGACTCTACTTTGACTAATAGTTAAAATTAGATGCATTAATAATTATGGTTTATTCAACATATTTATAAAATCGATCAAAAAAAGCTTACTAGATGTAAAAACATCGAAAACATAAATATCCTAAAATTAAGTTATCGTGTAAAAATATCACCGCGGCGCAAACATTTCAATTTTCTTCGTAAGTGCCGCACAAAATTACATTTAGGCTCTCGTTTTCATTACACTGCAAAAGCGTAGGACGTCGCGGCCCAACAAAGGATTTCGATGTTTTCTTTTCAATTTTGTGATGACCTTTCGACCGGGGCTTTGACCGAAAACCGAACACAGCCCCGTCTAGACAACTAAGTGTACTCTCACACTATACGTTGAATTAACTGCTGTTAGAACCAAGCTATATACTTCCCTTGCGTTTAGAACGCTCAGGAAATTAGAGGAATCTCTTACATTGCATGCTTGTGCTTGCGACGGGCGTTTGAAAGCATGAAGCGTTCGTTGTGTGATACGGGCCTTATCTAACCCTCTGCTGCAGACGTCCCTGTGCATCCCACTTGTACTTTTATTTTACGATCTGCTATCTATACGAGATATGCCTCAATGTGTTATGTAATATGTTTAAATTGGACGGAACAAATATCAAAGGGCGTTGATGGAAGGGTTATGTTCTCAGATACGAATATGGAATGCTTTAAATAGCCATTTCAAAATATAATGCCCTGTGAAAATAGTTTTCTTGTTCTCAAACGATCACATCTTAGCGTGTTTGTCTTGGTACGAAAATAATAATGTTACAAATTATTTTTCTTTTTGTTTCAGATGCCCTTGGATGGAATTTCAGTGAAAGGTGAGAGACAATTTTAACATTCAACCTTAAAATAATCTCTATTGAACCAAAAGATTACTATAACCTTACTAAATGCGAAGCATTTGTGAGAAAATCCACGATACGTACAATCAGATTTTATTTTGGATAAACAATGAAAATCTGAAAATCTGTTTTTAGATACGGAAACTCAAATGCATCACATTGGTGAAAAAATACATTTCCTAACAAAACATCCTTTCAGATACAAAAGTGATAAATTCATATATTTTTTACTTTTGAAAATGCTTTGCTGAAATGCCTATAAATTCGTGACGTCATGAGCAAGCTATTGTACGGGTAGCGTGGAAACTTTGTTTGGTAGCTATATTTAGTGCTAGCTTTCGCCCCAGCTTCGCTCGCATCAACATCGTTCCTTCAGGAACAGTATACTCTTTCCGGGATGAAAGGTAGCCTATGTCCTTCTCCGCAGTTAAGAATCTTGTATGAAAAATTTTATGATCATTGGATCAGTAGTTGCGGCATAAAAGCGTAACAAACAAACTCACTTTCACATTTATAATATTGAGTATAAAGATAGTAATGACTTAGTTATAAAACTTGTTACAAATTTAGTGGATTTTCCTAGGTAACATTATATATTCTAAGATTTTCATATTTAAAAATTATCTTGGCCACCGAAGTTTAAATGATTGTTAAAATACTTAACGATTCAATAACAAAGTTCTTAACAGTATTTTTCGATAGGCAGATATCAGCAACATTTCAATCAAGTTTTATATAATCTCAACATTAGTCTCATACCGTATTGATCCATTGATAGATGTTTCACATCATAAAGAAAGACGTTGTTTTAATATATATGTGTAAGGAAGGATAAAGCTAAATCAAAGCAGGGCTCTGCATCGGAAGATCAAAATTATAAAGTACATCAAGTTAGTTATTACTATCACATGTATATAATATGATCAAAATACGTAGAATTTTAGGAGAATAAAATATATTTTTGTTCAAAAACCGTCTGAAATATCTGAAAGGCAGGTAGTAGAATATCGCTTAATCGAGGCGGGAGGCTGCGTCGGAGGATCCACATTAATCGGAGGCTTTACGAGGGGAATCTGAGCCGCAGACGGGGCGGCGCAGTACACGCGAGCTTTGCAGATAAACTGAACTTTTTGTTGGAACAACTCTGAGCTTATTTTACTCTCAATATGTATACAGTCAATTGTAGCTTTTATGTGTAGTGGTTTTTTTGGGTTTATAAGTGGAAAATAGATACAGGCTAGATTTAAATATATTTTACAAGCTTATATTTAGTTACACCTGTCCGATGTTTGTCTGCAATCAAATCTTACCAGTTAAATTTGATCCATTTCCACCGAATGAGCTGAAATTCTGCATGCATGTGTAAATTACTATAATGGAATCGTTGCGCTGGTTTGATAATGGATTCGGAAGGTGGCCATAGGAACTCTTAAACTAAATAAAGTACACAGTTGAGGTCGTTTTAAATAAAAGCTCACAAAAAATTTATTTTAGCAAAAGAAAATGTTATATTTTTCTCTTTTTTTAAATAACAATACTTTTAATTTATTATTTAGCATTGAATTGTTATATAATATAAGGTAATAGGTATCTAAAAAATAGACGCTCGACGGCATAAAAAAATGATAATAAATATACTTATTCGGAACATTTGTATATCTCCAATTAATTGAATAAACTTAGCAAAATTATTTCGCTACCGAATAAATACATCAAAACTCTATACCTATATATTTTTTCTTACAATAGTTACCCGTCCAAAATATAATGCGCAAAAAGTATCCGTCCAGAAAAAAAATACGCAAAGTACCCGCCCTCGAGTGGCGAACTTCACTAGCGATTTTATGACAAGTCCTCTAAACGGTAAGATTCCGGAAGTCATTTTTAATGTAAATAAATCGTAATTAAATTGAAAAATATTTCAAACCTTAACCGTCATATCCTTTTAGAAAGATTTTTTTGTATTATTTCATATTACATAGAAAATAGACTCAGGAATTTCTTTTAACTTTAATCAACAAACATAATAATGAAACAAAAGTTTCCGAACGATCCACGCTTCCTTTAAATAATTTTATATTCAAACTGCATTACATAAGTCGCCTAACCCACATTACTTGTATCCTACAATTCCCTAAACAGAAAGAAAAAGAACGTTGGAATCGAAGGAGTTCGTCCAAACTGGAAATATAATTTTAAAGATGGCTGCCGCTCTCGGGCAACCCTCCCCGCAGCCCGCACCCCGTCGCAGCCTAAAATATTATGCACCCGAAAACCATTGTCTGTTGCCATGACAACGGGCGGTCGATACTGAGCAGTCGGAGACGCAAAATCAGTGTTACAGCCATCTCGCTTGCTCTTTTAGGATTCAGATGCTGAACCGGATTTGGGTGATCGCCGGTCTCGCGGCGTGATGGCTGGATGCCAGCTGTAGGGTTGGCACTGGCAGAAATCGCATGGTCGGGTAATGAGCCTGTGTCTTGTTGGAAAGCTCCTAAAGGTCGAACAAGAACGTAAATGGTAACGAACTGGTTGTCAGCCAAATGATGTACGGCCTGGACAACTAATTTAAAATAGGTACCACACTCTAAATCTTTAACTATTAATACATATATATTACATCATACTAACTTATATTCTAGATACCTACGTTGATAAAAGGTTTCTTTTTCTTGTTATCTTTGGAATCAATTAAAATCTAGACCACTTTTGATTTTCAGTAGAAATGTTTACAAAAACAGGAAGGTGACGATGATGATGACGTTAATGATGAATGATGGTGCACTTTTGAATCACTTAGAACTTTTATTACACTTTAAAATATACAAAAAATATAACTAACTAACTAAATGGCGAATAGATCTGCTAATTAATCTAAAGCACTAAGATTAGCCAACACTTTACTGAAAACAACAACTTAATTCACAAAATATTATCAGCACAATTCCACCCTGGAGCTACTGCGCAAATGCTCAAAAAGATGAGACAATTTCGTATCTAAATTAGAAAGTTTTGCTCCAGGCTCTCCCATTGGCCAGAACACAAAATAAAACCTTTTTACTGGCCTACCTCACAATAACTTTCTCTTTTTTGTTACAATTCTTTCTTCCTGGTTACCTTAACGCGGAAGGGTTCGGAACTTTCACCCCTGAAACAAAGCCTTATTGTGGTATTTTGTCGGACCTTTTGTCAGACAATTGCAACACATGTGGCTCAATTTTGTTCAAGGTACTCTGGTCATGGTCGTGTGTTTAACAATCTTTTTAGTATCTATTTTACTGCAATGTAATGTCCAGAGTTCTGGATAATTACTTAAACTACTGATACAATAGAAGATTCTAGGTTGTGTAGGTAAAGTTGTGTTGGTAAAGTATAAAAAAATATATCAAAAGCTTAATGTGGGTATACCTAACTCATAAATGTCCCTAACATATTTTTTTATCAAATAGTTATATAATACATCGTTAAATATTACTAACTTATTTGTATCGGTCGAAAATGTTTAAAAATAACTTATAAACTCCTTATTGATAAACAAATAAGAGTACTTAAGTTGGGACCTCTCATTACGCATTAATATCAGTACTTACAACTACTTGTTAGATTTTTTAAATCAGTTTTGTGATTGTTATTAAATATAATAACAAATGAATATCCAAGTTGACCTTTGCTAAAGGTGTAAGCTCTACCAGTACTAAAAAGTTCCACTAGTTAAACAGAGATGGCGCTGGTAGCGAATACGAAAAAAAGCTTTTTTACCAAACTTTTGTGCATTCTTTTATTACATAATTATTACAGAATTTATATATATTAATAAGTAATTGACTGTATTAAACTACTAATTAAACTTTATTGTATCCGAATATTACATAGAGTTATGCTTTAAAAAAAACTGTATACTTTTACTAGGTACCCTAATATAAATATATTGTTTTAGAACATTTAATGTTTTCTCTTATATGGTCAATTTAAGTTACAAATAATGCATTTGTGAAAATACTTACATATTGTCATTATTCCAGAATAACTTAATATTGATGTATTTATTATTCATACACTGTATCATTATGTTACCAATTGAAAAATATTTTTGGATTTGTTCGTTATATTTCTGGATTTTGTCTCTTACGATTAATAAACAATTGTTTTATAACGATTAAATATTGATATCTGATAATTTCTCTCAGCATCTCTATACATATCACATAAAGAAAACTTTTAATTTTCTTTAGATATAAATTTCCTATAATACGAACACGACGATTCTAAAAGTCCTAATGATCGTCACATGACAAAATTCTCCGAATTGGTTTTTAATACTTACGGAATAACGTTCAAGATCGAATGGCAGACTTATGAAAATATCGGTGTTAGCCTTCCAATGATCCTCTTATTCCAGATTTGGGACATTTACATACCAAATGTGCACATTTCACTGATTTCCGCTCGAGCAGATTAGCATGATTTATGCCAGGTAATGTGGAATGTATGTGTGTATTTAAACCTGTCTAATGCGTGTATATAACTGTTGTAATTGTCTAGTTATGATGACTGTTGATACATATGTAATGTAGAATATTCTTTATTTGCATATAGAACAAATAAAATAATTATTTTACTCTCTATAATCGTGGAATCGAAGCACGGAGTTCAATTAAAATTTTGCTTACTACTAATAAAAAATAGAATCGTATAATGAGTTCTCTAATTAACATACTTACATACTACTAATAATCACGTCGTTTTCCCTTGCGGGCTAGACGCAGCCTAGGTATACTAACATTTTAACATACGACCTGTGTTTTGTATACATTTTATTTCCTTTAAGTTATGAGGTTCTGTCAATTTTTCAAAGTCACGGGTAATTAAATTGAGTACATTTTTGACCAAATTTAAATAATGAGGAAGTTCTTGATTAGACTGCATGATTTTTTTATCCCTCATAGGGTTTACTTCCGACTTGGTCCCATTTAAATTTCATCAAAATCGGCTTAGTAGTTTGGTTGAAGGAAAATATAAATTATTGGTTTGATTTTTATTAACATTTCAGCTACTGCAAGAACTGAGCCATTATTTTCTTTAAAGTACTCCTTCATTATACCGAACATATTAATAAGAATTTCAAAATAGTGAAATTGTTAAAGTAAAATACAAGGGATTTATTTTTCTAATTTTGACACGGCCTAACAGCAATAGTGTAGTGATATACTAGTAAATGTATATAAATGTATAGTATAGGTTCAGGATAATGAAATATATTATTGCCAACTACCAACCACAAAAATAAATTCAGTCTCTCGTAGCACCTCGTAGCCTTTTCGTAGCATCGTAGCAGGCGGTTTATTAATTAATTCGGGTCAACAATTCAAACAAAATAATCAAGAACTAAAGCATTTGAAATTATAATTATTCAAATATTGATATAAAAATGCATACTTTAACTTTAAATGGGACACAGAGCCTTGAATCGCAGGTTTTAGACATTTTTAACAAGGGCTTAATATGAAGAAATGGACAAATAGCGATCGACTCTAATATTAATTGCTTTTTAAATTTAACTTCTTTGAATTATCAAAACTCATATTACTTTATTTTTTAGGGTTTCGTATCCAAACGGTTAACGGAAACTTATTACTAAGCCTTCACTGTCCGTCCGTCCGTCTGTATCTATTGAACCGTTGTAGGTAGAGACTTGAAACATTCGCAGGATGTGTGTATCTATTGCCGCTATAACACTAAATAATAAACTTAAAGAATAAAGGTGGGCTATAAAAAACAATTGTTTTTGTAGTTTATAAATGATATAGTGATGTGTCGATTCCGACTTCCACTTGGCCAGGTTTAATTTATGAGATTTGCCTTACCATAAATACCCCTACAAGTATGTATAAGCTACTATCATCATTACCATCATCATCATCATCACAATCGTTAAAAGCCCACTGCTGGACAAATGCCTCTCCCAAGGATTCTTCGTTCCATGGGAGGATATTGTCATACTCGTCACGCTTGGCACGCAGGTTGGCGAGCGCAGTTACTTTGGCAACTATGTCTTTTAGTTTTTCATCTGTATAATAGTCAATTTTTTAATTACTCATCTGGTTAGAGCCAATACCTGAGAATTAGGATTTCAAGAATGAATTACCAAGTATAGAAATTGATAAAGGTTTCGTATAAATAAAACTAAAAAAGTCTCATGAAAATTATTTATTAAAACTGCATCTTTCAGACAAATATAGAAACATTCCAAACAATGATCAAATATAAACTCTCAAAGCTACAATTCCCATTCATGCATACGACAGACCGTACTTGAGTGAACTCGACGTTTTCATACATTGAATTTTTCATACATTATTCATCGGGCCACAATGAGTTTAGAACACTACATATCATGTCAACATGGTCGATTGAATTCGACAGCGAATGATAACCATCGACTGTTTATTTACACTGATCAATTAATGGCCCATGACTGTACCTGGGCGATATGGTTCCATGTTTTGATGATAAACAGTGTTTATAGGAACTTTTTTGGGTGTACTTTATCATATTTGTTCAGTAAATTTTACGTTAATGACAAATTGTAAGCAAATTTTTACATATTTTAAAGTGTCAATGAGAAGTATAGTTCAGTATATGTAAGGATTATGTATGAAGTAAGTATATTATAAAAAAGATAAGAGAGGCCTATTATTGACGATTGTTACAAGGTAAAATAGGTATATTTAAACAAGAGTATTACCAAAATTTCTTTATTTTATCCATATACATACATGACAATAATAATAACCAATTAATAATAATTGGTTTTAAACATAAACAAATTAATTATACATAAGCCATATAATAATGTATCCCTATATGAATTATATATTAGCGATATATAAAAGTATACAAAGTGAAAAATTTAAGTCAGTAAAGTTGTGATTAAAACTACAATTAAATTTATATTTATAAGATATTCAGCTTAATAATTTATTAGTTATACCTATATCCAACACTAAGTAGTTACGAGGAACGTATAAATTTACTTACGCTTATACTTATGATGTAAACTAACGAGCAACTTATGTATATCCCTCCTATGTGTACCACTAAAATTATCGTCTATCTTCTAGCATATAATCTTATATACCTAATATATTTAAATAACTTATGTAACTAAGTTTCATGGAAGATGTAATACAAATAAGTATACACAGAGAATACACAGCAAACAGTCATTTAAGAAACATAGATGAAAAGGCAAGTAAAGAAATCTTCAAGTAATCTTCAGTCTTCATTCTCCAATCTCCAGCGACGATTAGTGTCCTCTTCTGTTACGTATACTGAAGGTATACCGGAAAGAATGAGGCACTCAGGATACATTCAGTATACGTACAGAAGGCGACGCGAATTCTTCGGTCTTCTGGACTTCAAGAAGAATTGGTCTTCCGGAAGAATCTGCGAGGGATCTGAAAACCTAGAAACTTGTATTAGATTAAGTTATGTTACCTATTATATTAAGTTGTTAGTATTGGGTTTAAATCGAGATTTTATTATTGTTTTAAACTTTAAATTCAGATGCTTACTGCTTATGTGATTGAAAATTATAAATATAGAATGTTCATTAAAAGTTAGTTTGAGAAAAGTCTTAAAATCATGTCTTTGTAAAATAGGCAAGTGTTTGAAACTTTGAATTGTCACACTATATTTAGGGCCCTAATATCTTAAAAGCTCACCGACCGCGGTAGGGCTCCAACTCCCTGCTCCTCCGGGACACCATCTATAAAATAAAACAACCGATTTACAACACGCCTGGGTTTTCAAACTGAAAAGGGTTACACTGATAGCACATAAGTTTCACTATCGAAACACCCCCGCCAAAATAAAAGAACTACAGAATCGTAAATTCCAAACTCGGGAAAATTGTTTTTGCAAATTTTAAAACCCTTACTATCGCAAAACTGTCTATTGTACTTTTAGACCAATGACAGAGCTCGGAGCTTGCAAAAACCGGCGATTGGCTTGCAAAAATTATATTCGCGAAGTCTTCCACCGGTAGCAAAGCGAGATTTCATTTTTTACTGTCTTCGAGCGAACGGCAATTGCCTGCAGACGCTTTTGTCCACCAGCTATTGTTAAACATAAAGGATGAATTACAAAAGCGTCGTTTCGACCACCACTCGTAAAGATAACTAAAGAATTCCGCCTGCCTGGGGTCTGAATAGAGCAACATGAAAGGGCGTAAGGGTGCATTATTTTCGTAATTTATGACGCGGCCGAGTCACATTACACCGGGCCTTATTGATTCTAATGCACAACGAAAGATACTAGTTTCGCGGTGTCCATAAAATTTGAACAGAGAGACAACACGACACGGCACGGAAAAAGTTAGGAGAGTCGCGGAGAAGAAGCACGTGACTTACCGGTCGGTCAGCTGTTCTGTGCGTCCGATAAGTAAACATTGAAGGATGACGGATGGAGTGGCGCGTCTGAGGAGCGTGTGTTCGGGGTCGGCGATGCCGGGCGTCTGCCGGTCTGGTAGCCGGGCGTCGGGACGCGCGCCCCGGCCCGGCATCGATTGCCGCCCTCAACTCGCGGCGCGCGCCGATGCCCCACGACTAATCCCGATGCAAGATTTTCATTACATACGCCATGATCGTTGTTATTTGCACCCCGTAATGTTTTTTGATAGTTTGCTTAGGCTTGCTACTATTTCTCTCTATTTATTCAGTTATTCTAACTCGCGATCATTTGCTCTTATCTCCTTATGAAGATTATACCACGGGATTGCACGGCTCCGGTAAAAAGTCGATATTAAACAGGGACGCAGCCTGCGCCACCTGTTCCTGCTCTCCCGAAAATTAGCATTTCGTAGCGCTGTTCTTATATTTTCCGTGTATTATATTAGCCTTAATACTCGAGTGTGATGACGTTCATTTTCTTAGTATGATTTTTCCTGGCGGCCTGCATCAGGAATGGGACGTATCAGTTTTGGAAAACGTATTATTATTATTTTAAAACTGGATTTTATTCTCAAGTTAAATATAAAAGCATAAATTATAAGGTTAATCAGATCAAAGTGCGTATTTTATGGCCAGTTTATTAACAGTTAAGGCTAAAGTAAATAGGCTCATTCGGGTCACTTTGATCAAAAGCAGTCTACAGTAATTTCAGGAGAACTGTAAAACATTGATCAGTATCACTACGTGTACTTAATAGTTTAGGAGCTAGTAAAACAAAATTGATTAAATTTTATTGCCCTGATTCGTGTAAATTTCCTTGTAGACAAGCAATACCGTTTGTCTTCATTTGTCTAGGTCATTTACAATTATGGGGTTGGACCAATTAAACTGTAATAGGCCTGAAGGACGAGATAGCCTATTTTTTTGAAGTTAGTTTTAAATTTTGCAAGACTAGACTTCAGTAGCCTTCGATTGCAATAAAGGAAATGACGAAAATATGCCTACAGTGCCTTTGCAATACATAGTGGGATAGCATAGGCTAGAAATATAATTCACTAGGTACAATATATAGATTTTATAAGCAGTACTTTTTATGAGTAGATATTTTTTTAATGAGGCAATTGTAAATACTACTTCTTTTTTGAATTATTCAAATGTTAATATGATTTTTTTCCGGAAATCCTAGTCTTTCAATTTTGGAATTTTGAAAAGTATGAAATGAGTTCATTGAGTAATTGAGTTGAAAGTAACTGAAATTCCGAAGCCGTTACAGTAAATCTCCACTTAATAATAAAGAACTGAATATAGAATTAGTTTCTTCATGGTAGATTTATTTTAGTAGAGACTATTCATTGTTGAAGACAGGGATATGTACGAGTAGGTATATATTTTTACTTTTATATCAAAGAAAATTATACATATTCATTGATGACAAGTTGACGACCGTTCAGATTAAAAGCATAAGTTCATCATATTCAGGACAGCAATTCTAACATATAACTTATGTAAAATTGAGTTTATTTGTTAAGGTTACACGCCGTAACGTAGAGCTACTCACATAAGTAATAAAGAAATTTTGTACAAGTGTTTCTTTTTTAGGTATACGAAGGGTTTCCGATATGGTTAGTTTAGGTTAGGATATAAAAGCAAATGTGCCCAAATTACTCATTTTCTTTAACATTTTTGGGATACTTCAAATCTTCTAGGCGTAAAATCTATTTTTTTTTTTCTATTTTGTCAGATCGCTTATTTTCAATTTTTATTTTTGTACTTCTAAGGTGCATACGTCTAATACTTTGGAAGACATCGGAAATTAAATAATGCTTAGATACCCCTTATCTTCCTTGTTATCAGACTTGCCAAATAGGGTGTCACATGTCGCGTAAGCGAATTTAGGGTTAGGACGAGTTTCCTTGCTTTCCCGAACATTTTAGGGTTGAAATGGAAATGTTTTCTCTCCAAACCATGTTAAAGGCACACCGATAGTGCTCATATAAAAGCTGATATCAGATAAAAAACGTGTAAGCCCCATTTACTTCAAATATAAGACTATTTGCCCAAAAATACTCGTATTACCTGGATGATCGCATCGAGAGATTTGAGAAACTTCCATGACACATTTTGGTTGGCTGAGAGATCAATACCTATCCTTTAAACAAAAGAACATCTGTGTATATGGTAATAATATTATATGTTAAAGGTAAGATTACCTAGTAACCAGACTACCACGACACATGTACAGCCTAGTGTGGATGTCATGGCCATAATATCAAACTGTAATGTTGTTTTATGTTAATAAATGAATATACTAATACAGAACAAAAATATAAATTATTGTAGCTCTGCTTTCCTTCTTACCTAGACAATACAAGTTAGTTAAGGGAAATTAACCCATTAATTGTTTATATGAATAGGCAAGCAATTACAAATGATTACTAATTATATTTCTAGCTCAATTCATAGCTCGGATAAACCCAAAGTAGGTTAATAACTTAAAAAGTCTTAGTGTCATCTTTACCCTGCAAGATTGTAAATATATTAATCTATTATACGACTAGCTGTTTAACCTAAACTTATATTACATTTTGTCTAATACTATCAATAATCTTTATTATTATATTCTTTTTAAATGTCTTATTAAACAAATATCTCTTTATAAACTTGCTCCCCTTTGATTATCTTTTCACCAAATCCCTTAGGTTAAACTGGTAGATAATACTTAGCATTAAATTATTACCTTTTGACCAAAAATCTTTCGATATAATGTGCAATAAATGCAATAAAAAAATAGCTGTACTTATTTTTAAAAAAGCAAAAACAATTAATAATAATCCTTATTAACTTTTTTCTACATACATACATTATCATGCATTTTTTCTTTGTGGCTTAGACAGGACCCAGATCTTTAAGACCTAAAAGCCATGTTTAGCTAGTTCGTATATAAGTTGGTAAACGGAATCAATACAGTAATGGGTTGCTAGACTATGCGTCTACTAACATGACTCCTCAGATTACCACCCATTCTTTTGATCGGCTTTTACGATCTGCACGGGAAGAGAAGCAGCTGGTACATTCCTCGTTTTTCTTTTCTCCCAGACCAGCATAAAGATTTTGATTTAGATAATTTTTTTGACACTTTCGTAAAACTTTAGTACTAAGTTAGGTAATGCATATTTTTGAATGAAACACTTGTCAAAATTTTAGATTACAAATATTACTGCAGTGATTATGCAGATAAATTGCATCCACTTGCATCCCTCGGTGTCCGATAGGCAAATGGACGCATACTGACTACTCTAAGGGGTGGGACTCAAATATAAAAAATGGGGTGGCACCATACGCGACTGCCCCTCGGCAAAAAATCATAAATTTATTGTCAAAGCGTATTCTAATAGTAATAATGGGTGTATGATTGTGTGCGTAAGGTGCAGTGCACCGCCAAGTTATGCATCGGTAACTCGTTGAATTTTTTGTTTGGATTCGTGATTATATCTGTTTATTGATATAATTTCCGTTAATAAATTGTTAATGTGTAAACCAAGGTGATATTTTATCAAATAGGTAAAGTAGTACCAATTTGTTATATAACTTCATAGATTCTGTACCAGCAAAACTAAAACCCGCATTTTTTTATCTAGACATTGGTAGTTCCCAAATAGTGTGTGTTTTTATTTCATGATTTTTGGTATTATAGCTAAATGTGGTATACGATTTTGTAACGGTTTGATTATATACTTTTTTTTAATTTATCTTCTTTTTTTTCTGTTGTTACAGTGATAAATACTTATATTTTTATTCATAGTTTTAATACGAATTAATATTTGCTGAGTAACATTGTACAAAAATAAAGTATCCTGTCGATTATTATCGTTTCGACTTTATTTGTATTAATATACCTAAGAGTTTTAATATTTGTTACTTAATTATCTGTCCAATAATAGGTACATCGATAGGTATTTTAATGTGTCAGGATCTGAAATGAAATACAGCTGTTGATATTTACGTTATCTTCCATGCTGGTTCGAGAAAAACTTAGAATGTACGAGCTGCTTCTCTTTCCTTAAAAGCCGATTAAGGGAATGGGTACAAATCTGTCAAATGATATAAGTAGTATGCGGCTTACAACCCATCATTATTTTGATTCCGTTTACCACCTAACGCATGATAATCATGGCTTTAAGTTCTTAGAAATCTGGACTCTGTTTACCCCGCAAGGAAAAAAGATGTGATACTATGTATGTATGTATATGCTCGTACTGTATTTGTATTAAATAATACCAAATCGATATTTTTTATGCAGTATTCTCAAATGACGTACAGGAACGGAGACAGGCTCCAAGCTAGTTTACCATAACACAAGCTAAGTCAATTCTGTATCCCTTTGGTGTTAAATTATACCACAGGAATAAGTTGATTAGTATCGACTGCTATAGTCGTGGTCATACAGGGTAGGCGTAAAATAGGCCTCGGGGGAATCCTTGCCCAAGTATCGCAGTTTTCCCACAGTTATGAGATTGCCGAATTTTGGCATCTCTGGCTACAAATATTTAGAGACACTGATACGGATAGTATATATGTATGTCTGTCTTGTATAAAGGTATTTTGAGGACCGATAGTACATAGGGACTTTTCATCCCGAAATAAAATATTGTTCAATTAAGATCTACTTATATTTACGCGACTAGTATAAAATGAACATGTAAGTGAATGCCTTTTATAAATATTGTATACCTACTATACTAAGACAGATAAACGTGAGTAATTGTAATAAAAAAATCTTCAATCAACCGATTTTTATTGAATCTAAATGACATCGTTTGGAAAGATTTCAAAATCAAATCTATTTACTGTTGAGTAATCGGCAAATAATGAAAAGTATAAATAAAATATACGACGTCATCTATGCTTAAAGACGATTTAAAAAAAAACACATAAATACTTCCACACATTAGGCATAAGTATAATGAAACGCAGTGTATCTCTTGGCTTTAACATTTTGGAATTCTTATAAAAAGGGATAATTTGAGATTTTCTTGTATATAGAAAATGTCTGTTGGAAGTATGTTTTAAATTTCACACGTCATCATCATATTAAAATATATATACATATATTCTTTCATAACTTAGACCTACATAAATGTATAAACAGTTACATATACCGAAAAATATATAAAAAATCTGTAGTTTATAGACTCAACAAATCTTACACTATAAAAGGTAAATATAAAGAAGGGAGTCATGAATTCACATACGACATGATTAGAAATCAGATTATAGCTATTCAGATCCATAAAATAATTAGGAAAATAACAATTTCGTTGGATTTTGATTAACAGGATGACCTAGATGAATGTACTTAAATATATTTTAGAAAATATATACTCCCTATGACAAAAATTTGGATCGATCTATTCTGCAAAAGCGACGTAACCATAGCAGTAAAAACATAATTTAATCATTAACAGAATTTTGTATTCACATAATAAGCACAAGGAAGTATACTAATAGATGTACTCGTACGTGTGAATACTAAGATGTGAATTCTATATTCGTTATTAAGTACTTAGTTATAGTGTACCTATAGATACGTAATTTGATAATTTTATTTATTTTATTACGTCTAATAATAGTTTAATCCACTGATTAGCGACGTATAATTTTTAACACAAACTCTAAGTTACTTGTTATATTCGGCACATTACATTTTGATTGGTTTTTACATGCACTCACTTATTATACTAAAACAATGGTTTGCCTTCCCCTCGAAAAACATTAAATGGAAAGTTATTTAAATAGGTAATTTATTTTTTGATTCCTGTTATTTTTCTTTTAAAAGTTTGAAATTATTATCTATAGATTAAAAGCAAGTAGTAAATAAGTACATGCCTATGAATCCGTTAACCATTTCTTGCCTATGTATGTTTAAACATTTTGATAAAGGTAGTTCTAATAATAAATACATTTCTTGATACCTCTTTATCTACTCAAATAGGACTATAATAAGTACAGATAAGTAGACAAATTATTTAAATTTATTATTATATAGTACCTACCTATATAAAAATACTAATAACAGAACGATTAGAATAGAGAGAGCAAAGGGATAATTTTGCCCAGCTGTGAGATACAAAAGCAGGCTTATAAAAATATAATAATTACCTACTAAATATCCATCCACTTTAAAAAAATAACATTATTTTAATAATAAATTCTCAAACAAAAACAAAATGTAGAGTTTCAGTTATAAATATCTTTATAAAGTTGATAAATATTTTAAATAAAATCGTTTTTAAGGGAACAATGTATTAATAAGTAGTAAAGTTTACGTACAATAAGTTCCAATAAGATTTGTAGCATTTGGGTCTCCAATTTTTTAAATCTGATTAGAACTCGAAATAATGAACATAAAGTTAATTAAACATTAATTGATACTATCTGCGCAATAATCTAGTAGAAAGTTATGTATTTAAAAATATGATTAAGTTAACCACAGCTCGGCAAAATTAAAAAGAAAACAATAAAACATCGAAACACTTACCCGTCGTCAACAAAGCTCGTAGAGTCACAGATTACACAGTTTTCTCATTAAAAACCTTTGAAATCTCATTTTCTCATACTCTAATTTAATTTCAGATTTTTAAATACATTTAAATACAGTTAATAACATGAATTTCATAGAAATATCAGTGACATTTAGGCCTAAACACAATATAAGCGGCATTGCCGTCCGTCGGTAGCCATCTTGTGGCGCTGTGGTCGCGTAGTGCTGTGCGCCCATTGGCTGAATGACGTCACAAGCGCCATGACACTCCACCATTCCTACCGATACACAAACAACACTACTCTCCACCGCCAATGAAATATACACCTTATGCAGCTTGAAATAAATCTTTAGCTCGGTTGTGGTATTTTAAGGTAGTGGTAGTACTCGTGCCTATGCTCGTCGACCCGCATTCTTGGGTTCTGAATTATCGCTTTAGAAGCTATTAGGATGCACCCTAATCGGGCTAGGGGGAGCGTTTTAAATCCAAGTGACTGTCACTGATGGCTTGAGAGATTTTAATTGGCTGCTGATTTTTGTCACTGACTTGAGATTTTAACTTCAGAGAACATTTTAAAATTTTAAATTAAACCAGTTTTGCTAAATGTCTATTGGATTTTATAAGAAAAGTGATCAAATGATTTTGTTCTATTTGTTTATGAGTCACCATGTCAGGTGTGATTTGTAATTGATCGTTCGGAAATACCTAAATAATTTAAAATTTACATTTACACGACTTTACATTGTTGTCTAGACTAAAATTGAATCAAATGTCTAGTATATCAATTTAACTTATAAATATTTAATTAATATCAAAATGCCTAACACAGGTAAAATCTTACTATGGCGGAATCCATCCTTAGGTCATTATCCTTTACATTATACAGTGTTATGAGAGTGTCATAATCTGGCTTGTAGCGGGCCTAATATTACAACAATGTATTTTAGCTGTAGTAAAGTACATGGGATTTCGCTGAAAGGTTCCTAAATAACTCTAGCAGGGTATATGGGTGCTAATATTGTCATGTATGTGTATGCCTAAATGGCCGAGTAGGCTTAGGAGTAATTTATAAGAGCTGTTTTGTTTTCCAGACTCGCTCAGCGGGTTGCTTGTTAGTGTAGGTTGTAAACGGTGCTTTGTAATGGGATTTTGTAATGAACGCATTTCTTAGGAGATATTGTATGGGTGAAGCAAATTTATTAGGCTATACCGCCGATTTAGGTATCCAATTTATTAACAATCTAATGTTGTTAGATACAAGTAAACATCTTGTTTAGTTTAGGTCAAAATTGTATAGCTACTTACTTCCTTTGTTCAGTGTCATTAATAAAAAATAGGTAGGTGAGTGTCGAGCATTCATACCTAAGATATGTAATATACTATAAACATTTGTTTGTTAGTTTGTCACATATTGGTGTAACAACGCATGTAATATTTTGGGATGGAAATTATATTATCAAAGTATCTTACTTTTAAACAAGTCTGATTTCATTCAAGCGCGAGAAACGCAGACACAATGGATTTTCTATTGTTATGCGTCCTCATTAAACCGCTTGGTGGTTGATAGGTCAAACTTAACTATTGCAGATGTAAGATTGCCTCAATTAAATAATCATTTTGTAATTTTAACTATAATGCTCAGAAGAAATCACGTTATTAGACGGTAGTAGTTAAGCTATGTTAGACTCATCATCATTATCATCAGGTCTTTTTAGTCTCCACTGCAGGAACATGACTCTCTCTGTACTACCGGAGCCATTCTTAGTCATAGCAGAGAGAGAATTTGGCCTACACTTTCCTCACTAGCCAGACGGATTGGAGAGGTCTCATTGATGTTTATGATCTTTGTTTAGCGTTATTTCCTAAGTCGCCTCTTACGACCTCCATGGGAAGACTAGGAGTATTCCTATTCCACTCTGCCGGAAACCATACGGCTAATATGTTGGACTACTACTTGAAAAATATAATAAGTTGGTAATTACCACATCGAACGAAAACCAAAAATATTGCAAATTATTTTCCTTACAACAGCTGCATACGCCAGTAATATGATGGGCATAGGAACAAGAAAATTGCAGAGAATTAATGAACATGCCGTTATACCGACACGTCGTACCACATTGAAGTAGGCACATTAAAACCGTTTTTTTTTTAAATATAATTTGTAAAAGCCCGCTTAGTCCCATTAATTATCCTATATTTCTGGCCTACGTACAGCCTAACAAGTAGTAGAGGCTTATCTATAGCTGTTATCTATCCAAATCTTCCATAGATTGCCTTTAAACAGCCTTCGAAGTGTTACCATTATGCGTCTTCTCACACAAACGCATAATTTATTAAGACCCAAATTGCTCAGACTCGTCTAATGAAACTATTATAATTTAACTCAAATAATTAAAACCCCGGCCAACAACTGTATTATTCTTTGTAACGCCGACGTTTTTTTCTACAATATTTTTCAAAAATGGTGTAGGTACCATCTGTTGTTTTGTTATTTATGTGACTACAAAGGTTAGCCCGGTGTGCGGCGATGTATAATTTTTATTTAAAATCGCCAATTTATGACCATAATCACGTTGTTGGTGGACCTTAACTTTTTGGCCATTTATCAAAGATGGAACCCTTGAGACACTCCAATTATCTACTTTCATATAGGTATGTATGTTATTTGAAAGCTTGTATTTTTTCATCCTATTTTTTCATTGCAGGCTTGAATCACCTGATTTTCTGATAATAAAGATGATTCCGTGCTTCGAAAGGCACGTTAAGCTGTTGGCCTTGGCTGCCTGGTAGTCGTTAAGGGAACCAATGTCAGAGGCTGAGAGGCTGTTCCGAAGAACTCTGAAACCAGGGTGTTAATGGTCGATTGACCGGTGTCACCTACTCGAAATGATAATTATCTATTTTTGAGAATGTACCTAAAATTTGTTTCAATGGCTTATATGGAAAAGAAATAACTAAGTTAAAAAATTATACGTTGTTTTATGAGTTTTTTTGCATTTACAATGCTTTTTTAATATACTTTAAATAAAACATGGTAAAAAAATCCACGTGGGAGAGGTTTAAATCAGCGACCTTCGGTCTCTATACGACCTTAAAAAACTAAAGACTTAAAATAAAACCAGTGTCACTTCAAACAAAACTTGTTGTCTCCTTAGGTTTATTTCTACATGCCTCAATAAGTACTTTTAATAAAGCTAATGATATCACTACATATTTATTTGTTAGACAAAAATGTGCTTATTACAAAATATGTATGCTTCGCAGCTTCATGAGTTGGATAAGTGACATTACCTATAGAATCCTCTTTTTCTAGAAATTTAGAGAAACTTTAGAATGTTAAAGGGAAGAGGATTCTGTATCTATTTATAGGTACTTCTTTAGGTAAGAAGTATATAAATATGGAGTATATAACCTTCTCTAAAGGAGTAAGTATATAAATATGTGTCCCAAACCTAAGTTATAACCAATGGTTTTGAGTCCTTTATACGTAAGAAATATATATAATGAATATATACAATAGAAAGAAAAGAAAATGCTTATTTACTTTGGTTTCTATTAAAGAAGGCTTTTCCTTTCTTACATTTTAATAATTTCTCAACATAAACAGATGTTGTAATTATTACTTACTTCCGAATAATTCAGTACATACACATAAGTCCACATGCCAGTTACACAAACCAAAAACAAAAAGAACCATAACCACACGTTACATCTAAAATACCAACGAAAGTAACATCTTGAAACGTTCAAGTCAGTCTTCCCGTGAATCGGGGTCATTGCACCGACTATTTTTAAACTCCTTATTATAAAGGAGTAGAGTCGAGATTTGTGTTTGAAATGAAGCGCAGTATCAATGTAGACGATCGCAGATGCAGATATCTGTGTGACGGGTGACATGAGTGACCTTGAACTAGGATGACGGATTCGCCGTCCTTGTGGGTCGACGAACTTAGGTATGTGGGTTACGTACTACTATGTTATCAGCGAAACTGTTGCGACTCTACATGACTTGCAGTGTGTGATATAAAGCAGAATGAGTCACTGTCAAGGCGAATAATGCTACTAAAAGATTGTTTATTCCGAAGTTATTTACTTTTTACCTATTAAATTTGTTTAATAAAACGATTCTGACATAATTTTTGAGACTTTAAGAACCTTAAAGCTATTGTTTTTAGAAGATTAATTAAAAAAGCAATATTATTTTTGTGTAAGTTCTGATAAATAATTATATGTAAAATATACCTAAATTTACCCTTATACGTAAGTATAGTACCTCCTATCAAATAATAAATTTAGGATATGATAGAAGAAAAATATAAGATACAAAATGAAGTATATACTTGTGGGTGACATCTAGCCTTGTATATAAATTTCATAATTTTGTTTATAAATTTAATGTTGAGATATTCATATTTTTACATTAGTAATTTTAAGTGATTTTGAAGTTATCTCTCTTTTAATTATTAATTAATAGACTCTGTGGTCGTCACTGGATGGCAGTCGTTAAACTATATTAGATGCTTTTAGGCAGCTTGAGAAATATATCCATGTTGGCCACTTATGCATGCGAAAAACAAACATTAAATAATACAACTCTACGTATTTTATCGGTACCTACTTTCTTGCTGAAGCAAACACAATAAGTTAATATACTATTTCTTTCTTAATAAAAAAAATAAGATGAAAAATGTAATTTTGCAAAACAATGCTTAGAACTAGAAACTCAAACGGAGCACGTCGCCTCTATAAAAATCGGAAAAAGTGGGGTATCCCGACGGCGCAGAGAATGCCAAGTTGTTATTATGGTGTTCACCCGGGGTGCAGATGCCACATCGATTGACTTTTAGATGTGAGATCAATATACTAACTGAAACTTTAAGTTAGAATTCCTAATTACATGAATCGATATTTTTTTTCGTTTTCTCTTTTCTCAACATTTACATACATATTATCGCGTGTTTCCTTTACGAGGTAGACAGAGGCCAAGTCTTAAGATCTAAAAGCCACATTTAGCATGTTGGTGGGTATTAGGCTATTCGTCCATGGTATTAAGTGGAAAACGGAATCAAAATAGCGATGGGATACTAGCCGCATCGCCCTATATGATGTCTCGTATTATCGCCGACTCTCTCGATTGGCTTTTACGATCTGCGCGGGAAGAGAAGCAGCTGGGACATTCGACGTTTTTTTCTTTTCTCCCAGACCAGCGTGGAAGTATCAATATCGATTTTCATTTACCTACACAACTCACACGAAGAAAGAAGTGTAAGTTTTAGACTTCATGTTTATATTTATGTTAGCTAATATATATTTTTCAAATAATGAACTATTTGAAAAATACATACCTACCTAGTCCCTTTTTACGTTACTACTTTTGGAATCAAGAAAATTAGTTTATTCTTTACTAGCTTTCGCCCGCGGCTCCGCCCGCGTCTATACTACGGGAACAGTACTTTTTTCCGGGATAAAAGGTAGCCTATGTCCTTCTTCGTACTCCAGAGAACTTGTATGCGAAATTTCATGATGATCGGTTTAGTAGTTACGGCGTGAAAGCGTAACAAACAAACAAACAAATAAACAAATAAACAAACAAACAAACTCACTTTCGCATTTATAATATTAGTTAGGATAAACATAGTGTTTAGTTTACATATTGACACTATTCACGTTTGCCTTTTGTATATCTTCGTTTGGTATGGGTTGTAAAGCCTGAAATAAATGATTTTAATTTATTTTTATTTATTTATCATTAATTTGGTCGACTGGAAGAAATCCCTTCAAGGGCTAATTCCACCGTTATGCACATGTTCTTCATTTATTTTTTTAATTCAACACTTGTTATATTTATTTTCTTTATTGATTAGGTCTTTTATACAATAAAGAAACCTTGTACAAACAAACCTTATAACAATAACAATTGTATTTAAAGTAAATAAAACTTTACCAAAGTAGGCAAGTGATTCAAGATTTGAAAATATTAAATGCATTACACGCGACAATGTATGCAAATCGTGGGAGGCAAAATGCGACTGTTTAAATAAAAAATATGTTCAAACGCACTCGTGCTGTAATTGAATGCACTCATTGAATTCTAAATGTAATACTGTCTTTGTTTTCTTAAACTGCATGAGACGGCACGGGCAAATTATTCTACAGATAATCTCAACATACAAGTACCTACAGTTTAATTCGACAATGACCGAGGATTAAACAATTGGCTTTACAAAAGGATGCCCAATCTTTATATGAATCTAATACCTACACCAAGAGGACGCTACTGCAGAAAATTCAACAGAGCATAAATTCATGAACTGCTATGCACTAAATTATTTATTAGCACCAACAAAGGAACGATTTTGGCGAACAAATTGCTCGTGAATTCATTGAATTTGATTTAAAACAGGTATTTGACCGAGTTGTAGCTCATACAGGATATAATGAGTTTATTTATGACAGAGGGCTTCATTGGCATGATTAGTTTGGAACTGAAACGATTGGGAGCGCTTTCAAGCCATAACGAGATTGTTATTTATATGGATGACACCTACATCTGTCATATTTTCATTAAATTCGCTATACAACAACAATCTTTTGCGTTAAATTTCGTTAAATGCTAAAATAAATCTGTTGGCGTTTCGAAAACAGAAATAAATCGGGGTATTTTCACGTGAGATGTGATTCCTTGCGTAATTTTCTTGTTAATTACAGCATAAATTCGGGAGAAGCCGCGACGTCAACACGACGTCGCTGCAACGTCGTCGCGAATTCCCCAGCGAGCCTCGCACCACTTGTCCGCTTGCCAAATATCCCAGATGTGGACAACTCTGCACACTGAATACTGATTAATTCTGCGTTATTGTTTTCGTTTTTTTTTTCACTTTCATTCCAGCAGCCTGGCCGATGACCTATTGAATTTTTCATGGCGTTCTTTATCGGAATTTCTTATGAGACTCCCTGGAAGCGAGCTTAACGTCTATCTATATGATCGAATGGCTGCGTAAGAGGAAGTTTCGTCAATTATGCCTACTCGCCGGAGTATTAGCATACATTTCGCATCGATCGGATGATCCTATATGGACGTTTGAATTGCTTTTATTTGCTAAATAAAAATAAATGAGCCTATTGACAGACAATCATCGTATTCGAACTGTGAATCTACGACAAAAATCACGACATAACAAATACGAAATATTGCACCGTAGTTACTTTATTCCCTTCGTGTTTTATATAAACCTCGTTAGTATGTGAAAATAACTGTCAAAATACACCCAAACAAATATGCAGGTATATGACACTGCGAGTACGATATCACATTAAAATCATAAAGGAGAATCGGCAAAAAGTAGTAAAATTGGCTATTAATAGAAAATTTCAAAGTTCGTGACTGTAGCAATACTATCTCTGAATTATGCGACTGTGCAAAGCCTTCTTTATATAGTTTAGTCCCTGTCTAGCCCATTCAGAAAGGGTATCAACGGACAGAGGTAGGTAGAGTCTCGATATATCTGCTGAAGTGCATACTAAATTAGTTATTTTATGAAAGCGTTGCACATTTTTATATTTCGCTCTTCACTGAACAATCGATGTAACCAAATCTATTTAAATTTCAAGCTTCGAACTGTTTACAATTTTCGAAATCAAAGATGCTACAGAAATAATTTCCATTAGGAAACGTAAAGAGGATCGATGAAAAATAAATATTCTTTATGAGTCATAAACATACAGGAGAAGAGTTGAACGTTATTTAATTAAAAATAAACTGATTTGTATTAAGTGTTTAATCCTTTTAGCGTTATATATTCCGTTACACACACCACCTGTTCTTGTGGAGATCAAACGTGAGTCTCACACTTTAAACGCAGCGATCCGGCAGCCTTTTTAAATCACGTTTTTGGGAGAAAAATTGCTCAAGATAGGGATCAGAATTTACTGATACTGCGGAATGTAAGTTCAACTTGTTAGGCGTTTGAAAACACCGTTTTTTAGCGTTTGTCGGCGAAGGAAAACAAGTCGTATATCGATCATTATTAGACTTGTTTTCGCAGTGTGAGCTCGGCGCTTGTGCGTCTGTTTTCCTCTCCGCAAAAACTCATGTAGGACGTGAAAATAAACATGGTATTTTTATCGGCACAAACCTTTATATAGTTGCGGTCGATTTCGCCTCTTTATCTTCTGAGAGCGGTGTTTGCTTTATCTCGGATAAAGGAAAGGTGTGTGAATGTCAAACGACTTACAGTAAGTGATTGCAGTAACTATGATTATAATCTTTACAGTGAACAATAAAATAATAACCATTTAAAACTTATTGTTAATCTTGTAAAGCTGCAACGCTGTAAATCCTATTGATACGAGTATTCTTAAAACTATCGAAATGGAGTCAACGTCACGAAAAGAAGAAAAAAATTAAATTTTCTATCCATAATT
Source organism: Elegia similella (assembly GCA_947532085.1). Classification (NCBI taxonomy): domain Eukaryota; kingdom Metazoa; phylum Arthropoda; class Insecta; order Lepidoptera; family Pyralidae; genus Elegia; species Elegia similella. Next base: position 10,135,587 of record OX383935.1, on the reverse strand, counting down.
ACGATAACCGTTGATATTCAATCTCATACATGATTTTAACGATATATTGTTATTTTCATTAAAAAAAATATAAACTTACAATACGAACACTTATCGTAATATTAAATCACTGATAACAACTAGGTTTAAAAAAAACAACAGCTTCCTTATAACTGAACTTTTTTTGGGTTGCAATGAATTTTTTACGACACCCAAACGTATGCAGATTTGTCCAATTAACACTTCATAATGATAAGAGTGATGGCTATAAAATAAAAGCATATAAAACTAAGTGGCGGTATCAAAGTCGTGAGTTGCAATTCAAATTAATTCCTTAGAAGTTACACATTTGTTTGTTCTGAAGAAAATTTCGGCTCGATAAGAGATCGTAAAACACTGGCCCCTATGCCATAAAATCATGTCTTTCCCGCTATGCGATTTTGAACTCTAATTCCAGGTGTTATGCAAGCATTAAAATATTTTTTGCATGTGCCACACTGCATTGTTTTATGGCCAAAGGGTTACCAAGTTACGTAATGCTACTATAAACGTTTTCGGGCAATAAATTTTAATAGAGCACAAATTTATAGTCAATTTGTGGGGACATTTACAGCTGATGAACAAAAAGTTTATTTTCCGTGTTCCAGTTTGACAGAACATAAAATTTTTGTGTTGGCCCTGAATGAACAGGAGCCCAAAAGAGTTAAAAATCCTTCCGCGTCATTATCAATAAAAATAATGTGAAAAAGTAATACCTACCCAGTTTTTGAGACAGGTTGTTCGACGTAATTATTTATAAAAATATTTTTTATTACTGCAATTTGTTTTTTTATTGTATTTTACTTGCCTGTCACCAACTGAGAATCAGGTATTTCGGAAACATCAAATGTTTACAACCCGATTATCCTTGAACGTTTCTGGAACACATCATGTTTATTTGACTGTAAATAGTGGGGTATAACAACAATAAAACCTTTACTCCATGCTTCCTGCGTAAAACGTATACTTTCATAGTAACAGCGTTAATAAAATTCAGCAAAATGGCAAAATATACCGTAAACTCCCTACAAATCCCAAACGTTATATTTATGGAAATTCTAATTAAATTAGGTAAAATGTTATCAAACTCAAATAAAATTTGATTATTATTATTACATAGTTCACGGTGGTCTTGAACGTCGTGAACAATATTTAAACAGCTCATAAACTACTTAACCGATTTTGTTGCTGACTGAAATGAAAAAATTTACTAATATTTCCTACATGCGTACCAAATAGCATTTTAAATAAAGCACTATTAATCGTATGATATTATAATAGTGTTTGCTTACCAGTATTACCTACCAGTAATTCTAATGATCCTGTTGTGAAGAAACACCGAAGCAAACTCAACAGAGTCTTATCAACATATAAACTACAAAGATTATTAAAACGATATAGGCACCAAAATTTTACAATTCTAAACTTTAAAATTCTACAACCCATACTTTTTCTAAGCGGCTTAAAACCTGCAACAATATTAAAAATGTTTATTGAACCTTAAAAGTTCTAAATTGGTGGTATTCAATATTGCCAAAGTAATACAGACGAAGCAACTTCTTTCATTAGATCTAGAAAATAAAAACAATACAAGTGAAAAGGGTATCGGATAAAACTGGCATACGCGCCAAAGAAAATTTCCTATTATGATCCCTTCCCTAAAGTCAACGACTGTAGGTATACACACTACTAGAGCAATTGTCTGCTGTCCTCGCTAGTGACGTACCTTAACTCTAACATCGATAACTCAATCTTAAATCCTTTTAAAATGACAACAACCTACTAAATTACATTAAAGTTGCATTGTCCTCATTTGATCTGAATAGTTTAAGACACATTAATTAAATTAACGTGTCCACAATTTAATTATTTTTTTGTTTAAAGAACCTTTTGTAGTAATGTAGACCTTGATGATCAAAGATAAAGATTAATATCGATAAAAATGTCCCATCTCTGGTGCCACCCGCGCGCTACCCACACATCCGCAACACACAAGTTTTACTACAGTCCGCACTACACTACAAAGCTCGCTTCGTATTTAGAAACATAGTTTTATCCGCGACCAAGAGTGGAAATTTCAATAAAAATGCAAATTTTTCCCAAGCAATTTCCTTCTCACTACCGCGTGCTCTTATTGGATCCCACTGCATTATGTTCAGATCTGCTTATAACGCACCTATAGACGTCCGTAGGTAGGTATATAGGTGTGGGTGAGCGACAATTTACTCGTTAATTCTGTATACCATAGACTGTTATCTCACACGCGCAAGAACGACGCGTAATCTACGCAAACCGCTACTTTACAGCAATAAAGGGCGCAGTATACATCACGTTACTGTTTTCTCAGCGCCAAACTTTCATTTGTTTCCTGCTAGAATCAATGGTATCGTAAACACGCTTGTAATTCATGTAATAAAAAACAAGTGCCCAAATCTACATAATAACGCAGTGTATTTAAAACTTTCCGCCTAGTTGGGGTGCTAGGGGTAGAAAGGGTGGGGCAAGAGGGCAGATTAAGGACGTTGGAAGCGAGGAAAGAATACACAATTAGCTTTCTGCTACCTGCTGTTGATAACGCATCCAGCGTACTGTGAGCTTAGTTGCTGCTTATTTCACAGCGATTTGAGTGTGATTTTATGCTGGAAAGCGGGACGAGGGGGATTAAGTTACAGTGGTCGGTTTTAAGTCGGGGATTTTAAAAACGGGCGCTGAGTTTTAGCTGCGACCGGAACCGAGGGGTCCCGATCGATCTACGGGACCGGGATACTCGTTGGCATTGTTGAAAAATCTAAATTAGGCACTTAGTATTCGCGTGCGTCAAAAATGAAGTAGATAGCCTGTACTTGGCTTATGAGAGGATAAAATATAATGAGTGTTTGGCACAGGCTCGGTTTATGTGAGCAAAATAAATGAGCCACCGAAATGGGATGGCAGTATGAAATCGTTGTTGTGCTGAAAATGGGTGGAAGTAATTAAGGTCAACGACTGTGTTAGATACATGTAACCCTATACGTATAACGATTAAACAGAGAGTTTTAGAATCAGTCTTCCTTATAACATGACTAAACTTGTAGTAGTTTAAAAGATTGAAAATACAAAAGTAAGGTACCTATATTTTTTTGTAGTAGAGCCACGCTACCGATAAAAGTAATTTTTGCTAGTGGCATTAATGGGCTGGCTCGTCCGGGGAAGTACCACACTCTCACAGAAAATCGACGTTTGAGTAGAAGCTTTACCGCTTCTGTGCTTCGTTTGGTGACCTTCCCCCTTATCCTTCCCCCAACTCCTTCAAAGGCCGGCAACGCTCCTGTTACGCATTGGAGTTGCAGTTGTCCATGGGCAGTGCTGATCACTTACCATCAGGTGACTCGCTTGCCCGTTTGCCGTCTTATATCATAAAATAAATATTATAAACAAAGATAGTATTCTTTAAATGTGGCAAGTAAAGCTTCGCTCATAATTCGTTGCCTTACGCGGTTTAAAATGAAAAAAATATGCACACAAAACGCTGCAACCAGCATCTCTCGTAAACTGAAACTTGTACACAACATTGAGCACCGAACGCCTATTTTCCTACCAGCGTCCTTAACACTAAGTTTTAAGGTTGAATTTTCTACAATAAAACGAGATAAATATTCTGCGTGTTTTTGAAGGGATAAAATTCGCGACTATAAAGAACTAGCAGTGAAGGTTTATTGTTCGAACTATCGCAAAACTGTTAAGGCCGGCTCACAAGGCAGTAAAAGCAAGTAAATACTTGGTAAGTAGTTAGAAATGATTACTGAGAGGAAAATATGAGCATGATACAAACATGCATAGAAAGGGTCATAAAACACGTTGCTAATAGTGTGCATACATGGCTAAAGCATTAAACATGCATTTCGTAAGTTTTTGGGCATATCAAATGTGTTGTGTTTTAAACTGCAACGCATTAAACAAAAAATATTTAAGTGAGAGGTATATTTAAAAAGAAGTGTAAATTTGTTATAACTTTCACCGCAGTTGAATAGTTAAAAGATGATTTTATTTTTTTAAATTTAGATCCTATGTTTTAGAAGATTATTTATATTGTCACTAAGTTATTATATAATGGTACTAAGCTAGCTCTTCACAAAGTTAGCTCAAAATCAATTCCAGTGCCAGTTGCACTATAGGTAATAAAAACATTCATTAATAACGCAATAAAAATAATAACTAAATATCTTGATTAATGGACAGAAATGCGATAAATTACACATGCAATTAAGTAGCACGTCTTGTGTAATAAAAACTTGGCCAAAATTTCTTAATACCTTGGCGCTATTACGCATCTACCCTCTGTAATAAGCCAGCGGCACACCGGGCGGATCCACAAGTGATTTAAAGAGATTGTCAGTTAATGACTCCGAGTCGGCCACAAATTTAGCCCTTTGAGGCTCCTACCGGCCTAATGGGCCTTTCAAATGAGCCCGTATTTCGTAATAGGAACACCTTGTATTGACAATTTTGAGCGTTTGATATTGAGACCTCATTTCACTTTATTATATGGCAACTTCTTAGGTAGAAACTTCACTAAGTTTCTACTACAGTTCACTAGCTAGGGTGGTGCGGGAAGCTTCGTACGTCCTAAAGTTTCAGAGCTTTCCGCTCTGACAGAGCATTGAAGCTTTCTGCACATGGAATAAGAACAAAGTACTGCTTACCGTGCAGAATTTTTTATATTATCAAATAACATTTTCTATGCCTTGAAATTGACCTTCATGGATTTAAATATTATTTATTTCAATATCTTGTGTGTTAGGATTTCTTTTTAAATTATTAGCTGTTTAAAATAAACAAAATTTACTAAAATGAACGTAGGTACATATTATCACGTCTTTTTTTTCTTGCGGGTAGACAGAACTTCAGCCTTTAAGAGCTCAAAGCCAAGTTTAGCATGTTGGAGGGCGATAGATAGAAAATGAAATTAAAATAGTGATGCATTGCTGAATCGTCTGCTACCTAACATGATTCTTCGGATTTTCGCTTATTCAAACAGCTTGTACAAGCTGCTCGAAAAGAGAAGCAGCTCGTACATTTTACATTTTTTCGTTTAATTAAAAAATTACAAATACCTAAACAAAAGCCTCAGACTTGCACATATTTTCTTAGATATGGAACACAATCAAGATGATCAGATTTGGCAGCATTCAGCAATAGTCAATTATTAACATTTATTTATTTATTAACATTTCTTACATCTACCATTACAGGTTATAACCTAATGCGATAGAATGAGCCTATTGTAGATTGGAAATAACAAACAGTGCAACCTTATTAAATTCATTATGCGAGCAACAGAATAGGTCCAAATCGTTAGCCATAAGATTGATCGTGCGCAGCGCTCGCGTCAGAGGCGCTACCAAATACCTAAACTTATAATGCTTATAAGCCTAGGTTTCTAAACAAATTGAAACTTAATCCAATGAAATGTTTACATCTACGTGTTATATTTTCAATGTGTCGATGTGTGGGCACATATTTTAAAGGATCAAGGTTCAAACCTCGTAGCCGTTCTGTTTATTTTTATTTACAATCTAATTATGTATTACCATCTGTTATGGGATCATCCACTATGGATTATTATAAAGACGCTGGCGTGTGTAATATTATTCAAAGGCTATGAACAAATAAATCGTGGTATTTGGTATGAAACTTCTCTAATATTTATCTACACACTTTACTTTCTACATAATAAAACGTTGGTACGAGTATAAGTATTAAGTTTATAGTGCTGTTATGAGAATATATCAGTGCGCATGTTTGCTGGAAATGTTTATTTTTTTTCTCCTATAAATATAGGTTATAGGAGAAAAAATAGTAGATAACCCAGTTATCCTTATCCTTACTTCCTTTCCTTACTAATATTATAAATGCGAAAGTGAGTTTGTTTGTTTGTTTGTTTGTTTGTTACGCTTTCACGCCGTAACTACTGAACCGATTATCATGAAATTTTGCATACAAGTTCTCTGGAGTACGGAGAAGGACATAGGCTACCTTTTATCCCGGGAAAAACTACTATTCCCGAGGGATCGACATTGACGCGGGCGGAGCCGCGGGCGAAAACTAGTCTGATATATATTGATTCGTATTTATTTAATAGAAATATACAATAATATAATGATTATATTTTTTACTTTATGGAGTCAGCAAATGAAAAACGATCGCATGTTGCGGAAATTAGAATATTGTGATGAATGTGGGTGTCAGTGTTCTCACCCCACTTAATAGTGAGAAAGGGTTTCCTTTTTCGTGTGTGTAAGTGGCCAGCACTGGAGACTGTGGGAAAAGGTAAAGAAGTAGAACTTATGGCGTAGGCAGATCCTAAAGCCATAAAACCCGAGGGATCAATCGAAATAAATATTAAAAAGTAAGAAAATAAATTAAGAAGAGAATGATGCAACATATAAATTCAACTAACAATATTTATTCATAATATCAATAGGTATATACCTTATTGCGTTAATAAAAAAAAGAAAAAGAAATTAAAAAAACAATCTTAATGCATTGGCGAAAAAGGAATACATAAGACTAATTAATGAGAATTCAAACTCGTTACAAGCAAAATTTTATTACCTAGATCAGCAGATTAACATGTCAATTACACTTTTCATTCATTTTAATTTATATGCATTTATAAAAGTAACCGCTTGCTTTTTGTGCCACAGTCTCTTTAAATTGCTATGGTAATGTATGGAAAGACTGCAAATTAAACTACAAAAGTAATTACCTATCCAATGTAGATTGTGCCGAGCTTAAATATGAAACTTATAGCTCCGTTGCCTGTATCCATGTATAAGCCATCCGGTTTGTTATCTAGGTACGTACTATGTATGTATATAGGAGCAAGGCACCGCCGGGTGTTCCGTACCTTCCTCTCAATTTATCTGTGTTCGATCAACCGTATACGACCATTTCGGCGATCTTCCCACACCTTACCTGTTCCCAATATCTATAAGATAAAAAAAAAGTATATCGACCGACAACGCTTTCGTTCACGGCATTTCGATAAAGTTATTCGATTCTAACATTCTATATGAACATCGATGGCTCTTATGATCTGAATTAATGTCATAATTGCGGCCGTTTCGGATAAAATAAATCGATATGGCGTGCTTACATAATACCGCCCGCAGTTTGTCTGTAGAACGAATGCCAATAACCATTCATACTAGACCCATTCAAATTTGTATTTGTATATTACTTTACAAGCGGGCAATAGAGGTGGGAAGGTCAATCTATTTCAGATAAGTGAGCTATACAAGGCCATTACGAATGGTTTTCTTATTTCGACTCTTGATATATGAATGTCTATTACCTATTACAATTAATTTATGTGGCTGTATCTAGCATACTCTCGCAATATATTTAAGATGTTTTCAACAAAATTGTGGACATTAATTAAAATTATGTGAAAAGTTACAAGTCTGAAAGCTTTATTGAAATTGATATAGAGTACATTAAATTAACATAATGCACGTTACAGTTCATTAGACTTGTGTCTAGTGGTTTTATTACCTGTGGAATTATGGTTTTACCGTTACCTGATACAGATAACCTGGCAATTTATAAACGTCTATCTCGTATTAAAAGAAGCTAAAACCATTTACTCTGAACAAGATAAATCCAAGTCTTTTGGTCATCATTGATTGGTAATGGTCTTTTTTTTTACAAAAAGTTGGCAGATGGTCGAACAGATTTAAAATTAAAAATACATCTAAATACCCATTTATTCACTTTCTAAACCTACATATTATTTCGAACGGTGTTGATTTTAAGAGCCATTAATTTACCAACCTATTAAAATAACTATGTTAAAATTTACTTAACTCCAAGCAAACTCCGCGGTACAGTCGTTAACCCAACATAAGTTTAGTTAGAAATACATTAGAGGAAGCTTAAACCGTCTCTAGAGAATATTCTAATTTAGCTGCTCTGTCCGTCTAGTTATTTCCGTCTACATAACTTAACCAGTTTCAGAAGACCCCTGTGTTTCCACTATGAAGTTGTAATTTGATGGGGCACGGGAGGGAGAGCGGTTCATTTTGATATGGTCGCAAATATGTGGGTATATAAAGGATAGACAATGCGGTAGGTGTGTATCGCGTTTTGTGAAATTGCGAGGAAGCTCGGAGCGTTCCCGCTTCGCCCTGGGGAGACCGTCTGGACTAAACACCTCGTTGTTTCGTTCCTCTTTTATCTCAGTTTTGTATGCTGCGTATAAAGGAATAGCTGTCTGTACTAGCAGTTTAAATTTTCTCTTCGCTTCCTGTTTTTATCATGAAAACACTATACTTTTAAAACATTTCTTTACATTCTCTTCCACTTTTTTTTATTTCTTTGAGGCGCAATAGATTTTTTTTTCTAAAACTTCATTGCTTAAAAAAATAAAGGTTCAAAATCCTCTGCGTGGCCAAAATCTACATACCTAAGCGGTTAAGCACCAAAAGACAAGTTTTGTAATCAACTTTTCTAAAATAAGTTGTAAAACAATTTCTGTAAAACGTACCTCATGTAGGTACGTTTTAACCTAATAACTTTAAACCTGACATTTGTTTGATAATATTTAGTTCAGCTTACTTTCTACAACATGAGTAGGTACATATGCAAACATCTTTAAAAAAGCACCTAAAAAGAGTTGATATTTAAATAAAATATTTGTAACAGACTGTATCTACCACGGGTATGCTAAAAAGGATCAAAAATAACATCTACGTATTTAATCTTGGAAAAATGTTAATCGTGCGTTACTCATTCGTGATTAACGAACAAACATTTTGTATTTTTCATACTTTATATGGGTGCCACGTATCGCGGCATCCATATTTCTTTCAGATAGGTACGTGTAGCCGCGAGAATTGTTACAATTGCTACATATTTTATTAACCGGAGAAAATGAGAAGTCTTCAATCCCGCCACGTTCAACATACGAAGTTTATATTATAAACATGTTTTGTACAAAACATTTTCAGGTGGCCACAGAATGAAGCGAAATGTTTGGGACGAATGTTACTGCGTAGAAACGCGACTTGGAGGGTTACTCTTATTGTAATTTTATTGTTATTTATTGATATACGCCATTTTATGTGAATGCATAAGAGTACTTTAGGTTAAGCAGAATTAGTTGTTATGATGGGTAAATTGAGTTTGAGTTATATCTGAATCACGTAGGATTAGTCATTTGCGTCGGACACACAAAGTAGTGCAAACTATTATTTTTCTTATAGTAGATATGTATGTACTACATATTATCAAGTCTTTATTCCTTACGGGGTAGACAGAGCCTAAATTCATAACACCGAAAGGCCACATAGCGTGTTGGTGGGCGTAAAGGCAGAAAACGGAAATAGTGATGAGTTGCTAGCCGCATCGCCTATTGTCATGATTCTTTAGATTTTCGTCCATTCCCTTGACCGACTTCTACGGTCTGCGCGGGAAGAGAAACAGCTGGCACATTCTACGTTTTTTCTTTTCTCCCGGACCAGCATGGAAGATGTTTCTTTTAATATATTTGAATAACTGAATTTTACGTATATATTTAGTTAAAGAAAAGATATTATAACTCAGTACTAAAAATATTCAGTACCGAATAAGATTTTGCTATAGGTACCATTTACCTAGCAAAATTTCTCCTTATTTCTTTTTTTTTAACTTTTAATACAGAGTGCGTTTCTTTTAGTTTTACGTTATTGAAACACATACGAATACCTATTTTATCTTTCTGTGTGATATTTTTTTCTTCTAATCGCAACGTACACTTGCTGAGTAGGTATAATGCTTCACTTATCGAATTATTGGAAACAGTTATCTATAAAGAAGCAAGATTTTTATTGTTTGTTTATAATGGATAAACTCATAAAATTTCTGAATCGATTTTAAAATTATATAAAGTGCAGGAATTTTATTACAAAAGCGTACTTCTAGACCCAGAAATGAATCCATAGTTTTCTGCAATCGCATTACTGGTGTAGCTTATTTATTTTTATTTCTCGTATTTCGGTCATGATAATTTAAATAAAGCTTGCCTTTGTTATTTATGATAATTATCTAATTCTTTTATTGTTATTAATTTTTAATTCTGATGCAATAAAGTTTCATTATTCATTCATACCCTTGAAATCCTTTGGAAGGACAACTCACTGCGTTATTTTGATCAACTTTTCCAATAAACCAATGCTGAGAATTCGAAAGAAATATCGACATTTTGATGATGATGATTGCTTCACATCAAAAACTTCAGTTGACGTTTTTCTCCACAAATTAACTTTAAACCTAGATAACTATAGTCTAAGGCACAAATGCAGTGGTGCGTCAATAGCGAAGTTGCATTCATCACAATCTACATAATTGTTATTAGTACGAGTATCACATCATACTGGCGCCTATAGTCAGGTTATCGTCCGATTGGTACTTTGTTTAATGTTATGAGTTGTCACGCGTGCCTAAGGCTCTTAAAGGATGACGTATCTATTTATATGTCAGTCTTTGTTCATACAGTATAGTAAGACGAAATGATGATGATGAAATAATAAAGAAGCGCGTTGCAACCTTGAAACACACCTTAATGATGACTTAGGTATAAACCTGCGAAAAATAGTCAGCTATAATGACTGATTTGACAAGTTTGTAATGAAACTCAAATATAAATCTAAGTTACTCATTTAATTCATCTATCTACAAACAATATTCTCTTCACTGCCTATAGAACTTCACATTCAACATTTATCACATATAAAGTTTTCTATCTTTATTTATTAAAAAAGTATACAACATATAACTATAATATTTTGGATCAATTGACAGTGCAAAATCAAATCAGGTCAAAATCAAAACGTTTATTAAGAAAATACCCTTTGCACGCACCTTTTCACGTTAAATCACATTTTAAAGGATCGATTCATTTTTATTTAGTAATATTTATATTATTAATGAATGTTCAAAAGCTACATACTACTACACATTCTGGATTTGAGTTGAAAATATTATTAAAATGTATGACTCTGACGTCTGCATCACGAGGTGGGCCTGGGACTGATTTTCTTACTAACAAAACCGCACTAACTTAAAACTTCGTGTAGACTTCACACAAAGCAAATACATTTCTGAAGCCTATAAACAGCTCTGTTCTCTACATAATCAAACAATAATAATAACCATCACATTAACACTACGAGTGCGCCCATACCAGGAATAACAATTAATATTCAACAATTCAGCGAGCCAGACAATTCCGCACTTTTATACATACAAAACGGGCTTATCCATGCAACGGAAGCTATCCTACGGGATCCCGCTCGTTGTCATGCAAATGCGTTTGTCGTCTGCTTCCAAATTACCCCTTCGGTCAAGTAGGCGAATGATGACCGGACATTAGAACCCTCCTTTTAAACCCCTGGCTTTTTCTGATCGTTCGCAATTCTCACCTTTAACTCGTTAATGGAGGGAACACAATCGCTTGCTAGATACTTAAGGCATATTTCATAGTTATGAGAGCTGCTATATAGTGGTAAAATGGCGGACAGACGGACAATTGTCCTGAGATAATTAATGATAATCCAGGCCGAATATGGGCGTTCTATGGCGATATCTTATGATTTTGATAATGGGTGTTCTGGTCGAACCGGCATTTCATGTTATGGTGTAAATATGTTTGGTATAATCTTGTAGGTATAGTAATATGAATTTGAAAAGTTATGTTACGTGCTAATTTGGCTCAAAAATATACAAAGAGAATAATTATATCTCATCATCATCATTTCGAGTAGGAGTCACGGCCAATCGACCATGCACACCCTGGTGTCAGAATTCTTCGGAACCGCCTCTCGGCCTCTGACGTGGTTCCTTTAACGACTACCAGATGGCAGCCGGGACCAACGGCTTAACGTGCCTTCCGAAGCACGGAATCATCTTTATTATCAGACAATCAGGTGATTCAAGCCTGCAATGTCCTAACCAAACTGGAAACAAATAAACAAAGTATGCTTCCGGTGGGAATCGAACCCAAGACCCCCGGGTCAACAGGCAAACGCCTTAACCACTGGACCACGGAGGCTGTCACACACATAATTATATCTATATTATACATATAGGTATTTGTCTGTTTACTTAGTCAATTTAATCTCAAAGAGTATTGCAAATAAGTAGGTAAATATTTGTTATATATAATTTTATTACTAGAATAATATATTACAAACATATGCTAAGTATATATGATTGACGACTCGGAAATAATAAACAAGTCATAGATATGGATGGTAGCAAACATCCTTTGTCGATACTTTATAGATGAAGCTTTGATATATTATATTTTTTATGTATCCATGTTACTTCACCTTGCACCCAATATGATTTAATACCTTATATGAAACTTCAAGAGTCAACATTTTCGTTACATAGAGACAGTTAAGTAAGAAGTGCCAGAACGATCGAGCTCCGCTCGGAATAAATCTCCTGGAATCAGACCTAGACCTATTTTAAATCTTTTGACTGATATTTCAAATTGCTACGAGTACATAAAATGTGACCAAAAAGATTGTCTATTTAAAAAATATCAAGAAATCTCGGAATAAAAGAAATTCGCAACTAAAGCGTAGAGTACAATAACATCCATTAGAATCTGCACCCACGCGCGTTGCATCCGTATAGTGTGCATGCATACACTGATGCACTTGTATATTAACACGGCTCGTATGTCTGTCCATTACAGTTGATTGTGGACGCTTGGCGCATTGATGAAGGAAGGTCGTCCCATCCTATATTGTCGTCTTCATTGCTTCTCACATTGGCCGAGTTCACTAAGCTGATTTACTTATACGCATAGGGAAGCGTAGAAAAAACCGACTTAGTAATGAATCATGCATGTTACAAGAGACATTACATTCACCCAATGTTTTTTACACGTCTGTCTGTCAATTTGCAAATGCTTGGCGCAATGACAGGTCGTCTCATGTCACATTGTCGTTTTCACTGCTTCTCACATTGGTACTGTTCATTAAGCCTGGATCACTCACTCATCACTTACTGGTTTACATCGGTCCAGTTTATTTAGGTTATTTGTATCTAATGTGTGAGTGAAGTTTTTATAATGTAAGATATATCACTTGTCCACTGTTAAAAGCAACTGATTGTCATCTTTACTAGCACAGCAATACGAGCCATATTTTTTACTACACTCAGAATAGAGCTTTGCGCGTCTCTCGCCTTACTACTCGTCCATTGTGAACCCAGTCTTATTGTCGTCTTTATTGGCACAGCGACGTGTTGTGGCCCACAGATGAATTTTTAGTACTTGTAATACTCGCTCTTATTTAAACAAAGCACGATTCGATTTTCGAAATTAAAATAGAATTTTTAATTTTTGATCGTTTGGTTTACTTGAAGGCATGTGTGGTGAGGTCCTTAATTGGATAAATATGTAGAAAAGTTATCGATATAATAAAACATGTTAAGAATTTAATTTCATTTGCTTATGTCACTGGAATAAATATATTAAGTGACATATGCAATGGAAATGAATAGCCAGTAAATATTTAAATTATATACTAAAATGAGACTTCAAATTGTTATGTGAGTAAATATGAATAAAAATAATAAAAATTGATCTTCTATGCAAATAGGTATCATACTACTGCTCATTGCCGCTCTTGGTGATAAAAAGGCTGGCCGCTTTTACGCCTAGAGCATAAATATTGCTATTCTGCGAATAAATGCATCCAGTGTCCTTGAAAACACGCCGCACAGCCACACACCTTTCGATTTTTAGTTTACATTAAATAAAAGTATATTTTTATTTTATCTTTTTCTGTAAATGTTATATTATAACTAGCTATATGCTGTTTATATTTTAAAAAAATTGTAGCTATCCATAGGAATTTTGCACCTCAGAATAGTTACCTACCTATACTTTCATGAATGCGATTAGTATAATTAAAAACGAATGAATAATTTCGAAACAGATTAAAATATTCTTATCATGTAAAGCTCAAGTAAACATAAAATGTTTATATTAAAAGAAGTTTACTTTTATCGATAATGTTAAACGACCTGATAAATATTTCATACAGTATCGAGAATCAGAAAAAAAGGCAGTTACCAACCTACAAAAGTAATTCCAACATTTCTCATGCCCACCACGCTCACGTAAAAAGTACTTCACAAAATTACAACAACAAATAAAAAGTTTAAAAAGAAACAATAGTTCTTGAACAATGAGACACAGCTATTAAAAAAGGTATAAAATTGAAAGAAAGGACGTTACAATAAGCTATTCAACCCTTTCGTCAAAATATTCGACGAATTGACACTTCCTTATTGCGTCATAAATTACTAGCATACAATAGATTAAACAATAGTTTTTTCATAAGAAAAATATGGGCAGTTTGTCCAAATATGCCTTGGACCCCGTCCCCCGATATTGGTCATTCAGGAAGCAGTCGACAGGAGTGTGTCATATTTTTACTGTTTCTCTAAATTTCGAAGTATAGATAAAAATTGAAGCTCAAATCAACACTTGTAAGTTAAACCATTTTAAGTACATACCTATTTAATTTTCCGGCGTTTATTAAATTTAATACATTTACTTGCTTTGCAATAGAGAGCTCCGTGGCGCAGTGGTTAACACGCCAGCCTGCGACACGAGGGTTGCCTGGTTCGATCCCCGGTCAGGTCATGATGGAAAATGACCTTATTCAGATTGACCTAAATCTTGGATGTTTATCTGTATTTATCTATTATAAAATATAGTATCGTTAAGTTAGTGTCCTATGACACAAGTTCACAACTTACTGTAGGGCTAGCTCAATTTGTATGATATGTCCCTATATATTTATTTATTGATTCATTTTCAAAATATTCAATTAGTGACTACAAAAAAAACACTATACTAGCGTATATACTGTGTATTTTTTATTTACTACAGCTTTCTTTTTTAGCAGTTTACTAAAAAGCTTGTAACTGTAGACGTAAACAAATAAATTATGAGTTACTAGTTGTCTCCCGTGGCTCCGGTCACGATAATGTTAGTCACCCGCTAGTCACACTCAGGTTAGTATTAGTCACCCGCTACATCTGTACTTTTTGGGATAAAAGGTAGCCTTTATGTTAATCCAGGTAGTCCCATCTCTCACGTGGCAGAGTGGATGATGAGAAGGCATTTTTCCTCCCGACCCATGAAAAAAGTAGTCATCATCAAGTCTTTTTAGTATCCATAACCCTCTCTGTACTACCAAAGCCATACTTGGCCAAAGCAGACAGAAGATTTAACAATAAAAATTTATAGTAACCTATCTGCGTGCCAAATTTCGTAAAAATCCGTTCAGCTGTTTAAACGTGAAAGAATAACAAACATCCATATATATACTTACAAACTTTCGCGTTTATAATATAACTAAGGATTTTTTGCATACATTATAACTTAGTATTCGTTTCATTTTATTTCTCTCCATTTTCCAACTTCCAATGAAGTCACGAAAATCCATAACCTATTCTATTTATGAATGCATCGTATATAGCATAGACGTGTGTATATAATAACAAAGTGAATATTCGTGAGCATATTTTAAAAGCTGTCAGAACAATATGACGCTCGGCAACCGCCCCGCACAAACTTAGAACTTAAATTAGGGGAACGTACTCGTATACAGTTTAACACTATTAGTTTGTGATGGAGGTTACGTTTATGACAAATATCTGTAAATTATTCTAGTATCCGTATTGTTTTAGTTCGCACAGTAGGTTATTTCTATTCCATTTTATACATTTTTAGGCAATAGGTGCCATTTTATTTCGACTAGTCTAAAGTTGATTACCAAAGCCTTTTCGACCGACGAAAACAAAAAAACGGAGGAGGTTTTCAAGTCGACGCATAACTTTTTACTGAATACTCCGATGTTAATAATTATATTTTTTATTAATATTACGTTCTCTTAATATTGATGTTTTATACACATTATCTGAAATAGTGGATTCCGCAATGAATCAAGCTTTGAAAGAGGTTTTTTTCCGTTACCATAATAAATAAAATGTTAAATTAGTTTGGAAATAAAACTATGTTTTCTAAAAGTTTTACGTTACATAAGTAGAATACCAGAAAATTCCCAAACATTTGTGTTTTTAAAATATGAAGCTATACATATCTTACGGAAGTATACCATACATATTACCACGTCTTTCTCCCTTACGGGATAGACATAGCTTAGGTTGATGAGGTCTAAAAGCAAAATTATCATATTAATAGTACCTATGCCCAATCCAATAATACTATATAATGTAATACATAAAAAATAATAAAAATCGATTAAAACAGTTCGTCTAACCGTATGGTACGAGCCTATCGAATCAATAATCAACCGCAGTAATAACTAACTGCTAATAACTCAATCTGAACGCGTTGAAAATAACCCAGAGTAGTGTTTACGTTCTCAACCAGCGTGAAATCGAATATTCGCAAAAATAGCTCTTTACTCGTACAACACACACTTTGATAATATGAACGAGCATGCATTTATATGTGTAGTTCCTTTGTAATGCAAAAATAAATATTGAGATTTTTTCTGCATTATGTACTGAAGTCACTGAAAATAGTTTCAGTCAATTACAGTTGTGATTACTGATTAGTATTTTACCCAAATATTTATGTATGTATGAATAATATTCGGCCAAATTAACATAATTTTTTGATTACATCTCATGAGCTGAGTGACATGGATGTAACTGGACTAATAAATCAAAAGTTCGAAAAAAAAATAACTGAAAATAATACAAACAGCTTAACCTACAAAAATACGCTCAAGATCGCGACGTAGCGAGCGTCAGGTGCTAAAAATAGCTCTTAAATAAATAACGACTTGTCGTTTTAAAATTAACAGTTTATTGTTATCGGATAAGCGCACATCGACTGTTGAAGCCGTCACATAACACGAATATAATTGACGTTATTTTTAATTAAAGTATACCCCACAGGTACCACGGGTAGCACGGACTTTTCGGGGATTTAGGTGCCGCATTTTATGTGTTTTAAGCACGTAATTAAGCAATAACTTGGTGAGAAAATATTGGGCAATTACGCGACTGTGCGTTTTGGTTCCTATGGTGACATTGTGTAGTTTATATGCTTTATTGGACTTAACCACATTTTCTTTGACGTTAATCTTCGCGGAAAAAATAAATAAGATTTATAACGCTATTTTTTTACGCATATTTGACAATTGCTACAATTTTAGGTGACCCAGACATTTACTAATACAATTTTTACGGTGAATTCTTTCCATAATGTAAAACAACTTTTCAATGGAACCTGGTGATCTTTTTGTTGGGTTCTAAGTTCCAAAGACCACTAACTAATGAAACTTGCACTATTCCCTAAGTTAAATTATAAGTAAGTCAAATAAAAAGAATTGTTGCAATCTTTTTGAAATATGCGTGGATAAACATACAAACAGACTTTTATGAAATTTATAATCTGGAATAGAAAAACATAATGCGATTCTGACAGTACATGCATACGGGTCAAATTCATAACCTCCTTTTTAACTGGTTAAAAATATTATCAGTGTATTTTAGTATAAAGATAACGTGTTAAATACTGTACCTATATTATATTTGACATTAAGATACAGATTTAGAGATATACTAATCCGGTAAATCATGATAAGAATTTCTCATTTCGTTTCTCACGGAGCGATAAATCTAGAACTGGTTCATTAAGTTCAATTTATTGTGATATATTTGTTTCCTCTAATTGGTTTTAGTAGTAAAGACACACGTTAGGTGAATAATAAAATATTTTTATTGCATGCAATAAAAAAATGTGTGAAGTAGTTTTAATAAAATACGTATGTAGATTACCTATTTTTTGAATTATTTTTACCAAATTAATAATTTATTCATCGATGATTTCCAACCTGGTTAATTTTCTTACTTTTTAGGGTTCCTTAGTAAACAAGGAACCTTTATAGTGTCTATCCGCGGTCTTACTTAGAGGCTTTAAGTACTAGAAAGCTGTAATTTGGTATAGGTGTGTATATAAATCATACCGAAAAAGTGGTAAAATAAAATTTTGTAAAAATATTTTTTTAATGTAGCTCCCATACAAGTAAAGTAGGTGTCAATATTGTTTTTCTCGGCTAACCCAACATATGGGTTGTTGCTGAACAGGTAATTTAAAAATATTGTGAGCTGGTGAACATAATTTTTTCGATTCATTTGTTCTAGTAGTGAAAATTTTTGTAGAGGCTGTGGCAGCACGGGGTGGACACAGGTCCACCCCGTGCTGCCACAGCCCTCCTCCTTAGCCGGTTTTTTTACTTTATATCCTTATCACTAGGCCTTTGTTCAGCAGTAAAGTTCTTGCGGCTGAAATGATGATGATGATGATGACTATATGAGTAATTCTCGTGAATTTATGAGGAAACAGTTCCAATCATTGTTAGTCAAGCAAAAATAAATCTATCTAGGTGCCATCCCTGTGGACCTATTCTTAGTGAGGTCATGTCGTCATCTTGGTAATAGGTTAGTTACCCTTTGGAGCCATTTGGTTGCTCGGATGTGTTATTCGACTTAACAGGCCACCAGAACTAAACGGAATCTTAGTCAGAATCAATAAATATCTAAACTCCAGACGGCATTCTCAGCCATTAAAAATCTTAGAACTTAGCGATAAAATGAAACAATCTAATGAGAGAAGTTTTCTCGCCATCGTTGGCACTTAATTACTTTTGTTGTAATTGAAAGTTTGCCTTATCGTGTCTCGCCCCCCACCCTTTGCCGCCGCCGACGCCAGATACCATTCATTTTCATTCAAATTACAATTTCGAATATATTCGCACCCTTATGGAGGGAAGATGAAATTCTTATTAGTAACTACTTCAATCATAATTTAGATATGTAACTCGTATCTACTTATTTGAAATACTTATTCTATTCAAAGTACTATAGTTTGCAAAATTTATTGAGAATTATTAAAAATTGCAAATTGCGATTGAGAATTAATAAAAAGTAACAAACTATCAGTATACTTGATTACATGTTTATGTTTATAAGTGTTAAAAATATTTTTTATTATTAGCGCTTACGAAAGTTAAGTACCATGGGCGCAGACCCCACAGTGATGGAAGACTGCAAGTGGTACAAACCAATCTCGAGCTTCTCCGTGCTTCGGGAGGCACGTTAAGCCGTTGGTCCCCGCTGTCATCATTGATGGCAGTCATTAAGCTATGTCAGAAATCTGACAAGAGTGTTGGCCACTTACACACACGAAAAACAAACAAACTTTGTCCACACAATTTTTTCTTAAACATTACAAGTGAGTATAAGTAACCTTATTTAATAATACTTGCAGGTATATGGGTTACTTTTATTAAAGATTTCTGTTAACTAAATCAATTAGCGCTCTAAATGAACCCCTAGACACAATTACACGTATAAACGGGATCAGCCATTTCAATTCGAGTTCGCTGGAAAGTTCGTGCTATCGTTAATTTGGGGTCGGAACTTGCTTTAATTGTTGTTTAAAGCACTCGATTTGCTTGCAAAGGTGCTGATTAGCATTGTAACATTCCTACATACAGCTACATGAGTGTATATATAGAAAGAGGCACAGAGATATGTGTACAAAAATTGTTTGATAGAAAGTCTGTGCTATCGTTAATTTGGGGTCGAAATTAGTTTTAATTGTTGTTTAAAGCCACGAATTGCTTGCAAACGTGCTGATTAGTCTTGTTACATTCCTAAATACAGCTACTTGAGTGTATATACAGAAAGAGGCACAGATATGTGTACAAAAAGAGTTGCTAGAAAGTCCGTGCTATCGTCAATATATTATTGTTGTTTAAATCACTACTTCCCAGGTGCCAATTACCATAATTATATTTCTACATAAAGTACAAATTCTGATAACTATAGGAATATTAGGCGGAGGTCTTGAGGCTTTTAATAGGTGTACCTATTAAAATAAACCGCCTCAAAGACCTTGTTGACCAAGATATACCTAAACATTTTGATATAACTCATCATCATCATCATCAGGTCCTTTTTAGTCTCCACTACAGGAGCACGACCCTCTCTGTACCTACTACTAGAGCCATACTTGGCCAGAGCAGTCAGAGGACTTGGCCTACACTCTCCACGCTGGCCAGACGGGTTGGAGAGGTCTCACAGATGTTTATTAGCTTTGTTTAGCTTGTATTTCCTAAGTCGCCTTCTACGACATCCACGGGAAGACTTGGAGTGGTCCTATTCTACTCTGCCGGGTACCACACGCTTCCTCTATAGGCTTGATATAACTATTGGGTTGCTTTATGAGTTTCTTGTTTGAAGCTTTACATGTCAATGCAAAAATACTGAAATATTATTTTCATACTATTAAATTTATATAACCTGGCCGAAAAGGGTTATAAATCCTCTAAAAATAAAAATTGCATAATTGTTTGTTGAAATATATATAAAAATGCTACTAGGATTATCCTTTGCATGTTGCTCTAATTTGTTTTGTAGACTACTGTCGGTGTCGAAAAATATAAAAAAAGTAAGTTGCAGCTTATCTGTTTTGACTTTTTTTTGTACAAAAAATTCAATTCAGTAAAAATATACGCTGATTAATCTTGCAATCTACACTTAATTGCCCTCCAGTCATATATTTACTCACAAACGCCACAATCATTACCTGTATTCGTATAATATTGGAGCGTCACGTACACACGTTCTGGAACTTTTCCAATCTCCGTTCTTAGGTATTTCATTCGCTTGTTGACTTGAATACTTTAAGTGATCTCACTATTATTGAATTTTAGAATTGTTTAGTCATATCTATTACTTAAAATGACCTCAGAAAGTGTGACGGGAGAAAACGTTTTTAACATGTTAAAATCTCTGGCACTTAAGAAACGTAGGTAAAGTAAGCTCTAAGTTAGTCATAAGAAATTAATTATATACTTTGTATTATAATAGTATGGTTACTTTGTATTACCATAGCAGCTAGATCATTCCCAAGGAGGATCAATCCTCCTGAATGATCTAGTTGCTATGTTTTTTGACGTTAGGAAGGCGATCAGTCCTAAAAATAAGCCAAAACTTTTTACAGTATAAAAGACTTACATGCTGTCCCAACCCCGCATAAAGTGAGATGAGGAGTGGGAGAAGAAGAATATAGCAACTAAATTTTTGAATAACAAAATAATTTTTATATTGTCATGACATGACATGCGTCATGACGAATTTTTTCAAATACGTTAGCCAAAAGCTGATCGGACGGCAACTACAAGAGGCAATTAATCTTGAACTCTTTGGTATTTACAACATACAATGACAGATTCCTTCAAGTAGATAAAAATGAAATGTGAGAAGCATTTGAATATTCCTTCCCTCTAGCTTTCGATGAATTTGAGATAAAATAAAAACTACACAGACAAAGCTTTAAGTTTAACTCAACGTATCATACATCCAACTTTGAAGCTCTATTCACAAAATAAAAAGTCAAACAAAGCCGAATATGATTGCGCAGTAGGCCGGCCCATCACGGGCCGGGTCGTAAAAGGGCCGAGCTGTAAAAAGCCCGGCGAAGTTCAAAAACTTTTGCTTTTTAACCAGTCGTCGCAACTTTAAATTGGTTTCCACCATCCCCGCCGGAATGAGAAAAGTAAAACTAACAAGAACGCGGTCTATGTAACTAACTTTTAAATAGAAAATGTTTAGGTACTGCCTTCTTGTCGCGTTTCATTTGTTTGCAATTTACCTTGGTTTCGTTTGTACCTACCTACATATAATAAATGTATGAGAGAGGGATCGAGTGTTTATGACTTTTTTTTCATCTCACGTTAAGTATCGGTCAACAAATCTATAAATTGGTTAGAGTTAGTCTAATTATCGAAACGTTAGGTGTAAAAATAATTATATAATGTAAAAAAATGTATTAGACGCGATAAACCTGTGATTAATAAAAACATACACTGTCAAATAATATAATATTACTTATGATACGTATCATTTGTTGTAGTTAGTCGTAATCTGAATCAATATAGAAGTAATTTAATTTATTTAAAGTTATTGTTTCTCTTCATTGATCAAAGGGCATAGATACTCGTAGCTTCAGAATATAATGATAGTGATAACCTTCAATGTAACCTTTTAATAATAAACAAATAAAGCGTTATTCCCACTGAAGCTTCAAATATATTGGACACTAGTTCAAGTGAAATAATTTCAATAAAAAAAATTAAAATATGTTTTTTTTTTATAGGTGATTTGCCAGACGCCTTCAGGCGGCTTAATACATCTTTAACGAGAATTTCAAAAACAAACATAATTTGTTAAAAGTAGTTACAACATAATAATTATAATACCTTTACGACTATCAAGATAAAGTTATATACTTTCTCGACTAACTATACCTACTAGGTATATTCCAAAAAAAAAAGGTATATTCCAAATGTCATTATAAAATGTCAATACTTTAAAATTAATAACTCAATAGGAATTTTTGTCTTTACTTTAGTTCTTACAGGCATTTAATGAATGATTAATAGGTATATTTAGTTATCAAATAGGAGCGGCAACCCTACCTTCGTACGGATAGACACCGCGTGATTTTGAACCACTGAACTATACTGAAATCCTGGAATCAGAATCACTAATAGAATACAGAATTACAAGAATAAAATTTGAACATGATTTTTTTTGTTTTTACCATTTTTTTTTTTGCAATTCCATGCTTCCTATACGGATTTTGATTCCAGAATTTCAATATAGTTCAGAGGTTCAAAATTACGCGGTATAGATATTTAGTTTTATAGCCTGTTGGATTTTAATGGTAAAATAAATAAGTAGTTTTGGAGCCTATTCAATTCAAAAAAACAAACAATCAAATCTTTCCTCTATTATATCAGTGTTAGCTATCAAATATTTAATATGACACACCTATAGATATAACGAGAAAACTCCGCCTCGATTCCAGGTTGCATTGGAAGAAAACTTGAGAATTTGCTTTAAAAGCGTAATTTGTGCTTTAGTGACTTGAAATATTTGTTAGAAAATTTAAATTGATTTTACTTTACTCAAAGGTGCATAAGTATCAAGTTTGGATTATTTTAAGATGAAAATCAGTTAAAACTCAGTGAACACAATTTAATACTAAAAAAATAAGTTTAGGCAGTGGGCACGGGCGATATAGGTCATTTTTTACCTCTATAATATATAAAATAATAAATAAAATTAATATAATTTTTATATATGGTGATATATCACACATATTGAGCTACTCCCACAGTAAGTTGTGAACTTGTATCGTGCGATATTAACTCAACAAAACTATATTTTATGATAGATACTTATACCGCGTGATTTTGAACCTCTGAACACTGAAATCCTCGAATCAGAATCCCTAATTGAATACAGAAATGCAAGAAAAAACCGAAAGAAAATGTAAGCTTCCCATACCCAAAGTCGCCGATCAGCTGGGCGAATTTCTATGGATAGTCAATTTTTTTTTTGTTTTTACCTTTTTTTCTTGCAATTCTGTATTCCATTAGGGATTCTGATTCTAGGATTTCAGTATAGTTCAGAGGTTCAAAATCACGCGGAATAGATAAATATCCATGTATGTTCGTGCACCTACCCTGTTAAAGATACTTCCAACCAACTCATTCATTCACAATTTACGCCCTGATAACAACAATGTAACAAATGATATAAAAAGGAAACCTAACTCACTCCCGATGTTAATTTGATTCATTACACAATAAAATTCGCGTGAGACAATCCAAGGCTGTAAATGTCATAAAATTATTTACTAAAGAGTACCCCGCATTTTGTTTATAACGAATATAATGATTTATTATTGTACATATCAGTTTAATGTGTGTACGTATGGTCCATAAACCGTTTTATGGGACATTTTACTGCTGAGCAACCTCGGAAATGCTTTTATTGGTATCTAAGCGCCATACAAAATTGATATTATTGAGGTGAGAGGTGCTCAAATTGGTAGAAACACTATGAAGTGTTAGTGTCGTTATAATAGCTGTTGACGGTTGTTTTTATTCGAGTAATTCAAGATACATCGCCCGTAAAGTTTCACTAAGCATTCATAAATATCATGTTTCTATATTTGGATGTATCTTTCTACTTTTGGATAGTGATCTAAGTGATTTTAGTGAGTAAATCACACTTTATAGGAAATATATTTAAGCATATCAATTATTTAGGTCATTACCCTGTTTTTTTGGGGATACGGACTACAAACAAAATGCTTGGCGTAAAGCCAATGTAAATGGATGAAAACTTGATTTAAAATTAACGTAGCCTCAATGTAAACACTCATTGATTCAATGATTAACTCATTAAAAATATATCTGATGTTTTTCTTTTGACTAAATAAGTTTCACTGCGGATAAAAATTTTATGTCTGAGATAATAATATATAATCTAAGGCGAACTCGGTGTTTCTTTAAAAAAAGCAATCTGCTATATCTAGATATAAATAAATATAAATAAATAATAAATATATACGGACAAATCACACAGATTGAGCTAGCCCCAAAGTAAGTTTGAGACTTGTGTTATGGGATACTAACTCAACGATACTATATTTTATAACAAATACATATATAGATAAACACCCAAGACCCAGGCCAATCTGAAAAAGATCATTTTCCATCTTGACCTGGCCGGGGATCGAACCCGGTCACTCCGTGTCGCAGGCAGGCGTGTTGACCGCTGCGCCACGAAGCTAGTCAGATGAAACCTTTTTGTATTAAAAACAAATGAAAATATCCCATAGGCACATTCTATTTTTGTATTTTTCTATATTCAGCCTACACTGTTCCCCTAAAAGGCTTCCCTATGTTCTTTCCAACACTCGTGATCAAGGGTTTTTGAATCCTAACTTTGCAGAAAGAATCAAAGTCATCCTGCCATGCCTTTTTGAGCTTGCCATGTTTTCTTCGTTAAAAGCACATACATTTTTCTAAAAAACCTCAATATTTATAGAAGAAATTCTGATAAAAAAAATTGCAAAACAATGTAACTTCTATTATAAAATAGTTTCAATATTAAAAAGTTTTTACTTTATAAAAAGTGGCTTTTAAATAGCCACGTGCAACTATGGTTTATCTAACATTCGTCGCGGCCTTGTGCGTCACTGTAAGGAAACCCGCCGATGGTATCTTCCGCTACCGCGTTACGGAATCGAGATGGCTTTGAGTATGACGTAATGTATAGCCGCCTTGTTCCCGTTTTGGGACACGCGGAATTGAAATAAGTTTTTAGAGATTTAGGTCATTGAGTCAAATGTGTGTGGTCCTTATCGGTTAGTTATATCGTCATAAATTAATCTTTTATTTAAGTATTTTTAGGGTTCCGTACCTGAAAAGGAAAAACGGAACCCTTAGGGATCACTTTGTTGTCCGTCTGTCTGTCAAAGACCCTTTTTCTCAGGAACGCGTGGAGGTATCATGCTGAAATTTAAATCAAATGCTCAGGTCTATTGTCCCTCAGAGCTGTGAAAAAGTCAAACTTCTAAGCAAACGCAATCAAAAGATACAGACGGTTATGCCGCAAATATTCAACATTCGCAAGGGAATCAAAACCTACTAAACTCAGAATCTTCTAATATAATAATAAACTTATAAATGAAACTAATAAATTAAACTTATTATAGGTAATGCTACGGCACCCTTCGTACGCGAGACCGACTCGCACTTGGCCGGTTTTTTTTAATAATTATATGATTTTATTCTTAATTATTTTGCAGCCAAAGTTGTGTAAGACAAAATTCAGTAAGACTAAAGGGATCACATATTTTTCTTCTTATTAGTCTCATAAAAAGTTATTTGAAATGAATTATGAAAGCAAATAAATATTTCCATAATTTGTAACTCACATTGAATTTTAAAAAATACTGTCTTTTATAAATGTGTACCTTAATCTATCAAATTACACAGAGTAACAGCATACCGAAACTACAAAACAAATACAGTAGGTATTTGTTTTGTAAATTATATGTACCTACACTAGCTGTTGCCCCGGCTCCGCTCTCGTGAATATCAGTTGTTTTAAATTTTTCAGTGGTTGAACTGTAAAGAAATAACAGGCAAACAGAGTAACTTAGCAATTTTTTTATTAACACTACACTCCATACTTCAGATATTGATGTTTATGTTTGTATGAGTATCCCATTTCAAATCGATTTATTTATGTGACTGTTCAATTTGATTAATAGAACACAAAAGACTATAACTTTCAAGATTCAACGTAGGAACTGCCTTGTTTTATTTAAATAAATATGTTTAAATTAGTCATACTTGTACTATAATTACAGACTCTCAAAACCTTGAAAAATATACCTAAAAGACAGTACCAACCTAACTGAATATAGAGTACATTTAAAATCAATACAAGCGTAACCGCAGGCACACCAATAACGCGAGAGATATACCTAGCTGTGCCGAGGGCAGAATGCGCTCATTTGTGCATGCAACTGCAGATATAGGTACCTAGTGTACTTTATGTTGCCAGTGTCTTTGAATATTGTCTGAACACGAACTATGGTGACATAGTATAATGTATGATTGAGTCAGTGGAACACGAATTCTTGTTATCAATTTTATTTTTCTCTTCTTTATATTTAAGATCTTTTTAATGAATAGTATTAAAACTTATAACGCGAGATAAAAATTATTATAAAAACACGTTTTCACTCACGTTTATTCAGTTGGAACTGTCAACTAATTTTGTTCTATTACGAAGCCGTCACCAACACTCGCCCTGATGATGGTCATCAGGGCGAGTGTTGGTGACGGCGACACGGCGGTTTCGCTTCCTTCAAAGCACTGATACTCGCCCTGATGATGGTCTTCGTGACAGACCAAAACTAGTTAGTGATTTCAACTGAATAATCGTGAGAGAAACCGTGTTTTTGCAATGATCTTTCCTATTATTCTTTTGTTCTTGATACGACGTACCGGAGAGACACAATTTTTTTTAAATCTGTGACGTGGTTCCTTTAACGACTACCAGATAGCAGCCGGGACCCGGGACCACCGGTTTATCGTGCGTTCCGAAGCACGGAATCATCTTTATTATCAGACAATCAGATAATTCAAATGTCCTAACCAAACTGGAAACAACTAAACAAAGTATGCTTCCGGTGGGAATCGAACCCACGACCCCCGGGTCAACAGGCAAACGCCTTAACCACTGGAACACGGAGGCTGTTTCTCTTGATCAACTTAACAATCTGTGCAGAAAGGGAAAACTACTTGGATTACCAGATTGTTCGTTGTTTTAGTATATAAAAAACACCTGTAATATGAATATAAAAATAAAAAAAACCTAATGAACACTGGAAATGCCAAACATTACCTATTTACTTCAACTTTATATTTTTGAAACTGCACAGTGTACTTATATACCTTCTTCCACGTATAAGCCTCAATCTTGAAAGTTTCCTTCCTTTTTCCCTAGAATCCTGGTCTTCGCAAAACTTTTCTCCAGATTTAACTAAAGCAATACTATTCGTAGTCACAAGGAAACACCACACAAGATAAGAAAACCGGAACAGGCTTGTTACAACACGAATTTCTCGCGATATGCTAATAAACCGCATTCCACTATAACCAACAGTAAACTTGCACAAATTATTCTTATTTAATATTTATTAAATCAACACTTTAACTTACAACGTATTCTTCACAACTCTTGATAGCAACTAAGCACTGAGGGCATTCCGTTTTTCCCTTTTTGTAATGATTACCTGTGATTATTGCTATTGTGAAGTAATTACTTTAACAGTTATTTTATAGCATTTTTTGCACGTGCAAATGTAACATCTATTGTCATGTAATAGAGTTGATATTTTGATGTAGATTTGCAGAGTTGTGGGCATTGACAGGTGAATTTATAGCACCTCAAAGGGTTGGGTAACGGGTGATGGTTTTATGGTTTTTCGTTGTGCAATTTTCTTGCATTGTATACCGTGAAGGTGGCCTACGGCTATGTAGAAAATACTTAGTGGAATAATGATCTTGATACATTGAGATGTGCATAAAAACTTCCCGTATAAAACATTTATATTTATAAAAGGTGGCTGAAAATATTTGGAAATAATAGAAAGGGTAATGTGTCTTCAAATTATTTTTTGATAAAAATCAAAGATGGAAAGCTTATAAAAATTAAATGCAATAATAAAAATTACTATAAATCAATAAGTCTATGAACATTATTACTATTTGCATACATACATAATTTCACGTCTTTTTTCCTTGCGGGGTAGACAGAGCTAAGCCCAGCCTAATCTATAAGACTATATATTAAGCATGTCGGTGGGCGTTAGGTGGTAAATGGAATCAAAGTAGCGATGGATTGCTAGCCGCATCGCCTACTATTATAATTCGTCAGATTTATATTATATTATTTGCGAATTGATTATTTGACTGTTTTTTTTTTAAATAAAATTAATTTTTTTCAAATAAAATTATTATACTAAGAATGAAAGCTTGTCAATCCATTTGACAGCCTCTCAATTAGCTTCATGTATCCTATGGATGCCGCCCTCAATAGATAGAAAAGGGGACAGTGGTCACTAAGATGGACCATACTCTGAATTTTACCTCAGGAGCATATAGGATCTCTAGCAAAATTCCACCTGCACATTATTAATTCAGCACATCTTCCTTGCGAAGTCCGGCACCTGTGTATATGAGTCAAATATTTTCGCGGACGATGAAAACTAACAGGCTGACCAGAGTCGCAAATGAGGTCCTTGTTGACTACCTCAGAGCTGCTCCATCTTTGAAACCACCTTTACACCAGTATTTTAACATCATTAAATACTTCTCGGTGTTATTATGTTAATTGCGTCTATTATACAAAAGATAATATGATGATAGTTAGATTTACTTTCAAAAAAGCCTCAAGAAAATATCGTCAAGTATTGACTGCGCTCGATCGCAGTACACTGTTTGTTTTAGTCTGCAATTAACCACTCGACCATCAATAGCCAGCGGCGAAGGCGCCGACAATGCAATTGTGTGCAGCTAACCCTTTCCGCTAAAAAATTTGGAAAGAATTGCATTAAAGCATTCTTTTTACGAATTACGGTACCTGTGATCGGTTCTTTAAATGACCTTGGAAATAAAAAAATAATTGTTTAGGTCTTATTGTTTTTGAAACTTATGAATAAGAAAAAACAAACTTTGGATTAGACAGAAAAAAATAACTTCCGTTTAGATTTGAAACAGTTTTCAATTTAATATTGTTTGTACATAGAAAAAAATAATAATTAAAAAAGTAGTATACACGTAGTAATACAAAATATATGGCAAATGACTGCAGCATTGCTCGACAACTTTTTTGTTTGCTCCAAGAACCTTCGGATTAGACCTTGACTGCTTAAAAAATTAAGAGCTTATTGTCAATGATAACTTATATCTTGGATTTGACAGTAAAAAATAAAATAAGGTTACTTTTAGCTCATTTCATGTAATTTTAATAAAGAAGATGAAGCCTAAAGTAGATACTATGAATCAAAAGCTAGCAAACGTGACGTAGTGATGCAGTGGTATATACGCAAGCCTGTTACACAGGGACGCCGGGCTCAGTTCCCGGAGTAGACAAATACTTGTATTACATTAGTCACAAGTATTTGTCTACGTTTTTGGATGAAAGAAGGCTCCAAGTCAGTGGACCCCGGGCTCCAACGCGTCAAAGTGGGTTATTGAGAGTATAGTCACGTCGGTGAGGACACAACTGAGATAAGCGTTCTGATGATGGAATAGCACTGAATAGCAACTGCGTCTACAATTGGATAGTTTGCCAGCACTTCCACTGAGAAAGTATGAAATAATTGCATTTAAACCATCTCATGAATCATCTTAATTTTCAGTTCAAGCCTGCAATGTCCTAACAAAATTGAAAACAACTAAACAATATATGCTTCCCGTGGCAATCGAACCCACGACCCCCGGGTCTACAGGCAAACGCCTTAACCACTGGACCACAGTTAGAAAAAGAAATAGGTTATCAAATCGGTTGTATTTTTTAAATGTTTGATACCTCATAACTCCATCATTTATGAAATGATTAAAAAATTTTTTTTGCTTTGTAGGGTATGTTTTTAAGTTGGTCCCATTTAAATTTCATCACATTACAATCGGTTCAGCAGTTTGATTGAAGTTAGGTTTTTTTATATGAAAGATTAAACTGATGCAACTAAACCTGTATTAATGTTTTATACTGTCCTTGGACAGATATTATTAACAACTAACTTTTATCCTTTAATAAAAATACAACATTCATATTTAGCAGAAAAAGCAATTTATTATTTATTTTTAGGTTTTTGCATAGCATAGAACGCGTTTTTTTACAATATAATTTTATATTTGGCCAACCTCGATCGAAGCGTTTCCGTTTTAGCTTAGGGAAATATTCTTTTGTAAGACCGGCTATTTCGCTGTTCTCCTTTATGTTCGATTCTCAAGTTCTCAACTCGTGTGGTTATCTCTCATTTTCTCTCCTTGATGAACAATATTATTATTTATCCTTAACCCAGCGTCTTATCGGTTCGTAGTATTATGATATAACTAACTCTGGACGTACTAAATAAGGAATTCCTAAGCATTGCCATGTTTCATATTTCTAAGCTTTATACCAAAAATACAAAAAAAAAAAACAATATCAGATGTTCTGGCTGCAATAATCAAATCAAAATATTTATTTAGAAAATACGCCTTTCCAGGCACTTTTTCACGTCAAATCAAATTTTAAGGATCTTATCAATTTATTTCTAACTAGCTTTCGCCCGCGGCTCCGATCGCGTCATTGTCGATCCCTCGGGAATAGTACTTTTTCCCGGGATAAAAGGTAGCCTATGTCCTTCTCCGTCCTCCAGAGAACTTGTATGCAAATTTCATGATGATCCATTCAGTAGTTACGGCGTGAAAGCGTAACAAACAAACAAATAAACAAACTCACTTTCGCATTTATAATATTAGTAAGGATTTATTAATATTACAAATTAATGTTCAAAGCTACAGACTGCTAGCATTTCGGAACCGACCACTGCAGAGAAGAAACGCCGAAAAAATCTCTTTTTAACAGAATTGGTCGCCTACTCGCCTGAAGGGCTTTTTCATTTTATATATATATTGTAATTTTTCTTTTTAATTTTAATATTTGATCAGATGCATTGGATCCTGCCTAGTTAGGGTGTCCAATTTCCCTACAACTACCGATAAGAACATAGCTCGAAGATACGTAAGTATTAGTACTTATTCCGTACCGAAAAGTAGCTTGTGTGTGGGCATGTGCATTGTTAGCGCTTACGTATGTTAAGTAACCCAGGGTGCGTTTCCCACTGGGATGGTTTACCACAATTTGGATGGTTCCAACTGCCGGCCAGGCAGGCCGCTTCTAACCGGTCGTATTGGAAATCCTTGGGGGATGCCTATGCCCAGCAGTGGACTTCTTATGGCTGAGAATGCTGAGATAATGATGATTAATTCTGGACTACAAGTGGTACAAAAATATTGCCGGCAATTCCATGCATTGGAAGTCACGTTAAGCCAATGGTCCCGGCGCGGTTTATCACCATTAGCTGGTAATAGTTATGTCAGCTGCTTTATTTATTATAAGTTTATATAGATTTTGTCAGATTTTCCTAGTAGCTTGCTTGCAAAATCTGACCTTAATGGTGATTAGTGGCACACTCGCAAAACAACAAGCCGGTAATACGCGCACGTAAAGGGTAACACGTGAATTTTATAATATCGCGCTATAGGTAGAGGGTCAAAAACTGTAGTAAAACAGCTCCCTCTACACATCAAAAGCTGAACTATTTTGTCCAGTGCAAAATACAGTAGCACCATCTCTAGGCTAGTCTGTTTGCAATACAATGCGCCACCCTTGTCGATAGAACCGTCTGCAAGGGGTGGAAGCTCCCATTACGTGTCGCGTCGCAGATTCGCAATCGCTGTTGCTATTGCCTTTCGAGTACTATCTGTTTTACTTTCTATTAAACTTATTTTGCAAAATTTATGAATGTGAAGGCATGGGTGACTATTTGCTATTTCCTCACACTGATCTTCTAAATGAAGAAATTTGATTTAAAAATGTTATTTCATACGACTTTATATATTACAATAGCACATAGATATATATTTTAGCTTATTTGGGTGTCCCACTGCTGGCCAAAGCTCTCCGCTTTTTGGCTCCAGTCATCCATCATTACAAATATTTTATCTATGATATGGATAGCTTTATCATAGATAAATACGTAGATATATTTGTAAGCAAAGAAACTCGAGAATATCTTATAGGTTTCCGTTTTATTGTACATATTGGCTTTGTTCCGTATGTTTATTTTTGTGTTAAATTTTATATTTATACGAAATTGACTAGTAAAATGCATAAGTAAACTAAAAAGCGAATATATCTCAGTAATACAATTCATTATATAAAATATTGAAATAATAATATTACTTAATAACACTAAGTTGTTTGATATTTTATATAATCTTTTCTCGTCAATTTTACGAAGAGTTTAAACTTTTAATCATGTGCAGCCGTTTTGTACCATTATTTTATCGGTAGGTAGATTGAATGAGTTAGCGCATAAAATTTACCTTTACACATCCATAAATGTCCTCACAACAATGTGTTGCGTTTATGACTTGTGAAGCAAATTTTGCATAATTGGTAGTCAGCAAACTTACGACTGTGTTATATGCAAAATAAAGTAACTACTTGCAAGAACATATTTTATAACATTGCGTTATAAACGTAGATCAAAATTACATATTTTTATAATGACGCGTTTCCTAATAAAACATTTTAATACATAAAATAACTCTTTAACCACCGTCCATTTAAAGAATAGCGCTCTACATATTTGTTTTTTACCCTTGTAGATATAGGTGGTCCTTCCTGATCAAGTTGCCTGAAAACCAATAGGCTACGAAGGAAGAGTCACTGTATTTTTATCGCCAATATAGCAAAATGCCTATATTGTTAAATTACTTCATTTTTGACAAATAAAAACATGTGTAGGAAAAATTGTGTTTTTCACAAATCTTTATACCAGATTGACAGGCTTTTAGACATTGTGATATGCAATTGGTCACTATCGTTTGATTACGAAAGGGTAGATTGAGCTTATAGGTATCCAGTTTAGTCTATCGACTCTACAAAAATGGTGCATTGGCAACTTTCTAAGCATGAAAATTTTAATAAACGAAATATCTATAATACCAACGTTTACTTAATGGAAAATCTATTTATGAAGTAAAATTCATAGGGTTTCTTCTAAGTACATCTAACATGAATATCAAAATACTCAACTATTACAAACATCCCTACGATTTTAGGTATAGTATTATGTTTTTATGCCTTACGGGGAAGATACTTAATATCTACACATGCCTACTTATATTATTAATGCAAAAATAACTCTGTCCTTCTCTCCTTCAACCGCTTCAATCATAACCAACACCGATTTTGATGAAATTTACAACGGCACACATGGTACTTTTTATCCCGGAAAAGGCACACTATTCTCAAGGAATATACCTACATTCACACTAGAAAAGCTGCGGGCGAAAGCTAGTATACCATAAAGTCTTAAACTGAGCTGTAATTTTGTGTAATGATATCCAAGCACGATCTACAGATATTTACACCTCTAAGAACCAATAAATTTATTACAGTAAGATAAGATCTGCACTTGAAGAACCAGCAGGATGGAATTCCGTATCACTTGCTATAGCGTTTTATTATCTATCAGCGAGAAACAAGCTACTTTAATAGAACAATGTATAAAACTATACATTACGAAAAAAAATATTTAAATATGCAAAATGATATGAACTAAATGAAAAAGGTACTCAAAACTCTTTCTGCTTTCCTACCTATCTCACAAATCATCGTCATCAAGGCCTCCCTCAAGGCTTTCCAATACGACCGGCTAGAAGCGGCCTGCATCTAGCGTCTTCCTGCGACCTTAGTCAGGACGTCCAACCACCTGGTCGGTGGGTGTCCAACGCTACGCTTGCTAGTACAAATAATGCCTCAAATGAATAAAACCTTTTTTGCCGACCCCGGGCTCCGAAGCATGTTAACTAAAGATGCAACTGAAAAGACGCTCATATACACCTTTATTTTGTCAGTTGTTAAAAAATATACATACAGTTCAGGGGTGTCATCCCCAACTGCCTGTTCGGTGGTTGAAAATGCTTACTTTTTTCCCATTTATCAGAGAATAGTATCCCAATATCTTAGTTCCCATATTTAACAAATTCCTATCCTTCCCCAGCTTAAAAAAGCTTACGACGGGCAGCAGCGTCGAAAGCACAAAAAGTCAAAGAAACTGCGGTCGCCAACCCGCCTGCCAAGCATGGTGAGGTAAGTATGTCGATATCCTTCCATAGAACAAGGAATTGTTGCGTGAGGCCTTCACGGCTGTAATCATTATCATTATGAAAAATATATAAATCATATCATTTATAAAAAACTAGAGCAAATGGATTCAAGGACTGCCTTATCAATATAATATTGGTTGTACTTAAGCCACGTTGATGATAATGTAACAGAGAGCATTTACAAAAACTACAGTCACAATTCGTGTCAATCCCTAATAAATTGTTCATAATTGAGTCACTATCGTCTACAAAACGCGGCGTAGGGTGAAAACAACCCAACTAAGAAAATCCAAAAACTCCCCAAACCGAAATTGCGTGACTGAAATAAATACTTTCTTTATATACGCACTTATATAAATATAAGAACACGTGTTCGTGAGGAAACGTGCGTTACGTACCGAATGACAATAAGGATTTCCCTTTCAAGCGGAAAATTTACGTGATAAAAATTCTAAATCGTTGCGTGTGAAAAAAATTGTATGAGGTCCAAAAATAAAGTGGCTGCGGTAGGTGTCATTATGGAGTCTTATAGCGGTTTTGTGTGCGGCCGTAAATCAGTGGAGAACGTGAGAATGGATTCATTATTTAGACAATATACGATACGTGGCTTGCTGTTTACGTGTTGACTGTAGGAAGCTCCAGCGGAATTCCGGGAAATTTAAATTTTCGGGATAAGCGTTTCTGTGTGGGGTTAATAGGTTTATTATACGCTTTGCGTATCATTCGCAGAATGCGTTTGCATTGTTTCCTGTAGGATGTTACCTCT
The DNA here is from genome assembly GCA_947532085.1 of Elegia similella. Lineage (NCBI taxonomy): Eukaryota > Metazoa > Arthropoda > Insecta > Lepidoptera > Pyralidae > Elegia > Elegia similella. The sequence goes on along the minus strand of OX383935.1, from coordinate 10,100,385 downwards.
TTATGCCCATACATATATACTAACACGTCTATATCACTGACGGTGTAGATAGAGCCTATGGCCCAAAGACCACGTTTAGCGAGATGGTGGGCATACAGGTCGATAACGGAATGTAAATAGACATGGATTGCTAGCCGCATCACCTATTATTTTGATCCCTTAGACAGTCCCTCGATCGGCTTCTGCGATCTGCGTGGGAAGAGAGGTTCCATAACTCACTGGGTGGTCACTTGGACTGGCGTGCGTAGTAGAACATGTATTATTACTTGTCAGGGACAAAATATAAGGAGAGTCCCAAAAAACTGCACATTGCTGCAGCCAGGATAGTGTCAGAGTGGTGGTAGCTCCATCCCTTTCGATAATATGGTGCAGAGAGTGCATTCATGTGGTTTTTGCGGGTGCGAGTCCCGCATACCGTTCTATAGCTTCGTAGCAGATCGGTATACATAACGCATTTTTCAAAAGGTCATTTAAAACGGTACCTTTTATGGCGTGTAAATTTATCCTAGACATCCCCCTTGACGGGGTGAATAAGCCCGACAAAGAGAACAACTTTTTTATGGGACCAATATTGGTTTAATTAAATCGTCATGTTTATATAAAGGTGTTTGGCCGGTCCGGCAATATGAATCAAAAAGCAAATTTTTTTTCGGTCGCAAATATTTGTCCCATTGGAAAAGTTCTTCATATTGATGGGGTGAGTTATCAGTTCAAAGCAATGTTTAGGTTAATTTTACACTAGATATCTAATTCTTGTCTTGGATATACTTTTATGAATATCATACCTAATAGATTTAAAACTATAATATGTAACAGGTTAATAAATGTATAAAACCTAAATTAAATAATAACATTCTAAATTCATTTCATTTATCATCATCATCTCAGGCCATATTCCGCCCACTGGTGAGAATAGCCCTCTCTCTATTTCTGCAGTTCGTCTTGGTCCTGGTGCCATTTTATTTATATTACTTTTATAAATTTGAAACATTTATAGACATTTCATCTTATAAATGGTAGATTAATAATTGTTAGATTGATATTTATTTAGTGTTTTGGCTAAACTAATTGCAGCTTTTCTAATAATTTCCTTTATGAAGTAGGTTACATCAAACCCTACAGAAAACTTTGTTGCAGAAAAGTGCAGCATCGCGACAAGCACGAAAGCTAGGGTATTTTTCTGCATTTGAAAACCTAAACGCATACTGCACTTGCAGCCCCAATTTCTTACTTGATAGTTCATAGCACCCTACCAGAGATGGCGTGATGCGTTTCTTTAATTTTGACGCAATGTAAACTCTCAACATTTATGTATACTTTAATTAACCGACTTAATTTAAATTTTATATAGGTGGAATGTTTTATGTTACATGAAAACAAAAAATAGCGATATAAACTTATCACCCTGTTGCCATCCCCTATTCTATTCAGTACCTATTAGGCTCAGTAGTTTGCGCACAAAAACATAGATGGCACTAGGAACTCTATCTGCAGCTTCACAAGAACAAAATCGTTGTCGCATTATATAAAATGAAAAATATTTTTTGTAGCAACAATATATTTTCTAATTATGTTTAAAATACAAAAATATATTTTTAAACTATTATGTATTTAATTTAAATCAACCTTTGTTTTTATCTTTTTTTTTTGTTATAAATTACAAAATTTAGAATCCCGTCTCTTTCCCTCTCATCTGAGAGTTTTCCTGGTTGCATCCTAAGCTGTGACGCGTTGGATCCCGGGGTCCATTAGTATATAATATTTAGCAGGTTAGCGCCTGGCAAATTTTTTTAACAGCTAATATTATTTAACAGAGTTATTCATACCTATATCTTGATGGATTTGGGAAGTTAAATTAAATTTTATAGATCTGGAAAGTATTGGTGTAGAACAAGGAATAATTTCAATAGTTTTACATATTTTATGTGGTTGGTTGGAAACTGCATTTGACAGAGACAAGTGGAAGGAAATGGGGGGACATTTGCCCAGCAGTGGGATAATATAGGTTATTAAAAAGAAATTAAAAAAAACATTACCGCTATATTAACCTCACGAAGTGTAAAAATTCTTCTTGAAAATTAAGTTAGTTAATTTTTTTTTTTTTTTTATAGTTTTTACGTACGGCCGCCTGTCTGATGCTAACCCTACCTAGGTAGCTTCTGGACTTCCGACGAATACCTGTGAACATGTAGTACACGTATCTTCCCGTGTCTGCAATCGCTTCCGGTAACCCACGTTCATCCCGTCTCTGCCTTTATATTTTTTGAAAGATATGATGAACTTGCCACCAGCATATTATACGTGGCTTTTAGATCTTAAAGACCTGGGCATGGTCTACCCTGCAAGGATAAAAGACCTAATAGTATGTATGACGAACTCACAGGATATATAAAAAATCATAATAAAGTGATATCATTTCTGATCCGCAACACGTTCATAAATGTCAAATAAGAGAGACTACCGCGAAAACTATCAATAAATATGGGATGAAATGGGTGAATCTACATAAATAATATCGTTATCACAGTATTAAATACATCAGATTTGAAAAATGTACATAATATCCTGACCCTGCAATTCAAAATAAAAAGATTAGAGAACGACACTTTGTACACATGCAAATTAAATCACAGAATACGGTTTTATCGATTGTACAAGATTGCAAGATCTGTTACCACCGTGAGCCAATTCTGTGTACGGAACGTTATTAATAAATATTGTATCGTTAGTTTTGCTTTCTTACCCCCGAATACTCAAAAAAATCTGAACTAATGCCAACTCAAATTCTGGTGCTATCTTTATCTTGTTAGGTAATTGTCTAGACAGTGACAGAACAAGATTTGAGAACGATTTTAGTTAAGTTGCTCTTAAGAGGGTTTTAAGTATTCCGCCGTTAGTCTACCTGCGAACAAAAAACTGTAAAGTTATCAAAATGTCAGGTGTATGTGGTGTATAATAATAATGTAATAAACGCGATGAAACCGTATAAAGTGAAACGAATCGTTATGAAGCATTGACATGCTTCATGACGAGTCGTTTCACTTTATATTGAATGCTATCATATTTCTGCAAAATTCAAATACTTGCGCTACATAGGTAAAGTATTCATATATTATGAGGTGTCAATTTTGTCAAATCTTTAGTTTGAGGTCGGGATATCAAACAGTAAACACATCGTTGCGCTGAACGAACTGTTGTTTTGCACAACAGTACTTTATTAAGTATTTATACTTACCACGCTGTGACAAGTAATTCTGCTATGTGCGGATAGCCGGGAATTTTGACGGAGAGGCACCTACAATGTGAGAACACTAAAACTCTTGTCTATGGTCCTTTGTACGGTGTTACCTTTGTCAAATCTTTATTTTGAGATCCGGATATCAAACGGCAAAGAATATCGTTGGGCGAAACGTATCGTCGCGGATTATGTCTTCGACTAAAATTCTACGACATTTCAACAAAAACTCAATTACTTCCATGCTTTTGTATAAGTACTCAATTATATGGTTTCACTTTTGTTTCATCTCTAATTTGAGGTCCGGATATCAAACGGCAAAGCACGTCGTTGCGCGAAACGAATCGTCGCGGAGAGCGTTTAAAATTGAATGCTGAGTCACCTCGGAAAGTAAGCTCAATAAAAAAGCCTGCATAATTTGTGCACCACCGTAATTTCGCGTTTATGGCTGCAAATCCTTTCTTTACGGCCTTTCCTTTTCTATTGTTTTTGGGGTCTTATTATATAATAATGAGGTCAGAATTATTTTCTATGTAGGATTTTGTAGAGGTAATTCAGGTATGATGCCTTTTTTAATCTGAACTGATAAAACTCAAATCTCTCGCTCCAACTTTTTTGAGACGTATCGTTCCGTGTGTTTTTCGTCACTTGGGTGCAAATAGTACCTTGATGCTTCATTAACCACAGTTCTCTTGCTCTTAAGTATCAAAATACAGCGTAGCCCCCTTGTCCTGTCCCTAAGAGCCACAAACGTTTTCCATTGACAAAATGAAAACCCAAATTATTTCAACCTTCTCACTGTTTAGCTACTCTTCACAAAAAATCTATTTAAGGCATTTTAATAAAGTAAATACCTATTTACTTTCAACGTCTTTATCTCGCACTTCGCATTGATCACGCAAAGTTGGAAATCAGTCATATTGCGGTCATGGCGACCGGTTTTCTATTAACATACGCGCCTCATTACCGGTCAAAGTTTCTACATCACTTATTGCTGTTTTATCTATTTCGTGACAAAGTTGCAAACCAGATTGACTATAGAAACCTACCACAACATATAGTACTACTTCATAACTCAAGATTCACGTATATAATGTGTTACAAAATGGGAGTTGATTGAATAACTTTCGCCAGAGAACGTAAAAACATTTATTTCGACTTTTTTTTGACGACCAACTGATTGTGAAATTTTCTCTTCGTATTTCTATGTCCCTTCGGGAAAGTTGTTCCATATTATGGTTTGATCATGCGCCTTTAATATTATTAAGTAACACTTCGTATACACTTGAGCAACATTTATGTTCACACTTAATACCTAGCAAAAAAAGTTTAAACAAAAGTTTACCACTTCTTGCATATTGCTTATAATCCCTCTTGACAAGTTTGCATAGATTTTTCTGATCAAAACGTATTATTTTTACTTCTATATATATTATTACGTCTTTATCTCTTGTACAGTAGACAGATCTTAAAGTCATAAGATCCAAACGCCACGTTAAACTTGTTAGTCCATAAAGGGGGAAAAGCGGAATTAAAACTTTTTACTCGATTTACTAGTATAACTGCTGAAATTTGTGTTATTCTTATATTGATCCTTTGCATCACAAACAAATATTTTACTATCAAAACAAATATTGCCAATAGTAAATTATTCCATATCAAAAACAATGTAATAATTCCTGATATTGTGTAAAAATAATCTTGTCAACTAAAAAAATCCAAACGCGTTAAGTATGCAACAAATATTTCAATATCTTTACTCTGCTGTAACATATCAACCACCTCCTCAGTACCCAAAGGATCGTGAAGCCATCGACCGGCATATTCTTTTAAATAAGAAATACCTCCATGATTGTATCCTGCACACTATCACCCAATTCCGAGCGCCAAACCTGCGGAACGCACATTTTTCTCTGAGGACAAAAGAAAAATGACGTATATAGTAACAGTCTTTAAAATATTGAGAGCGAAAAGTCGCTAAATTTGAGGCGTTCTTGGAGGCTTTTGAGGAAAGCCCAATGCTGGTGTTATGGGCAATGAGAGGGCCCGTAGCGGGCGTCTATCGCCACTTTACACGCTCTACCGCAGCTAACCTCCGCCCAAAAGTAATATCGCCGCCTGCGCTCTGTTTCAATTTGGGAACAAATTGAAATTGTTTTTATTTGAATAATATTGCTTTGTACTGGCTTGCGGCCTAGTTATGATGCTCTTGTTAGATTATTTCAGATTGCCTCTTTGATGCGTAAGTGTTATTGGATTGCTTGTTGCTGTACATTGTGTTATAATACTGCGTGGATAGAAGATACAATTTTAGTCACATTTTTACTATTATCGACTCTATTTTTAAATTATCTGTGACACCGTAGTTTTTAACCATATGAACCGATTTGGATGCTGTTACTTTTATTTCAAAGTAGATTTTTTATCAATGATTCTAAAACATAATATTGTCAAAATTGATCCAGCCGTTTACAAGATGGAGGTATTTGCGTGTCCCGTGAAAACCTTGTTTAATTTTATATAAATTGTTATTTTAGTATTAACAGATAACTTATTGTTCGTAATTCAGCAATCAGTGTTTTTAGTTTTATTTTAAAATTAGTCTTATTATATTTATTTATTATACTATCACGTCTTTTTCCTTTGCGTGGTAGTTAGAGCCATATCCAATAAACCTAAAAGCTACGTTTAGCATGTTGGTTGGGGTGTTGGTGGAAACGGAATCAAAAAAGAAATTGCTATCCGCATCGCCTCCTAACAAGATTCCTCAGATATACGCTTATTCTTTCAATCGGCTTTTACGATCGGAACGGAAGAGAAGTACTGGTTCATAAATATCAGCTGCTAATCAACCGCAACTCTTATTGGAATTGTCATAAATATCTAATATACATCTACTAAACTTTAAAGCTTGCAGAAATATGACGTAGAGCCGTCTGAAGGCTCTGTTTACTGGAAGGTAGCAGTCATTTCGTATAGAATTTATGCCACTTTTATGATCCTGCGTGTAGTTTCTGTGTTTTGTCCCATATTACCTCCTTGCCCCTCTATCTTGTGGTTCATAAACCGAAATCTACATTATTAAAGTGAAGTCGGCCTTCTAGTGAAACTGGAAATTGCGGCTTGCATTGAATAATTTCTGCGAATGATATATCGACCAAAATATATCTTTTCTTCTAACTATATCTAACTTGTACTTCTAAGTTAGCTTTGTTGGTGATGAAAAAAGACAGTGGGATTGTGATAGGTTCTATACTTTTCAGTCAAAAACAGTTTCTTCTATGCTGATCTGGATGTGGATGTATGGGAGGGGTGGGATGGATAAAATTCTAAAGTTTTATTTCAATAGGCGATGCGGCTAGCAATCCATCACTATTTGGATTCCATTTTTTACCTTTTCTTGGCACTTATCGCTGACTACCATGTACTTAACTACATCACTTATCCCTTGATAAAAACGTGATAATACGGTCAATACGGACAAATCACACAGATTGAGCTAGCCCCAAGGTAAGTTCGAGACTTGTGTTATGGGATATTCTCAACCAATGATCAGAGCCAGGAAACTAACAAGCGAGAAAAAACTAGAAAAATATAAACTGCTAAGTCTTAGCCACAGATGCAATATCGCCAGCCTGTATGTCTCCTACAGGATATTCTTCGGGGAGTCTGCTCAAGAGCTGCACAAGCTCATACTGCCTTCTCCTTTTGTCTATCGATCGTTCAGGCACACTGCTGGATACCATCCTCACTTAGTTAAAATTCCTAGAACTCGTACCAAGCGTCATCTTTTACCATATTGGAATTCGTTGCCTGCGCATATAGGTAAACTGAATATCTTAAAAGCTATGAGTGAACTTTTTCTGTGTGAGTTCACTCCATCTCAGGCTATATTATTTACCTTTGAGTAGTTGATGGTCACAAGTTAGATAAAAATAATCAATCTACCGAAAATTTCAAGGCCACAACGTGCGTACTAAGGACATACTTATATACCTTTATATATCAATCAGAACATATTTTAAGCTACCTATATAAAATAACTTTCATTAAATTATAAGTGTTAACTCTCTCATCTATCGTACTAAAGGTTGCATACTGTATACTTACCTATAATATCATCTCTATAAGACCACTAAGCGAGCATTTACTCATCATTGACCTTCTGAAATCGTTAGACGCTTCTATACTCTCAGGTGAAAATTCCATTAGCAATATCAACCCTTACCTATTAATAATTATAATAATTCATAAATAAGGCTCATTGTTACGCAATTCAGCTGGAGGGAAGATCGCGCACTGCATCCTTTATCACGCCGGGGGTTGCTGGAAAAATTGCACATAAATATTGAAGCTGCCACTTACACGTGCGCCCGTCGACTTGGGAAAGAATAGTATGGATACGCCGACGAATTTTTTTAGTTCAGAAATTATATGCCACTATTTTTACTTAATGTAATTTTTCTTTATGTATAGGCACATAAAATAACTCATTCCAGTATTTTCCTGGTTGCATCCTCATCAGGAGTACTTCGATATTCGATGAAGAAAGCAGTTAAGATTTTCTATGCTTAAATTAAATTATAAGGAAAGATTTGATTATGCGTTTGTATATTTGTTTGTAATATAGGTACATCGTGTAACTTAATCAACAACGTTCCCTTATAGGGGTGACTCAGCCCGTCTAAATGAACAACTTTTCCTATGGGACCAATGCTCGGAACTCATTTTTTTTTTGACATTTTCATACTAATTGCTGGGCCTGACGAACACTTGTATGAATATGTTAATTTTTTAGTTACCAGCATTGGTCCTATAAGAAAAGTTGTCCATTTAGACGGACTGAGTCACCCCTTCATGGGAACGTCGTTTATTAAGTTACATGCTGTATAAACTCAAAAGGCTGGGAACGGATACCAATTATAAAAATGTTGTGGCCTAATTGTAAGTTTTAGTTATTTTATTTATGCGGACGAAGGATATTAACCCTACTTGTATAGGTATGCTTGTGTTCGAATTGTTATTAAATTTGACTTCATACCACATCCATTTGAAAAAGCAGTCTTTTCTAATTCTAGACCAAAAGGCATATATAAGTGTCAACAAACATAACCGATATAAAGTTAGACATATACAAAAAAATCAGGGGAAATTTTTCGCAATGGCAGAGTTTATTTTATTTATCTTTCACTTTATTCTTTTTTATTCGATTCAATAGTAGAAATAATATTTTAAGTGAGAGAGGCAGTTGAGGAGTGGCAAGGCCATTCACCGACATCTATGGTTGCGGTACGCTTACTCTATTACCGAGTGTAAGATGGTGATATGATGTAGGTCGATGTTGTTTCGTATAAATAATATTAACATTAACATTGCCATTAAAAATATTTAGCCATTTTAATGCACCTTACATACCCTAAAGACTGCTATCTAGTCATAACAATAATAATCGAAGTCCAAAGTAAGGAGAAGATCGAAATATTATAAGCCACGTGTGGGCACACATATCCTTCATATCTATGAAGGATATGTGTAACCAACCCCGGGAGTGGGCACACCTCAAGAGTTCTCACTATGCCCTTAGGCCTAAGCTACTAATTACTCATTAACTGGCCTCTATCACCTCAACAAATACATGTGAACTCTTCCTAGATACTACACAAAACAAAATATAAGTTTTATTTTTATAAACGCATATACGTTTACTGACCAGCTATGTGTTATTCATACATATTAATCACCATGATAGGATTAGATAACAATCAGTTATGCAACACCTTAAGTGCTTGGTTCTGTATGCAGTGCTGCATTTGTGCTGAGGTATGCCATACCGTATGCATGCCAAACAAATCTCCTATATGTGTGGCCTGAGCCTTCCATATTCAACACAAGTAACTTTATTAATGATAATAGGAAAGACTAATTTTGCATTCAATGCAAACTCTCCTTTACTAAATACTACTCCTTTTTGTATGCCTTCCTTTTTAACTTTAATTTTTTATTTAATTTTCGATTTATTTTCATATATCTGTTAGGTTATATAATCTAACATGTAAATTTATGCTTGGTAATAAAATAAATATTGTAGATAATAACCAAAAAGTTTAGTTTTATTCATCATCTTATATATATTTTCTATCTAGTTCATAATTTTATCCTACTTTTATTTGATGCGATGCGGCTAGCAACCCATCACTACTTTGATTCAACTTTCTACCTAACGCCCACCAACATGCTAAACGTGGCTATTAGGTCTTAAAGACCTAGGCTCTGTATACCCCGCAAGGGAAAAAGACGTGATACTATGTATGTATGTACTTTCATTTGGAAACATACATCGAGTATTAACATAAACATGCAAAAAGTACTGCCTTATCCACATTATTCTCGCTGCTAGTGTGGTGCGAGCCCTCTTTCTTTTTCTTGTAGCAAATTTCGCAACAATCTCACTTATTATGCCACACAAATTTCCGTGCCGCCCGCCTCTAGACGTGAAATTAAAATTTCCTACTTACCCCCCTTTTTGTATACGATACTCCTGGAATTGCTAAATAAATATTGCTGCTTAGGAAACCGTTTATTTACCTACCTACGTACCGACCGAGGTTCGTACTTACAATTTTAGGCTTGGGAATTAGATTTTATGCTCTGTAAAAATTTTCAGGGAAAATTTTTGGGATGTATTACAGGTATTATGTTATTGTTATATTAAATGTTATTGTTTAAGTCACAAAATCTATGGTATTTGTAAATATGGAATAAGGGGCTTTTAAAATACTAACATATTTAAACAGTGCATCACTGATGCACTAGAACAACTTGTACATTTTAATGCATTGAATACTAGAAGAATCAAATTAATTCGCATATTTTCTTGACTTTTTATTATTTTTTTATTTCTTATTATTATTCTTTTTATATATATTTGATAAATTTTATATTTTGCTTAATATAATTAGCATATATATTATAATTCTTTTTTTTTTTTTTTTTTAAATTTGAATTAGGCATTTGTCTCCCATCTCACCTGATGGTAAGTGACGATGAAGACGAGGATGTTACATGCCTATCCAAGAGATACCCATTTATTCTACTTTTGAATGTCCCGGGACTGTACTTGTTTGGGAATATAGACGCAGGCAGTTCATTCCACACCTTAGCTACTCGAACCAAAAAGGAACTGTCAAAGCGTTTAGTTCGACTCTTTGGTATTCCAACGATAAAAGGGTATTCATTCTACTGGGATAGTCTCATCCGGTGGTACCCACTTTGGCTAAGGCTCTAACAAGATTTGTTCCAATAGTCATTGTAAGATGGCAGTACGTCCACTGATAGTTGACTAGACTTTTTAAAATTGTAGAAGCGTAAAAAGTAACATATTACTCATATATTTTGTTAATGCAAATGTAATATGAATAAATTAAATAATTAAAAATAAGTTTTATTCATAATTCTATTTGAATGCAGGTTCAATTAGAATTAAATAGAATCGAAGTTCAAATTGAAGTAGCGCCCTCTGTGTATAATCCCAGCGTTACTCAAGTTTGTATGAAACGTCGTGAAAACATCAAAAATGAAACCACCATATACTAACATACATAGCATCACGTCTTTTTCCTTACGGGGTAGACAGAGCCTATGTCTAAAAGACCCAAAGGCTTTTAGTTGAAAAACGAAGTCAAAATAGTGATGGGTTGCTAACCGCATCCATTAACATGATTCCACGGAATTTTGCCCGTTCCCTCGTTCGGCATTTACGATCTGCGCGGAAAGAAATCAGCTGGTACATTCTACGTTTTTTCTTATCTTCCTGACCAGCATGAAAGAACCATGTAGGTACCAAGTGAAGAAAAAATACATAAAATTTACTATCAGGAGTGTTGCTAATCCTCACTCTGAAAACATAAAAAATATAATTACCCTGTGTATTTGAGTGAAATTACCGGAAGCACAATCTAAGCTATACAGTTTTTTTAGAAAAAAACAAAAATTATAATTTTTTTTTCTCTTTTGCGATTTGTTTCCCACTGCTGGGCAAAGACCTCCCCTCGTTGTTTCGACTAATTATTAATCATTTTTAATTCTTTTGTTACAGGTGAATGTGGAGAAACTTAGGTAAGTAACTTTAACATAATGATCATTAAATTTCGGGCAATTGGTGGCTTCGACAACTTTCGCACAAACACCACTAAAACCCTTAACATAACAAACAAACATAAATGCTAAAAATCATATATAAAAATTAAGCACAATCTCATACTAACGTTGTTTCGTGCTTTCACAGTGCTTCGGGTGACTGATAAGCTTCAGCTTTTCTTGTAAGGTAAGTTGTCATTATTATATTTGACATGCTTTTTGCACTTTTGGCTTTTATTAATATTATTCAAAATCAAAAACATTTGGCAATAAGTATATTTAAGCCATCAGTTCAATGTTTGTTACTGCTATAAAAACCGTACGTACGGACTCGTAAAAAATTAAAAAGGTCATTTTCTAAACGGCGATTGTCAAATGTTAAGAGTGATCAAATGTTAAGGTATATTATATACTGACAAGACAAGACAATTCACATTTTTCCTTCGGCATATACCAAAACAGCGAGCGTTTGTAAACAGACGACGCCTTATGTAAAACGCAGAATCATACAATTTGCCTGCGACATACCTATAGATAGAATAGAAATAGAATACCATCCATCAGCTCGAAAATATGATAAATGTGGCCTTTACCCAACTAGGTCACATAATGTAATCGTAAAGATCGTAATTTAGTTATTCCCTTGTAGTATATAGGTATAATGAGAATGCTCCTCATGCCTCATCTGAGCTAGTTTGCGGTTACATGCTCAACTGTAGTTATTACTTTGAAGCCTAGGGTTCTCTATTATGGTAGCATGTCAGTTTCTACTAAGTGTCTACGCTGAAAAATATATTGCAAAATTTTAGAACCTGCCTGCTCGACACTGGGCCTAAAATAAGTAAGAGACTTGTGTAAGGGATATACTAACTCAACGATACTACATAAACATCAAAGACCGATAATAGATAAACATTCAAGACCCAGGCCTATCTGAAAAAGATAATTTTTCATCTTGAGCTGACCGGGGATCAAACCCAGGACCTTCGCTGCAGCAGCCTGGCATGATGATCACTAAGCCACAGAACTCAACAAATTACACAAGATATGTCATCATCATCATCACCATCATTCCAGTCGCTAGAAGTCCATTGCTGGACAAAGGCCTCCTCCAAGATTTTTTCGTTTTATGGAAGGATATTGCCATACTCACCAAGCTTGGCAGGGGTTCTTTGGCTTCTTATGCTTCCGACGCTGCTGCCTATCGGAAGCATATTTAAGCTGGGGAAGGATAGGAATTTGTTGGATTTGGAAAGGAAATGAAGGTTGGGATACTACTCACTAATATAAAACGGAAAAGCAAGTAGCAGCTCGGAAGGCCGGACACGCGTACCCGATGCCATACCTGCAACCCCCGGACAGGTAGTTGAGGACGACACCCCTGACCCAGACACTACGAGAAATCGTTTATTTAGTCACATGACATGCATGGCAAGAGATGGACCCTTATATCGTAGTTTAGTCAGAAAATGACATGGCGTGCTGCCTAATAGGAGTACTATTAGCGTTTTAACTAATAAGAAACCCATTGCATTAGAACTTTAATTCTAATTAGACGACTAATTAATGACTACTGAACTACCTAAAAATTGCGATCATCATCATCATCATCAGGTCCCTCTTAGTCTCCACTACAAGAGCACGACCCTCTCTGTACTACTAGGGCCATACTTGACCAGAGCAGCCAGAGGACTTGGCCTACACTCTCCACGCTGGCCAGATGGGTTGGAGAGGTCTCTTAGATGTTTATAAGCTTTGTTTAGCTTGTGTTTCCTAAGTCGCCTTCTACGACATCTACGGGAAGACTTGGAGTGGTCCTTTTCTACTCTGCCGGATACCACACGGCTTATGCGATGAATTGTCTATATAAATAAAAATGACGTTGAAAGAAAGGATGAAAAAAACAAGTAACATTATATTAAATAATTTATTGTACTAACTTATTATACTAACAATATAGTAATCTAGTACATCAGATCAGATCAGATCTTACAAGAAAAAAAAATATAGAAGGATACTAATGGAAATCTTAACGTAGAGTTTATAAAACATAGAAGTGCCATTTTACACGTAGTTACTACTTATTACAAATTATTAAATAATTATAGAAATATATTCATGTAAGAAAGCTTAATATGTTTTTAAATAAAGGGAATCTCTGAACTGTTAAAAATTATTTTTTTTTCTTCTAAGCGCTAGCTAATACCGCTAATGATTATGGATTTTTTGATGAAGTTATTAGAAAATATTTCGTAAATTATTGAGTATAGAGATTCAAGTTATTTGAATACAGTTTAAAAAGAACATAGAAACAGGAGGTTATAACTTACCCAATGGTATAGTATAATTACTAAAAAAATAAATCTCCGAGCGTAATTTTTTATGTAGATATGTATATGGAGATTTTTAATCTTTTAAGACTGGGTGTTAAATTTACGATTTCATTGAAACACGAAATTATTTTTTTATATTATCAGAATAAAACTGCCACAAATATCTCACGAAGATGGCTCAAAAATTGCTCAAGCTTTTGATTAATAGCGTCATATTTGTCACCAAAATGTGTGTTTCATTGAGACAAACCAAGTTTATATCGAATTTAAAGCGATCTATAAACTGCTCGTTAAATCTCGCCGCGATAGTTGTAAATTTTCCCGAGTAGTCTTGAGTTTTATAGGTGCTCCGCCCACCTGGGACTTTGTGGCCTGTTACATTGGCTTTGTGCATGGATCCCCCATAAAACAGGGCGTGATGGGCTGTCGGCCTTTCTGCCTAAAGGCGATATTGTCCCATTCGTCTTTTTCTAATTAAAACAGTAGATAAATCTCGATATCTCGGGCCTGTAATTTTGAGCCATAAATATTCTTAGGAGTAAACAGCATTGTACCTATTGTTAGCTGTATATGGGCTATTTACCACATCGTGTCTACGAGATCTTATACGTAAGTTTTTTTTTCTTTGGAAATATAGTAAAGGCATGTTATGGCTTTGGCTGTATACTTGTATGAAAAAGTAACGTTTCTCTTAATACTTTGGACAAGGTTGTATGTAACTCTTAAAAGTAAAAACTAAGTGAGTTTATTACCTATTGTTGGTAGCCGTATAAAAATATGTACTACTGAGACTCTTACATGATGGTACCTATCTCAAATGACATGAATATTACAAAGATTTTTTAAATTACTCAACTTGCATAACCTGTATTCTCTTCATTGAATTCATATTGCACTCATAGGATAATATAAGTATACGTAGGTATATCAAGAAAAATATTTTTTTAATTAGCTTCAGAATTGCTAGGAGAACTTTGCCCTTGCAGATATCTGTCTATATCATTCTTTTTTCTGTTTTTTTTTTTTATATTTGTTTCTAAATAAATACTTTTAGCGGGTCACTTTTCTAAATGAGTGTCCGTTGATGTTTTTATTAATGCTTTTTTTATATTTCTACATTTCAATGAAGGTTATGTATGACCTGTATGGTGTGCAGATTTGAGTAAGAAAGAAGGTTAAGCCGTTGTCCAGCAATGGGACACAGAGGTTGGTAAAAGAAAACCAAGTTAGGCATTTAAATATCAGCGTCAGCCACTCCTGATACGCCCTTTTCCTCGACCAACTTTTACTCTCTGCGTGGGAGTAGACCATTTTTACCTCACAATGCCAAGTAATTTTTGTAAAATACCAATTATAACAGGCATAGTTAATAATGATTTTGAAATAAAAGATTTGTCTAATAAAGATATGGAGTACTGAACAGAGCTAATTGGATAATTTTGTAACCTGCATGATTTATGTACTTTTATTACAATTTGGAAGGCCGTAGGTATTTCTTAAGAAAATTTCACTAAGTAGTCATTAGTACACAGTATCTAAACATCAGATTTATTATTACTTACCCATTTTCGTAGCTTGCTGAAACAAAATAAAGAGAAATCTACGTTTAAACTGATTCATTCATCATCTTTTCAGCCGTAAGAAGTCCACTGCTGGACAAAGGCCTCTCTTAAAGGATTTTTCATTCCATGGAAGGATATTGCCTTACCCACCACGCTTGGGATGGCGAGCGCAGTTTCTTTGGCCCCGTTTTGGGGGTAGGTCATAGGCTCTTACCCTTAAACCCGAAAAAAATATTTGAAATTGAGTCTGAAACTTCTTTTAATCGTTTTTAATACATTTTTTATGTGTGAATATAATAATGATAAATACTTCGTTATCTCATTACACATTTGCTGAAAAAGGGGTCTTTTCCTTACTTCTGAATAGGAGAAATACATTTTTTTTGTTTAAATTAGTGTTTTGTAGGTCTTTAATTTTCCTAAATAAGTGTCATCTATAGATATTTAATTCATAACTTGCATTTTTCTACAATTTAGTGCACGTACATTCTAGCATATGTAACCCACTGATAGTGTAGCTTTATATAAGAGTAGCTGTTGCCCGCAACTTCGTCCGCGACAATTTCTATGATACTTCGGTCCTATTGGTCGCAGCGTGATATCTTATACCCTAAAGCCTTCCTCAATAAATGGATTATCCAACACAAAAAGAATTTTCCAATTTGAACCAGTAGTTCCTGAAATTAGCGCGTCTAAACAAATTCTTCAGCTTTATAATATTAGTATAGAAGTATAGATAAGGAATTGTGAAAATCAGTAGTTTTTGAGTTTATCTATTACAAAAAACCACACAAGCAATCAAATCTTTATTTTTGAATATATTTTTAGTTTAAGAGTTTAGAGTCCGTTATTTTGAATATTGATTCGATACCCTGTGCATTCACACATTGCAAGCAACACTAAGCTTTGTCTGAACTCGGATAAACGTCCCCTTGTGGCAATGTATCTTCAGCTCTAAGTTTTTTGGCAAATACAGTATTTTCCAATGGCAATTATTTGGTACTATGTCAGATAACTTTTGGTTGCTTAAACCCCAAAAATCGTCAAAGAAGGGTTTTTTATAAGTTTTATGTTTATATAAAAAAAACAGCAACTAAAACTTTGACATAACTGTTACACTAATATGAGTCTATAAAGATCAAAAGTGTACCAATAAATTGATAGAGTTTAAACTCTATTTATGAATAATATACATACATACATTCTATTACGTCTGTTTCCATTAGGGAGTTGACAGAACCTAGTTTTTTAAGTTTTAAAAGACACGTTTAGCATCTTGGTGGGTTTTAGGTGGAAAACATAATCAAAATAGAGATAGATTGCTAGCCGCATCGCATACTTACATGATTCACTCAGACTTTCGCCCATTCCTTCGATTGCCTTTTGCGATCTGCGTAGAAAGAGTAGCAGCTGGTACATTCTTCGTTTTTTTTTTCAGACCACAAGGTAAATGCCTGCATGAATAGGTGATATAGAGGCGGATACCCAGCTAGTTAATTTGATTGAAAATATTAATTTAAATTGTTCATCTTTAAGTATTAATTAGTTATATTACCATAGTAGATACCCGTGTTGATAATCTACAAATATCAACAATAAATCATATAATAATAAATAGTTTTCCAAGCAAGAAACTTAATAAAAAAGTCAGATATACAGTTTACCACGTTTAAAAGGAACCATAAAATTTTCTTTTATAATTATTTATAGCTCTTAGGCCCTGTGCATTATTTATTTGCAGAAAATTATACTAATAATGCTCTTTATGATTTACTTGCAATTAAAATTAAAATATATCCCTCGTTAAGCAGTTGACTTATCATCAATTTATTCCATTTGCCACATTAAAAGGCTAAATAGAAGTCATTAAAACGCTCTTTTATGAGCCAAAAGCTATTTTTCCACCTAATTAATAAGGCAAATTTCCATTAACCTTTCAGTTTATGATCAAAAAACAATTATAAATCAATAAAAAAATGTTCGAACAGTAAAACAAATGACCCTAACTGTCCATATCATGCATTCCATACGTTTACGGCAAAAACATTGCAATAACAACATAAAAGCTATACTTATGCAATGTTCTACTGCCACACCGTCGTACCACCGACCTGATAAAGCTGAAAAGGCAACTTAAGCCTATAAAAACCATGCACTAAACACACGTAACAATCAAAAGTGTAGTAAATAAATAAACTTCTCAGGCAATAAACGGTTTTATTTTAATGGTCGTAAAGATTGTTATTGCACATGTGCTCGTTGTGGTTACGACTTGTAAAGATGAATGAAAAGCGAGAACGGGACGGGTATAGCGCTGGAACGAGATGAATAATACCAGTCCGTCCACGTGGCCGGCGTAAAACGAGCTGGTGCAATTCTTTTTTTAGATTTTTTTAATGGCGTTTTTAATGTTTTATTTTATGTGTAAAATAACATGGTGTTTCTCATTAAAATTATATTAATGTATTGCGTATTTTACACGTATCGTAATAAACATTAAATTTCCTAATTTATGTCGTAAAAAAAAATACCTAGGTACTAATTTACTGACAATACTCTGCGCACTAAAACTCATTAAAATTATATTTTTTAAATTAAAATTGATTCTACGTTTTATTTTATTACCACATAAAATGTTGTATCGACAGAAATGTACTTAGAAGCACAACACCGTTCGGGTCTTCATATTTTTTATTACCAACTAAATTATTATTCTTCATTCATTTATTTGGTATATTAAATAACGGGAATTTTCAAAAATGCTGTTAAACGTTAAATATAAAACAAAAGATAGAATAACATATGTACAAGAGTTGATAGTATATAATATACATGTCGGTAAAAGTATGAAAAAAAAAAGTGATTAAATGACATGAATAAAAAACAATACATTTAAAATATATATACACATATTTTACGGTGCTTAAAATTAAGTAAATACTGATTAATACACAAAACTACAAGTAGCATGACCAATGCTTTAGTACCGCGGAAAAAATTACTTCTCCGTGGCACTACGTACCACCGTCAATGTTTTTCTACTTTACACTATTTTTAGTACTATCAATAGTACCACTAGCAACAAACAGATAAAATTAAATGAAATATGAAAATTTTAGGACAAATTATATAACAATTGAATTAAATGATTAAAAAAAAATTTAAAATAATATTTTGTGGAGCTTAAAAGTAAATAATAACTGCTACTGTATATATAAGTACTGGCTGATTTACAAACAAAATGATAAGCTAAATAACAATTGTCATTCTATGCTCTATGTCAAGAGTCCATAGGCCTGTCATGGCTATAAAAACTACTAGAAAGTGAATAATATATAAAAAAAGATTAGGTACTTGGCCGTCTTAAGATTTTTCCAGCGAAGTACTTTGTATTATTTTCTTCTTTGGTATGTCTGTGTTATTTCACATTAGTTTTTTTTATTTGATATTATTGTTATATATATAGGGAAATGTTCAAAATTAAATATTTTTTTATGTACAGAGTATAAGTATACTCTCGACGTAGCCTTCAAGTGGTAACTCGGGCCATAAATATGAACAACTTTTCATATGAGATCATTCCTCGATTTTTTTTTACTTTGTCTTAAAAAATGCATTGCAATATTTCAATGCTCAGCTTTTGATTTTGAGATTTACAAAAGTTATACATATTGACGGACTGAGTCACACCCTTACGGCTAAATCGAGCCTAAATTTACATTTGGTATTAAAATTGAATAGTACTACTTAATTGAAATTCTTATTATACATATATATTAAACAAACTTCAACTCAAAACTAACCTTAAGGTTAATAGAAGTAATATAAAAATATAGAAATATCTTTGGAAAAAAATTTAATATATGTCTTTTTAATATAAGTATTGCGTTAATCAATAAAACCTATAAATTAAACAATACGTTTGATAACTTCGCCATATTGTAACGATTTACATGAATAATAATTGATTTTATGGAACTTGATAGATAAGTATATATATTACACAGACTGAGCTAGTCCCAAGCAAGTTTTGGACGCCAATTTTACCATTTACATTTGTTTATAATACAAAATCGACAAGAAAATTTATGTTCTTAATTAACTTGCTCATACTCACACGAGAACAGGTTGAGAAATTTGACCTGCAGCTGAGAGCGGCCGGGCATATGAAAGAATTTAAGCTCTAGCTGATAGTATACATTTCCAGAGCTTTTAATTGTTTTCCTTTTTTATTCTGTTATTTATTTTAATAATAGTGATATTTTTTAATGGACAAACTAGACAAAATTAAATCTATGAAAATATGTACAGAATAAGCAATGACCCATAAAAACAATTAAAATACTTATGTGATTATAATTGATTGGAAATTACAAATAATTCCTTACATGCTACGTTTTGAACGGTTCCAAACCACAAATTTTTTGTATATGTAATGTTGCAATTTTGCTTAAAGCCATTCACTTTGACAGCTAGAAGTGCCGGAATGGTTTGTGATTGGCGGTGAATGTTCTGCACCGGATCACTATTGGCGTAGACGAGGCCAGCGCGGGGGAGCGCGGGGCCTGGCGCCATTACGAACAATGGCCGTCGGAATGATCGTTAGCGAATAGCTTTTATCTCTTTCTAATATAAGCCACGCAGGTAGGAATTAATGAGACGGAGATGGTTCCGGCGCGTCGCCCCTTACGTTATTTCCATCCCGCTCGCACGCACGTGCCTCGTTTCGCCATCTCGCGAGCGGCGCGCGGCAGCGGTAACGCTCGCCACGACGGGGAATTCGGAGTCGTAGAGCCTCATACGCGGGTCATAAACGATCCGCGGCCATAGTAGAGGTGCACGCGCGAGAATCGATCCGAATCGCCGGCGATAAACGCATCTCCCGCGAGGCGATCGTCGCGCGCCGCGTCGCCGCCGAGCGATGAGTTCCAAGTTCATCATCGATAGCATGCTCCCAAAGTACCACCAGCAGTTCCATCACCAGAATTTGTTCGCGGGTGCTGGGGCGTCGCCGATAGAGGCGTCGCTGTCTTCTTCGCTGTCGTCGTCGCTCTCGACGTCGCTGTCTTCGAGTCTATCTGGCGGGCTGGGGGCAGCGGCTTTGGGAGCCGGCTCACCGGGTGCCGGAAGCCCACAAAGATCATCATCATCGTCGTCGGCGTCGCCGGGCGCGCCTTCGAGGATGTATCCATACGTGTCCCACCACCAGCAGTTTCCGGGATCAGTGCCGTTTACAGGCGCCGGAGGGTTGTCAGCGGCGGATGACAAGAGTTGCCGCTACCCGACTGCTGTGGGAGGTGATCCGATGGTGAATTATGCACTTGGTCAACACAATGGCGGGGCGGCGGTGTCAGCGGCGTCGGCTAGTATGGCGGCAGCAGCTCAGTTCTATCACCAAGCGGCGGCGTCAGCTGCATCTGCGGCTTCGGCAGCCACCGTGGACGCCATGGGAGCTGCGTGTAACCAGCCCTCAGCTCAGCCTCTCCCAGACATACCGCGGTACCCCTGGATGTCCATCACTGGTAAATGTTTTCATCTTTGGCTGCATGCTTGTTGTGCTTTCATCCTGAAAAGTAGATTAATTTGCTTATTACGACGTTATTTTAATGCGATAGCTTCTGTTACCAATAGATATAAACTAGAACGTTAATTAGGTAAAATAGTTAGTTGGCATTTTATTTGCTTATTGGATTTTTATTTTCCTTTACTTATCAATGAATTCAATAGCAAATACATTATTTACCTACTCACCCGAATCTTTATTGGGTTATAAAGTATGTATATATTTATTCCAATAAGAAATAGGTAAGTAGGTACAAACGTATTAATATTACTTATACACAAATTTCAACACATATGATTTTTATTTACGTTGTGCAATAAATCCGTAATTAGAGTTGTTTTGATCGTTATTACTACACATTAACCGCTTCCTTTAGTAGCAACAATAGTAATTTGTATCTACATGCGATTTAAATTAATTAATAGCTACTACAAACCTACATTTAAAAAGTAAATTAATTTCAAATGAACTGTATTATGCAATAGAAAACAATTAAAAGTAATTACCGATCTAATGGTTCTAAAAGGAATACATTTGAATCAAAGCAATTTAATTTCATTAAAGCATCTGAATCCAATTAAAAACAAAACAATACTTTAAAACAAATAAAACTAATTTTTGTTGCCTTTTTGATTACTTTCCAAAACGCCTTCTTTATTAACTCAGTAAACTTACTATTTTGGAAATAATATGAACGACAAAAATATACAAATGGTTGCTTTTTTCATTAATTTTCAAAAAACTTACGGCCTTCTCAATAATTGTCAGTAAATTTCCTAATTTTGAGGTTTTGGAAGTAAGTTGCTCTTCAAATGTATACATATGGGCTAGTAAGTTTATACAGGTGAGTAATCGTTTTCAAAGTGTCTCAGTTCTCATATAAAAGGGCTATAAAACAATAAGTGGGCTATAAAGTCAACAATGCCACTGTGGTTCCCGCCCAGCCGCCCGCCGTCGGCTCGCACTTGGGCGTACAGCAGTATAAAGGGACAATATACATATCGTAAAAAAGTTTCTTACTATCCTATTGTCAATATTTTTGTATATTATGTTGAGCTTTCGTAGGCACGAACTATGTTGTTAATACCACGGTGATTCTCTTTAAGCAAAGCCTGATTTTTCGACGACTTTGCAGCCATTGGTCCAAGGCAGTTGAAAGTGACAATTTATCGTGTCAAAATTGTAATAAGTATTAATTGTAATAGCATTTGTCATTTAATTTTGTCATATAACTTACATAATAGGCTTAATATTTATTTAATTACTTATATAGGTACATTATTATACTTCAATATAAATAAGTACTATGCATAGTATAGGGTAAATATAGCTGTAAAATAATAAAGTTATTTAATATTAATTAAATAACATTTTATTTACAATAAATATCTATACGCAATAATAAAAGCAGTTAACGTTAAAAAATTAGGTATTGCAATAAAACACACATTAAACATTATAGAAATAGTAAATTAATAGCCAATTAAAATAATTTTAATTGATGTTATAAAAAGTCGTTAAGTAACTAAAATTATATTTTTATGGATCATTAAAATATAATAAAATTCACGCTATATATAAAAATCTGTTAATAGTACAATTTCAACTGTACCATATTCATTAAATATTACCCACTTTTATTTGGTATATATCATATGGTTTTAATTATTTTTATTATATATAAATGGTATATAAAGTATACTTAGGTGTGTTTATACTATTCATTAAATTACTAATTTACCATCAATATCAAAATAATGTTATTTGCCGGAACCTTTACTTAAAATTTACCTATCCTATTTAAACACTTCCTCTATGGATGTAATAACAGATTTTTATGTTCCTTTATATAACATGTTTATATGTATAAAAATCAAATTTATAAAAATCGGTTCACCCGTTCTAAAGTTAGAATTGTTTGAACAAATCCGACTTTATTATGTATTTTACTAGCGACCCGCCCCGGATTTGCACGGGTTCCGTGAAGATACTAATATACTATATTATATATACAAACTTTCCTATTGAATCACTCTATCTTTTGCTGAAAACTGCATTAAAATCAGTTGAATAATTTAAAAGAACAAAGAAAACAGATAGCGGAAGCGACGTAATTTTTAACCGACTTCAAAAACAAGGGGTGATTATCAATTCCGCTTTTTAATTTTTTTAATGTTTGTTACCTCGGAACTCCGTCATTTAAAACCAATTTTAATGTTTTTATGCTTTTAAGTCGGTCCTATTTAAATTTTACTACAATCGGTTCAATAGTTTGGTTAAAGCTGGTTTCTTATATGATTAGGTATAATTTTTGTGACCAACTTTAATACCTCCCCACGTGTTAACCACTACACTAAAGGGCCGTCAGGAGCTTTATTCTGGATACCTAGTCGTAAAACCTAACCTAGGTCACAGCGTAAATTCTAGACCAATTCAAATTGTGGCTCATATATTTTGGCGATGCATCATGTGGGGTCCACTTAGTACCCAAAAAAGGCTGGCTATTACTGCGCTAAATGGCCTGTATGCTTAGCATACAATACAACTATTATTTTTTATTCGCAATTTTATAGCCGATGATCTTCACCAATATTTACAAGCCAGCTCATTATGAATTCAGTTTTACATTAATTTTGATATACTATTAACTTTTTTTTAAAAAAATTAACACTGTTTGTACAAAAGGTATAATATCTTTAAATCTTCGTGAAACTAGGATCACAAAGCCAAAAACACTAAGCCTCCCATGTCCGTCCGTCCGTCTGTCACAGGGCTATGTAGAAAATAGAATATTTCACAATATGCGTAATACTTATACTATTTATATAATACAACAGTTCAGCTACAACAACAAAATAATAATAACAAAATTAAATTTAAAATTCCATAAAAAAAATTTTTTTTGAACTTTTTTGAGTAGTTAAATATTGTATGGTGGTACGGAACTCTTCGTGAGTGATTTCGACTCGTACTTGGCCGGGTTTCTTATTTACTATACCTATGATCAGACGATAAACCAGATTTCATTAATTTTTATGTATAAATCATTCATTTATACACATTATTTATGTTTTATTTAAACAATCTTATTATATTTGCTACCGAAAGTACATCGTTTAACTACTAAAAACATTGGCCAATACTGTAATAAATTTGCATAATATACTTATTTAATATTGGTAAAATTTTGAGTTAAATCTCGATAAAGGTATATGATATATCGTTTAAACTAAACTTTTACATACATCTCGTAAAGACATACACCAAACTTTTATTATTTAAGTAAACGAAGTCAAATTGAACTTGGGGTACAGTGTTTGTATAATTTTTTTTTTTTTAAATATGATACAATAATAAAATACTCAAATGAGCAATGTAATAAGACTATAGGTAAAACCTATTCTTATATAAGTTCATTTCGTGGTCCAAAAAGTTTAAACTAATTTAAAAATAAATTTCGCATTGCTCATTCGATAGTATTATATTAACTACAAGACATATTATGTACCTACTACATGTTAAATTATTTTATGATATTTTATACATAAATGTGTTTATTAATAGAATCTATTAGAATTATATATCAAATTGTACTTAAGCCGCTATTCGCTAGAGACATAGATTAAAAAAAAATGCGTCTCTCTGGCTAGAGCAGTTGCAGTAGATGAAAGGAGATTTTAAAGATTTTGCTTTTTAAAGTTTCAACAAATGCTTTATTGTTTATGAATAAAATTTCTGAGACAAAAATTTAAATCAAATGAACTAATTGAAAATAATTTAACCTATAGTATACAGTTGCAAATAAAAATCGACTTTTGAATTAGGATAGTAGTAGTGTGCAAAATTCCAAACTTTGATATTCAAAAAATAATTTTATATTACTAAATAATTATAAATATTTATAGTATTCAGATATTTATAGCCAAATATTATGAATTATAAAAATGTATACCTAAAGGTACCAACCAGGTAATTTCGAACATACCTAACTGTTTTGCTAAATAGTATAGAAAAATATGAATAGCTTTAGTATCTTACATAAATCCTAATAAAAGTAAAAGTATATCCCATAAAAGTATATTTTCAATAGCATACTACCAATTAGTTTTTTTTTATAATGTAAGTATCTCTAGGTATATTTATTTACCGACTACAAGATCCATTTTTAATTTAACTGATTATTCATTTAACTCAATGTAAACATCGTAATGTACGATGCAATTTATCAGCCATCTAAGTCTCTATCTTATCCTACGATGATACACCAAGAAACGTACTGAATAAATACGTATGTCTGTCGTTCGCAGTCATAAGACGACTCTAACGTACAAGATAAACATTTTTTTCTTCATTCTAAGACGAAGAAAATAGACGAATGGTCTGTTTATAAAAATAACTTTAACAGTCGAGGCGAGGGAAAGCACGAATCAAAAAGATTTTCAGAGCCGACCTTGCTGGCACATGTGCGCAATTAATAACGTTGACATGTTAAAAAACTCGTAATCAAAGGCGATGTAGACGCGTAACAGGCTCATAGCTCAGTAAAATTATACAAAATGGCCTATAATCGACTTGTTTTTATTTAGAAATGGTCTATTTCAATGATTTGTAGCTAATGTTAGGTTATAAAAATGTCCGGGGCGATGGAAGCAGGGATTCGTCTCTGGCGACGAAAATACATGGGCAGGTGCCGACGAAGCTCGGCGCACGCGCATCCGAATTTAAAATGGCGGAGATGTCGCAGCGCAGACAGTTATTTGTCGTAACGCGCACAATTCTACAACAATTTGACAGAGTAACAGCGTATTATGCTTAAACCTCTCAAAAGTTAGCAAGTTTGAATGACCATTCATTCGATTCATCTTGTTTTTAGAGATACGTAAGAAAAATTGAGCTCGGAAAACCCTTTTTGTATAGAGATATAGTATAAAGGTTATCTTTTTTTAACATGTGCCCAAAAGTACTTATCTATATACCTACTACTTATTTTATGACTAGTTTTAATTAAATACCATATGATAAATACCATTATAAATGAATCCTTTTATTATGTGGTTGAATTACAAGAATGAGGATATAATCTTTATACCGATTGTGATGAAAAAATGGAACTAATTTGAAAGCATACCCTTTCAAAAAAGACAATAATTTTTAAAATCGGTTCATAATAATGACGGAGTTGAGAGGTAACTAACATAAAATATATATAACAGAATTGATAACCTCCTCCTTTTTTATGAAATCGGTTAAAAATATGTCCACTTTGGTTCTGTTTTTTAATTTTTTATAACATGGTATATAGATATTTAAGTAATTATCATTTCTTTTGACAAGCAAATGAATTAAAAAATTTTGACATTATAAATATGTAATTTACGAACACACTATCTTACATTAAAAACAACCTAATATTTATTTACGCGACAAATAAAGAATACTGTTTGTAGCTTTCGTTAAACAAGTTAAAGTTTAGTAAAATAACCAACCTCAAGAACTTTCTTTTCATTCAAAGCTAGCTAAACAGCTGAAATTTGACTGTGTTCACGTGTATGTACAAGCGCGGCCACATGTGTGTGCGCATAGAGCGCATGCGCCAAACAAAGATGGCGGGCCGCGCGACCAATCACAATATGGCGCGCACGGAACCCACATGCTAGCGAGCGCTTGCTATTGATTGCTATTTGTAGTACTTTATTAATTACCTATCTGATGCCATATTGCTTGATCTTTGTTGTATCTATAAACTCATATAATGCGGGTTTTACTTTCACACTGCCATTACTTTAATGTGATGTTTTAAGGAATTAGGTACTAAAACTTAATGTAAAATTATCTTAACGTATAACCAAATGACATTTTAACATATACCTAGATCAGATTTACAGTAATTGAAAATTTAATAGTGTTACTATAGGTACTATTAAAAATTAATAAATTAACTCATCCGTATTTGTGTATCTATTGTAATGTATCTATATAAATATAACTCGTATTGAAGCTGCTAATATAACCTAGATTGTGGAAGATCTATACATGAATTAAACATTTATACAACAAAGAATTATAAAGAGAAAAATTGAGGTAAAGAGAGGGAAAGGAAGAGAAAGAAGAGTGTATTTGGATGAAATAAAGGAAAAGGCTGGAGTTGTGTTATGTGGACAGGTGAAGCGAATGGCTGAGAACCGAGAGACATGGAGAGTACGCCACCGACAAGAACACAGTTCTTAAATTATAGAAGATATAACATTGGCTTTTTGTCAGTTATAATGAGGTGTTGTTATTATATTACACATAAAATTCTGCATTTTTACCACTTAATTTATGAGGGTCAAAGAACTTGAAGAATTGAGTGCTTGCCTTTTCCTTTTACTAACGACTTATTACATTGTTGCAACGTTCTCAAAAAAACTATAGAAAATCTCAGCTAAAGAATAACATCATTATCTTTCTTTCGTGAAATATGAGGCTGATACGGTACTCTTAACCTTTTCCATTTTAGGGTTAAGACGCACTCGGAGACTTACGACTTTTTTTATATTCCCAACGTAGTCCCGGCCTTATCTCTTAAGAACGAGCAGTTGATTTGCGAGTATCGATACACGGTACTGCACTCGATTAGTCGGTTTTTATTCTCATCGCATGTAATTAACGAGTGCACTCGAACGATACAGTTTAAATGTTTCCGATCGGTAGAACTCATTAAATTTAAAAACACATAAGTACAATTAAAACTGGGTTTCGTGCGTATTTTTTCATGGTTTTAATTTTTAGGTTAAAATGAAAGTCCTTTAATATAATGACTAAAATTTGTCGCACGAATCCGTTAATAATTACATCGAATTCAATATTTTGGTAATACACATATCACGAATACTACTAAAAAAGGAATAAGGTTTTTATTGCTGTTCTGATAGCGAGTAGGTATCAGTGGAAGTAACTAAATTCAGGAAGTATAAAATGGTTTGTAATTATTAAAAACATAATTTCCTTTCGGTTGAAGATAAACCACTTCATTATTTCGTGAAATAATTATTATTTTATGCTTTATGAAATTGAATCATGCCATTTTTGATAGCATAAATAAGTTTTGCACCACACCACAGTATAAATACTTACGTAACCATATCTAATAAACAAACTGAAAAAAAAAATGTAAAACATATACATACATACTTACATATCACAAAATCATAATTTAATGTTGATATAGGTATTTTTAAGTAATAAATAAAGTTGGCTTGATAAAATATAATTTTATATTAGGTATACAAATCTGCTTTGGACTATTGTTTTGCTTTGTTTTTGGATCGTACCTATATAATTTATTTATTCATAATGCGTTTACATACACACATACATAGTATCACGTCTTTTTCTCCCTTGCAAGGTAGACAGAGCCTAGGGCTATAAGACCCGAAGGTCACGTTTAGCATGTTGGTGGGCATTAGGTGAAAACGGAATCAAAATAGTGATGGGTTGCTAGCCGCGTCGCCTATTTACATGATTCCACGGAATTTCGCCCGTTCCATCCTTCGGCTTTTACGATTTGCGTGGGAAGAGAAGCAGCAACATTCTACGTTTTCTCTTTTTTCCCAGACCAGCATGGAAGAATGCTTGTAAGTGATGAGAAGAGTGCTTTTAAGTGTGATATATTATAAGTATATAATACTTAAAAGCAGTATATTAGATAGATTATAATTATACAGGGTTGTGGTTAAAACCATTATCCCTCAAACTATCAAATCAGCTCGTCCAAATGAACATCTTTTCCTATGGAACCAATGTGGAAACAACTCGAAAAAAATTGTTATTTGCGTACAGAAGTGGTCTGGCGGACCGGCAATTTTTATGAACACAATCAATTTTCGATAACAAGCTATATATATATATATATATATATCAAGTTTCAACTTAAGTTTGAGCATAAATATCAAATACTAAAAGAAGCCTAAGTATAAATACCTTCTTCTAACTCAAATAAACCTTAGATTATTTTGCTCAAGACGTACTCTAATATAGGTGCTAAATTAAAGAAATAATATTAAATTAATCTTATATTGAAGTAATGAATCGATTTCTTATCAATGTTTATAAAAACAGATAAATAAAAATCTATCAACAAAAGCCTCATTACGAACGTTCTTAACGATAATGATGACTGTATAATTGTTTAATGCAGTAATACCTGTCATACTAAATTTTGAATAGGAACGATGCTATTGTAATTCAGAGATAGCAAGGTTTTTAAGTTATAAGAAAAATCGTGAGACTTTGTATTTAAAGGCCCTAGCACACAGACACGCAATGTTTTTGTGGCAGCAACATTGTTGCGAATAACTTGTAACATGGACAGATGTTGTAGTGTTTTAATTTCAAAAAGAAAAAAAGCTTGCCCTTTCTGCTTCATAAAATCATTACTTTCGAATTAAAAATTTCCAACGCAATATTTACTTTTTTTTTACCTATATGAACAAAACTTAGCACGAACCTTTTCATTATCTGTTTCGGTTGACGTTCCAATGAAGTTACATCCAACATGGTCTAAACGAGGCCCGTTTATATACCTTCATAATACGTGTTTAAAGCGCGAAGGTTTTAGAAAGACCAATATTTTTTTCTTGTGCAAAATAAGTCTTCATATGGTAGACAAATTAGTCTCACGCAATATTTTTAAATTCTTTGTCTTTTTTTAGAATAGGTGCAGGTATTGTAATATACTATCTCTGTTTTTACATCGTGACTTGATATTGTTATACATACAAAGTAATTTTGAACCTCTGAGCTATTTTGAAATTTTAGAAATCCCTAATACAAGGAAGAAATTAGGGTTAAAAGAAAAAAAATGATACCATACAAAGTCGCAGCTGAGCGAATTTATATGGGAAGTCCAATATTTTTTTAGTTTTTACCTTTTTTCTTGTCATTCTGTATTCCATTAAGGATTTTGATTCCAGGATTTCAGAATAGGTCGGAGGTTCAAAATCACGCTGTATACGAGTATATAAGAATCTTAAGCAGATTTAATCATGCTTGCTGTTGCCATTTGTTCTGTCTGATAACATCTGTAATTGCATGTGTGTGAATTTCGCTTTTTGTTACTAACTTTTTAATTTCTCATTACCTTACAAAACAACGTGTAGCTGTATTGTGTCGTGTAAATGAGTCTACTGCTTTATTAAAGATCATTACTTTAAAAAAACATTTTTTATTTATTTTTATTTGGTTTGTATACTATTAATACATAGTTGGATACATATTATAAATACTGTAGTGTGCCAGTGATATATAAATAATCTTTCAAATAAACAAAACCGACTTCAACCAAACTAATCGTAGTTTGGTTACAACAATTTCAAATTCGGTCTGTACCGATTTTGATGATTAAAATTGTTGTGCAAAGTTATACAATATATAAGGTATAACCTTCCAAATACGAAAACAAATCGGTTCATAAATGATAGTGTTATTATACATTAAAAAAGAAATAAGATCATCCTCCTTTTTAGGGTTCCGTACCTAAAAAGGCAAAAACGAGACCTTATTAATATAGCTCCGTTGTCTGTCTGTCCATCTATTACCAAGCTGTATCTCATGAACCGTTATAGTAAGACAAGTGAAATTTACTAGATGATATGTTTCTATTGCCATTAAAACAACAAATACTAAAAATCTGAATAAAATAAATATTTAACCGTTTTTATTATAGATAATGGTACGGAACCCTTCGTGCGCGAGTCCAACTCGCACTTAGCCGATTTTTTTTTAATTAATTTTACTTAAAACGTCATGAAAATACACCTAACAACCTTTTCTTTGGTGTACTAATCAAATGGAATATACAAAATCAAATAGATGTCAATTTCAATATTTAGTAGGTTAGTCGAGGTACTTACGTTTTTGAGATATGAAAAAAAATTGCAACGCCAATCAAATTTCTAAATAAGTATTTTTTATTTTTATTTTGTATACTATACAGCAGCTTAAAAGTTAAGTTATAATATGTACAAAAATGATTACAAAATGGCTTAACGCGAGTAATAGGTAGACATTTGCCTAAAGCAAAGGTCGAAATCTCGAGTTTTGTCGTAGGTAAACGCTTATGTTTCTTACTTAACTTTCCAGCCAAGCTGTATAGATTTATTTTTCAGCTTTAAATGTTGTGCATGAGTCCTAGCCTGGGAGTGAACTTGCAATACGATTGATAATAGATTTTCCATTTCCAGATTGGATGAGCCCCTTCGACCGCGTGGTCTGCGGTGAGTTCAATGGTATTTATCGTTTCAAATTTATTTTCTTTTAGTTTTAAGTATATTTAGTTTAGATATAAAGTGGTTGACAAACGAACGACTAAAGCCTCCATTAGAAGCTTATATATTGTGGCCAGTATAACGAAATGCAATTACTGTAATTATTATACTGAGAAATTAGAATAAATATTATATTGTATATATTACATTGTATATTATATTATACTAAATGTATTAACGGGAATTAGCGCGAACATACAGATTTTCTCCAGAGGTTAAAAGTATTTATATTTATACATATGTATATATATATTTTTGTGTCTTGTATAGAACTATCATAATGATTTAATATGACTATCATATAGGTAGGTATGTAAGTAATTGAAACTACTATCATGTTTTTTTCTGAAATAAATTAATAACTTAATTTTTTTTATAATAGAATATTGCCATATTAATTAATAAGTAATTAATTTATATTTGTTAAATACGTATCTATGAACGTATTAATATAAACATTATTTTATTTGGATATATTTACCTACTATAATTTTATTACTCGTTTGTAATTATTTTTAATATCTTCTGCATTTCTAATGGACATATTAACGATATTCTAATTTTATTCGATTTAAAATCCCCTCTCATTAAAAATATAAACAAGTTAGGAGCCTGGTTAGGAGCATACTTTGGAAAATATTTTTATACTTTTTAAGTTGATAAACTAGTATTATATCTGTGGCAAAATTTACATAAAGATTATATATAAAAAATCTTCCTTTCATATCTAGAAAATTTACACAGAAATCAAATCTGTATCAAAAATAGGACAAACTTGTGCAATAATCTACTTATAGAGATAGAACTATATGGTTGGTAACGGAGACTAGCTCTACGAAATTATAATCAAATCTATTTTTCTCTTAGGTACGATGATATCTCATCTAATATCCCACGCTATCTTACAAAATCAAATACATATAGCCCTATATTGATCTAAATTTTCCACAAAAAATTTAAAATAATATCTTCATATACCTGAGATGTACAGTACAAGATGTAAAAGAGAACCAGGGCAAAACAAAAAAAAAATGGCACCAGACATATTTTATTAAATGAGTAACCTATTTTGTATGAGATTGATTTTTATGATTCTTAAGGTGAAATTTTTTAGTTTGTTTTTATAAAATTATCTTATGCACTTGTTACAAGTTTTATAAATACTTCTAAACGAATTATTTAGTCGTTCGTCTGTCAATTTGCCGACATGTAATCAAAAACCCGAAGTCTTCCGTATCGTTCAGTTGCAATTATTCATTTGATATGGCTTCGTTGAATTATTGCAAAATTTGATACCTGCTTTGAGGAAAATTTCCTATATATGTGGTCAATATGAACAATAAGTGTCATATTCATGTTATATTTGGACCTAAAATCGGTTTCTAGACTTTATATAGCTTATCATTTTCTTGTATTTTCTATTTAGGACACAGGGTCACTGGAATTCCAGTTCTGGGTAGCGAAAGTCAAGAATTATGTTGTATCGAATCTGTTATTAAGGATTTGACAATTAAGAGACAGTATTTTGACAAATTGCATAAAATAAAAGGTTTTATAAGGTTTGTATAATTATAAGAAATTTTCAAGGGTTATTACTGTCGAATGTTTAATATATTTTTATTGAATCTTCATGTTAAATAATATAAACTTTATCTTACTTAAAATGACAGTATATTTAATCATCTTAATTCTACATACTTCTTAGTTATTGTGTCTCGCATTTCAATATCCTGTCACAAAAATTGTAATTTACATTTTATACCATCCTAGAATTTGTTCGCCAACCAAATCCATATACGAGACAACCCATTTAACGTAGAAATAGTTAAGTGTCGAAACCCGCGTTTACCACTTTGATGGGTCTACAATGTTATACAACAATTTCGATGTCAGAAAACAATTACACGGTATCCTTTGGACAGTCAAAATTTAAAAAGATTGCGAACTTTTTGCATCAATTGTGTCGCACCAAAACAGTTTTTGTGTTAAAAAGACACGAAAGGGTTCGGACTTCACAATAAACAAACTTTCTCTGGAGTAAAAAAACATTTGTGCATAAAAACCAGATGAATGCAAAAAAATACTTGTCGTATATACATGCAAATTCTATAATTAATAGTTTTTTAGTCAATTTCATTATAAAGGCATAAAGTTATGAATATATAGTATTAATAGTGACTACAAAGCCAGGTCAATAAACCTAACAATACATTTACCTATATTAAGACAATGGTTTTATAGGTCTAGAGAAATTATTTTTCTTGTACGACGAGGAAATTCTTAAATTGGTAACTTCATATCTACAAACATGATAAGTAATATCTACTTCGGCTATCCCAATAATATCCCCATACAAAAATATAGTCAGTCAAATTATTCATCGTGATAACAGAATACCAGTTTAGGAACATCTGCTTGGAAAAAGAGTCAAATATCTTATATAATGATATATTTTTAAGAAGATATAATAAATAATCAAAAGATTAAAACACACTGATTCTTCAAGTAATCCAAACACCATATTCATCTTTACCATTTCGATTAAAACCAACCAAATTGAAGCCATAAATAAACAGGGACATTCTGTTCGCAAAAAGCCTTTTGAAACGAATAACCTTTGCTAAAAAGTGCGTCAACAACTCAGTATGCTTTTTGCAAAAGCAACAAACAATTGTACGCCTTTTGTGTTTTGTACAAAAACATGCTGAAAGGGTTTAAAAATTCGCAATAAATACAAACTTTCTATAAGAACAAAAGCAAATACTGGGTCAGTGTGACCGGACATTAAGGTAGCAGTTTGTCGTAAATCAAGTTTCCTTTTCTACCTTTTAGAGTATTCCGTCAAATATATTAGTAGGCAAGTAAATTGCTTAACTGTACCTTAAATTATTAAAAGACCATATTTATGTATTATTAGTTTAAAGTATGCTTAGGACATGCTAATAACTGCGCGTAAAAATGTAAAATAAATGATTTGTTTGATAAGTACGTAGATACTTACTGCAACAGTATTTTGATTATATACGAAAATAAGAATAAGATTGGATGCAAAATCAAGACAAGCAGAAATATATTCCATCCGTCTTCGAGCTGAAATACGTTTAATTTTATCTCAGTAATAGATCTGAAAATTTTCCAGAGTTGTTTTACAAAATACCTCGATTGCACTTCAACTGACAAATTCTAGCGTCACAATTTACGGAATCCTAAAAAAGCCAATGTCGCAAATTGCTACTTTCCCTCGATTCACTCAAACATTTCAAAAACTAAACAAAAGCCCACGGCAATGGGGTTGCGCAAAATCTCCTTTTGTTCAGCACAGCGATCCTTTGTGCTGCTTGTTTACAAATAAGGTTAAAGTCAAAGGGTTTTAAATCACAACGCGAAGCTTGTAAAGGAGTTTAGAAGGCCATTGTTTTGTTGGCGCGCTCGCAAATTACTTTATTAGGAGCGTTATGCGGTGTTCGGCGAAAGTCGATATCGCCCAAATCGCAGTCAAAACATCGTTTGTTATCATATGGCTGAGCACGTGAGTAAGGGCCATAAGCTTTGTTCAGAATAAGAGAACGTCTACACACACATCGTATGAATCATCGTTGAGAATATCTGGGATTATTTTTGTAATTATTACTCTGTTTTGATGGCCTGCTTTAAAACTCATTGGAATAATAGCTTATTATAACTATTGCGTAATGTTCTGATAACAACGTTTTTTTGTTTTCGTAGTAGCATTGACCTTGTTTGTAACATCAAGCTAAATTAACGAATTAATCAGCATATAACAATTCCAACATATGACTTATCTACAATTACAATATACTCGTACACCAACTTCGTGACAACGTTTAAGCGTGTGAAGTTAACTTTACGTGTTCTCGTGCGCGTGCGACTGACAATGTAACGTAAAGACATTAGAATTGTTTTCGTTTACATAAAACTGTCTTTAACGAATTTACCGCGCATAAACTGCATACAGCATTTATAAACGTTATAATCAACGTTATTACACCGAGGAGCCAAACAAAACAGATTATAATAACACTTTCGGAGTTTATAAAAGACATTTTACGACCTCATAACAATTAAGGCCTAATCACTGTCAATCGTAACAGCAGTTATAAAGTGATTGACGCTAGTTGTAAAAAAAGTTTGTCCGCGAACAATAACTGTTGAGAATTGACCATAAAATGGCGACCTTGCGGCAATAAAAATTTAACGAGCCAAGCCTGTGGTAGTACACACAGTCGGATTCGTGGACGTGACTGCCATGGAAACAGCTGGGTGCGCATCTGTGCAGGCGTTAGGCATGGCCCGGTCGGTCATTAAAAGTAAAGAGTTGGGATCTACGAGGCTTGATTTACGATCAATTTTTTGTAAAGACATTTTTTGTGAACGAAATCTAACGGTATGCGATTCAGGCCTAACGATTTGAAAATAGCTTACGACATTTTTTGTTGTTTTTTTATTGATATGTAATGAGATTCTATTTTTAACTTGTTATTTGGTTTGTGTAGCATATGAATTTTAGTTCATATCATGATCTGGGTTTCCATACAACTGAAATCTCTAATTTCTTCAACGTTTACCTCAGTTGTAGCAACTGTCCACATTAAATACGTAATAGCTTTTTTGAGGATTTTCGCAATCGGTATATTCCCAGGTGGCGGTACTGTGAAGAATAGATTTTAATGACGGGAGCTATCAAAATCCATCAATCATAAAAAAACATGATTGGTGGATTTTGACAGGTGCTGTGGCGGAATAAATAGATTCCAAAAACCGTAAATAAATATTAGTTGTCGGACGATATTTTTCACGTGATACCTAACGGCGGAAGAGAGATAGATGCGTTACAAGTCGAACGCTTAGGCCGAATCGTGCTTCTCTATCGCTTGTTTCGCGCTCTCGCTTGCACGCGGAACGTGACACTTTTACGGGTGTGCAGCCGGCGTTCATCGAGTTATAAAATGTTTTCACATCATAAATAGATTGTTGGCTATTCGCTAAAACAGTGTTGTATTGTAAAACTTTAAAAAAAATTGGTCGCAAAGTCTGCTCGCCTCTGTGCTAATCCTTATAAAGCTTATTCTCAAGTTTACGATTTCGTATTTTCACTCTTTAAATAATCGAATGTGAATGAGATAAACGCCGAACGAGACATCTCACTTTATTCGCAACTATTTTCAAGTGAAATGTCGCGACCATTTTATTCGTATACTATACGCTTACTCACTACAAGCCTATTAGATATAAGACAGTACACACGTACGCCCACGTTTGTCGTTCAAGGCTGCTGTTATTGTTGCTATTTTGTTAGTTACGTAAGTCACTATTTATAGATAGCGAAATGTACGGAGGTTTATCGACCTCAACAAATTCGAGAAACGAAATATTATCAGATTCAGAATTGAGGTT
Organism: Elegia similella; assembly: GCA_947532085.1. Lineage (NCBI taxonomy): Eukaryota > Metazoa > Arthropoda > Insecta > Lepidoptera > Pyralidae > Elegia > Elegia similella. The sequence continues at coordinate 10,063,834 of OX383935.1, read as the reverse complement.
ACATATACTTCAATCCGCTTTTGGCTATTATTTTTCACCCAAATAGTTCATATTGCTATGTACTATTTCGGTGAGTGCTATGTGAGTACTATGTGCTAAACTTTTTAATAAAATAATACGTATAACATCGTCAATATAAAATTTTGGTAGTTGAGAATGAATATTATTTTTATATCTTAGCCTCTAATATTCTTTGTAATATAAATAAAAATGTTGAATTCTTATAAATTCCTACCTGCTTGGCACAGATCCATTTTTACCTATGAATGAAGTTTGTAGCAGACTGAGAGCGTAGACAAACAGTTATGTATTCCTCATCTTGTGATTATAATATTACGTAATAAGTATTCTGATCTGATGAAATTCTAACACTATCATATAAGTAACTAAACGGTGATTAATAAATTAGTTATTTGCCGTGCTTTAATCAGCATACATATTTTTATATATTGACTTAGGTGTTTTTTTTTTTACTAACATCAGTATAAGTTCATTCGGCTCCAATGTCGATCCTTGAGGAGCACTAATGCCTATTGTTAGGTTTATTCAATAGAAAATTAGTTAAAACTAACAAACGTTTTATAGCAGGTTATTTTGTTACTATACGTATATCTCAGCTTAGATTAAAAGACAGAAAGTTAGAATTCTTATTTTAAGTGCCTTGCAACACTGTCCAATGGATTCAATAATACTACAAAAACAATATTTTTTTCTTACGTTGTTCAAAATTAACAAAAAATCCTAATAACAATAAGTAGTTAGTTTCCTAAAAGTATAAAGGAGTAAATCTGTCTAAAAATTTGCTATGCAGACTTTCCTCGCAATGGGGAGCCGCCTAATTTATGCAGACGTAATAATTTAGAAGTAGATATAATGTCTAAAATAATTAAAAAATCATATTTGTAGTATACATTCACAACACAGATGATTTATAATGTCGGTGGACTGTCGGAGTTTATTTAAATTAACTTTTTAATATTCTTGGCGCGACTTCAAATTTCCGTGCCACAAACAATAGCCCTGTGATATAGAAGGACATTTTTTGTAGTAACCTTTACATTATGTATGTATTTATTTTTATTAAATTACCTAACCATTGTAGTATTAGTAGATACCGTTGTCATGAAAATATTTTATAAGATTATCATGAATTTGTTTTATGTCAAATGTGTTTCCAATAACCATAATGTATCATTAAATATGTACGTCTATCATTTTTGAACTTAGAAAAAAAAAGTAGAAGGTTATGTATATAATATCCCCAAGGTAATATATTCAATAGTTTCTAGATGCAAGAAAGATTAGTTGAAAGTTTTTTTTATATATGAGTAGTGATTTTAACGACAATAACTTAAATAGTATCTCATTATACAAAAACGCCTATAAACAAGAAAACAATAAACTATTATCTATTCTTCACCGCTATTAATATTTAACTACCTTAGTCACATTAAACGTAAATTGATAATAGCGTTATTATCGTAAATAATAACCAATACAGCGAAATCACAGAGCAGTTAATTTATAATAGATACAACAATGTTGCTGATTATAGATACAACAGCACAAGATACAACAATCACAACCTTTGATTTATCCAAACAGATTGAATTATTTACTTGTTTTGTGACCTACCTACTTACTCATTTTACGAAATTATAATTCGATATTATTAAAGTTGCCTTATTTTAAATACAGTATTTTTTTAATGACCAACTTTTAATAAATTTTCATTGTCATTAGCAGTCATAATATAATTCACATTAAGAAATGAAATATGATGAAAAGAATCCACGCGGGCGGGGTTTGACACGACGTAAAAGTATATTAGAATATCATTGTGAATGCAAAAATACTTATAAAAAAAAACAGTTTTTGCATCATTTCAAATTTTTTCTCAGTCAACAATTTTGTGGGACAATATAAAATTTCTAAAGAAAATTATGATTTTTTTATCTAAACAAATATATAATAAATAAATAAATATATACGGACAAATCACACAGATTGAGCTATCCCCAAAGTAAGTCAAAGACTTGTGTTAAGGGATACTAACTCAACGATACTATATTTTATAACAAATACATATATATATATTAATATCCAAGACCCAGGCCAATCTGAAAAAGATCATTTTCCATCTTGACCTGGCCGGGGATCGAACCCAGGCACTCTCGTGTCGCAGGCTGGCGTGTTGACCGCTGCGCCACGGAGCTAGCCAGAGGCAGAGGACCCGGTCAGATATCTCTAGGGTTGCCAACTATACTGTTAAAACCAATATTATACTGTTTTCAGCATCAAACTGCTCAACATTTTTTTATTTAGTCAGAGGCCAGAGGGCAGTTAGTGCAGCGCAGCCATAAATAAATCACAATAATGGATTTTCTGTATTTAAAACATTAAATAAATAAAATATGTATTTCTTTCTAAAATAATGTTAAATATTCTTTTCAGACATCATTTATGCTTTAATTCTTGTAAATAAAAGTTGGCAACCCAAGATATCTCGGTATCTCACTGTAATTCTAACGATTCTCAGTAAAACTTTCTCACGTGCATACTGTATATGTTATGGGGAAAAACAGAGTCACTTTGCAATTTTAATGCGCATCCTGTTGATGTTAAAGCTTAATATTATTGCCAATAGATCAAAGTGAAGTATTGTTTTAGTACTCAGTAAATAAACACATTTCACATAAAATGCGCGACGGATGCACAATAGTTTAATATTTCATTGCTTTCAATTGGAAATATAGACTTTTACTACTTACCAAGAAATATCGTAAAAAATTAAAATTCCCCAAACAATTATTCTTTCCCACATTTTTCGTCTCATTTAGCCCTATAATTATTACTTTCGAAATAATAATCTATTGAAATACATAATAAAAATTACAAATTTCAAGTCTTGAAAGCTGTAAAATTTCATTAGAATTCCAAATTTAACTTTTTGTGTTATTTTAATTAGAAATTCTTGCATTCTTTAGTGTCACGACTGAGTTAGAATATCCAATTGTTCTTATAGAATTCGTAGAATGTTTTGTTCTTGGAAACTAAAAGAATACTTATGAGTTCAGAGATATTGAAATTGGGATATCTCTTCGAAGTATGAAGTATGTGTAGCTTATTATTTTTATTGTTTCTTAAATAAGTTGTTGTTTATCCTCGATTGTCATAGCTTTGTTGGCCAGTTGCCTGGTACAATCTAACGCTAGGTTATTAACCTCACGCATAAAGAGTTTCGTCTAGTACTTTGACTAGTTTCTTACATACATACATAGTATCACGTCTTTTTCCCTTGCGGGGTAGACAGAGTCCAGGTCTTTAAGACCTAAAAGGCACGTTTAGCATGTTGGTGAGCGATAGGTGGAAAATGAAATCAAAATAGCGATGGGTTGTGCGGTGGTGCTAGCCGCATCACCTACTAATATGATTCGTCAGATTTGCCCGTTCCCTCCATCGGCTTTTACGATCCGCGCGGGAAGCGAAGTGGACTAGTTTCTTGATTAGGTACTATTAAGCGGAGAAATATTGAACAACCTTAATAAATACATTTTAGATATTATTATTTTTTTATAAAATGTTAATCGGTGAATTTAGACAGCTATGGAAAATATTACAGTAGCGTCCAGCGACTTTTTTAATTTTTGTTTCACGAGTAATTCAAATATATATACAACTTTATTTAATAAAGACAATTCTCTTTAAGAAATGAATGTATGTATATTATACAGCAAATATTATATCACTCATATGAAGGTATACTAGCTATCCATATACTATAAAATAGCAACACTTGCTAAGTGAACTTCAGGAAACATCGTTCAAATAACCATTGCAAATTACCACTTTATTGAACTGCAACATATTACTTCCTCATAACGCTGCCCGAGTGTTATTCAATTTCAACCTTAATTCTTCACACCAAGAATTAAATTTGTGTGGGAAATGTAATCTAGGCGAGACGTGACTCAATCGTGGTCACAGGCATAGAAAATATAAATATTACAGACCAATAACTAAAGTCTGAAATATCTTTAGATGTTTATGTATGCATGTATTTGTTATAAAATATAATATGGTAGAGTTAGTATCCCATCAAACAAGCCTCGGCCTTACTTTGGAGGTAGCTCAAGTTGTGTGATATGTCCATATATATTTGTTTATTATCTTTATATACTCACTATAAAGCGAGCATATTTGATATTCGTGTTAATCATACATTAAGTATTTTTCAAAAAGCTTTTCAAAGCGAAGTGTTAATTTTATTACAATTATATATCACACAGAAGTCAGAGCCATTATGGCCTTGCACATCATTGTTAACATTGGTTAACATTTTTGATTGAGTTCTAGTCACAGTATGAGAAAAATAGTTTAATAATTGGCGTATCCAAACTGATACCCGTCCTAAATGCGAGCACAGAAATTTTCCAAAAAATTGTTCAGGAGGCGAGTCTCATCTATCCGGCTTCAACAGACAATTTTCCTATCTTAGATATTGTTCAATCAGTCAGAGAGCCGAAGAAAACTTGGGGGTAAATAGAAGGATTATTATCCTTCCATTTACCCCCAATTTTTCTTTCTTCATGAAAGGCTGGCAACGCTTCTGATACAACCTAGTTTTGCAATCGTCCATGGGCTGCGGTGATTACTTACCATTAGGTGCTTCGCTTGCTAGTTGGCCTTCTTACACCTCAAAAAAAAAAAAAACTGTCAGAATGTTGAATAACTATGAGGTCTTTATGTTCTAAAATTCCTAACAGAATGGGGTGTCGCATCTGTCACTGTCCATAACTTGTGCTACAGGCATTGTTCAGTAGTCGAACCTCTAGAAAGCTTCGCTGCGTTATGCTAATGTCGTAGAGACTCGTCTGCCAATACTTTGAATTCATTTTATCCGTCTGCTATGATTCGAATACCTTATGGTAATGTTACGTTCGAGACAGTTTATTACATTGTATCAAATTAACGGTGTTGTTTTGACTTCTGTGTTAGTGAAGAAATAAATCCAGTAACTCGAGTGTCGTGACAGCAGAAGGGTGAGTCAATGTAACATGAGCGGTAGACTGTAATATACAACTAAGTTTTGATACTATCTCTACATCTTAAAATAAACGTTTGTACTTAACTAGGTATTTTTCTAGATTTTCAGACTTTTAAAGCTGGAGTAGAAAAAAACCAGGATAGTTGCTTAGGGGGTAATTCCTCTAGTATTGCGGATGAGCCGCATGCTATTTTATTAATCTATTCAAATATACTTAGTGGTAGATAGAGTATCTACCACTACGTTGACCGTGTTGCATATTTTGAAACGCTATATATGTGCTTTATTTTTTTAGGGAATAGATGCCCTTTTCCTCGGCAGAGCAACTATCCTCTACGTGTGATAGATGTCACAAAAAATAAAGATCGCTTATGCTCTGGCAATATTAAAGCTAATGTTTTTTAATTGTCATTTAATTGTAGAAAAAGAACTGTACTAGCCAGCTCTACAAATAAATTATTTTGTTTTATATACCTACTAAAAAATGTAAACAAAGTGATTTCAAAAAGTGGGACCACTAACCAGCTATTTTAAAATTTTAAGAACACCTATTTTTCTTAACATTTATAAATTAATCCTCTTCACATAGACTGTTGTTTTTAAATCGTCGTTCAAAGTCAGATAAGCTTTATTGTGTATTTTTGTATAAATATCCATACTAGTACCACAACAATACTATTACCACAATATACATACTTCAATCATTGGTATGCTAGACTAGACATACAATGCAATATGTTAGTACATAGTGTCGCGATGGCTGCACTACGCTTTTGGTGATGTCTGCGACTTAGTTCAATTCCTTTATGTACTTATTCTTAGCCGTCAGCTTCGTATCTGAAATGTGACTGAACTTGAATCGTAGTGGAAGCAAGAAAGATGAATATCATAGTGAAAAAAGGTAGGTATTTAGTTGATTAAAATCAATTGGTTTCATAGATTAAAAATACAAACGAATAAATAAATAAAAATAATATATAGACGAATCACCCAGATTGAGCTAGCTCCAAAGTCAGTTCGAGACTTGTGTTATGGGATACTAACTTAACGATACTATTGTTTTACAGTAAATTGATCCATACTTAATTTTTTAATTATAATATTACTAGCTTTCGCCCGCGGCTCCGCCCGCGTCAATGTCGATCCCTCGGGAATAGTACTTTTTCCCGGGATTAATGGTAGCCTATGTCCTTCTCCGCACTCCAGAGAACTTGTATGCAAAATTTCATGATGATCGGTTCAGTAGTTACGGCGTGAAAGCGTAACAAACAAACAAACAAACAAATAAACAAACAAACTCACTTTCGCATTTATAATATTCATCATCAGGTCCTTTTTAGTCTCCACTACAGGAGCACGACCCTCTCTGTACTACTAGGGCCATACTTGGCCAGAGCAGCCAGAGGACTTGGCCTACACTCTCCACGCTGGCCAGACGGGTTGGAGAGGTCTCTTAGATGTTTATAAGCTTTGTTTAGCTTGTATTTCCTAAGTCGCCTTCTACGACATCCATGGGAAGACTTGGAGTGGTCCTATTCTACTCTGCCGGATACCACACGGCTAATTTATAATATTAGTAAGGATTAATGCGAAAGTGAGTTTATTTGTTTGTTACGCTTTCACGACGTAAGTACTGTACTGATCATCATGAAATTTTGTATACCCGTTGTCTGGGGTACGGTGAAGGACATAGGCTCATTTTATTCCGGAAAAAGGCACTGTTCGCGAGGGATCGACATTGACGCGGGCGAATCCGCGGGCGAAAGCTAATATATAGATGAACGTCCAAGAACCAGGCCAATCTGTAAAAGATCATTTGCCATCTTGACCTGACCGGGACAAACAGAGCTCTTCAAACTCATAAATTGACGAATACGAATAACAGCCTCCGTGGTCCAGTGGTTAAGGCGTTTGCCTGTTGAACCGGGGGTCGTGGGTTCGATTCCCACCGGAAGCATACTTTGTTTAGTTGTTTCCAGTTTGGTTAGGACATTGCAGGCTTGAATCACCTGATTGTCTGATAATAAAGATGATTTCGTGCTTCGGAAGGCACTTTAAGCCGGTGGTCCCGGCTGCCATCTGGTATTCGTTAAAGGAACCACGTCAGGGGCCGAGAGGCGGTTTCGAAGAACTCTGACACCAGGGTGTGCATGGTCGATTGACTGTGTCACCTACTCAAAATGATGATGATGATGATCATGACAAATATTATTTTCTCAGACAAGACCCACAGAACCAGGTTTACATACTCAAAAATCATACAAAAATAATGTAAAGACATCGCTAGCTTTCTTAACCCAGACGTTCCCAATGAACGTAGTCATCAAACACATCAAACCAGGGCGAAGTGTAACAAAACTTTGATGGTATTTTCACACTGTTTTATAGTCATCAAACTACCTCGTTATATTTACGAACGATGTTTTAGTACCACAACAATACTATTACCACAATATACATACTTCAATCATTGGTATGCTAGACTAGACATACAATGCAATATGTTAGTACATAGTGTCGCGATGGCTGCACTACGTTTTAATTAACTACGTTCGTGTGATGATGATGATGACGAATACTACGTCAAATAGAAGAAAGTCGATCAAGGTAGGACGTATCTTATATATAGTATGACAAATAGTAGAATATTCATTAATATTACCCGATTATGTATTTTCACTGTTTATGATACAACCTCTATTTGTATGCAAAACTTAATATTAATTTTAAGTGGTATTAAAATATATAGCTACTGCGCAGCTAAATAAGCAACGTGGTCTGGTACATAAACAGTTTTCACCAAAAGATGTTAGCTTAGAGTCCTAAGTAAACCTCGGGAAATTCATCGACCATATATTTCGGGGGAAGTAAATAGTGTCGGTTCACAAACTGCTATTAGTTTTGCTAAGACGTCTGCCTTTGGCGATAACGTACAATATCATAAGTGTCGATAGCCCTCAAAGGGAATAAACGAAACGAGTACAATTTATATCTCTATTACCGTGAGTATTGTTTATACTGACCACGGCCAAACAGACGCTGTGGAAACACGCTGCAGATTAAAGGTGGACTATAACACGACCGGATAAAGTTGAGCTGTGCGCAGGAAGTGTTTCTTTATTTTTTGGGTTCATTTTCTCGTGGTCGCGTTGAAGTTTGTTTACAGCGGGTTCAGCGTTTCCAGTTTGCATAACCCGGGGGTAGTCTCAATAAAAACAAATTGCCGCTGACCAGAGCTGCCATTACACACGTACGAGGAAGGCGACACGCTTAAAGGTGATTTACTGATATTTCATGAGCTGCGTGTCGTTATATTCAAATGAGTGCTTTTACTACGCCACGTGATGCGATCTGAAAAATTATAGATAAAGGTTGATTAATTGTTATTATGTTAGAGAATTCGTGTTGATTTAAACATTATTCGTGCACGAAATTATCATTAGAGCCATTGATTTAATTTTATTCATTGTCTGGACGATTAGCTGGCAGTCGTTAACCTCTACGTCAAATGCCTTTAGGCGGCTTCTATTAAACGTATTAGTTACTTACACACTCATCATCAGGTCCTTTTTAGTCTCCAATACAGGAGCACGACCCTCTCTGTACTACTAGAGACATAATTGGCCAGAGGAGCCCGAGGACTTGGCCTACCCTCTCCACGCTGGCCAAACGGGTTGGAGAGGTCTCAAAGATGTTTATAAGCTTTGTTTAGCTTGTATTTCCTAAGTCGACTTTGTTTAGCTTGTATTTCCTAAGGCTTCAACGACATCCACGGGAAGACTTGGAGTGGTCCTATTCTACTCCGGATACCACACGGCTTCACTTCAAATCTTACACTAGTAAACTAAAAATAAACTTTAAGTTTTGGAAGGAAGATTTATGCCAATTAGTGGCACTATCCATATTAATGACTTTGTCTACTATTTTTATAAATAATAGTTCTGGGAATATCCCTATCATGATATCAAAAGTCAAAAGTTAACTTCAACATAATACCACCCTGTTACTTTACTTTCATAAAGCTTTAGACACCGTGTCAGGATAAAAAAGTGCTTTCCCGAAGAATAAATAACGTGGCAAAGGCATTACATTACCAGTGGTTAGGCTCGCTCTACGCGAGTCACATGCATTAATCTGTGAGATACAATCGGAGGTGGAACGTTGGGCGTAAATCTCCGATACAGATCTTGATATATACCCGTAGGGACGGTTCACCTTCGAGTCTGCGGAATACCTACGCGACACCTCGACTTATCAGAACTCTGTTCGTAATTTAAATTGGTTTATTATTCTTTTTAATTGAATACTTACTTTATTTAAGTGGCTGCCAGTTGCAAAAGAGATAAAAAAATAGTAGTATAAGTCATGTGACCTCCGCTAAGAATCACACAGACGAAGGGTTCCGTATGCTACAAAAAGCGCTCCAAAATATGTTTCTTGTATGGGAGCTACAATATGCATACATACATATTATCACGTGTTTTTTACTTGCGGGGTAGACAGAGCCTAGGTCTATGAGATCTGAAAGCTACGTTTAGTATTTTGGCGTGTAGATGGTAACCGAATCAAAATAGTGAGCAATATTACTCCTCCGATAAGTCTTTCTCAATTTTTGTTGTTATAGCGGCAATTATGTAGGTACTTATTAAATACTTAATTGGAAAAGGTAGCCTAGACCATAGTGTCATTTCCGGAATATTCTCTTTCAGTCGGTCCTTTTAAATCTAAAAGACTTTGTTAGATTATTATTGTATTATTTTTTTATGTATTTATCAGCAAAACACATAGTTCCGCAATGTAAGTGAGTTCTATTTACTGAGCGTTCATTGTCTACAATGAGACAAATGGAGCATGAAATCATCGTCGTGTCAGAGATAATTTACTTGTTTGTACTACCATCTTAGAGGTACCTTGTGATCTCGTTAATGCAATGTGCAGTTATCAACTCTATAAAGGAAACCTCAGTAGTTGTCCGCCACTCGTTGAAAAATAAATCTCAGCCAGTTAAAGACTTTGAGTTGAATTTTATATTCAACCCACTTTGAGTTGAATAAAAAACTTTTTGAGTTGAATAAAACCGACCAAGTACGAGTCGGACTCGTTTTTGCACTTTAGGTACGGAACCCTAAAAATCTTCTTTGTTTATATTGTTGTAATATAATTGTTTTTTTGCCCAACGGATTGCCATAGCTATTTTAACGGGGGAACGCAGCCAGCGTTCTTGCCACACGGGCAAAATTTTACAGAAAAGAAATTCTAGTACCTTTTTTATTATTTTTCACTCTATAATAATAAATTTATATAGTTACTTATAATAAGTGTGAAAAGTTATTTGTTTAATCCTTACTAATATTATAAATGCGAAAGTGAGTTTGTTTGTTTGTTTGTTACGCTTTCACATCGTAACTACTAAACCGATCATCATGAAATTTTGCATACAAGTTCTCTGGAGTACGGAGAAGGACGTAGGCTACCTTTTATCCCGGGAAAAAGTACTATTCCCGAGGGATCGACATTAACGCGGGCGGAGCCGCGGGCGAAAGCTAGTACAATATAAAGATGTCTTAGATTTCGTTGCACCAGTAGTGCTACAATACAAAGCATTCTTGAAATCCAAATCCTAACTATCCTAACTAAATATTATAAATGCGAAAGTAAGTTTGTTTGTTTGTTAGCCTTCACGCCCTATCTACTGAACCGATCGTCATGAAATATTGCATACCCGTTGTATGGAGTACGGAGAAGGACATAGTGTAAATGTTATTCCGCAAAAATGTTCTATTCCCGAGGGATCGACATTGACGCGGGCGGAGCCGCTGGCGAAAGCAATAAAATATATTTAATATTTTATTTCAAGGATGCTGGCTTTGAAACTCGTCATCTAACAGTTTTCAGTTGCTCCAGTGGTAGTGCGTTTGAGTCCGGGGACTACCAATACCAGCATTTGGATCCCCTACTTGAAATCTAATGCCGTTTGATCAAAAATTAATTGGTCGAAAACTTTGAATCGATTGTCTACGAGACCCACAATCCGTGAGCTCATATTGTTTAAACGACCGGCCCCCTGTCTATCCTTTACCTATATATCATGCTTAGTATTCATAATGAATATAAGCATCATATATCAAGTATGCTTCCCGTGGGTTCGATTCCCACGGGAAGCATACTTTGTATAGTAGTTTCCAGTTTGGTTAGGACATTGCAGGCTTGAATCACCTAATTGTCTGATAATAAAGATGATTCTTTGCTTCGGAAGGCACGTTAAGCAGTTGGTCCCGGCTGCCACCTGGTAGTCGTTAAAGGAACTACGTCAGAGGCCGAGTGGCGGTTCCGAAGAACTCTGACACCAGGGTGTTCATGGTCGATTGACCGTGTCACCTACTCAAAATGATGATGATGATGATCATGACAAATATTATTTTCTCAGACAAGACCCACAGAACCAGGTTTACATACTCAAAAATCACAAGACATCGCTAGCTTTCTTAACCCAGACGTTCCCATTGAACGTAGTCATCAAACACATCAAACCAGGGCGAAGTGAAACAAAACTTTGATGGTATTTTCACACTGTTTTATAGTCATCAAACTACCTCGTTATATTTACGAACGATGTTTTAATTAACTACGTTCGTGTGATTCAAAAATTTACCTCGAACACACAAACAAACCGTAAAACTGAATGAAGAATTTTTAAAGCGAAATCGTCTGACCTACCTCTAGAACAAGAAAACTTACCCGGGCCAATTAAGGTGACATTTAAGTAATTTAATTGCCACTAATAAGAAATGAAATCGTCATTTTATTGTATAGAAACTTAATTGTGCTGCGGGATTTTTTTACGGCATTGCCTTTTGGATTCTTCTGTTTGTTAGGGTTCCTTGCTATATAGGCTTTTTACGCAAAAAAAAAAAAACAGTGGCACATGGTAATGTCGACAGAAGTTGAAAACTTGAACACTCGGATACTTATATACTAAGGTGGCGGTGACGGTCACGGTGACAAGTGACATTGTTACCGTTACCGTAACTCTCAGTATTATAAGAAAATTGTCACTAGTTCAATGGTTTTTTCCCATCTCAAAACATGCTTAACCCGCCTAAAGCACTTCAAAAATGCGCTCTGTCTAAATGCCTTATGATATATTTTTCACTCCGTGGCGCAGTGGTTAACACGCCAGCCTGCGACACGAGGGTGCAGGTCCGATCTTCGGTCAGGTCATGATGAAAACGATCTTTGTCAAAATGACCTGGGTCTTGGATGTTTATCTATATAATTATTTCTTATAAAAATAAAGTATTGTTGAGTTAGTATCCCACAACAAAAGTTCACAACTTACTGTAGGGCTAGCTCAATTTGTGTCATATGTCACTATATATTTATTTATTATTTTGATACGAACATACGGTATTTTTACTATAAAAACAGTGGCATTCCGAGAGTGCCGACAGAAGTGAAAACTGGAACATTCAGTTACTTATATATAGAGGTTTCGGTTACGGTAACGGTAACAGTGTCACGAATTCAATAGCTTTTTTCATATCCCAAGAACAACTCGTAAAAAAAAATATAAATACCTTTTGAATATCATTTTATTTTTGAACTGTTTTGTAGTCACTTGAACTTTTCACAGAACGCGATAAACATTATGTTTCTCATATGCGATAAGTATTATATTCGGATCCCACATAGGTACACAACGTATTTCGGCATGGTACGGAGCCCTCCGCGTACAAATTTCTCACACACTTGACCTTTTTTATAAGACGTTCAACTTTTGAATCAGATTTAATAATTAACGCAACTTAATGACTCTATCTACGCTGTAGCACTGCCGTCTGTGCTTTCGTGTCGTATAAGAGAGTTATAGTTATAATCTAGACTGGTCGTATAGCCTGGATTTTATGGAAACGGGCGTGGAAAATGTGAACGGCAGTTGTTAATTACTTAGCTACCACCCACGTTCTTTGAATATTGTTAAATGAAGATTTGTTGGGCTTTGCGAATATAGAAGAGCTTACAATTTCCGGCTTGGATATTTTTTTATTCCATTTCCTTGCAATGCATGTGGACAGATAATCCGAATGATCCATCTCAAAGTAAATTATGTTATTCTTCATATGCTATAGTTTTATTAATATAATATATTTTATATGTAATGTTCACCACTGCTTTACTCTGACCAATACTAGCAGTCATGCATTTTCTGTGACTTAGAAGTTTACAAATTTATATACATAAAAACTATCACATCTCTCAAGCTGGTCTCTCAAATTACTAGAGCGTGCAAAAACTTATCAAGATCGGCTTAGTATTTTCAGAGTGTATCGCAACGCAAACCGACATAAAAGCACGGTTATGTATACTTTTACCTATATTGCTAAGAATACCGTACAAGCAGAGCCATTTGCAACAGTCCGCGGTTTACTTGATTACATTACTTATAGTATACTATACCTTCATATTAGGTACGTATCTAATTAATGGCCACCAAGGCGATAGGTGTGAAGATATGTCCTATGTCCCCTCGTCGGGGCAAAGGGGAGATACAATTTGGCGACATTGATTCTATCCGTGCGCAACGCAGCGTTCTTGGATTCACTCTGATGTATCCTTCTTTGCTCTTAGATTACCAGTTATGACAGTGTTGCATACAATGTTGTAATATTGGTTGTGGGTGGCCACTCTTGGGCTTGCCTTGCGGATTGAAGTCTAGGCTTATGCGGGAAATATGGTATTGGGTGTGGCGTGGCGTGTGCCTGATCCACCGCTTCTTATACTTTATGTCTGAATGTTCATTGGTCCCTCATAACATACTCCCAGCTCTTCCTTGGCAATCAAGGCTAAGTGTACGTATAATTTGATAAAACATTTCCATAACCACTCTTTCATAGTTATAAAAAAGTTCATTAAAATATTAATATGTCGTTGATGATTACTTAACGGTTTTTATGACGGAATTAATAATATTAATTTTAATAAGAATTTTTATCTTTGAATAATTTGCTTGCTTCAATAATATTTCGATGACACATGCATAATATACCTATCTAAAGAGTCTGAATAAATGTTGACAACATTATAATAAAAAAGATTTATTGCGTACTATACTCTTTCTTCTTTGCAAATACATGTGCGAGTGTTATATTCTACATAATAGTTATATTTTTTAATGGTACATGTTAAGATAGGCTAGAAAAAATGTTCCATTTGCAAATATTTCTAAAATATTCGTACAATCACGTCTGTTTCCTTTGCCAGACAGAACCCAGGTTTTTATACCTAAAAGCCATGTTTAGCATGTTGGTGGGCATTAGGAGTAAAAACGAAAAAAATATCTCTAGAAAAGCTTAAGAAAATGAGCTTATATTCCAGGTACTTCCAAACAAAAAAATATGAGCAGCATGGCGGTTAACACCATTGTAAATTTGCTGTGATAAGTCGGACAAGATCTACAGTTAACAGAGCCACTAAACCTACTAGTATTACCACTTTTAATTACCAAAACCTTCAACTGTCCTAGATACAGAATTTCTCAATGACCATCCACATTCTTCAAGTTTCTCAAGCTACAGAAACTATTCGATGAATATCCAAAATATTCCTCCGATCCAATAATATTTTCATCAAGCCATGCCCACCGACATAACAGGCGTGTTACCGTTCAATCGCGGTTATAAATAGTAATGCTTACATCTGTAATCTAGAAAAACTATCGATAATGTAAATTGTTTTACTTCAATGAAGATAAAGTAAATAATGTAGTTTTACTTCAATGAAGCCGTGCTGCCTACGCGCCGGACTCTAGTAATTAAAACAACATTTATATTTGTATCTTGATTTTAGTGATCCTTATACGAAGTTCTGTTTAACTCATTTAGTTTTTATTTAGGCTTACTTCCGCTGATGATTATTTAATCATATTTTAACGTTGAGCAATAGTAAAACAAAAAAAAAAACAAGTAAAGCTAATAGAAACTACTAGGAAATTATGCAAGTAAGTTGGATTTTAAAAAAAAGTTGTAAGCTTTCCAAACAGTATTGTTTTGGTGATTTATGAACGTGTGAAAATAATTTAAGTCTTTCATTATATGAAGTCGGTTAAAAATGGTATTCTGAACTGGGTTTTGAAATTATATTGCCTATAAGTATTTGTAGATAATTATTAACTGCAATGAGTATATTAACGTTTTAACAGACAATTACAGATCCTGTAAGCCTTTGGCAAATGTTACATTCTCGTCTTCAAAACACTAAAAACACCATAACAGTTCAACCAAACCAGAAAATTCCCAGCCGAGCGGCATGTTTGATGGTTTTTCCACTGTTTTTTCAAACGTTCGCTACGGAACACTGCATACAACTGCAACCTGCACATGGGTCGTTTTTATTACTATGTACCTTAGTATTTACCGACCGGATAGTGATAAACACCATATTTGCATAATTTATGATCGGTATCTATGTTTATGAACGACATGCTGTCGACAGCGTGGCAGATTGTTTTTCGTTGAGAAGGATTTGTGTTTGTGTTGCTTTTGCTATTAATATTAATTGAAGGGTGTAGAAACTACACCCTTTTATCGTTGGAATACCAAAGAGTCGAACTAAATGCTTTGACAGTTTCTTTTTGGTTCGAGTAGCTAAGGTGTGGAATGAATTCCCTGCGTCTATATTCCCAGACAAGTACAGTCCAGGGACATTCAAAAGTAGAATAAATGGGTATCTCTTAAATGGGTAAGCTTGTAACATCCTCGTCTTTATCGTTACTTACCATCAAGTGAGATGGGAGACAAATGCCTCATCCAGCATCAAGTAAAAAAAAACTTTATTAATTCAAACTGACCTTAGTATAATGACGAAAATAGACTAGATATACACTATCACCGACAAAAGCAGAGAAAATAATAGCAATCGCTTAGTTGAAATAGACTCTATATACACCTTCACCGTTAAGAGAGGTTAGCAAAGAAAACAATAGCAATCGCCCACTCCCAATGTTTTCGCCATAGATTTAAAAAAAAATTGCGATGGTTTTCGCACTGAGTTTGAATTTGCCGCGTAGCGCCGTCCACGTGTGCGCCCACGCCTGAAACCACGTTTTTCGTGTCGAGCTAGAGAGCAGGAAAGACTTTTTACATTACTGGCAGTCACGTTTTTTTTACGTAATCATCATCATCATTTCGAGTAGGTGTCACGGTCAATCGACCATGCACACCCTGGTGTCAGAGTTCTTCGGAACCGCCTCTCGGCCTCTGACGTGGTTTCTTTAACGACTACCAGATGGCAGCCATTATAAAAAAAAACTATTAACGTGCAATTTTTCGTAAGTTTGGGTTAAATTTTATATAACAACTAGCTTTCGCCCGCGTCAATGTCGATCCCTCGGAAACAGTACTTTTTCCCGGGATAAAATCCCTATGTCCTTCTCCGTACCCCAGATAACGTGTATGCAAAATTTCATGATGATCGGTTCAGTAGTTACAACGTGAAAGCGTAACAAACAAACAAACTCACTTTCGCATTTATAATATTAGTTAGGATTTGTTTTTTTTTACAAGAAGTAAGTGCATTTTATTATTTTTATGTTGATAAAAACCTTTTCACGTCTTCTACCTCAATCTTGTTGATAAAGCAACTTATAATGGAATGTGTCATTCACTACTTTGTAACCCAACACAATACATAGATGAGTCAAACTTTCTCACAACGCAAGGCCAGTTTCTTACGAGACATTTTCATTCATGTTCAATGACACTACAAAGCAACGAGGCAACCCTTCCGCGAGCGGCAGATAACAAACGAGGTGCCAAATCTGAAATTGTAATTCGACAATAAAATCCATGCAATTGATATAATTTTATATAGCTACTCGAGCCCTTAGCATTCGAGCGGTGTTGTGTAATGTATGTTAGAGGATCCGAGGGGGCATCCGTGGGGTTTAGAAGATCAGGGGACAGAAGCAGGGTGCGACTGACATTGAAGAAGTGCCAATAACAGGGGTATAAATAGCGGGGCCGACGGTAGGGGGCGTTACTTTACTACGAGATCGGAATATTTTGCTGTACTCGCTGTATCGTCCTAAACAACGGATTACAATGCGGGAACGCGACTTTGGAACGATACCGATCTGCGTCTGCTTGATAAATTGTAAACTTGTTACAAATTTACGAGCGCAACGTGCGTATCGACTCGACATAAAATATTTCTCCGTTATTACATACAAATTAACTTTAGTACTATCGATTGCAGAAAAACCCGCTATTATTCATTCTATTGATGTAGGTATTTACTTTGAAAACCAATTAATGTTACCCATACAACATGTTCTTTGAACTTTTTAACATCAACGGTTACTTGATCTGGGTACACAATACAGGGATCAACGATAGTAAATTACACCTAGTTACGAATGGGCCATCTAGATCAGAGGTATTAGCACCAAAAAAGACATAATAAAAGCAATAAATTCTCCCCCAAAATTGGTCACCCTCGAAGTAGACAAAAATGACCAGAATAAATTGGAATGGTAGTGGCAGCCGATAAAACATTCAGTTTATGGGGTGTCATATTTACATTCGGGAAGATATCGACGTGGGAATACAGATAAGTACTTATTTTAGTGAACGTGTTGGGTACAATATGCTTGTATTTTCTTCTATCCGAATTTGTTGAGCTCAGCCATCTACATAACTCTGAATGTACCTAATCTACATAGAAAAAGTGGCTTGGGGTAAAAAGAGCACGGCTTGGCACGCTCGGGTTAAGACGCGAAACGGGCAAGGTTGCTTACCTTTTCCATTCATTATTACTTGTTGTTTTACGTTCTTAGTTACAATTACTTTCTTGCCTAATTGAATCAGAGAGGTTCAATTAAGCAGAGCGCCTTCGGTAGCTAATTGATTGGCAATATATTGCTACTCTACTTATTGGCTATGTAATGCAATGCACCCTGCGGCTGCCTCCGGGAGGCGACATCACTAATATGTCACAGACTTTAGGTTTAACACTGCCATTTACGATGTAAGCAATTATGGCCAATGTTGCGTGTGCTTAAAGACTATAATAGTGAGCGTACTAATGGCGTTGTTTCACGCGTACGAACCATACGGACGTGTAATCTCCGGCTATATTTATACGAAACGGGTGCGAAACACCCTCTAAATGGTGGCTTAAGATTAGTCGGCGCAATTCCACCACGTTACGGGAACAGCGATGCTACCAAATAAAATGTTTAGGGTCATTTTGGCCGACAAAGAGCCAGGCTAGCTCACCCAAATGCCAATAGGCCTATTTTACCCCTCGGCGAGGGGAGTTGTATACTCCTGCGGCCATCATAAATTGCTGCCCGCAAATTTGCAATCCTATCTTTTCGCCCGGTAAGGGAGGTTGAACATTAACATAACTGTATGTTGGGTGATTCCGCTCCTGCTTTATGAATATCAGCCCCATGTATGCGCGTTCTATTGCACGTTCAAAACATTTTTTACCTGCAAATGAATTTGAAAGATAGCGTTTTCATTTTCTATTATATAGAGTTTTCTACGATGCGGTGCGGTGTTTATATTCACTCATACTTTGTGTTGTCTTGATATACGGATTATTCATTTTCATGTATTCACGTGTTTAACTTTAGTCTTAAAATGTACATTCTGTTCTCTAAGCCTGAAAATGTTTACAAATTTACCCAACAATGATTAATTTTTAATTGTAACAGCGTCGTAGCTTATAATTCCTCCGTGGTCGTAGCACTCGTAGCAAACCGCTACGAGTCTACGAAGTAATTTAATCGGCTGCCTTATAACGAGGGTGGAAGGGCGGCATATTAAACGCATTCTTGAGTTATAAGGGCCCCTTAATTACGCTCAGATATTCTATATTAATACCTACAATTTGTATGAAAATGTCGGGATGAAAATAGGTGGCATGACGAGAATTTAAATGAAGAAGCTCTTTGAAGCGTAATTATGAGATAAATTAAAAATAAACAATTTAATTGATAACTCGTGTGGACCACCCAGACTTCGTCTGATTTCTACTCGCCAACATACCTATAGCTTCTCATACGGTCAGGAATGCTCCACCCGTATTTAAGTTATTCGTGAATGGCAGCAGCTCCACCAATTCTCGTTTTCTTTTTTGCTAAGGTTTCAATTAACTTTTTTTATTTTGACCTTGCGGTCATTAATTTCATACCTTTTTGCAAAAAATACAATGTACGCTACATTGTAAGTTAATTAATATTATACATTTATTTATATTCATGAAAGAAAAACGAGGCCCTGTGATAGGAAAATCAATATGAATTATTTTTTATACCAATACAGATGAAAAAAGCTGTACCTACGTTTATTTTTCAGCTTATGTCGACGTGATAACAGCATATAAATCGATAAACGCCGGCTGTACGCACGAAAAAGTGTCACGTTCAGTGAGCGAGCGAGAGCGCGGAACAAGCGTTAGGCCTAAGCGTTCGGCTTGTGATGCATCTCTCTCTCTTCCACCGTTATAACGTAAATTTATTGGCCGTAAACCGAGGTTGCAGACAACCAATTTTTTATCAACCATGCCGATTTAACTAAGATAGAACTAGGTTTTATCGAAAATCGTATCTGTAAGGACAGAATAAAATAATAATTAATATTTTCCTGGCTGTCATCATGTTCTGCTTCTCAAAAACAGTTTACTTTTTCAACATTCTTATATAAGACCGCTATTTCTTATATATGTATACTTAAAACAAAAGAAAAGAGATAATTCAAAAATAATGTTTTTATAATTTGTGTTGAATTTGTCTAGTAAACTTTATCATAACTTGTCGCAAACGTGCGAACCGCGAATGAAACATAATGTAAAAGGGCATCTATTACGCAAATCGTTAACATTTAACTCTTATAATAAACTGACTATTAACACAATAATGTCTGCTGTATTAAACTGGGCAGCCTTTAGGGCATGACTATGTTAGAAAGCGACGATGCAATCGCTAGGGCATGACTATGTTAGAAAGAGACGAGACAAGACTGGCAAAACTAAGTAACATCAGTCAAATTTCAAGTTGGTCAATATTCAGCTAGAGTGCGTGGGTGTCAATTCCATAATTAATTTCAATAGATGATAACCGATAGGCACTAACGGATGGAGGTTTACTTACTAGCCTCTATTCAGAATAAGCAAAGCGTTTAGGGGCCCTACTGTTTCTCTCTCGGTTTTGAGCACTTTTTGACATAAATTTTAATAAAAATGATAAGAAAACAGCATGACACTTTTAAATATTCATAATATAAGTGATAATATTTTATTGAAGAAAAGTCCGTCCGTATCACCGCGAATGACAGATCGTAAAGACTCTCTACTACGTCACTTACCATCAAGTGTGATGACTAATTCAATATTTAATAAAAAATATATACTCTATATACTACGTTGTCAAATAATCTTATATCACCACTTCAAACTAATCTACGAGTATCACTTCTAAATAATTGCACCAACCATAGATTTAAAAAAATGCTTCTCTACTAGAACCATAGGTCACAGTGGCCAAAAATTGAGTTCAATAGCAAAGTTACTTATATAATACTAGCTTTTGACCGCAGCTTGGCTCGCATCAACTTTTATCCTGTATTAAAAGAAGCTTATGTCATTCTCCGTACTCCAGAAAACTTTTACTTATGCAAAATTTAATAATGATCCGTTCAGTAGTTACGGCGTGAAAGCGTAACAAACAAACATACTCACTTTCACGTTTGTTATATTAGATAGATAAATAAGATAAGGACAGTTTACTTTTGTTTAAATAGTTTAAATATCCTTACCACAAAAATTTAAAAGTGATGTTTTTTCCTATAAAACAAGAATAGTTTTCTGGCCCGCGAAGCTTATTCTAATGTAACCACTACCTCATTACAGTACACTAGCGTTACGTGGCCCATACTTCACGCGGCTCTGTACGACGGCTATTTGCCGCTTTAGGGCGCATAACACCCTCCAAATAGGGCCTTTGTAATTTAAACGCCCTAAACCAGCAATTATGAAGTGACGTGGGGACTTTAGGAGTTTTCAACGACTTGTACAGGTGTATGAATAAGTAACGCCGTCCAGTACGACGTCTGAATTGATTGAGATGCAAAGCTAAGTGGATATAGCTGTGTAGAAGCAATTTTGGATTACTAGTATGACTCTAGAGATTAAGCTTTGCCTTTGACTCTCTTGGTCATCCCATGTTAGTTATTGTTCTCGGTTGAATGAATGAAATAAATATGTTATTGCACCAATAATAATACTTAAACAATAATTTATCATCTATTGAATATAAGTAGATAGGCTTGTTTCCTAAAAAATAAAATAATTCCGTCTATAGATTATCGAAAAATATTAGATATGTATTTTTACTTTTTTCAATCAAACAAAACATACTAAAGATAGGATACTAATTCAACGATACTATATTTTATAATAGATACTTATATAGATAAACATCCAAGATCCAGGTTAATCTGAAAAATATTGTTTTCCATCTTGACCTGGCTGAGGATCGAACCCAGGAACCCTCGTGTCGCTGGCTGGTGTGTTAACCACTGCGCCACGGAGCTCGCCCGCTCGAAAGTTGTAACATCTTATCAAATTCAAAACGAAAATACGTGTATTTCCGTTTTGAATTTGACGAGGTACCCGATGGCCCAATGGGTGTGAGTATTATTAACGCTTACGAATGTAGGATGTCTACTAGGATGGGTAACCGCAATACAAAATATCTCGAGCTTCTCCGTGAGTTCCGGATGTCATCATTGATGGCACTCGTAAACCTATGTCAGATGGCTTCAGCAGCTAAAATCTGACACCAGTGCTGGCCAGTTACACACACGAAAACAAAACAAATTTAGGCCTTAATATAAAACCAAAATATTTGTTTAAAAATATTAAACTACCTAGTGTTAACACAAGCAACTTAAAGCGTAAATATACTCTCTGCTTTAGGTACCGCCTCTAGTGAGTAGGTATGTTTACGTAGTAGTTGTTTTGTAGACTCGATATAAATCTCCGTCCTCCTTGAATCAACCTTGACATGAACATCCATTACGAACTAAAGAAGGTTGTTCATTACAAAATTAAAATCGTATTTCTAGCAATAAATTATTATAATTTGCTGCATAAGAATAAAACTTTTTTTTTATAAATGTTTCTAAGTGAAAACATGTTTCAGAATTGTGTTCCAAGACTTCTAGATTTAACTGGGTTAGTATCAGAAGGTCAAGGTATCAGAATGACCAAATAACACAAAGAACACATCTCAGAAAGACATGTATCCAGATCTTAATTACTAAATAGTATAATGATTACATTTTAAAATTTCCTAGTACAAAAACCAGTATATCTCGGAACGACTTCGTCACAAAATTACTAGATCGGAAAATGTAGATGTAGTTAGGAATAGAAACTGTTTTCTTACGATTTTCTGGTTATACTGACCACTTGAAGAATGACCTAAACGTAAATGAAGGAGGCTTAGTATACGAGAAAGGCACATAGCACTAAAAGGGTATGTATAAGTGTAAATATTTTCCTTATTACTCAAACGTCATGAAGTTTAACTACAAACAAATTTATAAACATTATTTTACAATTTATTATTAACATCACTAAAATAGCCACATTTAAAAGCAAGGCATAAGTTATATTTAACAAAGTAAGGTTATAAATATCCCTATACAAATACCACAAACAAATTAAATACAACGAAGAGACAGCCCGCATTAAGATTCAATTAAAACAATTTATGCCAAGAGCGATCTGACACTAAGCCATAAATTGTATGCTTGAATTAATAACCGCACAATGCACAGACTTGCATACAAATTAAATTTGCATGGCAACCCCACACACCCCTAAGTCCGGTCGGCGGCCATTTTTAACGGGACCATCAGGGGTGCATGGTCAGTATTAAATATTAAACGGGTATGCGGGTCAGTTTGCATTATTTACTTATCAATCTCATCAAATGGTTCGGAGAAAAATGAGCTTTTTGAAAGGTTTTCTTATCTGAAAACCCAGTGTAAAGTAAATTAGATTTATAAGAACAAAATAACATGTATATGTATGTACTCGTGCTTACTGTGACCCCAAAGCACAGTTTATGTAGCCTGGTTTGGGGCCTCTGTTATTTGTACTAAGATTGTATTTTTGTGCTTATATAGGAAATTGTATTTAGTATCAAAAATAAACTATTTTCATTTATTTATTTAATTTACATAGTATGGGATAAATGATAAATTAGTTAATTACAGGAAGAAATGGAGGGATTTGACTTACAGAAGCTTACCCCAAATAAGGAAAAGGCGAGGAAGATGATGATATACATACATAGTATCCCGTCTTTTTCCCTTGCGGGGTAGACAGAGACTAAGTCATTTTGACCTAAAAGCTGTGTTTAGCATGTTGGTGGGCCGTGTTAGATGGAAAACGGAATCAAAACAGTGATGGGTTAAAGTTAAGTGATGGAAGAACAAATTATCATGTTATAGTTTCTATTATTCAAGATATAGCATTGTTGTATTCTTTTTCTTTATGGTGTTTTACATTAAAATCCATTAGATTTATTTTCACATAAACATACCGATTTCATAAGTTAATTTGATTTATTTTTTCTTAAATTTACAACAAAACATCTTTCAAAAAATAATCCAGCTTCTCAGGTCGACCTAAACGAGAGGCTAAATATTTCACATTATATGTTAATATTAAGTCTCTACTCCACACTGTCTCAAATAATTTGTTCTTTCAAAACTTCACCGCAATTTTATACCGAATAAAAACAATTTACATCTTTATACAAGTAGAAGCAACGGTCATTTAGCAAGATAAAAGCATCCATTTTTCCGCTGAGTACTCCACCTAGACATTCTTGTACATTAGGGGTCTATTCTAAAAAAACCCTCCCATCCGCCCGGGTAGGGAGAGTACGGTGGGGCAAAGGCGAAATTATAAAATATAACATAGCTCCCTTTGTTTTTAAAAAGGTATACCTATTGGATAGGGCGTGAGCATACCGTATTCAAATTTAGAACGCAGGGGAAACTAATTCGTTTTAAATTACGTTACGATATTGCGTTTCGGGCTGAAATATAGCTGATATAAACAGCGAGAGAGGGTTGGAATAAAATATTAGGAGGCACTCAGGTTCGCGTAATTAGATTATCTATTAGATACGCACTCCTGTTTCGCGATTTATGATGGATGCTTAGGGCGATAGTATAAATGATAGAATGAATTATTAAAAGCTTTATTAAATACAGATGTGTAGAAACCAGTCTGATTTCTCTTTATTTTTGTACAAATTTAAATATGCAGAATAACCTACGTCAAAGTTAAATTTATCCCATATTTTAGTCCATCGATTCGTCGTTGATAACAAGATAGTTAAATATAATGTAGGTGAAAAAACAAACGGTGTATTAGTGATATACTTCCATAAATTATGTCAACGGTATCCGAGTTTATTTGGCATTGATCGCCGCATCAGTACAGAATATTATGCTATTGCGTTGACGCTCTGACTTATAGACCAAATATTTATTGAAATACCAACAGAACATTACTAACCTACGAATTCATTATACATCCAAACGGTATAATTTACCACTACATCACATAATACTATGAGTTTAACCAAAATGGTCAGATTTGGAGGCCCGATTGTTAAAACTCATCCACCCACTTATTTAATTGACAACTCTGATAGAAGCATGTTATCACAACAGTAATACTAATATTTATTAGACAGGTACATATTTTATGAGATTTCGGTCATAAAATGACACATAAAAACTATCACTCCAACACAACGTACCGACACAAATCTTGTTCGCAATAAACGATACGAAACGAAAACGTTAATAAAGATATAATAATAAATATTCGAGGAAAACCTTTCGGGATTCGAATTAAACTAAGGGTAGGAAAATTGCGAGAGTCCCCAAGGAGGTGGGTGAGCGACAGCTGCGCAGCCTAATGTCCTTTCTATTTATCTGTGATCGGGAAAACGCCGTGTGTATACATATTGCGACATAACGCGCGCTGTATTAAATTCCCGATGCGATGCGACATCGAAATAAATCGTACGCTTCCGAAATAAGGACAGATGCGCTGACACACTCAGGACCATTAATGTCATAATCAACACGATTTACTTGATAGCATCCTTGATGTTCTAATCCGCGCGGATTAAGATTTCTAAAGACAATCCTGTGAATTGACGTACATCCGGTATAAACATTATTTATCGATAGTAAAATTTGACGAACAAAATGCGAATTAGTAGTGGTCGATGGGCTATAGACACAGGCGTTGCGTAAGTCGATGACAATCTCTGTTTTATGGCAGAGTCCTCGTAAACGTCTATTAATATGAATGGGCTCCAATTACTTTTATGATTCGCGTTTTGTCAAGAGACGGACTAAAAAAAGTTTACGATTCTGTCCCCTGGTCTATGGTTTTATGTTCTGGGGGTGTGAGGCTACTGTAGCTTTACTATTTGGCTAGAGACAGCTGCCTCACGAGTCTATCACCTGCCTTTAGATGCGACTTTTATATTTTATATTAACATTCCTAAGTCCTTTTGACCTTAACTTTTTCAATGTACACTAAAATGTGAATTTCTAGAAATAATTAAATTAATTTTATGATGATCGTAAATCATGAAGCCATAATTCATACATAGTCGTGTTCTGTTCGTGTGTTCTAATGACGTATCTCCTACATTTCGTTTGAATGCTTTCACCATTTGTCACCGGCGTGGGTTCGTTTACAACCATCATTCGTTCCATTTTAATTTCGATAATTTTATGACTTTTTTATTACAAACCTCTATTAAAAAGATAGCTCAAAATATTTTATCCCGAGTAATTTTATGACGTCCCATTTGTCCTTTCTCTGTTGCTGAAACATTGCAGAGCGGTTTGATAAATTGTTTGCAAGCTGTTTAATCTGATTCAACCCGCTCGTGCTGATATCAGGTCATATTTTCAAGTTGTGAACGTTTCATTTGGTCTCAGGAAAGGCGACGATGATGCAGTTACGACGCCACATGCACCATCGCGCTGACTGATTTTATTTCAATACAAATTCATGCTTCACGTTAAATCATCGAATAATATACTAAGCAACATTCCAACTCTAAACTTTTCGTTTCGAAACCTCGAAGACAAGACACGCTAACGAAATGTGCAAATTCTAAAACGAGTTATGACTCATAAAGCTTAAATAATACTGAACTAGACTAGCATACCGCCACTTGAGCCCATAAAACAAACAAAATGGTCGTTTTAGCAGCAGAATCGTACAATAATTCCCATTGAGTGAATCAGAATGCTCTGATCCGAATGAGTATAGCCCAATAACATAGTGGCGACTTCCTCTGGAGTGCGACTCGGCCCGGGCGGCTCTATCACACGATATGACCCGTCGAATGCGTCTTATTACACTTTTATCGGTCGTATCAGTCATAAAATGCTAATGAACGAGCGTTTCGGACCAAACATCCGAGCGCGAGATTCAAATGACGGTATAAAACGTAACCCGAAGTCGGTTCGTAAGAAACGTAATCGTAATAGGTCTATGTGCTTTCAAAACATCGCGTAACTCGAGGCTCAATGGCCGCTTAGATAGCACGATGTTGTTAAAGCTCTTTTATTGTGCGAACGATGTAGGTAACAACGTGTCTTTGTGGTCTATCGCCATTCGATTATGGACTTTACTCTCAGAGATGAGGAAATGGATTCAATGAATCGCAGAAACGGTTTGTCCGGTTATGAATCAGTGCTTTGTCAACTGGAATCATTTTCGCTTTGACGTGATTGTATACAACTGTAAATTTTGCATTTAAAGTAATCTTAAGTCCATCTCTACGTGATGCAGAAATACACTTAACTACGTTTTTTATCAATTGCCACAGCAGTTAAAAGCTTTTGTTGGTCTGACTTTAAACAAACTCGAAGATTAATCAATGAAATAATTTATGACGTACCTATATAATGTTTCCTTGTTTTGTAATTATATCAATGACTAGAAACTCGTTTTGAGTTACAGTTAAGTAAGGTTAGGTAAACTTTTTTATGACTATTGTAGTTTATTTATAATTCTGACTTAATACTGATAGTAGGTGATGCAACTAGTTATAAAAGAATAATCGCTATTTATTATCTTTTTGGTTTTTAAATATATTTATTATTTTATAAGAAAAAAATATTCATTAAATAGTGTCACATGCAACACTCTTTTACTTAAGTGAATCTCAAATAGGTTTTTGACGAAAGTAAGCATATTTTATAATGTGAAAATAGTAGATTGTGACGCAAGAGCCTAATATAATGCTTTTTGGTGAGGGTACCGTTTTAATTGCAGAGTGGAACGAAAGAGTCTAGCATAGAATCCCTCGCATAGCGTAGCGAGGGATTCTAAAGTAGACTCGTGAGTAAAGCGAGGAATTCAAAGTATGTTGCCCGAAGTAAAAGTATTATATTAGTCCCGACATATTCTGCTTTTCATTTCACAAAAATCTTTTTTGGTTCTCGGGAATACGAAGTATTTAGACCCTGTATACGGCCGACGCACTTTGTTCTTGGATAGATGAGATGAAAAAAACAATAATACCCGTCGTCTCTATGCTATCAGAC
This sequence comes from Elegia similella, assembly GCA_947532085.1. Lineage (NCBI taxonomy): Eukaryota > Metazoa > Arthropoda > Insecta > Lepidoptera > Pyralidae > Elegia > Elegia similella. The sequence continues at coordinate 10,036,114 of OX383935.1, read as the reverse complement.
GGACCACTACATAACTCTGATTTATTTTCCGCCCACCAATTACAAGCATCTAACAGGCAATAACGTCAATGAAATATCCACAACGTCTCTCAATATTGAGTTACCAAATAGTGTTGTAAAAGAGCCGAGACTGTCTTTATTTAGAGACTCGCGTCCTAGTAAACGACCAGTTCTAAATTCTAGACTTTTTTAAATTCAAGCCATTATAGTATTCTCTAGTTTCCTTCTTGGATTTCTTTAGGTATCGATAAATAATAGCTAATTTCACTGTTTTACAATATGGTAACATAAGTTTAGGCGAGTAGCCGACCAATACTGTTGTAAAGAGTTTCTTTCAGTGGTTCTTCTCTGCAGTGGTCGGTTCTGAAACGCTATTAGTCTGAAACTTATTGTAGCTTTTCAATTATAATTTTGAATAAATTTTTGAATTCCAACTAAATTATATTTGACGTTTTCACGGAAAACTATTTCCATACCATTTATTCGAGTAGAGATGTATGCAGTATAGTTTTAGATCGGAAACAAAATTTCAAAAGTGGTTTAAAAATAAACCAGAAATGCGCAATTTTTGTTACAATTTGTAGACTGTAACTATTAGTATATAATGATTTGTAGTAAAGATGTTACGAATTTTACAAAATTACACATCTTTATGTTAAAAGTTGTGGTCTGAAAAAAGTTTATCGAGTCTCAAAGTAGCTGAAAAGTCTCAGGCTCGCAACACTACTTTGGAATGGTACGCGACACATAATACCAACCACTTTTTTTCTGACGCCCAAGAACGTTATCTGTGACTGATGGAGTCATTCTCGAAAATAAAACGGCCCTCTTTTCCTACTATGAGAATATACGACCACTTCACAGTAAAATATTATCAAAATAACATGCCGCAAGAGTGTGCCTCACGGCTTATCTTCAAACGGGAATACAAATATCTAATAGGAAATGAAGTATGTACTTAGCGGGGTGATTCGGAGTTTTAAACATCCTGTCATAGTATTAACACGTGCGATGTAATGTAAATAAAAGTACAAGTAAGCCAATTGTTTCCGGGCTGGAATAACAGGATCTGTTTCTAGGAAAGAAATCGGCGTATAAGTAAACATAACTAGTTTGGAATGTATCAAAGGGTTTGTTATACTACCACTTTGCTAGTCTAAAGCTGATGGAATAACAGGTCTAGTGTGGATATTTTCTCTTTAATTTCACCTGCAAGCAATTAAAAAACTATACGCTAACCATAGATTTATGGCCTGTATTTCAGGAGAGTGTAAGAATTCTAACGATACCCCTTATATGTCCGAATTCATTTAGTAATTTAGAAATTATGGTGGAATTCAAAACACACATATATATATATATATACATGAAATCGTTCTGACATTTTCTTCTTTTTTGGCAGTCGTGTAAAAGAAAAGAGGAAGGTTCTTAAATTGATGAATAGAGTTTTGTATGTTAGTATGAACAAATACAGCCGTTGCTCTCTTTTAGTAAACAGACATAAAACATAGGTACTGCGCCCGTAGCATGGCACCCGCGACGCCGTTTTTATCGCGCGATAAACATCCACACCTCGCTCTTTAATATTACGGAAAACAAGATGGCGATAGTCGATAAACGCTGTCGCGCGTGCCATGCTACGGGGGCTGAAAGGGTTGTTATAAGGGCAATAGATAGATACATTCTCTGTAAATTTCAAGTCTCTATTACGGTTCAATAGATACAGCCCTGTGACAGACGGACAGACAGACAGCGGAGGCTAAGCATCTCCTGTCTGTCTGTCCGGGTTGAGTACCTCTATAAATAATTCGCATATTTTCTTGAATATTTTATTAAATGACGTGGGTTTTGTTTATTCGGAGAGTCATCCGAGATAGGTATTTTGAGATCGCAAAAATGAATAATATGCATATTTATGATTTTACACTAAAAATATGATGAGCAGATATCGTTATTTAGATTAATATCGCGATAATGTCAACACTCAAAATATAACCAAACAAGAACAAAACATAAAATTTTCCTGCGAAAAAATTTTTGAATGCAAAAAACTTAATTAAAACATCAGAGGCAAAGTGAATTAATCCCTGCACTGCGAACCGAGTGCACTCATTTATTTGTGCCCCAGTGTATTTCAGACGGAGCTTAAAAGGGGAAATCCTCACTGAAAATTCTATGAAACGCGACGCGGAAAAGCGACCTTACAAGGAGGAAATAAGGTCTAGGATGACGGTTTTTTGTTGGTGTTTACGTCGTTACGTATGCAGGTGAGTGCATCCTGCAGACTGGTAATTACTGGCTGGATTCGGCGCGGGCGACGCTGTTACTTGCCCACATGTTTAACTATGGTTGTTTTTGGAATTCTTTATCTTAATTTTGTTCGTTATTTTAATTAGTGCACCGAGGTAATGTCTGCGGGAATGATAATGAGGAAAACTGTATTTTTGAACATTCACCTCTCTTTAGGGAAATAATACTCAATCCTTGCCTATAGATGTAGAAAGACTTAAATAAAGGGGGAACCCAAACAATTACAGTACAAATATAGTTATAATTCACATATTTATGATTTGAATTTAGGTTATAAGTATGAATTGTCATAAAAGATAGCAATCGTACTTACTTAAACTAATTATATTAGAAATTTGATTTAAATAATAGAAACACGAATGTTTTATACTTATATCATGTATATACATAAACATGTCTATCAAAAATATTGGTTTTGTGTAATGTCGGTTTACGGACCATAATTTTACGTGATAACGGTGGAAGAGAGATAGATACGTCACAAGGCAAACGCTTAGACCGATCGCGCTTCTCTATTGCTTGTTACGCGCTCTCGCTTGCACACGGAACGTGACACATTTTCGTGAATGCAGCCGGCGTTCATCAATTTTTACGACGTTATCACGTCTAAAAGTAATTTAATTTTAAATTATTTTTTACTTTCAGATAATAAATCCTATTTCGTCTTAATGATTTAATATAGAAATGCCTTCTTTTTCTTTTCGAGTCTACATGGTAAAAATACCTATCACTAAATATTGAGCTGAAATTTTTTATAAAATGTTAATTAATTAATAAAATTAAAAAGTCCAAATTTGTCTTCTACCAAATCTTCATCAAAAATGCATAGTTTTGAGTTAATGATGCCTCGGTGGGTACAATTTAATTCGTAGAAAATGTATGGTTGCATTCGCCAAGCCGATTAGCATTTATCATTATCTATCACTAGCTGTTGCACGCGACTTCGTCCGCGGCAATTTCTGTTATTATGATTAATTTGTAAAGATGAATAATTTTTCCCCGTTTTTAAAACATTTTTTATTGATGCTTCGCTCTTATTGGTCGCAGCGTGATATTTTGTAACCTAAAGCCTTCTTCAATAAATGGACTATCCAACACAATAATAATTTTCCAATTTGAAACAGAAGTTCCTGAGATTAGCGCATTCAAACAAACTAACTCTTCAGCTTTATAATATTAGTAAAGGTCATAAGTTTTTGCTAACAAATAGAAAACCGACTGTAACTAGACTACATAGTGAATTAATTAGAGCGAAGGTGAAACAGTTTATTGAAATACTGCTATGATCAAAGATTAACTTAATGATAGAGTAGGTACAGTATTTTTATCCCGCGGGGCCAGGTGTGCCACTATTATGTGTAGTCAGATACCGAGATATCTGATCAGCCGGCCTATTCGCTAACTTAATGTACAACGTTTTGATAGTCACTTAAAAATACATTGTTTTATATTTCTAAAAAAAAAAAAATCATAAATATTGTTATGTTACGCACTCAAAAGTGCATACGCGTTATAAATCGAATAGTGAACCTCCTCCTTTTTTGAAGTCGGTTGCAACATGTTCAGTTACTTACTCGGCTTATTATACTTTTTAAAAGTTTAAAACACTTATGTGTATTTCATATAACGTCATATTTTTATTCCTTACAGGAAAATTTTGAGTGTTTTTTGGAAAAGGTATCCCTTCTCCAAGGCACATGATTATTTCAGAATAATGTAATATTTTACTGTAGTCGCTTGTTTAAGGCCCCAATTATACTACTTGTATTAGGGCCTCGTAAGATCCGAGATTTTGGCAATATATCTACATTTAATAAGGTTCATATTGTTATTAATATTTTGAAATTGTACTTTTATTTTTCTTGTAATTTAACTTTTCTGCCAGTAATGTTTGTATAACACAAGTCTACGCAATGAGTCCTTCGCTCCAAATAAAACTAGTGCATTGGCGCCGTTCTCATCTAGACGTATTAGTTGTGCTCATTGTGCATTCAACATGCGTTTGCTCAGTGCTGTTGCGCATGCGCATACGAACCTGTCCCAGCTTCCGAGAACAGCGTTATGGCCGTGACAATGATCTAAAGTTTTTGAGATAACCAACGCATTAAAAGTGAATGTGCATTTTCAGTGATTGTTTTCAAGAGTGCAGTGTGGGATAAAAAAATATTGTTCTGTACTCTTTTTATATTATTTTATCCAACTCATTCGATAAGGAAGATTCATGTTTCGTAAATTTGCAGAGAAAAAGCAATTAACAAAGCAATATTACCACATAAATAGTTTTTATGAGCTTATATTGCTTTTTAAAGTATTGAACTTTTAAAAAGCAATATAAGCTATCTACTTATATTAAACACTGGTTTCTAAAGTAGGTCATCCAAATATTCATTACCAAATTCATTACAGAATTTGGTAAGGAATATTTGGATGGCCTTGTACCAAAGCTGAAATGACGATAAATAAGTATCTATTTGTGGATAGCTGTCTTATGGGAATAAAAGTCAATACACATAATTTTATATTAATTACCGTTATCTCTTGATAAATATAACTTTGTTTTATTAACATCGGATAATAGAAACATTCAGACTAATTAAATCGACCATTATATACCATTCGCGATAACGCGTAACCTATATAATATATCTTGGATAAAGTCATCAGTATCAATATAGTTGTCATAACGTGCACAATGTATAATTATGCTTTCATGATAAATAGCATTTTATTACAGTCATAAACGTGCAATCTGCAAGCAGGGTTGTCTGGTTGTGTTTGGTTTTACTAACATGGCGTCATGAGACACTTGATTGAAAGAAAGAAAAATAGTTTATTTAGCAACATTTATCGTAGTGTAACATTTACAGACTTTAAAACCACGTTTAGTTTTTGGTTGTTTGACTGGAGAAATCTTAGGAAATTATAAATGGTTCGATTTATCACTGATCTCAGCGTATTCTCATTTGTATCCTTAGCTCTGATGCTTATGATTCTGTTTCCCGGCGTATATATTTCTTATTGCTATTATTCTTCAACAGCAAATAAATAGACTATAACAAATATGTTATTTTATTCCGGATCCGGTCTGTGAGAAACGAACAGAATATTTTTTTTTACTAGTTATTGAAGTAGGCATTTGTCTCCCATCTCACCTGATGGTAAGTGACGATGAAGACGCGGATGTTACATGCCTATTCAAGAGATACCCATTTATTCTACTTTTGAATGTCCTGGGATTGTATTTGTCTGGGAATATAAACAAATTTATATATATTAGTATACATTTAGAATATGAAAAATTTAGAAATTCTATCTGAAAATATCTAGGAAAATTTTAATAAAAACATAATTCATAAGTGATACTTCTAAAAACAAATGAAAAGTTAATATAGAGAAAACCTGTGCATTTATTTATCAAAGTTCATTTGGCATCCTTTTAGCAAGTCGGAGCAGTCGTTCACTGTCTCTCAGAGGCTATCGTGAAATAGGTATAATTGAATCGTTCATGTCATGTAACAACAGTTTTATTGTATTTTTATTATAACACTTTATTATGTTGTTGCGATAAATATTATTATCGTGTCGTAAAAATGTTTATAGGCTGATAGTATGTCTAGTTACCGATACTTTCATGACATAATTTTTGTAAGGCCCAATTTTTCTAACGCATATTTTAGTCTTTTTTTGGTATAGGTAGGTATACATCATAATATATTTTTGTAATTTTACTCTAAGATAAATCTCCGCAAGAGAATTTAACCGGATAATTTATTTCGTACTTCTACAAAAATCACTGTTCAATAAAAACGTTTGCTTGTTTGTTTTTAATAGTAAATACAAAAAAGTAAGAGTAAGTACGAGTTAATAACTCGATACAATGAAGAGTCTAAAGGATGATCAAATCTTCTCAGGAAAATAAAATTTTTAAAAAAACGAGAATTTACTTTTACATTAGATAATCAGTATTAGACTTTTGTTATATATTTTTTTGTGTGCCATCACACCTATATCTTCGGAAAAGTAAATAATCAAAATTTCTCGCAGGCCCAACTATTTTTTAAATTCATGTCGAAACACACCAGACATACAGCCCATGTCAGGAATCAATAAATTAAACTTTTATTTAATATAGATAATTTGAACAATACTGTCATATTTGATTTTACAACTGAGAATTGTTGACGTCAATAATTTACTTATAGCTAATTTTAGTGCCGCTTCCAAAGCGGAGTGCAGAAGAAGCGGCAATAAACTGCACATCGACGTCAACTCTCAATTTTAGTTTACCTTAAAAACTAGGATGTGGACTGAGACATAATTAATGTCATGGTCAATTTAAATAAAAAAATCGTATTACAAGACGTATAAGTCAGGGTGTGGAGAATATAATATAGAGAAAGCATTATACAGAGCTCGGTTCTGGAGCAATGACCTGCTGACTGCAGTTCCCTCGTTTGTGTACTCTATAGCCCTCGGTGCATTCATGCACAATTGCCTGGTTAAGCGCAGAAGTCCTTGCGCTTGATGGATGGGATTGCATTCACATTATGTAGCGACAAAGGTGTTTAACAAAACGCAGTATTAATCTATATATACATGAGTATGTATATGCGAGAAGATTCAGTTGTGTTAGTATTTGTAAACGGTATACTTACCTACCTATTCATAAAAAAAATGCTTCGTTACATTTACTTCGAAACTGGCTGGTTATCTAAAAAACAGTTTTATTGCTTTATGTTACATCAATTAGTTCTCATTATCTATATCTACTACAACACCAATTTCTAAATTTATTTTATGAAGGTATCACAACGATATTTTTATAATAAACAAATGCCAGCCATAAAAATCATAATGATGATGTATAAGTATGGAATGTTTAGATTATACCTACTATGATATCCAACACTGAAACTAAACTATTTGCCAAAGTATTATACCTACAAAAGTATATATATATATATATATATATATATATATATATATATATATATATATATATATATGGAGAGCTAAAACATTTCTTTTAACCATAAAAACAATAGCAAACCTCACAATACGTTATTACATACTATTTAACTTTAGTAGGTAAATTGTTCAAATTTTGCGCAAGCTGGAGTAACTAAAAGTATACCCAGATCAAACTCCAATGACGGTTTTATATCACGGTCCATTTGCACACTCATCTCTTTTTCATTGGTTTCTTCGTTTATCCGTACGGTATTTCGTCGTGAAAGTACAGAATGTACAGCTGGTGTGTAGCCGGGATGAATAAATCGTGACGTCAGCGAGGCGCGCCGTCCCGGATCAAAGATCGTTTCGACTCGACTCGCGGCGCGGGCGCAGAGCAGACTTTGTTAGGGATGTCGCGAAAAGTAAAAAAAAAATCGTTGTTTTATTACTAAAATAATAACAAATAAAATAATACATTTTAAAGTTAATTATCAATTAAAATCGCACACACCAGTCTTATAATATTTTTGGTATTTTACGAAATGATCATATATCAATACAGGTACTTGTAAAAGCAACATTTTTCTTATGCGGAAAACTGCATAGTAGAATAAAAATGATTCTATGACTAACCGAATCCGAGAGCTCCAACCAACATTTATATAATATAAATAATATAAATATAATAAACATATATATATCTTATCTCTCCACCTCCATCCCCCAATTTTTCCCCTATCCCACCCTACAATAATACAGCCCTTAAATATGTATATCTCTGTCATGCTTTACCTTACCTACTACCTAATTTAGTTCTGCTTTGAATTATATAAATATAGAGTAAATTAAAGTAGGCGAAAGAGACTGGGTCCCACGACACAGGGAATCCTAGTGTGGGACCAGTGTTATTGTAAACCACTTGTTACTATTGTATAGAGCAATAAAGAATTTTATATTTTTTTTATATTTTTATATAACATAAGCTGAACATGATTACAAGCATATATAGATCATTGAAAGTAACGTGAGATACAGACATTAGTTCTAAAAACGGGTCACTCACGTGCTATTTCGTAGGAATTGCCGACTTTAGTTTCGGACTCGTCATGTGCCCATTTTCAAGGCGAGTGTGGGACGCGCGCGTTTTTAGTACATAATGCTTATATAGTTGTTAGGAAATCCAAATATATGCTTTTTGAAGATGTGGAAAATGAACGATGATGTTCGAGTAAGGTTTTACACAGATTAAGCTAGTCCCTCTGTAAGTTGTAAACTTGTGTCGTAGATTACTAACTCAACTATACTATACATTTTCAATAGATACATATATAGTTAAACATCCAAGACCTAGGTCAATATATGAAAAGTATCGTGTCCCATTTTGACCTGACTGGGTATCGAACGCGGGACCCTGAGATTCAAAGGCACTTGATTTTCGTGTGTGTACTTGGCCAACACAGGTGTCAGATTTTTCAAGCTGTCTAAGGCATCTGACATAGCTTAATGACCGCCATCTAGTGACGACAGCCGGGGCCAACGGTTTAACGCACCTTCCAAAGCATGGAGGAGCTCAAGAATTTTTTGTGCCCCTTGTGATCACCCATCCTAGTGGGTACTACGCCCGGGGTTGCTTTACATGCGTAAGCGATTATAATGGACCATCGAGCTCCTCAAGAATCAGTGTTTAAGAGGTTAGAAAGCTAAAAATAGCATAAAACATTTGTCAACAACCCTACTCTGAGGCAATGTCCTTTACCAAGCGGAGCACAGAACCACATTGTGATGATTTAACTGACTCGCAATGAGCAAAAATAGTCCTTTCCGACACGCAGCGCTGAAATATTGACTCTTTTCGAGTTAATAAGCCCACTCATAGATATACTTACGTCATTTTACTTTGATCTTTAAATTGTTGAAATTTATTAGGTATTTGAAACAGAATAATTTTTACTTTTTGTTCAGATACATCTTAATGACCCATATATACCTATATAGATATAACAACGAACTTAGACAGACATTCCGAAAAAAAAAAATTTATGAAAAAAAATTTACATTGTTTTTTTTTGCACTTCATAGATCTATTTGTTTGTTCGAATTTTGACTAAATTTGATTTTATAATTTTCAATCCATACTTATATTATTAATGCCAAAGTAACTGTCTGTCTGTCACCATTTCACGTTTCAACCATTGAACCAATTTCGGTGAAGTTTAGTATGGAGGTAGTTTGAGGCCCGGGGAAGGAAATAATTTATTCCGGGAAATTGCACTGTTACCGAGAGATTGACATTAACGCGGGCGAAGCCGCGGGAAAAGTTAGTATTTCATAAATCACAATTAGTATAAGACAGTCAGTTCAGGTCTGCTGATTAAAACTCTATTATAATTAGACATGTCTTTATTTGCTTAATGGGCATTTGTTTTAATTAAATAAAATAAAATTACGAGTATTTAAAAGTATTTGTCGTATCTTAAGCTGCGTGATGCTGAATTTTAAACAGACTGTATCAATTTACTCTAAGATGATATTATATTAATACTCGTAATATAGATTTATCTTTTATTCTATCCGTGCGTGCCACTTCATAATTTTACTTTGAAACATTTTACGTTCCCGTTTTATACTAATTAATCGCAGTAAACCGCCTTTGATGCGATGTTTTGCACCATTTACCTACTCGTTTACGACTAACTTTCGTAAATATGCATCGATATTATTTTCCTATCCACTTTTCAATCTCATTAATTATAAACCCGGCAATAAATAAAATATACTGGTTCTTTTGAAACATAAAGGAAACCACACATCAAGAATGATTAAAAAGAAATAGACAGAACTAGGTTTTTGAATTTCGAATTGGAAGTAGGTATTTAAGATGCGTCCCAACCATGACGCAACTTTTTAATCTATGGTCCCGACTGAATACGAGTGTTTACGACAATTTGCGAGTTATGCACATATAAATTGAGAACGGTTGGCGCTTGTCTATAGCCCTTGGCAGCATTTAATGTCAATTTAATTGATATAAACCCAATACATAACAACAGAATTGATTTCTTTATGGCTTCATATTGCCCAATGGATGAAATTTCTTTTACATTGATATGTATCGTCAACAGTGGAGAATAGAAAAAATAAATAAAACGTGTCGGTAAAAAAATAAACATCAAAGAGACAAAATTCACGGTAATCTATGATATGTAAAATAACTACATCCGTTGAACACACTCACTAGAAATACTGCTTTCTAAGCAGTTTATCTGTAGATATGTTGAGAGCTAAGCTAGCCGCATCCTAGCTACAAATCTGACCAGTCCTGTCTCCATAAATAACCTCCTTACATTACAAAAAGCGTTATAATTCATATCCAGACCTTTAATATTACGATCCCGGCGGCGAATATTAATCAAATACTACACCAAACTGGTTTCCACAAAGGCGAGCAGGTTTATTCAAAGTTAAATAAAATATATACGACGGCATTCCGTGAGATTTATTTCGGAGAAAAAAGGGAGGTAAGGTAAGAGCCAGGTCTTGTCGCAGTATGTTTATAGGCGGTCGGTGTCGGCTCACAATGTATGGCCCTAATTAATGCTATGCCGTCGCCCTCCGAGATATATTGCGTTTAAGCCAGCGCAGCGTTTCAACTCGCATTTTTATGTTTCTAACGCTCGGCGACGAATTAATAGTCTTAAACTTGTTTAGATACTGTGTTCTTTGTTTGAAGCGTTTTATGGAATTGATAAAGCTAATTAGTTGATATCCTGTTCGTTTTCAATCTGATCTTTATCAATCCATGGGAATCAGCGGCCGTTCCCATTAAAAAAGAAGCTCTACAGGTACACAATATAACAAGCCTCCTCGCGACTACAATACTGCAGATAATAATGGAAGCCAGCTGACGGGAGGTGCCTTAACGTCCGTTGTCATGGCGACCGTTCGAAGGGTGGCCAACCTGCCTCGCTAACATATCACCGACCCCAACAAAAAACGGATAAGCGCACCCCATCGTACACAGATTTTGGACTCTAACCCATAAACCAGAAGGATCTCTTTCACGCGTCATCAAACACCGCTTACGACCTTTCTCCATAATGGCATTATTGGGATGCGTGTATTGTGTTTCGGGTTCCATCTTTGCTTTTTAAAATTAGAATGGGTGCGTGTCTATCTTCTTCACTCATCATGTGATATCCATCCTTCTTGCTCTAACCACACTCTCATAATTATACCATTCTCTATTTATGGCATTTTAAACAGTTTTTAAGTTTTTGTTGAAATAAGCATGGCCCGTAAATGTTATTACGGCAGTAAAAACGCAGTTACGTTAATTTATTGCTCATGTAAATGTGATATCCGACTCTTGGGCGCAGTCGAATGATTTATTCGTTCTTGCATATTTTTCCTTATTAAAATGTTTTTTGGCTTTAGGTAATAAAGCAATTACTGGGTTCGTTAAATTATTTCTGCAATTTATTTTACAATGTAGACCTTGATACGAATTATATTTCATTTTGTAATAAAATAAGTAAAATAAATAATATATATTTTTGGAAGATAAAGAATAACTTGTTTTCCCTTACATCAGGTTTTAATTAGCTTCTAATTAATTAGTTTAATTCGGTATATCTTATGAAGATCACATAAATCTATGATGTTATCGATTTTAGGAACATTATTTTTTAAGTTGATAAATCTACTTCATTTATCTTTACTCGATTGATTAGAAATAGGAGGTAGCTAATAAAATTACAACCATTAGAAATACTTTGTTGATTTTACGTGTGTGTGTTTTGTTTACAATTTAATAAATATGATACCAAGAGAAGAAACATTAATTCTTCTAAACTACAAGAGACAGCATTTCTTTCAAATCAAAAGTCAAAACAAAAGCCAGTATAACTAATACAGTTTTGTTTTCAAACATTGTTACACATAATCAAACAATTGCTTTAATCAGAAAGCGTTTGAATTTACCTTGTTCATAAAACTGGTACTTAGGATAATATTAATTATTCGAAAGTCATTAAAGCGACATCGTTTGAAATGATAAAAACATTATTATGCAAATATGACCGAGATCACAATTTATCCAGGTAACGCAATAAAGTACCTTGTATTAAGTACTATGACTTCATATCTAACGTTAGTACTAAACTGAGTGATTTTTTCATAAATAAATCATACGTCTTGGGGAAATTACCGTTCCAAAAAATAACCCAAATAAATTAACGCTACATACGGCATAATAGTAGGTACCTTTTACGAAAATAACAATAATTATATGTATCATAATCTGAATCCACACTTATAAAAGCGTAAGCGACTCTGGCTGTCTGTGACCTCTTCACACTTCAACCATCGATTTAGATGAAATTTGGTATGGTGGTAGTTTGAGGCCTGGGGAAGAATTTAGGATAGCTTTCATCTCGGAAAAAAAGCTATACCCGAGGGATCGACATCTACGCGAGCGGAATCACGGGTAAAACTAGTTTTAAAATATAGCAAGAGCAATTAAATTTACTAATTATGAAATAAATCCATTAGCCGTATCTACTTTTTCTGAGCGCTGTATCTAAAGGCCAGCCTACACGGTCGGACATTCCGAGACACGCTGTTGGTCCGCTATCAATTTTATACACGATGGGACGGCCATTTATCTTACCTTATTTATTAGCTGACTCGAAAACCTGTTTGGAACCCGATCCGAGGTAAATACCACATACACCGGCCTTTTGAACTTATGTGGAGCGTACGTGAGAAATGAGCTTATTTTAGACACTCATTGTTTGATGGTGCGTTAGTTTTATCACGAGGACCGGCTATCGAATATTTTATTATCAGCGAAGGGTAGACTTTCACAAATTCCAAGAAATGACTTCACTGGGATGCGCATAAAGAGTCACCTTACAAAGCATTAGAAAGTTGCGCAACCCTTTTTTACGCATCCCTGACTTTTTGTAGCGATTTCTTTATAGAATAAACACTATTGTTAGTTCGCGGGCCGTTTGCTGTCCTAACCCTTTCCGATACTTTTTAGCTCCGTAGAGATTGTTTTTAGTTATTTTTATTGCTTCCACGATGGTTCTCCTTTGCCTAGTAATTTTTACAAACCGTTATTGACAATATCGATTTGGACTTTTTACTTGTAAATCCAGCGATTAATCTACATTAAAGTTGGGTTCAGTAGCGGATGACTCTAAAATTAACTTTAGTGCAGCAATAAAATATTAATGAGCCATTAAAATCTAAGATGGTATAAAAGTGAAATTTAATGACCCCGTTGAGGAGGTTTCGCGCTGCGAATGCGAACGCGGGATGCAGCATGGTGATATATGACGCAATAAATCGGTTTTAAATCCATATTATAACTGTTAACTACAATTATGTTTATTTATGTTCAACCTATTTTATTCACGTCTCCGAGTTAATCGCTCCAAATGCGGCATTGTCTTTCTCATATGTCTTGACCGACGATTAATCTATTTTTTATTTGTTTTCAGGGCCAAATGGATGTCCACGGAGGCGGGGACGACAAACCTACACGAGATTCCAGACGTTAGAGCTAGAAAAAGAATTCCACTTCAACCATTACCTGACACGCCGGCGCAGGATAGAGATCGCACATGCGCTATGCCTCACAGAGCGACAAATAAAGATATGGTTCCAGAATCGGCGCATGAAGTTAAAGAAAGAGTTGCGAGCCGTCAAAGAAATAAACGAACAGGCCCGCAGAGACAGAGAAGAGCAGGAGAGAATGAAACAGCAGCAACAGGAGAAGCAATCCAAGCTGGAGGGACAGCACCATGGGCACCATGTCACCCACCATCACGACCCTATGAAGATGCCCATCGATAAGGGCTCCAACGACCTTCTCAAAGTGAACAAAGTCCCTACGTAAGGTGCCTGTGACACCGCTCTTGACTGACCTGTATCATATAGTGTGAATACATGAACGGAAGTGTTGCGTCCAAACGGACTGTGCAGCGTTAGTCGTTTCGTATCCTCTAGTTTTATGTTTTGCGGCTGGAAGCGCCTCGTTGTGGAGGCCTCGGACTCTGTTCGTATAATGTTCCTTTAGTGCGAAGGACTTGCCTAGGTGTTCGCTGGGTGGACAGACTGGTGATGTGCTTTAAGCATTTATTTTGTTGCCATAACCACACCTTGTATTGCAATAATATTTTACTAAAATTTACAAAAGCGTTAGATTCGTATAAGATTACATAGATGCCCGAGTGAACTTCGGTATTGTTAGTTAAGATTTAAAATCTGTGAATCTCATAGTATTTATTGCTACCACTTACTCTAATCCATTATGTTATATTTTTATTAATAGATATTATATTATGTACATTTTGATGTATATTTTATTAGTTGCCCGCTGTTAGCGGGCTGGTTATGTTTTGTACGTCACATTTTTTTATGATTGTGAAATTTGTTGTATTTTATCAGTTGATTTCGAAAGAGTTTCTTTTATTTTCGACCAGATTGTGATTCACTTCAATAGTTTAAGTCCGCAGATTGTTGTATGATTTGAGCTTTTAATTTGGATAGGAATAATTATGACAAATATTAATTATTACCTGCATAGCTAATTCCGTAAGAACTTAAAGTGTATATTTATAACAAAATACGTATGGAAGTACAATTGCAAATAAGTCTTCGTCTTCGAGCGTTGTGTTTTATACTTTCTGTTTATCAGAAAATAAGATATTAGGCGGTATTTTTTGATAATTCTAACTAAAGAATACCCTGTCCAGTAAATTGAAATAGATCACGAACAAAATGAATATGAAGGTTGGGAGCTGCGTGCAAGCGTTGCAGCGTCCACGATTCCCGAGTCATCTGATGTTCAAAATTATATACGTAACGATGATACATATAATAAATTACATTAATGTGACTAAATATAAATTTTACACGTAATATTAAAGTTGAGTAGTATAAGTGTATACATAGTAAAATAGGTTCGACTTTGTATGAAGTATTCTAAGAAATAATGGGTAGATACTTTCCCCAGTGGTAGAGTAAGCAGTGGTCGCCTTAGTCACATTTCCAGTTTCTTTGCTGTTCCAAATACAAGCAAAATAACCTTGTTAATATTTTCATAAAGCCATTGCTTCTCATAGAGCCGGCGCTTGTAATTTTTTACGTAACCTCGCACACATAGAAATTTGTCGGATGAGCGAGTGCCTATATAAAGAGCCTACGAATTGCCTATAACGCGGAGTTTTACTGAAAAAAAAATAAGCGCTCCTTTCTTGCGTAACATTCTCATCTTTTGCATATAAATACAAGCCCGAGTTATCTTCTTTGCTTTCAGTGCTACATTGTGCCAAAATACATGAAAACTAGTACACCACTACGTTTCTACCGCGTCCAAGTGAATTCTTTTTTACTCGAATACGTAATATCTGAACAAAAATTAGAAATTAATTAGTGTTGATAGTCACCATTATACGTAAATTAATGTCAGGGTAGAATTAAAGGAATAAATAGATATCTGTATTAAAATTGGAATCTTCGCTTACTTTTGATAAATCTCCTCTCGATATCTGTCCACTGTGTTATTCGTAAATAGTAATTCAATGTCGTGATATCATTAGAGAAAGTTTAAGTCGGTAGATTAAGGTCATCCACGCCATTTTTGCACAAATTATTTAAAGCATTTTTACGGACAAGGACTTTTTTTAGATAAGACCTAATGGAAGCTGAGTGATGCCTTCCACAAACAAATTATTTCTAAAAACTTTTCACTCAGATTTAATTTTGTAATTAAAAGACATACATTTTATCCTTAATATACTGCTTTAGCCTCTTTCCCAATAGATACCGACCTCTAGTACTGCAAGCTTTGAATAACTAATTTATATTTTTATCGCTTTAGGTTATATTATCAAAATCTTATAATTTTCATTTTCCGGTTGATAATAAATTTTAAATAATATACAGTACAATATACCTAAGAAGGTATTGTCACAGAAAATAGTATTTACAATCTTTCTTTGTCACTATCCAACATCAATCATTACATTGCTGAGAACAAATTAGGTATACAGCTTTTACCTCAATACTCACAGGTAACTTAAACTCTCAAACTCCTTCTAGTAACATACAGTATAAGGTTGTCATTAGATTTACTCCCATCTTACTTTAAAATATAAAATCGAGAATGATTATCGAACAAAATGTACTTAAGTAACTTTGGTATAAGTAGGCTTTATAAATTATAATGCATAGTTATTAATCGTAGACATGTGTAATAAAGTTTAAGCGTAATGAATCCGACGGTTAGTATTGAATAAACATAAACGCTTAAAATTATTTAGTATCGTTCATACTCGCTGAAGAATGGTTTGAATCAATTTCTGATAAAGGGACGTGCACAATGTTGAATTTTGAACAAAATAACACAATTTGTGTATACGAATTAAATTGTTATTCATGAATTTGATGACCCTTATTGATTTTTTGTTTAGCATTGTTTTATGGGACTGTGCAAATTAGGAACAGTTTTAAAGTAGTAAATTGGTGGTTTCCATTTAATTGGCTATTAAGTTTCGTCCAACAATAGGCAAACTTGTAACACAGTAATGATACTTGTGCATGTACGTCCATGATTTACTGCAGGTTTTCTTTATTGTTTCTGACTCGTAAAGTTGTAATTCACGAGAAACAATGAGCAATTTGCTAAATAGATTATATACGACCTCCATCCGTAATGCTGTCTTGCCATATTGCTAGTATTTTTGTAGAGTCGGTAGCTACCTATTACCTTATTGAGTATGCAGTATATATCGAAATGAATGGCGTATCTTCGCTGTGCAAGTGACTTGCTTGGAACTGCAGTTAATATTTTGTTGTAGAATATTCTACGTGCATGCAACAAAGGCGATTCCTTTATGATTTCTTTGGGTATTTGTTACGATGTACCTATAGTAAGACACTAATTCTGAAATAGTTTTGCGATTTTTTTGCGTCTTGTACACATTAGGTGTTTTTTAACGCACACTTTTAGCAAAGCGCTAAAAACTAAGGACAATAGATATGACTCTAATCTTATATGAAATGATTTAAAAGAACACTTTATGACAGTGAATCGAATACTAATTCTTAAGAAGTAACTCTCATTGTATCCTTGGTGAAAACGCTACGCTAATGTGTGCGCGCTCTTATACTGTTTTCGTTTGTTGTTTGTTATACATTGACTACTGTAATTTGGATATTTTAGTTCTTATTAACTAAAGTTTCTATGAACTCGTTTGCATAGCAAAGCGTCGTTTTAATCTTCAATTATATCTTACAGTTTCGCCTTGTTTCAATTTTATCATACACATTTTCAGTTTAATTTTCTATATTAAGTTTAAATTGTTTTAACATTACATTCATTTTCATGTTAACAAGACTTCCCTTTAGTTAACTAAATGATCAGTTTTATCTTAATATAAATGTAGCTATGTATGTATGTACCTATATCTATATTTTTGAAAATAGTAATTAAATGGTCTTAAAATTAAGTGTAAATAGTTGTGAACGTTTATGTGGCGCATTATTTTTGTTTATATTTTTTGTTTATGTTATGTATTTATGTATTGAGATTTGTGTCGTAAATACTTGGCCATTATGCCTAGATTGCAACGATACAGATGAAAGAAAAATTATTGAATTGGGATTTAAAACTGAAGTTGTAAAATTTAGCAATAATATCGTGGTTAACAATTGCTCCTTAGAAATTATTTTAGAAGGAAATATTCCATGATAACCCAGTGCAATCAATAAAGATATTGCAACTTGAGTTTATTTCTCTTTTACGTATCATTGATATCTGGTATCTATGGTCAAGTGTGATCTATGGTACGATTCAACGTGACTGTGTCGTGGTATATAAGCAAATAGTTGGGTGATTGTATATGAAGCCCGCATTGAATATTGTAATATTAATTTCAAAAATTCAAGAGAATAAAGAGTTAATAAAATAATGGCTATTTTTGTATTTTTACCTACCTACACACACTTTGTTCCTGACCTACACTAAAATTATTGACTGCCATAGTTTAATGTTAATCTGTGCAAATTGTCTAGGCATGTGACGAAAATTATAAAACAATAATACTAAAATATAACACCTTTAATAATATCAAAGAGTGAAGCACATACTTAATTAAAAGTGTAAAGTTATAGAATGATATTATTAAGCTATGATATGCATAGCAGAATACTAAAAATACTACTACTAAAAATTAGAGTTTCTTTACATTTTTTATAAATAAATTAGATTTCACAGAATAAATCGCCTCCGTACTGAGGTAGGACTATGAAGGCATGATTTGGCACGCTGGGGCTACATTGGTTTGGCAGAAGCACAGTGTCAATGTGGTCATGAATATTAGACCATGTCACATCTCCTCTGGTGCCCTTCATGTCCCACTAGCTCAAAAGCTGACCTCTGTGGAGCTTTGGGTGGAGCTATCAAGGTGGCGTCCTATTGGAAAGACAAAATATAGTTTTGAGCCACACGACAAGAAGAAGAATTACTAAAAGACATCCCTCAGATCCATTTGATTATTAACAAGTCCTAACACCATCTCGAAAATTTTTCTCCATCTTCAATTTTTCAAAATGCACATTGATAAGATTATCAGGTAGAAATACAGAACGAGTACAACTCCGTCCATTTCCTTACACTTTGAGACACATTTGGTTTGTGGTATCTCAATCCAAACGGGTAGGTATACGGGTAGGTAGACCGTTCATTGAAGTTACCATGTTATTTGAAAAAGAACTTAGAACTGCAGGCAAAAGACATTTTGCAAACCTTAAGCCTATCAAGCTCATTTATGCACCTAAAAATGTCGAAAACATCTCATTGCCCTTTTCGTAGAGCTATACGAATGGATGTAAAAAAACGGTTAATACTGAAAACGATTGGTATAAGATTCTGACCAACAACAAGTGTGCACTTGACTGCAAATTATTTAGAGCGGAGAAAATAGTCTCTATTCTCAACATAACAATAAGAGACCTAGTAAGAAGCATCTATGTTGGTATAACTTTACAAAGTATAAAAATAAAAATGAAATCGCTTCCGCTATCTGTGCGCTTAGATCTTTTAAACTACACACTCAACTGATTCTTGTTTCCTTTACTAAAAATGGGTCACTCACGTGCTATTTCGTCGGGATTGCTGACTATTATTTCGGACTCGTCAGGTCGGTATAGTCGGCAATGCCGACGTAATAGCACGTGTGTCCCGTAAACGAGTGACCCGTTTTTAGTACAGAATGTCTGTATCTCACTCTCACGTTAGTTTCAATGATATGATTCTTATGTTGTTTTCAGCAATAGATAGAGCGATTTAAGCGGAAGGTTTATATGTATAATTTACTGCCCCATAATAGTTTCTACATTGCACCCGTGCGAAGCCGGGGCGAGTCTAATGATTGATTCGTGTTTGACTTAACAACATATAGCTGAAACTACAAGGACTATGAACCTAAATTTAGACACAATAGTTATTTTCTTAATGTACGTTAGCACTAAGAAAGGACCCTTGAAAATCAGCTGTTCCTTATTTAATCACCGAAGATTAAATAGGGAACAAGTTTTATGAAAGTCGGTAAATAATGAAGATAGAAACATGTTTTGTTATCACAAAATTCATGATTCTATTAGTTTACTAATTCAAATTCAAAAAGAACCATTTATGAAATTTATCCCTTCATCATCATCATCATCTCAGCCGCAAGAAGTCCACTGATGGACATAGGCCCCAAGGATTTCCAATATGACCGGTTGGAAGCGGCCCATTTATCCCTTAAAGGGAGTGAAATAAGGGTGTAAGTTAGTGTGAAAAGATTTATTATTTTTCGAGTAACCGCTATGGAAGTCGGTATTTTTCATCTTGGAAAAATACAAAAAAGTACTTGAGTGAGGATTTTCATAAATTTGTTCCTTACAATGTCGAATTGAAACTTGGTATTTAAATACAGTTACGAGTATGTAACGACTCATCGTTTAAGAAATCAGTATAGACGACACGAATACCAAGGATAGGGGAAAATTCCAGATACATTTCCAGAAAAGGCGTTCCCGAGGGAGCTTAATTACGCAAGCGATGCCGCTGGCGACAGCTAGCTTAGGAATAAAACCAAAGTTGTAACTTTCTGAATCCAGGATGGGTGTTCCTGTTTCCTGAATTTAAAGTTCGTTCTTTTTTCTTCACTGAAACTTTATTTGTGGAGTAATTAATTTTTTTACTGACTCGCATCTTATTTTTGGTAGGTAAAAAAGAAACTTTCGCCACGCATAGAGAGCTATGGCGGACTAAAGAGGAGGTCTTTGCCCAACAATGGAACACTATAGGCCAAAACAAAAAAAAAAAAGAATACTAAATGATAGAAAGAGAGCAATGATATGTTTTTGGTAGAAAAAAGAAAATTGAACATATTTTTTAAATGTAATGTCAGTGGGGTGGGGAGGTTTCATAAAAGAGATAGAGAACAATTGTCACAAGAACCATAATACCGATTTATGACAAAATAAATACTTGCTTTTACAGATTTTTAAAATCTGCCTTAACTTAATTATGAACACTGTGTACAAAAATCTTGATACACAGATTTGTAGTTTCGTCCATTTAATAATCCGAAACAGCTTTCCTACTAGGAAAAGTAAAAGCCGGTCAAAGCAATGAACGGAACTCTGCGGAATCATATAAATGGGCGATGCAGCAAGCAACCCATAACTATTTAGATTCCGGTTTTCAAGGGCTAATCGAGATATATGCTACTATCGTGACTTCTGGTTACGATATATAGACCAAGAGTGATTCGGTAAAACGTTAGGAGC